>CM077094.1:58609526-59209526 GCA_039513925.1 Platanthera zijinensis | reverse complement strand
AGAATTCCAGCAAAGCTACAATAATTGATGTCAAATCATGGCAAGGAATACAAACTGCGTGACATCAACTTGCAAAGTAGACAGTTATTTTGATACTATCAAGCCGCTATTTAGTTCGCAATTTTGCGCCACTAAGTTCGTGCACTCGTGAAATTTTCGTAAACCAAAACAGATCTGGTGACTAAAACTTATAAACAACACAAGCCGCAAACAATTCGCAGAAGCATCAAACAAATACTTAACAATTAAATATAATAAATAATTGTCAAACATTACACATAATGTTTTGTTACAAAGCCGAATTAAATCGTTCAAAGCTTCTTGTCGCTCTCCGGCCCTCCATTCCAATTCGCGCGACCAAATCTTTGGTTTTTAGAAACATAACATTGATCTGTATCACGTGATGGTGGATTGAGTGTAGAGACTGGGTAACCCAAGAGGTATCGCTCTCCATATGGATGAACATGATCACCTACAATGCTCGAGCCTCCAGTTCACAATATGGATGAACATGATCACCTACAATGCTCGAGCGTCCAGTTCACAAGAAGCCGTGACCTGTCCCTCCATCGCAACCTCTGGAGGATTTGAGGTCTCTTTGGGAGTCGGGAAGCTTGGTTGTTGCGACCTCTCAATTGTTTGATCAACAGGCTACTCACTTCTACCGGCCTCACGTGGAAGATCTAGATACTTCCCCCTATAGTACCAGAGGTCGCCATCATGTCGGCGATTAGTCTCATTCTCCCTCTCAAGTCGAGTGACTATCTCAGCGACTTGAGCTTGCAGCGCCTTCTACATCTCCAACTTCTCTTTCCTCTCTAGCTCTGAATCGGCATGCACCTCCTACATCTATTTTTCAGCATCCTCAAAGGTAGACTGTTGTTCTTCCCTTTTAACCCACCAATCCTCCTCCTAGGCCCGTAAAGCCTCGCCATGCTCCCTCAGCCTCACCTCCAAGACGTCTACTTCCCGCTGGAACCCGGCTAGCCCATCATTATGGATACTTGGCAACGATGATTGCAGCGGAGGCAGGAAGGTGGTCAGATCACCCGTATTCATTGTGGCTTCTTGTTTACCTGTAGCGGAGAAATATGCGGTCAGAATCGATCAGATAATGACGACTTATTTTTTGGAGGTTTGATAGAAGGAAACCGCCGGTCTGGGGTTTTTCTCCTTTAATAATCACGATAATAAATCTAAACATTGGATGCCTGGATCATTCGGAATTTATCCGCAAAAGTTGCTCTCTCAATAATCGCATGGTCTATTGACCCTTAATTTTCAGTGAAGCCGTGGTCAGGTAAAAGCTGGCGGACGGATTCAAGATTTTACCCGCCCCCTTCTTTCGTGACTGTGACATATAGATGTTTACAGTTAACTTAACATCTCCAAGTTTACCTTGCAGGAAGGAAACTGTGGTTGTAAGCTTCTTTGCGGCTACTATTCTTCTCAACTCCTCCATCTTCTCCCTAAGTTTTTGTTTTTGGTATCCTTCAGAAACTGTAGAAGCCAGCTCGTCGGCCTTCTCCCCCACCACTTATGAAGCTATCATGCTTATCAATAGGTCGTCCTGCTGCTGGAGTATCTCCATATCCTTGAAGATGTCGCTTATAGTCTCGCTAGCCTCTGGAGTGCTCTTGGGCTCATTCGACATGGAAGATGGTGTCGACGGACTGTCAGAATCTTCTTTTTCCCGTGTCCTGTGCTGAAGTCTTGCTGCTCCGGTCTTAACGGAAACATTCTTGTTTCCGGTTTATATCTTCCTCACCTTCCTCCTAATCATTTCATCAAGGCACTCACCCTTCTTCCTCTCCCACTTTAAGGAGGTGAGTACCATCCCATCCAGCTTGTCCTTTGCAATCGAAGACTGGTGTTAGGAATATTGCCCTCAATGTTCCCTAGACTTGATTTGAAGAGGCTTCACCCACAGCAATACTAAGAGCATAATTGTATTAAAAACTGTTCAAGTTTAGTAAGTGCATGATATTCCTTGGAACAAGGTAAGACAGGTGGTCTAGGAGATGGTGACAGGTGGTTACAAGGCTAAAAGGTGGAAAGTCAGAAAGTAGTCTAAGTCACGAGCATTGAGTGAAGTAGGCTCACTCAACACCAGGCATCAAGATAGTGGGTGGATAGACAGAAAACTATGTAAGTCTATAGGCATTGAGTGACGTCTATTCACTCAATGCCAGGTGAGTAAAAGCGCTGAATATAGCTTGGATCGTCTTAGCCAAACTATTGGCTAGATAGAAATGAGGCAAAGTCCATAAGTGATGAGTGAAGTCAACTCACTTAACGCCATGTAATAAAATGTTGTGAGACAGGCTAAGAAGTAAAAGCCTATGAAGAAATAGCAAGAAAGTAGCTAAGTTCACAGCCATTGAGTGAAGTCAACTCACTCAATGCCATACTTCATAATCATCGAGTATTACTCAGTTAGTCAAAGCCATAGAGAATATGTGTAGACATTTGACTATGTCGACAGGCAATGAGTGATGCTTACTCACTCAATGCCATGTGATAAAAAGCATTGATTGAATCTTAGTCAGTCAGAGCAAGTGTTTTCAGACACAGAAAATTGGCTAAGTGTTTTGGCATTGAGTAAATCTTACTCACTCAACGCTAAGTGACTAAAATCAAATCAAAGGGTTATGGCATTAAGTGAAGCTTATTCACTCAGTGCCAATTGACAGAACTCCAGTTAAGCAATTTGGGGTTGAGCGAAGCTCAATCACTCAATGCCTAGAGATAGAAAGAATGTCTAAGTGTTTTAGCGTTGAATGAAGCTTACTCACTCAACGCCTAACGACAGAAAAACTTTTCTTAGTATTTTGGCATTGAGAGAAGGTTACTCAGTCAATACCTAGTGACAAAATATCTACCTAAGTGTTGTGGCGTTCAGTGAAGCTTACTCAATAAACTCCTATACTAATATTGCTTGATTTTGGTTATGTCCACAGATGGTGACGTCAGCAAACTCAACACGTCAATAGAATTTCAATTTGTTGCGAAAAAGCTACAATACGCGACAAATGTCGCAGCTTGCCTTCTATATAGCCATTAATGCTAAAGTTGATAGCTGCCAACCAATTTTAAGGTGGGGACCACAGCTCAAATAGACATTTATGGTCGAATAATAAAAGGCAAAAATCGATGAACGAAATGCAACTTTTGGAAAAGACAGGTGGCCATCATCTTCTTCCTCGGCCATTATTGCTGAGCCCTAAAGAAGAAGTTCAAGCTTCAGATCTAAGAGTCAAAAGAGATATCTGGTGCTATTTTTACCTGCACCGGTAAGGTAAGAAAGCATACTTTCTGAGGAAGAAGGAGAAGCATAGACAACTGATTTCTGTAGTCAAGAGGCAGCAAGAGCTAACCCTAGCTGCAATCCTTCACACTTCCAGCTGATCTATTCTGAAAAATATTTTCTTGAAGCTGTGAGGAAGGAAGTTGTGAAAAAGGAGTTAGGGTTGTATCCTCTCAGTCCAACAAAGGAAGAAGAGGAAGATCTATCTAGTCTCTACAGTAAATTAGTAAGGGCTGAGTTTATCTCAGCTCAGGTTGCAGCAAAGGAAGAAACCCTTGCTTCAGGTTACTTCACAGTTCCAACAAGCCTAATCCTGAAAATAAATTTCTGGAGATGAGAAGATGATAAGACTAAACTTTTGGATCAGTTCAGGATGAAGCAAAACAATAGATCTACAAGTAAGCAACAAGGACTATTACTGCAACAGTGGAAAGCTAAAGAAAGATAGTAGGTGCCTTCCACTCTTGCACCAGCAAGTTAAGAGAAAACATTTGATGAAGAAGAAGTAGCAAAGGGCCAACCCTAGCTAGAGTTACTACACAGTTCAAGGCAAGCTTTCCTGAAGATACTTTCTTGACTGTGTAGAAGAAGTCTGGACTGAGATAACTCAGGTTAGAAGTAGGTAGGCTCAGGAAAATTTCTCTGGAGCCAAATCAACTACACCCACACACATCCTATAGGATCCACTGGATCTGAGTTATAGGCCTTAATATATAGAGGCTGAGTGTTGGATCTAAGTGTAGATTTGAGTGTAGGATCAAAGTGTGGATCTGAATTATGATTTTGTTGAGAATCTGAGTGTAGGGATTTGGCCTGAGCAGTAGGATTCATCTGTGAATCTAAGAGTATGATCCTGTTTGGATCTTAGGTAGGTGATTAGTCGATCACTGAGTTGTAGGGCTTTTGAGCCGGAGGTTGGAGAGTCAATCTCTTTGAGAGGTATAGTACTTGTTCCTGAGTTGTAGGATCCTATGTGTATCTGAGATAGGGTTGTCCTCCCAGCGTAAGTAGTAGGTCCTCTGGTCCTGAGATAGGTGATCTTTAGATCACTGAGTTGTAGGGCCTTGTGTATAAGCTTGTAGGTCTTGGAAGAGACCGAGTGGTCTTGTGAGATCGTGATGTAAGCTCTTAGGAGCCAAGATTGGAGAAGTGCCTTGTCTAACAATAAGTTATAAAGGTTGGAGGGAAAGTGGACCTATCTATAATCAGAGGAACCACTATATATTCGGTGTGTGTCTTGAAAGCAGAAAACAACTAACAGCCAAAGCACTTAAGGAAGAAAAATTAAAGATAGACACAAGTGACTAAGAAACCTATTCACCCCCCCTCCCTCTAGGTGATTTTGATATCCTTGAAAACAAAGACTTTCAAGTGGTATCAGAGGGAGGTTACTCAAAAAGGACTTAACAATCTTAGTATACCTCAAAGGATAACTAAAAGGTTTGTGCTTGTGAGTCAAGTAGTGAACCATAAGGAGTGGACCTCAATGGAGCTTCAAGTCTGCAGCAAGGAGAACTTTGGGAACTGAAAAGAGAGGGTCATGTAGATCATGGAAGCCTCTAATTCTAAAATCTTTGTAACAGTTCAAGAACGACCATTCATCCCCGTGAAGGTCTCTATCTTAGATGCGGAAGTCCAGACTCCAAAGAGTTATGCTGAAATGATTGAAGATGAAATCATCTTTGCAACTATGGATAAGAGGTCACAACACATCATGGTAAGTGATATGGATGGCTCCACCTTCCAGAACTTGGCCCACTGCAAGACAGCCAAAGAAATGTGGAGCACATTGACTTCCTATATGGAAGGCAAAGAGGAGGATGATAAGGAAGAATATGCCATCAGCCCATAAAATGATGTATATTCAGATACAAGAATAGAGATCAGGGCCCATCTGTCATATTCAGATAGTGATTTTGAGTTGGGTGAAGATAAAGAAAAAGGTTGTTGTTGTCACGGACTAATTGTCATTACAGAAGAAGAATCCTGCCAGGATCAGCATGGTCCATATCTGGTAGAATCTTTGTCTAGTTCTTTTTATTGCTCAGGTCATGAGACTAGTCCATATTCAGAAGCCTCATCATCCAGTGATGAAGGTGACTCTAAATCTAAGGAAGATATCAATCAATTGATTGATATGTATGGTAAACTTCTAGAGGATTTGAGGAGAAGCAGGAAGTTAATCAAGAGGCAGGCTGAAGAGATTACCTCCCTCCAGTTACTTTCTTTGCGAGCTAGCTGAGACAACATCCTTACTCAATTAGAAGACTGGGGAATATGCCAGCTAAAGGTTATCTCAGTCATCCAACTTGAGACCATTAATAAGAAGGATAAGATCATTTTTGATCTTGAAGAAAAACTCAAAAAGGAGAGAAAACTTGGGGCTGATTTCAATAATCCCAAAGTTTTTTTTCCCATGATTGACTCCTTTACCTCGCAAAAGTGTGAGAGAGGTTTAAGGTCTAAGTGGAATTCCAAAGATGACCTTTCCAAAGGGAAAGGCAAAGCTCCTGTAGAGCCACAGTCAACCTCTCACAAGGTAATCCTCCCTTCTAACAGGTATGACTAGGACTGTATGTATAGTCACTGTTAGAAAGGGAATAATTCTTGTAAGAATACATGTGTATATTACAATGGAAGAAGATGGGTAGGGGAATGAGTGCCTTTAGGACTCCCTATGAAGAAATATAAATGGCCCATTCTGGACCATTTGTATTTGGTGCCTCAGCCCCCACTCACAGGAATAAGGCAATAACATTCACTCAAGACCTTTCAGCAAGGACTCAGACTAAGGGTTAGCCTATTAGTTGGCCAAATCTGGCTATCTCTGATACTAGTTATAGCATGTCATCTGTAAAAAGGACTTCTATGCTTAGCATTCAGAGCAAGTAATGTAAATCTGCTGAAAGACTCACCTTCAGTCAGACCCTTGCTAAGAGGAACTTAAAGAAGGACACTGCACCTCATCCTACTATCCAGTATACAGTTAACCCTACTACCAGACCAGCTCAGAAGAGTAGGTATAATATCCATGAGTGTTGGTGTTATTGTAAAGTGGGCCATTTTGCCCTAGATTGCTGCCAAAATCCTACTGTGCCCAGAGAAGGAGTTAGCCTGCCAGTCAGAAATGCTACTGCTAGGAAAGTTAGATTTCAACTTAATAAGAACCTAGGACCCAGTACCTATTGGGATCCTCAGGTAGGATAAACTCTGTTTTACTGGTCAGTCCAAGTGCCATTCCCCATGAGGTACTGGGACCGAGGATGTTCTAGAACTTAAACAAGAATAAGAAAGTCATCTTATGGATCATACTCCAGTGAGGGAAAGATCTAAGATCTATAGTTGGGAATTTAGTGATGGATGTTGACCATCTAGGATACTCCTCCTACTTCCCAAGAGGAAAAGTATGGTGTGTACAGTCCTAAAGAAGGACAAGTGCACAAGACATGGATGAAGACCAGCTAAATCCATCCATTAAAGGTCAAGATGCCTGTGTGATAAAACTAAGTGTTGCACAAGTCTTGAGCAAAGGCCAGCAGGATCCAACTAGCAGGACTGTCTGGCTGGACAAAGTTTTGCTGCCACACTAGCAAACTAATAAGAAGAAAAAGTGAAGGACATGTAGGCTTTACTCACCACTTAGGAAAGCACTAGAAGTAGCTCTTCTGAGAGCAGCTTGTAAGGGCCACATAATGGTCAGCTGAAAAGTATATCAACTGGTATACTCGGCTGTCAATCTCTTCACAGGAAACATGAAGAGATTTGTATGCTCAGTGGTCAGTATCATCTGAACCTGCAGTAAGGTATTGCCATGTCAGTGGCCACCAATCTGAAAACTATCTAGCTGAGGTAGCAAAAATGGTAATTGAAGGTGAAGTTGTACAAGATCTGTGCAAACTCTAATAGAAATCTTGTATAATTTGGAAATCTAGAAAGTTAGTCTTGTCTAAAGAATTGGTGTCTATGAATCTCCAGCTCCAAAAAGATCAGAAGAAGACTTTTGAAGTTCAGAAAGTCTCTATGGACAATATTGAGGATGAGAGGGAGACTATCCATATGATTGCAACTACTGTGAATGAGGAAGTTCACAAGAATAGATGGTTTGCTCCATCTGTTATTGATACAAGTCAGCATATTCCAATGGGCATAACAATGTAAAGAAAGACTTGGTATCATAATGGAAGGATGGTTCAAGGAAAGATCATTCATGGTTCAAGTGGTCTCAAAGTCAAGAAGCTGTAGGTGCAAATTCAGCCTCATGTAGAGAGGACACTGATAGCTGCACCAGTGGTTACATCTGCAATCAGCTAGTGAGAGAAGGGATTGATCAAGCAGTATCAAGTGGCATAGGAGAGTTGGGTCAGTGGTATCAACTCAAGAGATATGATCACTATGGGAGTGGTAACTTGTCATGATCAAGGATAAAGGTAATGATCAAGGGGGAGAATGATGTTTTAGTTGCCAATGCAAGAAGTTCATTGGGGCTTGAACAGTATATATACAACATTCCTATTATTCAAGAAGGACTGTATTGTATTCAGTGTAGTGATCAAGAGGGAATATCAATGTGATGATCAAGATGGTGCTCAGTGCGCTTAACACTCATGTGGTGGTGATCAGAAAGCTAAATCCATAGGTAAGGTTATTGCTAAAGGAAAGGAAAAGACCCGGCTCAGTAAGAAGAGACCTAGCATAGTGCATTGGAGCTGCTGTGCTCAACTTGTGTGGATCCAACTTCAGCTCCAGGACCATAACCTCTAGGTAAGTAGAACTCCTTTATATTATGTTTTTATATGTGCAATCTCAATAGCTAGGTATCCTGTCCCTCATAAAAGGACTATGCCTATTGTGATTAAGTATCTGTAAGTTAGTGAGCATAAGGAAGAACTTATTCCAGAGTTTGTCCTTGCAAGAAAGTGACTGACATATTTATCAAGCCACTAGATGAAGTTAAGTTCAACACCTTCAAGGTTAAGTTGTGTATGTTGAACGTGGTATGATTCTGTTGCACATAATTTTTTCTCTTTTGTAGGATTTACTTTTCTTGCAGGTAGATAAGTCCTTGATGTGATATAAAAACTTAAACGGACTCATGTGTCTATTTAAGATGATGATAGTTATGCTCTTATTGAGGGGGAGCATGTTCAGCACCAGCAGAAATGATGACAGGAAATGCTCCTATTAAGGGGGAGCATGTCCAGCACTTGTTGGAACAGGATTATCCTCATGTTGAGAAGGAGAAAGCAGCTACTACAATGGATAAATGATCTTCACTACAAATCAGTTTGTCCTAAGGACAATGCACAGACTAAGGGGGAGATTATTTATAACAAAGTCATAATATTCTCTGAGTCTGAGATGGAATGCTACTGCTGAGAAGATAGTAATGATGTAGGAGAAGAGGAATAGCCAGCACATGTGGATTAATAGACCAGTGATGTGTCAAGCTGTTGCAGTGTTGTGTTCAATCAGCGGGTTCAACACAAGAGGTATGTTTTTCTGTCAAATGAGTTAGTCACTAGTATAATGGAATTAAGATAGGATCAAGAGATAAATTTTCCCTTTATCTCATCTCCTCCCTCAATAGATTTACTTATTAAAGAAGACAAGAAGGGGGAGGTGTGTGGCAATACATGGAAAAGGGGGATATGTGGAAGCAATACTTGACATGATCAAGTCTTGTTGAGTCATTACTTCTAGTTGTTCTTCATTTAAGTATTAAGTAGTATAAAGGAGAGTGCATATTGCTTGAGCAATTTTTCAAGTGGTATCAGGATGCCTTTACTTGACATGTTGAGTCAATACAATTAAATGGTGTACATTGAATTGACATGCGGAAAGTCATATAGCATAAGATAGTAGATGTAACAGACATAGTTTACCGCTGCATTATATTAATATGATTTTTATGATAATACTTCATATTATTGCTGGGTGTTCTGCCTTATTAAAATAGGGGGAGATTGTTGGGAATATTGCCCTCAAGTTTCCCCAGACTTGATTTGAAGCGGCATCACCCACAACAATTCTAAGAGCATAATTATATTTGATACTGTTCAAGTTCAGTATGTGCACGATGTTCCTTGGAATAAGGTTAGACAGGTGGTATAGGAGTTGGTGACATGTGGTCACAAGGCTGAAAGGTGGAAAGATAGAAAGTAGTCTAAGTCCAAGGGGATTTAATGAAGCAGGCTCACTCAATGCTAGGCATCAAGGTAGTTGTTGGATAGACAAAAAACTGTCTAAGACCACAGGCATTGAGTGAAGTCTATTCACTCAGCGCTAGGTGAGTAAAAGTGTTGAATATAGCTTGGATAGTCTTAGCCTAATTATTAGCTAGACAGAAAAGTGGCTAAGTCCACAGGCATTGAGTGAATTCAACTCACTCAATGCCATACTGCAAAAACTTATGAGACAGGCTAAGACAGTCAAAGCCTAAGAAGAAATAACAAGAAAATGGCTAAGTCCACAGGCATTGAGTAAAGTCTACTCACTCAATGCCATACTCCATAATCATCGAGTATTGCTCAGTAAGTCAAAACCACAGAAAATTTGTGTAGATATTTGACAAAGTTCACATGCATTGAGTGATGCTTACTCACTCAATGCCATGTGATAAAAAGCATTGACTGAACCTTATTCAGTCAAAGCCAGTGTTTTCAGACACAAAAAATTGGCTAAGAGTTTTGGCATTGAGTGAAGCTTACTCACTCAATGCCAAGTGAGTAAAATCAAATCTAATTGTTTTGGCGTTGAGTGAAACTTACTCAACGCCCAGTGACGGAACTCCAGTTAAGTAGTTTGGCATTGAGTGAAGCTCAATCACTCAATGACTAGAGAAAGAAAGATTGTCTAAGTGTTTTGGCATTGAGTAAAGCTTACTCACTCAACACCTAATGACAGAAAAACTTTTCTAAGTATTTTGGCGTTGAGTGAAGGTTACTCACACAGCGCCTAGTGACAGATATCTATTTAAGTGTTTTGGCATTGAGTGAAGCTTACTCAATCAATGCATATACTAATGTTGTCTAATTTTGGCTAAGTCCACAGATGGTGACGTCAGCAAAGTCAACAGGTTAATAGATTTTGAATTTTTTGGGGAAAAGCTACAGTATGCGACAAATATCGTCGCTTGCCTTCAGTACAGCCATTAATGAAAAAGCTAATAGCTGATAACCAATTTCAAGGTGGGGCCCACTGCTCAAAGAGTTGTTAATGGGCGAATAATAAAAGGCAGAGATCGATGAAGGAAATGCAGCATTTGGAAAAGACAACTGGCCATCATCTTCTTCCTCTATAATTATTGATTAGCCTTAAAGAAGAAGTTCAAGCTTCAGATCAAAGAGTCAAAAGAGATAGTTGGTGCAATTTTCACCTGCACCAGCAATGTCAGAAAGCTTACTTTTCGAGGAAGAAGGGGGAGCAAAGACAACTGATTTCTGCAATCAACAGGAAGCAATGGCTAACCCTAGCTACAATATTTCATAGTTCCAGCTGATCTATTCTTAAGAAAATTTTCTAGAAGCTGTGAGAAAGGAAGCTGTGAAAAAGGAGTTAGGGCTAAATCCTCTCAGTCCATCAAAGGAAGAAGAGGCAGAGCTGTCTAGTCTCTGTAGTCAAGTAGTTAGGGCTTATTTTATCTCAGCTCAGGTTGTATCAAAGGAAGAAACCCTTGCTATAGGTTACTTCACAGTTCCAACAAGCCCAATCCAAAAAAAAATTTTCTAGAACTGAGAGAAAGAAAGGACTGAACTCTTTGGTCAGTTCAGGAAGAAGCTAAACAGCAGATCTATTAGGAAGCAGTAGGGTATATTACTGCAGCAGCTGAAAGATGAATAAAGATAGCTGGTACTTTCCACTCCTACACCTGCATGTTCAGAGGAAACCTCTGAGGATGAAGAAGCAGCAAAGGGACAAAACTAGTTGTAGTTAATGCATAGTTCAAGACAAGGTTTCCGGAAGACACTTTATGAATTGTGTAGAAGAAGTCTGGACTGAGATAACTCAGTATAGAATTAGGTAGGCTCAGAGAAATTTCTTTAGAGAAAAATAAAATACACCCACTCTCCCCCAGTATGATCCATTGGATAAGAGTTGTAGGCCTGAATATATAAAGGCTGAGTGTTGGATCCAAGTGTGGATCTGATTGTACGATCCAAGTGTGGATCCGAAGTAAGATTCTGCTGAGAATCTGAGTGTAGGGATTTGGCCTGAGTAGTAGGATTAAAGTGTTAATCTGAGAGTAGGATCCAGTTTGGATCTGAGGTAGGTGATCAGTTGATCACTGAGCTGTAGGGCTTCTGAGCCTGAAGTAGGAGAGTCAATTTCTCTGAGAGGTAGGGAACTTGTGCCTAAGTTGTAGGATCCTTTGTGGATCTGAGGTAGGACTGTCCTCCCAGCCTGAGTAGTAAGGCCTCTGTTCTTGAGGTAGGTGATCTTTGGATCACTGAGGTGTAGGGCCTTGTGCCTGAGTTGTATGTCTTGGAGGAGACCAAGTTGTCCTGCGGGATTGTGTTGTAAGCTCTTAGGAGTTGAGATTGGAGAAGTGTCTTATCTAATAATAAGTTAGAAAGGTGGGAGGGATAGTGGATGTACCCATAATCTAGGGAACCACTCTATTTTATGTGTTATTTAATTATTGCGAGTTTGTGTGTGTCTTGAAAACAGAAAACAACTAACTGCCAAAGCACTTAAATAATAAAAATTAAAGATAGGCACAAGTGACTATGAAACCTATTCACCTCCCCCCCCCCCCGTCTAGGTGATTTAGCTATCCTTGAAAACAAAGACTTTAACAGCGCGGCTACCTGTATTTTTTGTGTTTTGTTCTTCTCTACCATGATTACTTCAGCCGGGGTAGACAACTCGCGCGTCTTGGTAGAGCCAATGCCCTTTTCCTCTGCCCTAGAGATCTTCAAGAGATTTTATCCCAAGGCGAGAAGGTGATGTTAGAATACGGCTCGATTGCGGTTTGTTGGAGAGCTATTTTGGAAGCCGTAACAATTTTGGTCACGCCCTGCGAGGACTCGGCGACAGTTTCTGTCAGCCTCTTTGCTGAATCAGAAGCCACCGGAGTAATCGACTTCTCACGATTCACGTTATGCTAGTGGCCAGAGCCTTCTGGATTTCATATTTCACCTTTTTGTTTCTAAGCCGACCTCTTCTCGCGGTCTAGCATAGAAGATATAATGTCCATTTGGCAGAAAGTCAAGCCGTCTTGAAAGATGTTGACCGCTAGTGGCGAATAGCGACCCGTGACTTAAAAGAATTCCTAAAAATAATAGAGTTCAGGGCCTTTTATAGACATTACATAATTTAAGGATGTCATGGTCTCGGTTAAGTTTTACATTTCTAAAATTTCCTGCAATTTGGAAATGTGTGGTGATAATGTTCAACCAGAATCCGCGACTAGTTCGTAGTTCTTTCCAAGCCTGGCGGTTATTTCTTCCTAGACGCCTTGTGAAGCAAGACGGCTAGTCCTAAGACAAACTGCACAAACTCCTCTGTCAGGCCGCCATCAGGGAAAGTCCAAATCAGCACCAAGTCCTAGAGGACAAGTCGCTCAGCTCGCTAGGGGGAAATCTGCCCAGCCACACAGCTTCCCTCTAGTTCTCTTTTTATTTGATTCCCATCACCTCTGAGTGGTTCTCCTATAAACGAGAAGCTGGTAATGTTAGCCATGCCCGTTTGAGCAAGTCATCGAGCCTATAAATAGGGGGTGGAACTCGCCAAACTCGTTGACTCGAATCCAGGAGCTCGGTTGTTAAGAGTTGTGGTCTCGAGTTTAGTGCCTTGTGGCCTGCTGTCTGGTCGGCTTCCATTTTTCCAACTCATTTTTCCTTATAATTGTAACCGCTCATTTTAAATTAAGGGAAAGTTCTCCGCAAGAGAGGCTTTAGCCGTGGCGGGTGAAGTTTGGTGTCGTCGCTTCATGCGACTTGCTCTGCTTTTTTCCTCTAACCGCTAGTAACCTACTACTCGAAACTTTCCTCCACCCTCCTTTCTATTCGTAGAACCCGGAGGTGCATTTCATGCATCAACATCATCCTAGGAGCATCGGTCAGGTTGAAGCAGCAAATAAATAGGTGCTTAACCTACTAAAAAAGAAGGTGCAAAATTTGAAAGACAGTTGGGCAGATGCGCTCCCTTCAGTCATGTTGACCCTAAGAATGACACCATCATCTGCCACTAAGGAAACTCCCTTTTAACTTTATCATGGCTCAAAGGCCCTTATTACTATGGAATTTGAAGTCCTAACCCCAAGGGTCTTGCTTACCAGAAAAAGTTGGGAGGATTGGCTTGAGATCAATTGCGAGAAGATGAAGTGTAGTCTTGATCAAATTGAAGAGATTTAGGATAAATCCGCTATCAGACATGAGGAAGTCAAGCAAAGGGTGGCGAGATTGTTTGATAAAAACATCAGGATCAAACACTTTCTGGTGGGGGACCTTGTTCTAAAAAAGATTGATGCGGCTCCACAAGCTAGTTAAATAGGAAAGCGGAATCCAAATTGGGTGGGACCATTCATTGTTAAAGAAGTTCTAAACAATGGAGCATATCGACTTGAAACCTATGAAGGGGAAGACATATCTCACACATGGAGCAAAATGATCTAAAGCGGTTTTATTCTTGAAACAATGACTGATGATTACAATTATGGTAGATTTTTATTGTAATAATTGTAATCACATCCGCTGATTTCTACCTCTTTATTCAAGTAATTGCACTAAATAATTGAGAATTGGTATTGTCATGAATAGTAGAGCATAGTTTAGAGTTTTTACTATTTTATGTATTGAACTTCTCCCTTACTACGTCATTTGTCTAATGCAGGTACAACTAGCCAGTGGAACTAAAAGTCTTGGAGCAAACAGGGAAGTTTACGGGGCCAACAGGACTGAACACAGGAGAAGATTTGCTCACACACGGGTAGGAACACGGCCGTGTGCCTACCCGTGTTCCATCCCAGCTGAAGCCAATTTCCCAGCCCCCGTGTCTGAAGAACAGGAAGAACAACACGGCCGTGTTCCAAAACACGGCCGTGTCAGTACCCGTGTGATCCAACACGGCCCATGATCAAACACGTCCTTTCGTGTGGAACTGCCCTGGAACTGCCGACACGGCCTGCAACACGGCCGTGTCGGAACCCGTGTTCGACCATGTTTGCTATTGTACTATAAAAACCTGGAGAAAATTTTATTCTGCACTTTTGGATTATTTTGCTTGGAATTTTTCTGGAGAACGAAAGTGGAGCATCCAAGAGAAGGAAGGCTTGAAGGAGATATTTGTATGCATTTATTCTTTAATTTATCTCTTTTAATCTTGTATCTCTCTTGGTAATCCAACTTTATTTATCTTTTACTTTTCATGAACAATGTGTTTGAACAAGTTAGTAATCATGTATCGTTTTGTTTTTGTCAATGTCATTGTATTTTATTCGTATTTGGGTTTGCAAACATTGAGAATTATCCTTATTATGAATGATTATTTATTTTTACATGAATTCCAAATGTCTAGATTGAGAAATTGGATTGTTTGGATGATGATTAAATCTTCATATTTAGGTGTTATTTCTCTTTGTAATTCAAAATTCATGATCGAGAGATATGTTTCTTGGAAAATTAGAATACGAATGAATGGAATTATGGTATTTTAGAAATAAAGTTTCATGAATCCATGTATTAGATAGGGTATTTCATTCAATAAATATTTGAGTATTGTAAATTGTTCGAGAGAAAATTTACTTAACTTAACTTAGACTTTAAATTTCTCGAGAGAGAATTTAATAATTAGTTCAACCCTTTACAATACAATGAATTTGATAGTTTGGTTATTTCATGATTACTCAAATTGATTATGTTCATTGAATACTCTTAACTTTCGACTTGAAACTATTTTTGTAACTCTCCAATACAATTTTTATCCAAATAGTCATAGTTAGGATTAATCTATGTTAGAACGCAACCTTAAGTTTAGGTATGATAATAGAGTGAGAGTGAGTACGAATAGTTGAAATGACCCTGTGGAATACGATACGAGATGTAGAATTCTCTTATACTATGATTGATAGGTGCACTTGCCTGATAGATGATTCAATCTAGCTTATGCCCATCTACATAGTTATGATAAATTGTAGAATGAATCCGCATCAAGTTTAGACTTAGCGAAAATATTCATCAAGTTTTTGGCGCCGTTGCCGGGGATCTTTTCAATATTTTGAAAGCTTTAACTTTATTAATCTACCATTATTGTTTACTAATAAATCTTTGTAGATTAGTTTAAAGTAAAATTATATTATTTAATCTCTGTTTTGTAGTCTGTTAGTCTATGACCAGGGCAAGAAATTCTGGGTTAGAACCATTTCATTCTGAACCGGAACGAATTATTCACAACACCAATCACAGAGACGTGGGTATTAACACCACAGATATTGTAGACGATCTGAGAGAAGAAGAAACAGTGAATCAAGAAGAACACCATCCTGAAAATCTAGATACCATGGCCAACCAAAATGAGCAAACCATGTCTGACTTTGCTAGACCCAATCTCCAAGGAACTGGGTCAAGCATTGTTCGACCACCCATTCCAACCAATAATTTCGAACTGAAACCGAGCGTGATACAAATGGTCCAACAATATGTTCAATATGATGGCTTACAAGACGAGGATCCCAATACACACTTAGCCGGATTCCTAGAGATATGTGATACTTTCAAGATTAATGGTGTCTCCAACGATGCCATTCGATTGAGATTATTCCCATTCTCATTGAGGCATAAGGCAAAGCAGTGGCTCAATTCGTTACCTAAAGGATCCATTACTACTTGGGACATGATGGTTGAGAAGTTTTTGATGAAGTATTTTCCACCGGCAAAGACCGCAAAGTTAAGGAACGACATCTCTACGTATGTTCAAGTGGAGGCTGAATCATTGTACGATACTTGGGAACGATTCAAAGAATTATTAAGGAGATGCCCCCATCATGCTTTACCTTCTTGGCTTCAGATTCAGACTTTCTATAATGGTCTAAATCCAGCCACCAGACAGATGATTGATGCGGCTAGTGGAGGCACCTTGAACAATAAGACACCTGAAGCAGCCCAGCAGTTGATAGAAGAAATGGCAATGAATAGCTACCAATGGACTACCGTGCGGCCGAAGTCTACCAAGCCCGCCGGAATGTATGAAGTGGATGCCGTTACTGCCTTAGCAATTCAAGTGGAGAAGCTCCATCAAAAGATGGACAACCTTTCTTTAGCGCCACCCCCAATGGTACCTCAACAATGGGACCCCTCCCTTGTTGGAATCCCTAGTGGTGAACCTCAAGTGCAAGAACATGTAGACTACATGGGTAATAATCCCAGACCACCTTTCAATCCAGGAAACAACCCATATAGTTTTACATACAATCAAGGATGGAGGAACCACCCCAATTTCTCTTGGGGAGGGCAAGGCAACCAAGGTAAACCACCCATGTTTGGACAACAACAACAACAATTGGAGCCAAGGAAGCCAACATTGGAAGATGTCCTTGCAAAGTTCATGCAAACTACCGATGTTGCCTTCCGTAATCAAGAAGGTTCTATTCGAAATTTGGAGAATCAGATTGGGCAGTTGGCAAGGATGGTATCAGAGAGACAACAAGGAACACTTCCAGGAAATACTGAGACAAACCCAAAGGAACATGCTCGAGCAATTCAGTTGAGGAGCGGGAAGGAGTTACAAGACCCAAGGCTTGCACCAGATGCACCTCAAGAGGAGTCTAGTGGAGAAGCACCGAACGTGACACCGATGGAATATCAACCAGCCATACCATATCCAGCAAAGATGAACAAGGAGCGCATGGATGCGCAATACGGTAAATTTATTTCTATGATTAAACAATTGCATGTTAATTTACCTTTTTCTGATATTATTCAAATGCCTAAGTATGCTAAATTTTTGAAGGATTTAATTTCTAATAAAAAGAAAATAGAAGAATTATCATTAGTCACACTTAGTGAAGAATGCTCTGCTATTTTACAAAATAAATTACCACAAAAGCTTAAGGATCCCGGTTCTTTTTCAATACCATGTTTAATCGGTGATTTGCAAGTTAATAAAGCTTTAGCGGATTTAGGAGCTAGTATAAATTTGATGCCTTATACATTATATTTGAAACTAGGCCTTGGAGAACTTAGCCCGACAAGGATGAGTATTCAATTAGCAGATCGGTCGGTTAAGTACCCAAGAGGTATAGTGGAGGATGTATTGGTTAAGGTAGACAAATTTATATTTCCTGCCGATTTTGTTATTTTAGATATGGACGAAAATATCGAAGTACCACTTATACTTGGTCGCCCATTTCTAGCCACTTCTAGAGCTCTTATTGATGTTTTTGATGGTAAATTAGTTTTGAGAGTAGGGGAGGATGAAGTCACTTTTCAAATTGGCAATACTATGAAACAATCTTTAGATAGTGATGATTGTTGCTATTTTTCTCATGGTGTTGACAACTTATTGTCTTCTATTGATTCTAATTTTTATTATAAAGATCCTTTAGAAATTTGCATTACTAATTGTTTTCTAGAAGACGAAACTAGTAAAGATATTGTTGATCAGTTACTTTTTCTAGATAACTCTGTATCGATGAATGGAAATACTGAATATAACTTATTTACAAAAGGAGATAATGAAGTTCATAAGAATAATACTAAGGATCCACCTGTAGTTGAATTAAAAAAATTACCGGATCATCTTGAGTATGCATTCTTAGGAACTAACTCTTCTTACCCAGTTATTATTTCTTCTAATCTTTCTGAAATTGAAAAAGCTAAATTAATAACTGTGTTAAAGAAATGTAAAGGTGCAATAGCATGGCAAATCTCCGATATAAAAGGTATTAATCCTAGCTTTTGCACTCATAAAATCCTTTTGGAAGAAAACTATAAGTCATCTATTCAACCGCAACGTAGGCTTAATCCTAATATGAAAGAGGTAGTTAAGACTGAAATTGTTAAATTATTAGACGCTGGTATGATATACCCTATTTCCGATAGTTCATGGGTTAGTCCTGTCCAAGTGGTTCCTAAGAAGGGTGGTTTAACTGTGGTAGCAAACGATAAAAATGAATTAATTCCGACGCGAACAGTAACAAGTTGGCGTGTCTGTATAGACTATAGGAAGTTAAACGATGCCACTAGGAAAGACCATTTCCCTTTACCCTTTATTGACCAAATATTAGAACGCTTGTCAGGACATTCATATTATTGTTTTCTAGATGGACTTTCTGGGTATTTCCAAATCCCAATAGCCCCAGAAGACCAAGAGAAAACCACGTTCACATGCCCATTCGGTACCTTTGCCTATAGGCGTATGCCATTCGGTCTTTGTAATGCCCCCGCCACTTTCCAAAGATGCATGTTAGCTATCTTCAACGAGTATGTTGAAGATATCATGGAAGTGTTTATGGATGACTTCTCCGTCTTTGGAGATGCATTTGATTTATGTTTGAATAATTTAGAAAAGGTTCTAAGGAGGTGTGAGGAGATGAACTTAGTACTTAGCTGGGAGAAGTGCCATTTTATGGTGCAAGAAGGGTTAGTACTAGGTCATAAAATCTCCAATCAGGGAATTCAAGTAGATAGAGCGAAGATAGAAACGATAGAAAAGTTACCACCACCCACATCCGTTAAGGCAGTGAGAAGTTTTTTAGGCCACGCCGGGTTTTACCGCCGGTTTATTAAAGACTTTTCAAAAATTGCTAAACCACTTACGAGACTATTAGAAAAGGATACACCGTTTATCTTTGATCAAGAGTGCCTACATGCTTTTGAGTTCTTAAAAGACAGATTAGTTAATTCTCCTATTATGATAGCGCCTGATTTTACTCAGCCATTTGAAATCATGTGTGACGCTAGCAGTTTTGCGGTAGGAGCTGTTTTAGGACAACGCCGAAACAAACATTTTCATCCTATATTTTATGCTAGTAAAACACTTAATAATGCACAAGAGAATTATACTACAACTGAAAAAGAACTTCTAGCAGTAGTCTTTGCGTTTGATAAATTCAGATCCTATTTAACATTATCCAAGGTGGTAGTTTACACGGACCACTCTGCACTTAAATATTTGCTAGCCAAGGCGGAAGCTAAGCCTCGTTTAATCCGTTGGGTACTTTTATTGCAAGAATTTGATTTAGAAATTAGGGATAAACGAGGAGCAGAAAACTTAGCGGCAGACCATCTTTCACGTTTAGAAAATCCATTACGAGCAACGTTAGATGAGTCTGAAATTTCTGATACGTTCCCTGAGGAATCGTTATTTGCCTTATCTTCGAAAATTAATAATGATTATCCATGGTTTGCAGATTATGCAAACTATCTTGTGGCTAAGGTCCTCCCAAAAGATTTTTCATACCAGCAGAAAAAGAAATTTTTCTCCGACTTGAAATATTACTTTTGGGAGGACCCTTTTCTGTTTCGGATATGTGCAGATTCCGTGATCCGAAGGTGTGTATCCGCTGAGGAAGGGTTGAGAATTTTGGAGCAGTGTCATTCAGGTCCTACTGGTGGTCACTATGGAGCAAATCGCTCTGCGAAAAAGGTTCTTGATTCGGGTTTTTATTGGCCCCTTCTATTCAGGGATGCCCAAAGGTATGTGCTTTCATGTGATTCTTGTCAAAAATCAGGTAATATTTCTAAATTACATGAAATGCCGCAAAATTTTATCCTTGAATGTGAAGTATTTGATGTGTGGGGGATAGACTTTATGGGTCCATTTCCAGTTTCATTCGGGAATAAGTATATCTTAGTGGCCGTAGATTACGTATCAAAGTGGGTTGAGGCGCAAGCTTTACCTACTAATGATAGTAGAGTAGTAATCCAATTCCTAAAATCTCTATTTGCGCGATTTGGCACACCACGAACACTTATTAGCGATAGGGGTTCTCACTTCTGTAATCTACAGTTAGATAAGGTATTGCAGAAATATGGAGTCACACATAGGATAGCTACACCATATCATCCCCAAACTAGTGGTCAAGTTGAAGTATCCAATAGAGAACTTAAGCGCATCCTAGAAAAATCTATAGAGGGGAATAGAAAACAATGGTCTAGGAAACTAAACGATTGTTTATGGGCTTATAGGACCGCATTTAAAACACCTATAGGTACCACTCCCTTTAGATTAGTCTATGGTAAATCTTGTCACTTACCTATAGAATTAGAGCACAAGTCATATTGGGCAATACGCTCTCTAAATTTTGATACAAATTCTATAGGGGAAAAACGCAAACTTCAACTTAATGAACTAGATGAATGGAGAACTATGGCTTATGAGAACTCCAGAATTTATAAGGAGAAAACCAAACTATTTCATGACCGTCACCTTCGGAAAACTAAAACATTCAACAAGGGTGATCAAGTGCTCCTTTTTAATTCTAGACTGCGTCTATTTCCCGGGAAGCTTAGGTCTAAGTGGTCCGGACCGTTCCAGGTTAAAGAAGTTTTTCCCTATGGCACCGTCGAACTAACTCACCCTGAAAAGGGAGATTTTAAAGTAAATGGGCACCGGTTAAAGCTTTATAACAGTGCACTTCCCCAAGAACTTATTCGACTAGAATCTTGCCTTCACCTAGATAAAGAGAATGTCTAGACTAGTATAGTATCTTGTCTATATAGGAGAATAAAATTTTTAATGAAACTTGAATTAAAAATAAATAAATTACGTAATCAGGAGAAATTACCAAAGAAGAAGAGTACACGGCTATGCACACGCCCGTGTGCATGGCCGTGTCTAGCACACACGGCTGTCCACCCAGCCATGTGAGCACCCGTGTCGATACGGCGAATTTAATTGTTTCAAGTCAGAGAAGTACACGGGTTTCCACCAACCCGTGTCCTTGGCCGTGTGTAATATACACGGCTGTCCACCCAGCCATGTGCGCACCCGTGTCAAAACGACGATTTAATTTATTTCAAGTCAGAGAAGTACACGGCTTCCCACCAACCCGTGTTCTTTGCCGTGTCCGATCGAGGTTGACCACACGGGTAGGGGACACGGCCGTGTTGTTGACCGTGTCCCACCGATACGGGCAGTTTCCCGCGATTTGACCACACGTCTCCTTGAAGGCCGTGTTTCCCGCGCAGAAAGATTCCTCAACACGGGTACACACACGGCCGTGTGTGCACCCGTGTTCGACTTCTTTTTATAGGGGGCCGATTTTTTTCATTCTCCTCATCACTCTCACTATCTCCTCCTTCCATTCTAGCTTCCATTCCAGCCGGGAAATCACTCTCCTCCTCCAAAATTCGCGGGATCGTCTCCTTTCTTCGCACTCAACATACGCGGTAAAACTCCTGGGTTATTTCCATCCAATCTCCTCTTGATCATTTCTATTTTTTTCCTTCTAAATTCACTTTAGATTTATTTTTTTTATTATTATTTTCAGATCATGGCATCTTCGCGTAGCCAAGGTGGTCGCCGGCGCCGCCCGGATCTTCAAGCATTATCGACCGAGAGACGCGACGTCGCTCCGCCACTAGCTTTCACAGATCCTATCCACACAAACCGCTATAATCGGCTACAGGCCAAGAAGTATCAGGACATACGAATCATAGACTGGGATGTCCTCGAATCTATAGATCTAGCGGATACTGTGAGGGAGTTGATTTCTGTAGTGGGGTGGCAAGGGTTCTTTGCCATAGAAGAGATAGGATTTAGAGAGCTGACCCTCGAATTTTTATCCACTTTTTATGTAAACCTTCGATCCTGTGTGGCCGATGATGGAAGACCTACAGAGGGGAATATTTCTTTTCGAGTGGGGGGCACCTTCTACACACTTTCTCTCTACCAGTTTACACGGTATTTAGGAGTATACGACGAGGCATTCCTCCTTAGTGCCGCCTACTCTGACTTGAAATTTGAACTCCCCAGTCGCGAGCAGGCAGGTGGCGTTTGGCGACGTTTATCTTTTGACACCGGCGCCTACGAAGCAAAGAGGTCTAAGGCCTCCAAATTGTTCTCCCCCGCCGTGCATTATATTCATCACCTACTTAGTCATACATTGAGCGGCCGGGGCGAAAGCTCCGGTGTGGTGAGTCGACAAGACATTCTTTATCTGCACAGCATGACAGCCCACTATCCTATCCATTTGGGCTATATGCTTGCTCATTTTTTTCTTCATCAGGCGGAGAATTCCCGAGTCGGGTCTATCTGTGTAGCCCCCTACATCACGCGTCTAACCAAGAAT
Organism: Platanthera zijinensis; assembly: GCA_039513925.1. NCBI lineage: Eukaryota > Viridiplantae > Streptophyta > Magnoliopsida > Asparagales > Orchidaceae > Platanthera > Platanthera zijinensis. The sequence continues at coordinate 59,186,988 of CM077094.1, read as the reverse complement.
ATGGGCATCTTTTTACCTCTTCCCCCGATGGCAGTGGTAGCAAAAACTGTGCCTATCACCATGGCCAGTCTTCGAGCCATCCGCCTCGTTACTGCTCGTCAAGGCCGAGGAGGGACTATATATACCATTGCGCCTCGTGGTCTTCATATCCACGACGACGACGACGATGAGGTCGATCCAGATCTCGATGAGCCTCTCATTCCGCCGGCCCGTTCGACGCGTACTCAGGGGGAGTCATCATCTGCCCAGCCTCAGCGACAGTCTCGATTTGCACAGGAGTTGCAGCGTTTTTATGACCTTCAGCTATCGCCGCGCCTTCAGCGTATCGAGGAGACGCAGCAGCGGACTGAGGACGCCATCTATCAAATCCGACAGCACATGGGGATTACCAGCCCACCGCGACCAGCTCCTCGTCCATCTCACCCTCAGGATGATCCGGCTGATCAAGATGACTCACCTATGTATTTCTGATATATCTGGCTTTACATTTCTGGCTCTGTAGTGTTATATCTTTAGTATTGTTTTTATCATCTAGTATTTGTATGATCAGTATATCTATAAAAATAAAAAAATAAAAAAAAATTGTTTTATTTCAGATTTTGCTCCTGTTTCGTGTTGTGATGCTTTATATTCATGATTAAAATTTGTCCCCTTGTTCGTTATGTAGTGCAATATTTGTCCCCTTATTTTACTTTATATATTGCAATGAGGACATTGCAACTCAAGTCTGGGGGTATGCTGTATTTTTATAATGAGTATTGACAGTGGAATACATGATTACAATTACTTATATTCTATTCATCATAATAATCTATACACCCCCTCGAAAAAATTTGATTACTTCTCTTTAAGCTTTCATTACTTCACTCATTGGGAATATAACTATCTAATCCACTTTCGCACGCTGATTAAACCGAATTCGTGTTCAAATTTGTTGATTAGTAACTACGTATAGAAATTCATTAGATTACTTTTCTCCATATAATTTGGTTTAAAAAGATTGTCCTTTATATTATTAACTAATAATCACTCCATTTTAGAAAAAATTATTTATCTATACTAAAGTGAGTTGATGAGTGTAATATTTTGATAATTTCGTATTAGTAGATCAACAATAACAAAAATTTTCTCTATTGGTGTCTAGAACTTACTAGCGATCCTCAAAACCTTTTGCACATGTAAATTAGTAAAAGTGGAAATGATTTAGGCCTCCTTTTGGATAGCTTGAGCCTTTCTCATCCCAAAACCTTAAACATTATACCTTTGCTCACCCAATTTGAAACTTATCCCTATATTTTTGTGGTATTCCAACTCTAAAATACACCAAGGCCAATTCTCGTCTAGTAGCACCTATCATTGAGTTCGTCATGAAATGATTTTTCATAGTGATATGTGGCCTGAGTGCGTGTACACTTGCACCCATTCGGAATGATCCCTACTATGAAATCCCTACAAAAACATAGTGATACGTGGCCTGAGTGAGTGTGACTTGGCACTCATTCAGAATGATCCCTACTATGGACCTTTGGTTAAGAAACAAAAGAAGAAAATATAAGGGAATGATAATACGTGCAAAGTCTGGGGGTGCTCATAAAATATCAATGTATGTTAAAGGTCCTTATCATACAAAGGGCTCAATTGTGATCTAGTTTTATTTTGCTTACCCCACCTATAATCACCTATCCTAAGCCAAAACAATACACCACCATACAAGTCCTAAGGATCCAACTTTACTAATTCTCATTAGTGTTATGGAGAGGGTGTGTAAAGGGAAGTGTATGATTATCAATAGGGAGATTTTTAATTTTTGAAAGACTAATGCATATGTTATCAAGATTGTTATTTTCTCCTTACAATAGTTATGGATAACTATAATTATAATTCTAAGAAAGAGCGAAAAGTAGTTAAGATATGTATTGGAGATATTTTTAAGAAAAAGTTATATTTAGAAAAGTCTGCTATACTATTTCCTATACAATTGCAGCATCAAATCTCTATTCGAATTCAAAACAATCAGTGTGCGGAAGAAGAATTATGTATTGGTAACCCAATTATTTGAATTAGTTTGCTTAGGGACAAGCAAACACTTAAGTCTGGGGATGTGTGATGATTACAATTATGGTAGATTTTTATTGTAATAATTGTAATCACATCCGCTGATTTCTACCTCTTTATTCAAGTAATTGCACTAAATAATTGAGAATTAGTATTGTCATGAATAGTAGAGCATAGTTTAGAGTTTTTACTATTTTATGTATTGAACTTCTCCCTTACTACGTCATTTGTCTAATGCAGGTACAACTAGCCAGTGGAACTAAAAGTCTTGGAGCAAACAGGGAAGTTTACGGGGCCAACAGGACTGAACACAGGAGAAGATTTGCTCACACACGGGTAGGAACACGGCCGTGTGCCTACCCGTGTTCCATCCCAGCTGAAGCCAATTTCCCAGCCCCCGTGTCTGAAGAACAGGAAGAACAACACGGTCGTGTTCCAAAACACGGCCGTGTCAGTACCCGTGTGATCCAACACGGCCCATGATCAAACACGTCCTTTCGTGTGGAACTGCCCTGGAACTGCCGACACGGCCTGCAACACGGCCGTGTCGGAACCCGTGTTCGACCATGTTTGCTATTGGACTATAAAAACCTGGAGAAAATTTTATTCTGCACTTTTGGATTATTTTGCTTGGAATTTTTCTGGAGAACGAAAGTGGAGCATCCAAGAGAAGGAAGGCTTGAAGGAGATATTTGTATGCATTTATTCTTTAATTTATCTCTTTTAATCTTGTATCTCTCTTGGTAATCCAACTTTATTTATCTTTTACTTTTCATGAACAATGTGTTTGAACAAGTTAGTAATCATGTATCGTTTTGTTTTTGTCAATGTCATTGTATTTTATTCGTATTTGGGTTTGCAAACATTGAGAATTATCCTTATTATGAATGATTATTTATTTTTACATGAATTCCAAATGTCTAGATTGAGAAATTGGATTGTTTGGATGATGATTAAATCTTCATATTTAGGTGTTATTTCTCTTTGTAATTCAAAATTCATGATCGAGAGATATGTTTCTTGGAAAATTAGAATACGAATGAATGGAATTATGGTATTTTAGAAATAAAGTTTCATGAATCCATGTATTAGATAGGGTATTTCATTCAATAAATATTTGAGTATTGTAAATTGTTCGAGAGAAAATTTACTTAACTTAACTTAGACTTTAAATTTCTCGAGAGAGAATTTAATAATTAGTTCAACCCTTTACAATACAATGAATTTGATAGTTTGGTTATTTCATGATTACTCAAATTGATTATGTTCATTGAATACTCTTAACTTTCGACTTGAAACTATTTTTGTAACTCTCCAATACAATTTTTATCCAAATAGTCATAGTTAGGATTAATCTATGTTAGAACGCAACCTTAAGTTTAGGTATGATAATAGAGTGAGAGTGAGTACGAATAGTTGAAATGACCCTGTGAAATACAATACGAGATGTAGAATTCTCTTATACTATGATTGATAGGTGCACTTGCCTGATAGATGATTCAATCTAGCTTATGCCCATCTACATAGTTATGATAAATTGTAGAATGAATCCGCATCAAGTTTAGACTTAGCGAAAATATTCATCAAGTTTTTGGAAGTCGAACACGGGTGCACACACGATAGTTTTGGAGAGGGTGTGTCAAAACTATGTTATCAAGATTATCAATAGGGAGAGGGTGTGTAAAGGGAAGTGTATGATTATCAATAGGGAGATTTTTAATTTTTGAAAGACTAATGCATATGTTATCAAGATTGTTATTTTCTCCTTACAATAGTTATGGATAACTATAATTATAATTCTAAGAAAGAGCGAAAAGTAGTTAAGATATGTATTGGAGATATTTTTAAGAAAAAGTTATATTTAGAAAAGTCTGCTATACTATTTCCTATACAATTGCAGCATCAAATCTCTATTCGAATTCAAAACAATCAGTGTGCGGAAGAAGAATTATGTATTGACAACCCAATTGTTTGAATTAGTTTGCTTAGGGACAAGCAAACACTTAAGTCTGGGGATGTGTGATGATTACAATTATGGTAGATTTTTATTGTAATAATTGTAATCACATCCGCTGATTTCTACCTCTTTATTCAAGTAATTGCACTAAATAATTGAGAATTGGTATTGTCATAAATAGTAGAGCATAGTTTAGAGTTTTTACTATTTTATGTATTGAACTTCTCCCTTACTACGTCATTTGTCTAATGCAGGTACAACTAGCCAGTGGAACTAAAAGTCTTGGAGCAAACAGGGAAGTTTACGGGGCCAACAGGACTGAACACAGGAGAAGATTTGCTCACACACGGGTAGGAACACGGCCGTGTGCCTACCCGTGTTCCATCCCAGCTGAAGCCAATTTCCCAGCCCCCGTGTCTGAAGAACAGGAAGAACAACACGGCCGTGTTCCAAAACACGGCCGTGTCAGTACCCGTGTGATCCAACACGGCCCATGATCAAACACGTCCTTTCGTGTGGAACTGCCCTGGAACTGCCGACACGGCCTGCAACACGGCCGTGTCGGAACCCGTGTTCGACCATGTTTGCTATTGGACTATAAAAACCTGGAGAAAATTTTATTCTGCACTTTTGGATTATTTTGCTTGGAATTTTTCTGGAGAACGAAAGTGGAGCATCCAAGAGAAGGAAGGCTTGAAGGAGATATTTGTATGCATTTATTCTTTAATTTATCTCTTTTAATCTTGTATCTCTCTTGGTAATCCAACTTTATTTATCTTTTACTTTTCATGAACAATGTGTTTGAACAAGTTAGTAATCATGTATCGTTTTGTTTTTGTCAATGTCATTGTATTTTATTCGTATTTGGGTTTGCAAACATTGAGAATTATCCTTATTATGAATGATTATTTATTTTTACATGAATTCCAAATGTCTAGATTGAGAAATTGGATTGTTTGGATGATGGTTAAATCTTCATATTTAGGTGTTATTTCTCTTTGTAATTCAAAATTCATGATCGAGAGATATGTTTCTTGGAAAATTAGAATACGAATGAATGGAATTATGGTATTTTAGAAATAAAGTTTCATGAATCCATGTATTAGATAGGGTATTTCATTCAATAAATATTTGAGTATTGTAAATTGTTCGAGAGAAAATTTACTTAACTTAACTTAGACTTTAAATTTCTCGAGAGAGAATTTAATAATTAGTTCAACCCTTTACAATACAATGAATTTGATAGTTTGGTTATTTCATGATTACTCAAATTGATTATGTTCATTGAATACTCTTAACTTTCGACTTGAAACTATTTTTGTAACTCTCCAATACAATTTTTATCCAAATAGTCATAGTTAGGATTAATCTATGTTAGAACGCAACCTTAAGTTTAGGTATGATAATAGAGTGAGAGTGAGTACGAATAGTTGAAATGACCCTGTGGAATACGATACGAGATGTAGAATTCTCTTATACTATGATTGATAGGTGCACTTGCCTGATAGATGATTCAATCTAGCTTATGCCCATCTACATAGTTATGATAAATTGTAGAATGAATCCGCATCAAGTTTAGACTTAGCGAAAATATTCATCAATGACCCGTCATTTGTGTTAACCCAGAAATCGGCAATCCTCTCCAAGGTGGCTAGCTTTAAAACTGTGGACTGCTCCGTCTCATCCGGAGGGTTTGCGGCCTATTTTCCAGCTAACTGCGCGGATAGACTTCTATATTTGCACGACAAGGCGAGCTGCCCGGTATTCGATTGCTATGGTTTGACGCGGACTGCTTCCCAGTCCACCCCATGAGGTTGCGCAGTTAACCGGGCGGGTAGCGGTTTCTTCTCTAGCCTGCCTCTAATTCACGGACTCTCCTTCATATTTCTGCAAGCAAGGACTGGCCAAGTATCTTCTTCAGTCCGCCTGTGAAAGGCATCCTCGCATCCCAGTCCGCGAAAACCTTGTCGATCGCTTTATAGTGGACTACCTAAGCATGGGCAGACTCCACCTCGGTCCGCTGGCAGTAGGCAAACTTAATTCTAGCTCGCCCAAAGGTGGCGGACTCGGTCTCAGTGTGCTAGAAAATGATGGACAAGCCCTCTTGTAGGCGACTTGCCTCCAGGTATTCCAACAGTAGGTGACCTGCCTCCAGGTCAACCAATAGAAGGCATCCTGCTTCCAAGTCACCCAAGAGACGGCGACCTGCCTCCTCAGCCCACCTAGTAGGTGTGACCTTCTCCTTCTATTCCACAGAAGGTGGAGGACTCGGTCTCAATCCTCCTAAGTGAGCTTGATTGCTCCGCCCTCCAACACTCTTCATCAGGCCTCACAACACAGAGCGAGCTCAACGCCACCTTGCTAGAATGTGGCAGACTCATCTCATCCAGCAACTGAGCCGGACTCCTAGTCCGCCATGTACCAGGTGAACTCTTTGCGCAGTCTGCCAGAAGCACTCCAACTTCCCAACTTCAGCTTCTCCTAGAAGTAAGCAAGATCCTATTAAGCCCGCAACATGTCGCGAACTTGATCGCAGCTTGTCCATATCATTAGGTTGACATCATCATGCCCAGTTCTGGAAGATTCTATAATACCCCAAATTTGACAGAATAAAGTTTGTCACTATCACAGGTCGATACTGGGTATCGCCTTATGGCGATAGTTACATGGAGTTCGTCGAGATGCACTCGACGCACTTAATGCATTCGACGAATCGTCGAAATTATATCCCCAAGTGGCGATAGTGGGTATTGCCAAATGGAGATAGCAGTAAGCGTTGAGTCGGCACTGTTGGATCCCTAGTTGGAATTGGGCTTGGCTCACTAAATTAGGTTGATTCTGACCCATATTGTATAGCCAGGGTCAAGTCTAGTTGTCCTAGAGTTTGGGCTAGTCTTTAGGTTCAACCTTCATGTACCAGCCAGCAAAGGACCTAAGTGAACTCAGACTTAGAAGAATTTAGAGAGAAAAATTATCATTTCGAAGTTCTTCAAACTCAGCTCGACGATCGTCGATCGCAGATCGACGAACTCTGAGTTTTTTCTCTGAGTTGAGCTCGACGATATTCGAGCTCAGGTCGACGATCTATTCTTTCATATAGATTCTTAGCTCAACAAACTCAGAGCACGGAATTAGCAAGATATTCTCAGTATGTAGTTCGTAGAGCTCAGGTCGACGATCAGAAATTCTCAGGTTGACGAACTTGGATCTCCAGTCGACGAATTCTGTTCTGAGATCGACGAATTCTGTCCCTAGCCAGAATGAGAATTTTTCATGCTGTCCCTTACTTTCTATATTATTTTGTAGTAATATTCCTGAGTAATTAATTCTTATATTCCCCTGAATATAGCCGTTATTTGCAGCATTAACTATGGTCTTCATTAGGAAAATTACTTGCTTATTTCCATTAGACAGTTGGGCAAACTCATTAAAGCAAATATTCCAGCCGTTTCTTTCTCCAGGGCAATCAGCAATTAATGCAAAAATTCAAATTTCAAAGGAGAGATTATTGACTGCAGAATATAAAAGAGATTTGCTCTTTTCAGTCGAAATACCCTATAATAGATCTTCCGAGACAACAGTCAGTACAAAGAAGAATATACAGTTGCACAGAACAACTGATGGCGACGTTGCTGATGCGGCCGTTGATCCCCGACATAGAAAGTTCGTGGATTGGGACGGTCGTTGTCGCAAGCTTGAAGATGAGAGTCTACCATGACGTTTCTTCGCCAACGCCGCGACGTTCTTCGCCAACGCCGCTACATATTTTGCACGACGTCCGCTGCTGCCATTTTAAAATAAAATATATAATTATAAATTAAATAATTATAATTATATATTTTATTATTTCATCATTTATTATTATGTCCTATTTTATTATTTCAAGAGTATCTTTTATTTAGTATCTTTTATTTCATGCATGTATTATTTTATTTTATGCATTATATGTTTAGATTATTTTCCTATTTTATGAATGGTGGAGATTGAGTGGTGTAAGGCAATTTAAAGCCATGCTTGTTGTTGATTTCATTAGTGAAGAATGAAAAAGAAAACCTAAGAAATTCAAAGTGAATTTTTCCCCCCTCTTGGCAATTTTCGGCCTCCTCTTTCTTCTCCCCTCTCTTTGCCGTCGGCCACATCTCCTTCACCTCTCTATCTCGGCCTCCTTTCCTCCTCCCTCCTCCTTCTCCAAGATCGTTTCCGGCCACCCTCCCCCTTTTTCCCAAAACCCGAGCAGCCTCCTTCAACAAAACTGTCGGCCACCACATCTCTCCTCTAGCCGCCACCCCCCATCATATTGAGAAAATTATTTTCTCATCACCTTTTCTCTCTCTCCCTATATAATTACTGGACTTTTCAAGGAACTCCGTCTTCTAGGGTTTTTCGAAGGAAGACGGCTTGCGTTTTAATCATCCGGCGCGGAACCGTGAAGTTGCATGGGAATAGAATCAACCACCGTCGTGTGCACATCCTCCACCCATCTCGTGGACGGAATTCTCGTGGGATTTTGGTTAATGATTTCCTATACCATCTCTCGTGTGATTCTTTCTAAACTATTGTGAGTTTTGGTGGAAACAGAAGGCTAGTATTTGGTCCTGATTTATATTGAATATTGTGCTTAATTAAAATCTAAATTTTCAAGCCTAAATCATCCGAATATTCTCATGAAAATTGGAACGGGTAAGCAACTCTCGTATTAATTAATTTTTGGGGATTATTTTGGACTTAGTTTTAAAATCACTTATTTAGTCCGAATATTCTTGTATTGGTCTTGTGAATGTTTGCGCGTAACTTAGTTTGATTTGCTAATTGTCGAATCTAAGAACGCGTAGTTTAATCCGTCGAAACCATGGGCCTGCATCAATTTGGTATCAGAGGGAGGTTCTCGTCAATTTCCTGATTGGCACTCCTCCCCCTCTCAAAATTTAAAATTAGAATTTCAAATTTAAAATTTCCAATTTCGAATTTCAAATTTCGAATTTCAAAATTCAAATTTCAAATTTCAAATTTCAAATTTTGAAAATTCAAATTTCAAATTTCAAATTTCAAATTTCAAATTTCAAATTTCAAATTTCAAAATTCAAAATTAAAATTTCAAATTTCAAATTTCGAATTTCAATTTCAAATTTCAAATTTTAAAATTTGATATTCAAATTTCAAATTTCCAATTTCGAATTTCAAAATTCAAATTTAAAAATTCAAATTTCAAATTTCAAATTTCAAAATTCAAAATTAAAATTTCAAATTTCGAATTTCAATTTCAAATTTCAATTTCAAATTTCAATTTCAAATTTCAAAATTTCAAATTCAAATTTCAAATTTCGCACTCCTCCCCCTCTCAAAATTTAAAAATTCAAATTTCAAATTTAAAATTTTCAGTTTCGAATTTCAAATTTCGAATTTCAAAATTCAAATTCCAAATTTCAAATTTCAAATTTCGAAATTTAAAATTTAAAATTTCAAATTTCGAAATTTAAAATTTCAAATTTCAAATTTTCAATTTCAAATTTCAAATTTCAAATTTCAAAATTCAAAATTAAAATTTCAAATTTCAAAATTCAAATTTTAAATTTCGAATTTCAATTTCAAATTTCAAAATTTAAAATTCAAATTTCAAATTTCAAATTTCCAATTTCGAATTTCAAAATTCAAATTTAAAAATTCAAATTTAAAATTACAAATTTCAAATTTCCAAATTTAAAATTAAAATTTCAAATTTCAAATTTCAAATTTCAAATTTCAATTTCAAATTTCAAAATTTAAAATTCAAATTTCAAATTTCCAATTTCAAATTTCGAATTTCGAATTTGAAAATTCAAATTTAAAAATTCAAATTTCAAATTTCAAATTTCAAAATTCAAAATTAAAATTTCAAATTTCAAATTTCAAATTTCGAATTTCAATTTAAAATTTCAAAATTTAAAATTCAAAATTCAAATTTCAAAATTCCAAATTTCAAATTTTTCTCCAAATTAAAACAAAAAAAAAAATTTTGTGGTCTGCCAATAGCCGGCTAAATTTTATTTTTGCAATAAAAAAAATTCAATTTTTTTTTATAATCTCTTATTTATTTTCAGTAAGAAAATCCAAAAAAAAATATTTTATTGCCTTAGTTATTAAGCGGGAATAAATCTATCTGTTGGATTTTATATAGGGTCTGATTTATTATTCATTGCACGTGCATCAGTTCCGGGTGAGTTTTCTCTCCGGTTCTCATTATAATGGCCTATGACGTGTATGCTCCCCGTTTAGATTATTGGTATGTTAATCCCATGGCTAAACAAAATCCAGACTTGCCTTCATACCATAGGAATACCAACCATCCCCACGTTTATCCTCCCACTAGAATTGAGGCACCTACTTATGATGGTTTATGGTATCCCCAAAATTTTAGAGACTGGCTTAAAGGATTAGAAAATTATTTTAGGTGTCATGTATGGGATGTTGGGGTTTGTCTCCACAATACCTCAGATTTGTAGGAGGTCAGATCTTGAACTAAGATGAATTAAGTTGTATTTGATGTGGTATTTGAGTTGTATGTGTGCAGGTTCTAATTGACAAGTGTAGACCAATGTCAGTCTGTAATGGGTCACCAAACACAGGACCATGCAATGTAATCTCTCATTGTATGATCCAAGGTGTTGGCCCATGTATAGCCTCTCTATTGGGATACACTTATCCTTCATGCACATTGGATGGATGGACAGAAGCTTTGGAGCTAAGCTTTCTCAGAGAAAATTTTCCTAAGTCCTTTATACTCGAGTAAGTATGTTCATACTCGAGTAAGTGTTTTCTGATACTCGAGTATAACTTCTGATACTCGAGTAAGTTTGCTCTATACTCGAGTATATCTTCTGATACTCGAGTAAGTATGTTCATACTCGAGTAATTGATTTTTGATACTCGAGTAAATTCTTCCATACTCGAGTATATCCTCTGATACTCGTGTACGTAAACGTTTCTCAGGTATATTTTCTGATACTCGAGTTTAGCCTTTTGATACTCGAGTATATCGTCTTGATACTCGAGTATACTTTCTATTACTCGAGTATACAATTCTGATACTCGAGTATACCATTTTTTGATACTCGAGTAATTCATTCTTCTCTCCTGTATTTCTCTCTTTCTATACTCGAGTATACTGCTTCTTGCTACTCGAGTAATCCATCTCTCCATACTCGTGTATATCCTCCATTACTCGAGTATCGCAGTCAAGTTCTCCAGAATTTTTCTAAGTCCATTTTCATCATAAGTATTTTGATTCTGTCAATTCTGATTGGTCCACGTGTCATCATTAATCAATATTATGACCGTTGGAACCCACCTATAAATAGGTCCTTTCAGAAATGACTTTTAAGCGTTATTACAGAAATATTCTTTTAAGAAAGAGAAATTCCGTGAACCCTAACTTCTCGCCGCCGCCATTGCCGTTCACGGAAGAAGAAGAAAAGTTTGGATCGCGACCTTCGTTTTCATCGATCTTTTCTCCAGCGATCCAGAAGAAAGAGAATCACTTGATCTTGCCGAGCCTTGAAGATTCCAGATCTACTTTCTCGATCGAGGTGGTTCTAGATCTCAGATTCGTGGATCTTTCTCTAGTCGTCTTCTACATTTTCTGATCAAGCCGAAGTTTCAAAAGAAGAAGACAGATCCAGATCCAGATCTGATAGTGTGTTTGTTTGTAATCACAACCAATATTTTTGTAGGAGTTTTAATTCTCCGAGACTTGTAGGAAGTTTTGTCTTCCGAGTTTTTGTAGATCCGTTTTGGGATCGAGATTTGTAGGAACGTGGTTCCGAGGTGTAGGATTGTTTTCAATCCGAGATAGTGGAGTAGCCGAGTCTAGTGATTTGCTAGATCGGTGAGGAAAGTGGACGTACCCAAGATTGGGGAACCACTATAAATCTCTTGTCTTCTGTGATTGCTTGATATTTGCTGTGTTAGTTTTTAATTCCGCATTTGACACGCATTTCACCTATTCACCCCCCTCTAGGTGATTTAGGCTAACATCTTAGACCTCTCAATTGGTATCAGAGGGAGGTTGATCGTTAAAAGGTTAACACCTTGATCTTATCCTTCTAAGCTGTTTCTTGAAAAGTATCAAGAATGAGTAAGACCAAGGATTTTGCTAAACTCCCTATCTGCACCAAGAACAACTTTCCTATGTGGAAGGAAAGAGTAAAGTTCTTCATGGAAGCAGTAGATCCCCGGATCTTCATGATTGTTGAAGAAGGTCCCCACATTCCTATGACTGCATCCACCATAGATCCCACCAAGCAAGTTCCCAAGAAGCTGATGGATCTAGATAAGGATGAGATTGCACTTGTCTCTCTGGACAAGAAAGCCAAAAATATTATAGCAAGTGCAGTGGATGACTCAATGCTGCAAAATCTGATTCATTGCCAGTCTGCCAAGGAGATGTGGCAATCCCTTGTGACTCTAATGGAAGGTACAGAAGAAGTGAGGGATGATCGTAGATCCCTACTGAACCAAAAATATGAAGCCTTCAGGCAGGGTCATAAGGAAGCCATAGCTGACACTTTTGAGAACTTCTTCAAGATAGTAAATGGCCTAAGAGTTTATGGACGTGTCTTCACCAACGGGGAACTCAATGACAAATTCTTAAGATCCCTAACCAAGGAATGGGACAATAAGGTATGTGCCATTCGGGAGTTTGGAAGGTTAGCTGAGACGGACCCGCAGAATCTGTTCGGAAAGCTTATGTCTTACGAGCTGCAAATCAACTCAAGAAAAGCTGAAGAAGAGACAAGCAGGTCTGCATCCAAGGAGAAATCTGTCGCTCTAAAGGCAGATAGCTCAAGGAAGATAAAGGCTAGCTCTCCTGCCCCAGTTCCCGAGGCTGATGAAGAAGAATCATCTGAGCCTAGCTCATCTGGCTCAGAACTATCTGATGGAGAGTTCTCCCTACTCTCAAGGCAGTTCAAGAAATTTTTGAACAAGAAGAAGCAATGGAGAGGCAAGGATGCCTCATATAGAAGATCACGACATGACAGTGATCATCGGAAGAAAGGCTCAAGTAGCCATGACAGGTATAATCCTAAACCGAACAAACAGATTTCTACTGACATCATTTGTTATTGTTGCAATAAGCCAGGTCACGTCATCGCCGATTGCCCTCACAAAAAGAAAGAGGGTGGAAGAAGAGAGGAAAAGAAATCCTCACACCCCAAGAAGAGGACAGAGAGAAGCCTAGTAGCCAAGAAGAGCAAAACTCTCAGCGACTCTGACTCATCTGAGTCGAGTGAAGAAGAGGAAGCTTACTTTGGGCTCATGGCTCATTCGGATGATGAACAAGTCCCCCAGTTTACTGGGGAGGTAAAATCTCACACTCCTCTCTCTGATTCTGAAAATGACAATGAGCAAGAGGGATATTCCTCTGAAGATGAATCTGAACTCATGGGACAGTATAAGGAATTACTCACCGCTTACGAGAAATGTCGTAGAATGGTGAGAAGTCAAGCCAAAGAGATCAATTCTCTACAGGCTAGTGAGAGCAACTTGAGAGAAGAAGTCAATAGGACTAACTCTCTTCAAGAGAACTTCAATGCTGCTATGGAGGAATACAATAACGCTCTCAAGCACCTTGACCTTAAAGAGACAATCATCAAGGAATTGGAACAACAACTCGAGGCTGAAAAGAAGCTTGTTGAGAGCTTCTCTAAGCCTAAGACAGTTCTTCCAATCGTTGCTGAATTCTCTGCTAAGGCCAAGGGTGCTGGTTTAGGCCACATTGGCTCTTCTAGTAAATCCTCTAGAAGAAACAGGGCCAAGAGAAAGAATAAGGCTGCCCGAAAGACTCTAGCTGAAGAAAAAGGGAAAGCTCCCTTGGAACCTGTTGTGTTCAAGAAAGTTATCTTTCCCACGAACGAACTCGATTATGAGTCCACCTACGGACACTTTTCTAGGCCAATCCCTGAGAAGCCTATGTCAAGATACCAAGGTTGGACTCGTCCTCGTAACTTTGGCGAGAGTGTCTTCAAGGCACCTCATGAGGAGATTCAGCTTCAAAGCTATGGACCTTATGCTCATGGTCATAACTTTAAGAAGACACCAAAAGTAAAACCCGTTGTAGAAAAGCCTATGAAGGAGAAGACTTCATGTAACTGCAATCATCATGAAGCCTCTTCCTCCCAAAGTAAGGCTCCTGCTAGACCTTCATTCCAGAAAGTCAGGCAGGACTACCCAAGGCAAAGATACAACAGGTTCAACTGTTGGTGTTGTGGCAAAGTTGGTCATTTTGCCAGTGATTGTTGGTTCAATCCTAATAATGCTGCTACCCCTAAAGTTAGCAACGTGAGAATGACCACTCATGAGGCTAATACTCGTAGGGGGAGTATTCTAACTCGAGACCAAGGACCCAAACTTGTTTGGGTTCCTAAGGCTAAATGATTGTAATTGCAGGTATGTCCAAAGGCCACCAAAATGCCAATCTGGTACTTGGACAGTGGATGTTCTCGGCATATGACCGGGACAAGGAGCCTACTACTGAACTACACCTCAGTCTGCGACGGACCAAAGGTCATCTTTGGAGGTTCAGATCGAGGAATCACCAAAGGCTATGGTATGATTTCTAACGGTAGCGTATCCTTCTCGAATGTAGCCTATGTTGAAGGATTGGAACACAATCTCATCAGCATAAGCCAACTATGCGACAAAGGATACGTAGTTGAATTTCATGCAGACAAGTGTTTGATAAAATCGGTTAACAATATGGAAACTATTTTATCAGGCACTCGAAGCAGAAATATTTTCTGTTTGAATTTTATTTGTATAGACTCTTCGACACCAGTGTGTCTTTTGGCAAAAAGTAGTGCATCTCTTGCTGACCAATGGCACAAGAGACTAGCACATATTAATTTCAAAACTATTAATAAATTATTCTCTCAAAACTTAGTGCGTGATGCACCCAAGGTCAAGTGCGTTACGGACAGTGCCTGTCACGCTTGTATCAAAGGCAAGCAAACAAGAAGTTCGTTTAAAAGCATAATAGGCAAGGATTCCAATAGAAGTTTACAGCTTCTTCATATGGACTTGTTTGGTCCACTGCAGGTTAGAAGTTTGGGAGGTAAGGAATATACGTTGGTTATTGTGGATGATTACTCGCGCTTTGCGTGGGTGTTCTTTCTGAAACACAAGTCAGATACCTTCGGTATTTTCACTAATTTTGTCAGGCAAATCCAGAATGAATACAACTGTTCCGTAGTCAAAATCAGAAGTGACAATGGAACGGAATTCAAGTCTGGAGCCATGACAGAATTTTGTGAAAGTCAAGGTATCTTTCATGAGTTTTCCTCTCCCCGCACACCACAGCAAAATGGAGTGGCTGAGAGAAGGAACAGAACACTCATAGAGGCTTGTCGGACCATGTTGAGTGATGCCTCACTTCCGGAGTATTTCTGGGCTGAAGCCGTCAACACCGCTTGTCACGTGCAAAATCGAGCACTCATCAACAAAGACCATGATAAGACTCCCTTACGAACTTCTAAAAGGCAGGCAACCAACCATTTCATACTTTAGAATCTTTGGTTGTAAGTGCTTCGTACTTAACAATGGCAAGTATCACACTACAAAGTTTAGCGAGAAAAGCTTTGAAGGTATTTTTGTAGGTTATAGTAGCCATAGTAAAGCCTATAGAGTTTTCAATAGAAAAACTCTGGTTGTGGAAGAGTCGATACATCTTGTATTTGATGAGACGAGTCTGTTACAAAGCAACTCGTCTAGTGTGCCTATTGTAGATGCAGGTACAAAGTTGAAAGAACTCAGCTTGGATGAACCTATTAAAGATAAAGATGAGACGTTCATCAAGATCCCCTCTATAACCACCTTTGGAGAGGGAAATGATCAAGATGAAGAAGACATCCCAGCTGAAGATATAACTCCAGTGGCTGAAGAGATCCCAGATGCAAGGACTTTGGAGTTCAGACACTTGAAGGATCATCCTGTTGACCAAATCATAGGAGATCCTCGGGATGGTGTCAGAACTCGTCGAGGTACAACTAACGAGAATTTACACTTAAGCTTTCTCTCACAGGTTGAACCAAAGAAATTTGAGGAAGCCAACTCCGACGCATCCTGGATTCTAGCCATGGAAGAAGAATTAAATCAGTTCAAAAGATTCAAAGTCTGGAAACTTGTTCCTAGACCCAAGCATAAGAACGTCATCGGGACAAAATGGGTCTACCGGAACAAGATGGATGAAGACGGAACAATTATAAAGAATAAAGCCAGACTTGTCGCCAAGGGATATCGTCAAGAGGAAGGGATCGACTTCGACCAAACTTATGCTCCAGTAGCAAGACTGGAGGCAATCAGGTTATTTCTTGCCTACGCTGCACTTAAGGGCTTTACCGTCTATCAAATGGACGTGAAGTCCGCCTTCCTAAATGGTAACATTAAGGAAGAAGTGTATGTAGAGCAACCGCCAGGTTTTGTTGACTCAACCTTTCCTAACTATGTGTATTTATTACAAAAAGCACTATATGGTCTCAAGCAAGCCCCTCGGGCTTGGTATGAGACGCTGTCTACCTTTCTTCTTGAGAACAAGTTCACAAGAGGAAAGATAGACAAGACATTATTTCTTAGGGAAATAAAAGGCAAGATTTTGCTAGTGCAAATCTATGTCGACGACATCATTTTTGGCTCTACAGATAACAACCTCTGCAAAAAGTTCTCTAAACTTATGCAAGGGAAGTTTGAAATGAGCAGTATGGGAGAGCTGAAGTATTTCTTAGGGCTACAAGTGAAACAATCTGAGGATGGAATTTTCATCTCTCAGACCAAGTTCACCAAAGAGCTGCTTAAGAAATTCGGAATGGAGAATGCAACCTCTATGAGGACTCCAATGGCCTCAGCTATGTCTCTGGACAAGGACGAGAAAGGGAAACCTTTTGATGAAACCAAGTACAGAAGCATAATTGGGTCCTTGCTCTACCTTACCGCGAGCAGACCAGATATAATGTTCTCGACATGTGTATGTGCTAGATTTCAGGTGAACTCTAAGGAATCTCACTACATCGCTGCAAAGAGAATCTTGAGATACCTCAAAGGAACACCAAATCTTGGCTTATGGTACCCAAGAAGTAATGATAGTGAACTAATTGGATTTTCAGATGCAGATTTTGCAGGAAGCAAAGACGACAGGAAAAGCACCTCCGGGACTTGCCAATTCCTCGGAAGAAGACTCATTTCCTGGAGCAGTAAGAAGCAAAACTGTGTAGCCATCTCAACGGCTGAATCAGAGTACATCTCTGCAGGGAACTGTTGTGCACAGCTTTTGTGGATCAAGAATCAGTTTGAAGATTACAACATGAAGTTCCAGAACATTCCACTGTTCTGTGATTCTTCCAGCGCAATTGCAATAGCCAACAACCCAGTCTCCCACAGCAGGACCAAGCACATAGAGCTTCGCTACCATTTCATCCGGGAGCATGTGGAAAATGGAGATATAGATCTACAGTATGTCTCCACAGACAGGCAAGTTGCAGACATCTTCACCAAGCCGCTGGATGAGTCCAAGTTTTCATTCTTCAAAACTGAGCTTGGACTGCTTAACAAAGAAGACCAATGATGGACTCAGAAATTTAGAAGAGGTCAGAAATGTTGGATACTCTGAGGTACATTTTTTTTTTTTGGTGGAAATTCCTTCAAGAAATTTGAGACTCGAGAATAGTTACATTTACACGAGTGAAATAGTGAATACTCGAGTAACAAGTCAAATATACTCGAGTAATCAAATCAATACTCGTGTATGCACTCCTTCTACTCGAGTATGAAAAGTCTTCAGAATTTAATACTCGTGTATTGAACTTCATATACTCGAGTAATCAGATTGATACTCGAGTATGAATTTCTTATACTCGAGTATGGAAAAAATCCGTCTAGACTTAATACTCGTGTATACTCAGTCCATACTCGAGTATATGTTAAGGATTACTCGTGTATGCCGTAAACTTCTCTCGTGTAATCGGATTTCTCTGGAATTTTTCAAACTCTCTATTCGCACAACTAATTTGCCGCCTCTTCAGGTATGTCTTCATACTTAATTCGTTTTAAACCTAATTAGGATTATTTATATATATATATTCAACACGACAAAGTCCTTTCCACTTCTCATTCACTCGAGTAGCCGCCGGCTGTTCGTATTCCCGAAACCCTGTTCTTTGTCTTCCGTCGCCGCAGATTTCCGTCTTCCTCATTGCAGAATCGCTGATGGCTCCTCCCTCCTCCAAGTTTGGAATCGGCTCGGAATTAGTGACTGATGGCATTGAAGATATCTCCGATGATTTCAAGAACCTTCTGATTCTCCTGGACACGGCCGGATTGACCTTCGTTCTTCAAGAACCTTGCCGCCTTTTGCTTCCTGATGTTGAAGAGTTCTACAAAAACTTGAAGATTAGACACAATGGTACAGTTCTGAAATCAAAGGTAAGGGGAGTTGATGTTCTGTTAGATAAAACCTCTGTCGCCACTCTGCTTCGGATGCCCGTGGTCGACGAAGAAGATGATTTAGACAAGGCAGATGCCGACCGCACCTCCTTATTCTGTGGTCGAGATCCAGAAGGTGGAGGTGAAACCCTGAACCGCTCTCTGTTCATTTCAGAAGGGAAGTTTCTAGTTGACATCATTGCCAAAATCCTCTGGTGCAAGACTTACTCCATTCGAGATGTATCACAAACTCTTTTTGATGTTATGCAAGCTATTGTCTGCAGGAAGAAGTTTCAGTTTGGA
This sequence comes from Platanthera zijinensis, assembly GCA_039513925.1. Taxonomy (NCBI): domain Eukaryota; kingdom Viridiplantae; phylum Streptophyta; class Magnoliopsida; order Asparagales; family Orchidaceae; genus Platanthera; species Platanthera zijinensis. The sequence continues at coordinate 59,168,228 of CM077094.1, read as the reverse complement.
ATGATGATACTGGATAAGATCAAAGACAGCGTCAAACATCCCAGCTTTGCCAGGATTATCTCCCTCCTCCTCCATGAGATAAATCCTACAGTGTTTGACTTCTCTAAAGGGACTCCTCTTCACCATATGAAGAAAGTCACCCTCGCCTCCATACATAGATATGAAATCAAGCTTCAAAATACTTCCCAAACCTCCAGACAGCAAGCTGTCATCAGGACCCCATCTCCTCCTCAACATCAAATTGCTGACACTCTGGGTGCAGCAATTGAGGGGGAGCCTGCCTCTTCTCTTCCTCAGAATCAGGTTTCTTCAGAATCAGTAATTCCAGAAACAGAAGAAGTAAGAATTCCTACTCCTCCAATCTCTCCTCTTCCAGCAGATATTCAATCAGCAAATCCAGTCTCAGAGATTCCAGACTCAGCAGCCCTTCTGTCTACAGCTGAGGATATCAACAAATTCATTGATGAGCTCAGCTCAGATGCCCCTCTCTTCCAGAATGACTCAGCTGCTAAGTCTCCAGTTCAGTCTGAAGTCCATACTCCAGTTCAGTCTCCTGCTAGAACCCCAGCTCCTTCTCCTGCTAAATCTCCAGTCCATTCTCCTGAGAGTGAGCCTAGCCAATCAGCTCATATTCTCCTGTCTGATGATGAGATGTCTCCAGATCCTGTGGAGGCACCTCTGAAGAATTTGGATTTCTCCATGCCCTCTCTCCTACCCTCAGAAGAAGATGTTGAAACAGTTCCATTCAAGAGAGCAGTCAGCTCAGTGGTGATCTCAGAAATCCCTCCTTGGACTGCTTCTGCTTCTACTTCTGCTCTTGCCCCTGCTGCTTCAGCTCCTGAACCAACCTCAGCTCCCTCCTCTTCAGATATAATAAGCAAGATTGAGCTTATGCTCAAAGAACAGAGAGATTACTTTGATGCCTCTCTGCAATCAGTAACATCCAAGGTCTCTGCTCTTGAAACAGAGATGAGCAGAGGCTTTGCAGAAATCCAAGCAAATACTGATGAACTAAAAAGGTTGTTCCAACTTGGAGGCAAAGCCATAGACCACACCATTACAAGCATAGGTGAGCTAAGAAACCAGGCTGAGACAGTAGCTCACAATCAGATCAAGCTGGATGAGAGAGCTGAAATGAATGTTGTGACAGTATGTAATGAAGTGGGCACCTTCAAAGATGAAGCCATTGCAAAGCTAAACATAGATATCAGCAAGGGGGAGAAAGTTGTAAAAGAACAAGTGGAAAAACTTTATGAGCAAGCCCAAGCAGTTGCAAAAGAACAAGTTGAAACTCTCTCTAAACAGGCTCAAACTACAGTGGATGGAATTGTAAAGGAAATGAAAGCAGACATTCTCTCTCAACTTCAATCTGTAAAGTTTTATACCTATGACACTGCTGTGTGGCTGCATAACATGAACTTCCCCAATGCTCAGCTCAACCCAGCCATCATTCCTCAGCACCTAAATCCTCTTGAAGAGCAACCCTCTGCAGATGCCCCTGTCCAAGCTACCATTCCAGAAAGTGGTGTGCCAGTCTTCTCTCCTAGACCTGAGGGAGATGTAACTGAGCCCCCTCTTAACTACTCTGACATGTGGCAAGATGATTTTGTTTCCAGTTCTCAAGGTCCATCTAAGAGGAAAAGAAAGTATGGTGAAGGTGCTTCTGCAAGTCGTTCTGAACCCAGAAGAGATCCAGCAATTGTTCACTCAGAGGTTTGGAGTCCAACCTCCAAATCCCTTATTCTTGATACCCTGAAATTAGTGACAGATCTTGGAGAAAACAGAGATCAGTTCTACAGTTATTCAGAATGGAAGGCCTATGAAGTGTCCCAGATTAAAATCAGGCTACATGACAAAAACTGGGGACACAACAACCCTGCTGCTCCTCCCAGGCCCAGGACTTATTTCCCAAAGCCTTACAGCTACCTGGAGAGGCAAGAGCTCAAAAGGGAAAGGATGCACAAGGATGCTCCATCATGAGTGGATCTGAGAAAGTGGAATTGGACTATTTTATTTATGTGTTTTAAAAAACATTTCCTCATATATATATATATTTAATTCTGATTATGGCCATATTTTGTCTATCCTGTTTTAATTAGGTTTATTCTCCTTGGTATGCTTTTTGTTCTTTTACTCCTAAGTAATTCACCTTAGTATAGAGAGTGCTGACATCTACAAATAGGGGGAGATTGTTGGGGTTTGTCTCCACAATACCTCAGATTTGTAGGAGGTCAGATCTTGAACTAAGATGAATTAAGTTGTATTTGATGTGGTATTTGAGTTGTATGTGTGCAGGTTCTAATTGACAAGTGTAGACCAATGTCAGTCTGTAATGGGTCACCAAACACAGGACCATGCAATGTAATCTCTCATTGTGTGATCCAAGGTGTTGGCCCATGTATAGCCTCTCTATTGGGATACACTTATCCTTCATGCACATTGGATGGATGGACAGAAGCTTTGGAGCTAAGCTTTCTCAGAGAAAATTTTCCTAAGTCCTTTATACTCGAGTAAGTATGTTCATACTCGAGTAAGTGTTTTCTGATACTCGAGTATAACTTCTGATACTCGAGTAAGTTTGCTCTATACTCGAGTATATCTTCTGATACTCGAGTAAGTATGTTCATACTCGAGTAATTGATTTTTGATACTCGAGTAAATTCTTCCATACTCGAGTATATCCTCTGATACTCGTGTACGTAAACGTTTCTCAGGTATATTTTCTGATACTCGAGTTTAGCCTTTTGATACTCGAGTATATCGTCTTGATACTCGAGTATACTTTCTATTACTCGAGTATACAATTCTGATACTCGAGTATACCATTTTTTGATACTCGAGTAATTCATTCTTCTCTCCTGTATTTCTCTCTTTCTATACTCGAGTATACTGCTTCTTGCTACTCGAGTAATCCATCTCTCCATACTCGTGTATATCCTCCATTACTCGAGTATCGCAGTCAAGTTCTCCAGAATTTTTCTAAGTCCATTTTCATCATAAGTATTTTGATTCTGTCAATTCTGATTGGTCCACGTGTCATCATTAATCAATATTATGACCGTTGGAACCCACCTATAAATAGGTCCTTTCAGAAATGACTTTTAAGCGTTATTACAGAAATATTCTTTTAAGAAAGAGAAATTCCGTGAACCCTAACTTCTCGCCGCCGCCATTGCCGTTCACGGAAGAAGAAGAAAAGTTTGGATCGCGACCTTCGTTTTCATCGATCTTTTCTCCAGCGATCCAGAAGAAAGAGAATCACTTGATCTTGCCGAGCCTTGAAGATTCCAGATCTACTTTCTCGATCGAGGTGGTTCTAGATCTCAGATTCGTGGATCTTTCTCTAGTCGTCTTCTACATTTTCTGATCAAGCCGAAGTTTCAAAAGAAGAAGACAGATCCAGATCCAGATCTGATAGTGTGTTTGTTTGTAATCACAACCAATATTTTTGTAGGAGTTTTAATTCTCCGAGACTTGTAGGAAGTTTTGTCTTCCGAGTTTTTGTAGATCCGTTTTGGGATCGAGATTTGTAGGAACGTGGTTCCGAGGTGTAGGATTGTTTTCAATCCGAGATAGTGGAGTAGCCGAGTCTAGTGATTTGCTAGATCGGTGAGGAAAGTGGACGTACCCAAGATTGGGGAACCACTATAAATCTCTTGTCTTCTGTGATTGCTTGATATTTGCTGTGTTAGTTTTTAATTCCGCATTTGACACGCATTTCACCTATTCACCCCCCTCTAGGTGATTTAGGCTAACATCTTAGACCTCTCATGGGACGACCACCAAAAGGTTAACATAGCCCGAGATCGATTAGTAGGTCGAGCCCGCGTGTTTTGGCTAAACGAAGAGCGTCGTGTTGGTAGTTATAAACATGTTTGGCCGGCAATGCGTAGCCTACTATCGGATCAATTTGATCCCGCCTATCTCCGCACTACTAACACCAAGCTTGTGAGTGAGTATCATTGTGGAGCTAGACCCGTAGCTATTCATAAGAGTTACCCTATGCCTCAGGTTAGATCATTTCCCCACAACGATAGGACTACACCCAGTGTGCCTAATTCCACTCCTAGGGAAAGTACGCAGCCTAAACCCAATATTTTTGAATCAAAAAATGTTACTACTAGGGTTATGGCTTTGTTAGCCTGGATGAATAATCCCAATGAGATAGTGACTGTTACCTCTGAGTATGATGATGTCGATATACTATCTCTGGATTTGGAGGATGACCCCGTAGGTGATAGTATTCTGACATGTTCTCTAGTGCCTGACGATTCTGAGGTGTCTGAGTCTGAGGGAATCCCTAGTGATTTAGAAGACGATGTATGGGATGATTACGTACTAATCTGTGAGAGTATTGTGAAGCCTATTATTTGCCCTACTAGCGCTGTGACTGTTCACCCTAGTATTGAGAGCCCTCTCCAGGCTATGATCCCCATCGTATTAGAGCCTACAATTACACATGCTGAGATTATATCTGAGTTACCTGAGGAGTCTGACTGTGTGGATGTCCCCATTATTATTGTGGCTGAGTTACCATGTGAGGGAAGGGTAATTTTGGACGATTCTGTTGTTGTACACCCGGATGAGTGTACTTTGATGTCGTCACCGTTGGGTGAAATTTCTACTGATTTTAATTTTATCCCGGGCTTGATTTTACCGACCCTTCCCACTGCTTATTTACCCACAGATGTTGAACTTTTAGGACGAGGAACCAGAATACCTAGTTTGAGTTTTGGTGTCACGCCCATTTTATCTCCTACTTTGACGTTGACGCAACGTGTAGATATTACTATGTTAAGCGCACTAGTATTTAGACTTTTCACCGCACCTCATAGGAATGACTACATGTCACTTTTGCCTGCTCAGTTTTCTATGTGTCCGTCTACGGTTCGGTACCCTACTATGACTGATTCTGATTCGTCGACAATTGTGCCTCTGGATGTGGTATCCCATAGATATACTTATATACCACACCCGGTCGAACGCATTTACCCACCGCCTTTTGATGACCCTCATTTACCCACGTTTGTGACTATAGTTGGGTCTCTTGACTTGTCTCGCTCGCACATCTTTTCACATTCGGGAGCGTCCAATTCTATTGTATGTGATGAGCGGTTCACCTTGGCATGTCTTCATGCCAAGCGTGAAAATATTAAAATTAAAATTAAGACTACTGTTTTGGAGCCCATGAAATTCTTCCCTGATTTAAAAGCTCGCGTGCCACCTGACTTAACCCCCTTATCCTCCGTATTTGGGTCTAGTCATATAGCACATGGATTCTCTCCTTATGTGTTTTGGACGTTAGTATATCACCTTAAGTTATGTTGTACACACTTCCACTCCTTTCTGAGACTATCCGACGCTGGAGCTAGTGATTTGGGTTTAGTCTGGTCAGTCCCCGAGCGGATACCTTCTGTCTCCGTTAATAAATTAATATGTAGGAACGCCGACCCGTCCAAAATTATGAATAACGTCGGATTTTATGCTTTTATTCTAGATTTTTATATAGCACAGAGTGTTTCACTTTATTTCAAGTTTCCGGACTTTTTAATGTACGTCTCTGTTCCACCTGAGTGTATTTCTCCGTCGTTTCTTCCTACCACTAAATATTCTTTTGGGTTGGGGGAGTGTTAGCACTATCGTGTCTATTTTCCACGTTGACTCCTTGGTTCTTGAACCGGATGGTAAGATTCAAGTTTTATTTCTTTTGCTTGACACCCTTTCGAGTTTCCTCGAAAGTCTTGTTGTTTTTATGCCTGACAGGTTGGCCGTACTGATGGATGTTCATGCTACTACGACATGGATTGTGGGGCCAGATTTGCCCGATGTTGCTGCTGCTTTTGACTGTTCCCCCCTCACGGGCCACTCATCGGAGATGAGTAATTTTGAGTGGGGGAGGATTGATGGCGACGTTGCTGATGCGGCCGTTGATCCCCGACATAGAAAGTTCGTGGATTGGGACGGTCGTTGCCGCAAGCTTGAAGATGAGAGTCTACCATGACGTTTCTTCGCCAACGCCGCGACGTTCTTCGCCAACGCCGCTACATATTTTGCACGACGTCCGCTGCTGCCATTTTAAAATAAAATATATAATTATAAATTAAATAATTATAGGTATATATTTTATTATTTCATCATTTATTATTATGTCCTATTTTATTATTTCAAGAGTATCTTTTATTTAGTATCTTTTATTTCATGCATGTATTATTTTATTTTATGCATTATATGTTTAGATTATTTTCCTATTTTATGAATGGTGGAGATTGAGTGGTGTAAGGCAATTTAAAGCCATGCTTGTTGTTGATTTCATTAGTGAAGAATGAAAAAGAAAACCTAAGAAATTCAAAGTGAATTTTTCCCCCCTCTTGGCAATTTTCGGCCTCCTCTTTCTTCTCCCCTCTCTTTGCCGCCGGCCACATCTCCTTCACCTCTCTATCTCGGCCTCCTTTCCTACTCCCTCCTCCTTCTCCAAGATCATTTCCGGCCACCCTCCCCCTTTTTCCCAAAACCCGAGCAGCCTCCTTCAACAAAACTGCCGGCCACCACATCTCTCCCCTAGCCGCCACCCCCCATCATATTGAGAAAATTATTTTCTCATCACCTTTTCTCTCTCTCCCTATATAATTACTGGACTTTTCAAGGAACTCCCTCTTCTAGGGTTTTGCGAAGGAAGACGGCTTGCGTTTTCATCATCCGGCGCGGAACCGTGGAGTTGCATGGGAATAGAATCAACCACCGTCGTGTGCACATCCTCCACCCATCTCGTGGACGGAATTCTCGTGCGATTTTGGGTAACGATTTCCTATACCATCTCTCATGTGATTCTTTCTAAACTATTGTGAGTTTTGGTGGAAACAGAAGGCTAGTATTTGGTCCTGATTTATATTGAATATTGTGCTTAATTAAAATCTAAATTTTCAAGCCTAAATCATCCGAATATTCTCATGAAAATTGGAACGGGTAAGCAACCCTCGTATTAATTAATTTTTGGGGATTATTTTGGACTTAGTTTTAAAATCACTTATTTAGTCCGGATATTCTTGTATTGGTCTTGTGAATGTTTGCGCGTAACTTAGTTTGATTTGCTAATTGTCGAATCTAAGAACGCGTAGTTTAATCCGTCGAAACCATGGGCCTGCATCAACAACATCATACAGAACTTCCTCTCTGCATACAGAAAAATATTCTATTTTCTCCTTGTCCATTCTGAATACTGAAAAAGAACATCCATCATAATCAAGAGTCTTCTTCACCCTTCTCCTCTAGGAACATTCAAGGAAAACATCTTGAATCAGTCAGAAAGTTCTAGGATTAATTCAGACAAGGCAGAAGACCTACACCCTGAGCAAGGCTTCAAGTTTTCTGAATCATTCCAGTATTTCAGAAGGAGACTTGACAATAACAAATCTACTAGTCTTCTCCGTTGTATAGAGAAAAGAGAAGACATCATCACCTCCTCTCACCTCCTGTAAAAGGGTTTATTAACTCCCTTCAAAAGTTTATTCTTGGTTTTTGGGCACTTGATCAAAAGACTAAAAGGTTGTGAGATCTCCTTGGAAATAGATCTTGTGGTGGAAGTCACCTGATCAAAACCTATTAGTGGATTCCTACCAGGGTGGTAGAAGAGTGGATGTTCCCAGTTTGGGGAACCACTCTAAAGTTCTTGTGTTATCTTGTTGCTCATTCTCTTTCTTGTTCTTATTGTGCTTTGATAGATAGATTAGTTTAGCCTATTTTATTTCCTTCTATTATTATTGGTATCATCTATTTTTACTCTTATATAAATCTTTAAAAATGCCAAAAGTTTTAATACTCTATTTAACCCCCCCCCCCCCCCCCCCCCCTCTAGAGTAAATCAGGTATATCCCCTATCTTTCAGGTACTCGACGCACTCAATGCCTGAAAGAGTTGAGTTGCTTAATATCACACGCGATAGTGGATATCGCTAGGAGATAGTGTCGCGTGGCATGAGACACATGTTGGATTGGTTGTTAAGCGGACAATAAGTGGTGGTTGACCTTGGTCAAAGCGTCGAACTCGATATCGCCTAGTGGAGACATTCGATATCGCCAGCCGATAGCGCCAAAGTTGACTAGTTAACTCAAATCCTAGCCTTTGCTTTGTTTAGAATGAGGGATCATGTGGGTGGGATTAATCCCGAATCCACTTAACCAGAGAAGAATAGCAAGGTCGTTTCATTCTCTTTCTCTCTCTCTCTCCATTTCTTGATTTTCCTTGAGTGAAAAGGAAAAAGAAGCTGAGGAAATGCTGGGCTGAGCTTTGTGAGCTAGCTGAAGGAGATCTTATGGTTGGAGGCCCAATTCAAGGATAGATACGTGAAGAGGATAGTGACGTGCTCCTTTCCATCTGTGTAGAAAAGCTTCGCCATGGCTCTGAAGAGAACTACAAGGGTAACGAGTTTCTCCCGGACAAGTGAAGTCCTTAATAAGCATATTTGCATGGATCCCCTCGCCAAAAGATTAAAAAGGGTGGATTCCAATGGGTAGATCGATATGATCCCTATATATTTCCTGCATATAGATCCAGAAATGTGGAGTACAAAATAAGCATGATGTGTGAAGCCCATCCGGACAGGTTGGTCTTGATTGGTGATGTTTATTTTGCGTATCGGAGAACACTCTATGGATATGCCTGTGATGTACGTGTGAAATCTGAGGTGTAGGGGTGTGCAGGATGCTGCATCAAAGTACTGGAAGCATTTCCAAGAAAATACCCTGAATACATCATAGTCTAGAGAAAAGTTGATATCGTCGGGCGAGAGTGAGTCTCGTTAGGCGATAGCTCTAAGAGAGCTACAATTTTGTGTGACCTATCTTCAAGAGACCTTGGGGTCACTGTATGAAAAGATGTGAGCTTAAATTACCCAGCAATGGTGGGTACCATCCTGAATTGGTAAATGATGAATTGTGCCATGATGGCCAATTACTGTGTCATTAAGTTAAGTACCTCTGAACAATAGAGTCGTTAAGTTAAGTACCTCTGAATGGGAAGCTAGTTGTTAAGTTAATTACCTCCGAATGACGTAGTCATCAAGTTAAGGACCACTGACCGATAATGTTAACCGTGAAGTACCTCTGAACAGTGGTGTTACACGGGAAGTCGTGTACACAAAAAATGTGCCTGAGTGCACGGGGCATGTGGCCATTGAGCCTACGTCTGAGGTGAATGATGACTTGTTTGCAGGTGTAACATCCCTCAAACAACTAGACCCCTGGGTCTTTATTTTTTCATGACTAGGTCATGAAAAAACCATAAGAAGCTCAAGATCAAGTGGGCAAGGACCAAGGTGGAAATCACCATGGTCTGCTTATAGCACATCCTCAACATCAGACATAAGGTTTGACTTTAGGGCTTCCACTTGACCCCATAACCCTACCACAACACCCTTAATACCTTGGCTTGTCCATAGGGTCACTAAGGACCCATTGAGGGAAGTCAAAGTGGTTAAGTTGACTTAAGTCAACTCTAACCCGAGATGGGTCAAACTGACCTACATAGGGTCAATTGACCTAACCTTAGCCAACTGGACCCCACCCATACCCTCCTAACCCTAGAGTGAGGTCAATGGGTCACCAAGGACACATTGGGGTCAACCCTAGTGGGTAAGTTGACAAAAGTCAACTCAAACCCCAAAGTGGTCAAAGTGTCCTTAATAAGGGTCAAGTGATCTTCAAGGTGCCAAGTCAACCCTACCCAACCTTTCCTAGACCTTAAGGGAAGCCAATGGGTCGCTAAGGACCCATTTGGGTCAACCAAAAAGAGGCCATGGTGACTCAAGTCCGGGAAGCATCGAGTGAGTCGATAAGACTCGACGAGTAGATCAGGTATCTACTTAAACAATTTTTTGGGCTCGGGCGTTGAGTTATGGAGTACACTCCATGCCATGGGCTGAATGGCGTTGAGTTTGTTGACTGCACTCAACACTATTTTTACTTAGAAAGATTTTTGGGCTCGTGGCGTTGAGTGCACTCAATGCCATGGGCTGAATGGAGTTGGGTGCGTTGAGTGCACTCAACGCCAATTAACATAAAAAAATTTTTGGAATCATGGCATTGAGTGAGTTGATATCACTCAATGCCATAGATTGAATGGTGTTGAGTGAGTTGAGCTCACTCAACCCATAGCCTGAATGACGTTGAGTGAGCTGAGCTAACAAAACCAAAATCGGCCATTATTGGGCTCTCTGAAGGACAACAGCTCCAGCGCTGAGCACACCACGTATCGTGGGGATGCGCACGCCATGAGGAGGGCGAGCGCGCAACCAGCTACAACGAGCATGTTACGTGTCCCCAAGATTCACTAAAAAGAATCAGAAAGTAAGTTTGTCGCCTATAAATATCACTTTACAGACAAATAATTTTATATAGAATGGTTTGGGAGATTCCTTAAATCCATGAAATCTGGTGGATACAAATTAGACAACTCAAATACTGTGTTGTTCATAAAAAGGAAAATGTGAAAACTTATTCTCCCTAATTATATATGCAGATGAAATTGTTGTCATAAGGGAAGACATTGAGGAGATTGCATGGTTCAAAAGATGTTTCTATGAAGATTTTGAGGTCAAATATCTGAGAAAATTGAAGCACTTTTGGGAATTGACATTGCAAGGTCAAACGAAGGGATCTTCAAAATCAAATGAATGTATGTTTTTTATATTCTAAAGAGAACAAACATGCTTGGATGGGCACTCATAGATACTCTCATTGAGACGAATCACAGGATTGATGAAGAAAAATATGATGATAAAGTTGAAATCTCCCGTTAACAGAGATTCATTGGTAGACTACAAAGTACGGATATGCCAAAAATTAAGCTCGTACCCGTACCAAGCACATTTTTGGTACGGATATGCGTACTCTACGTCAAAACACACTATTAATCGCATTCTTAGATTTTTCTGCCATTCATTTCATTTGATCTCGCTCCCAGTTTCTCTCCCGATCCCGTTGTGGCCTGACGATCTCACTCCACGCTGTTGTTGTCGTTGTAGATCCCGCTGCCTCTCCAGATCTCGCTCCAGCTGACGTTGTTACTGCCACTCCAGAGACCTGCTCGTAAGCTCTTTCTCCACTTCTTCCTCCATCTCCTCTTCATCTTCTTCCTCCTCTTCTTCTTCTTCCTCCTCCTCTTCCTCTTCTTCTTCTTGGTAGACTTCTTCTTCCTCCAGAGACCTGCTCGTAAGCTGAGCTCACTCAACGCCATTGTACTTAGAAGATTCCTGGGAATTTTTGTAACGCCCCAAAATGTTGTAGGAGCGACGGGGATCGCTTTTGGCCAAGTCAGTTTTTTTGAGCAGGTGACACGGGTCCCGACACGGCCGTGTCGGAGGCCGTGTCGGCCGTGTCGAGCTGGCCGTGTGGTCGACCATGTTAAGGTCGACGATCGTTGGGTATGGAACACGGCCGGGCACACGGCCGTGTCCCAGGCCGTGTAGCATCGGGTCGTGTCGAACTTTCTGAGGTATTGCACACGGGGCATGACACAGGTCTGTAAACGGTCGTGTCCCAGGTGACACGGGCGTGTCAGGTGCCGTGTCAGAGGCCGTGTACTCCTCTGACTGAAAAAAATTGCAAGCGGGTGCCGTGACACGGGTCACGACACGGCCGTGTGGAGCGAGACACGGCCGTGTCGAAGGCCGTGTCGAAGGCCGTGTCAGGAGCCGTGTGCTGGTTTTCGAATCAATCGAGACGGCGAATGGGTAACACGGCCAGGCACACGGTCGTGTTGCAACCCGTGTTCGGCCCAGATTTTCTAATTTAGGTTCCGATCGTGGCCGTTCGTTCTTTTCCTTGGAAGATCCAACGGTGGGGGGCCTCCCTGGGCGGTTTAAGGCCGGGAATAGGGTTCCAAACCCTCATTCCCCATTTTCTTTTATCTCTCTAAGTTCTAGAGAGAAGGGAGAGCAAGGAGGCCAAGTTCCGGCAGCCGGCGAAGCTTCGGAGGTCCGTTTCGCGAGCGGAGTTCAGATCCGCGAAGGTGGGAGCGTTGCGGTGGTGTTCAACCGAGCAAATCTTCTCCATGGCTAGGAAGAGGGGACGGAAGGTAACGACACTTCTCCTCTCGGTTTTTTGGATTTAGGATGCATGAATAGCATCCCCTTCCTTTCGTGTTTTGAGCACCGGATCTCTCAAATGAGAGGGATTCGTGTAGCCTTGGTTCAAAAGGAACCTCCGGGTTTATTGTGTTCATCCCGGCATGCTTGCATTAAAGATACGCTTCGTTAGCGGATTAGGCATTGTGGGTGAAGCCGTGGTCGCGACCGATAGTCCGACCAGGTGATGTTGCATAGCGAACTTCGGTAGAAAATCCGTTGCGGCAATACGCCGTTGTGTGTATGCGTTTTCCCCCTTATATTTGAGTGAGTACTCGTAGTCAGAACCGGACGAGGTTAGCTCCGCTTTGTGCGGTAGATGGTTTCCTTGGAGCACTGGAAAGACACGGTGCGAGTGGCAATTGGGGTGGGGAAACCTTTGTTTGTGCTGTGCTAAGGCGCGGCTATGTCTCCGTGGTCGGCTGGCTATCCCGTGACGCGCAAGTTATGTGGGGGAAGTGTCCCGGCGAGACTAGCCCTTGCGTGAGACTGACAAGAATGTCGAGCGGAGGGCAAGCCCGGGCAATGTGGCCATGAGCGGGTGGGGTCCAGCAAGGTTTCTTAGAATTGGTCAGTGTGAGACGGAACCCTGACGTGCGAAGTCAGAATATGTGGGCAAGCCCGGGGTTTAAGGCCCATGTGCGGGTGGGGCCATTGCAAGGTTCCGTGTGATGGCCTGTGTGTCGTTGGGGACATGGTGTCTCCCTTTTGTTTGCGGCTTTAAGCCAATGGGGAAACGGAAGTACCCAATGTTTGATGTTGTGCTAGATGCATACGAGCTAGGGTGCCTTGTGTGAAACCCGGGTTGCATTCATGTTGCATAGTAGGCCCCTTTTACTTTGTACAAAACATAGAGAACGTGTATGCTGTATGAGACATCCAAGCCTGTTTTACCGCTTTAATATATATGCTCTTTTGGTATACGAAGTGTTAACTTGCAGGTGGAGTGGTACCCCGGGGTCCGTTAGGGACGGCCGGGAGGAGATGTGTTTGTTATACAGTAGAGGTCAGCCTTTGCTGACCCACGTTACTTCAAATCCTTTTAGGGCATGGATCGCATGCAGGAGCTAGCGCGCCGGGTGAAAAGCCCTAAGCCTCGTGAAGTGTTGTTGTGCTTGGCTAGTTTCTTTTCCTTGTTTTGTTGATGTTGTTTGTTCATGTCCGGCTTGCATGCCGAGGTAGCCTAGGGGTGCTTGGCACTTTTATATTTTTGGACTTATATTGTGTAAGGCCTTAAGGCCATTTCGATACTCTATGGTTAGTGGATAACTTCTGCCTTTTAGTTTTATGTTTCCGCTGTGTATGTCTAGAGTTTTGAGTTTGGGTAGTTTCATATCATCTTTTAATACTAAAGCTGTGGTGTCCGTATGTTGTGGGGCCCCGGCCGGACCCATATTATATGGTCTTTACAGGGGAGGTGTTATAATTTGGTATCAGAGGGAGGTTTGCGTTCCAAGGAGAAGTTTCGCGGTCGAAAGTATAAGTCGAGTCGCGTATAAGAAGTTATCCACATAGGAGTATCGCGGGACCATGAGTGTCCTTGTGTTCGAGTCTTGCGATTAGAGACTGATTTGCGTTTTCTTGCTTGTGTTTAGAGTGCAAGCAACGAGGCTGGGACCTCGAGGCCAAGAGAAGAGCTCTCGGCAAGTAGTGCGACCGCGCAAGGTCCGCTAGGGATGGGGGTCACTCCGGCTGACTTCTGCCGTATGCTTGCAGAAGCGATGGTGACGTCCCAGGCTGCAGCGACAGCACAGGTAGCAGCTCCCGTTGCTCAGGTAGCAACTCCTGCTACCCCAGTCACAACAGCGACCGTACAGGTTGAGGAGGCCAGGCGGGCGGAGCTGTAGGCCGAGAGAGTGGTTGTCGGGCATGGGGACCGGCAAATGAAGTACTTTCTGAGTTTCCACCCTCCAACCTTCAAGGGAATCGGCATGCCCACTGATGCAGAGGATTGGTGGGCTATGATTCAGGAGCTTCTGAGGGCGGCAGAGGCGCTAGATGAGAAAAAGGCAGAGTTCGCAGCCTTTATGTTGGAGGGAGATGCCAAGTTATGGTGGGTGAGCCACAGTGGTCGGCAGTTTCCAGGACGCACACCGTCCATCGAGGAGTTTGGGAATGCCTTTCTGAAGAAGTACATTCCCGCATCAACAAGGTTAGCCCTCCAGAGGCAGTTTCTACATCTTGTGCAGCGAGACAAGACAGTGGATGAGTATGTTCAGGAATTTACTCGATTGGGTCGTTATGCGGGGACGACCATGGCGGACGATGAAGAGAGGGACAATCTCTTCTACCACGGATTGAGGGAAAATCTAAGACAACCCCTCATATCGATGAAGCGTGCGGGCTTCAACGAATTGGTGGAGGCGGCCCGAATTTTGGAGAGCGATATGGAGCGATCCCAGCGCCGAAAGGGTTTCACACCCAAGCAGGGGGAAGAGAAGAAGTCGGCTCAGTCCCATGGAAAGGCGGAAGGGAGCCGATGGAAGAAGAAGCCTCCCCCGTTTAACTCGGGCGAGAAAAGTAATTGGACGTCCGGAGGGTCACGCTCTAAGGGACCGCAGACGTGTTACAGTTGTGGCAAGCCAGGCCACATAGCAAGATTTCGTACCCAAGGGGGCGCTGAGCAAGAGCCAAGGCAGGAGCAGACTGTGCACTCCGGCCCTAGTGCCGCAGAGAAAGGGAAGATGGCGGAGTCGAGTGCTTCCCGGTTTCAACCAGTGCAGCCAAGGGCCTACAACCTCGGGCAGCAGGAAGCAATCCGTCAACCCGATGTGGTGACAAGTACGAGAATTCAACCTGCACCTTAGACTTCTTCCTTTCAAGCCTTTTTATGTTTGTTGCATGTGTGTAGGCTTTGTAGTGGTATCAGGGTACCCAGCTAGGGTACTTTTCGATACGGGAGCGTCACACTCCTTCCTTGCGGAAAGTTTCATCCGGAGGATTGGAGTTGAGTCCTTCTCAACGGACTAAGAGTTGAAGGTGCGCATGCCCAATGGGTCGTCTATGACTACCAGGGCTAGAGGCCGGATTTCTTGGAGTCTTGAGGGGGTCGACTTCGTGTTGGTAGCGGCGATCTTGCCATTGTCCGAGTTCGATGTGATCTTGGGGATGGACTGGCTAGCGGAGCAGCGTGCCAGTATCGACTGCTTGTCCAAGGTGGTAACCCTGAGGGGCGTGGGGCAAGCGGAAGTCAAGTTTGAGGGCCTGCATGGAGTGGCCTGTTCCCTAGTTTCGGCACTTCAACTGGTGCGAGCTGTTAACCAGGGAGGTGTAGCTCTAGTAGCGTTGTTGGAGGTTAGCCTTTCCAGGCTATCTCTTGGGGAAGTGCCCGTGGTGGCAGAGTTTGGAGATGTTTTTCCCGAGGAGCTACCGGGAGCACCTCCTCGGCGGGAGATTGATTTCTCCATCGAGTTAGTGCCCGAGGCTAGACCGGTGTCGCGTCCACCATTTAGGATGGCACCAAAGGAGTTGGCCGAGCTCAAGGTTCAGTTGCAGGAGCTTTTGGAGCAAGGGTATATCAGACCCAGCTCTTCACCGTGGAGTGTGCCGGTGTTATTCGTAAAGAAAAAGGATGGTAGTATGCGTTTGTGCATAGACTACCGAGAGTTGAACAAATTGACAATCAAGAATAAGTATCCGATTCCTCGGATAGACGATCTCTTCGACCAGTTGGTGGGGTCGGTGGTGTACTCCAAGTTGGACTTGAAGTCCGGATATTATCAGTTGCGGATTCGTGACGAAGACATACCCAAGACGGCATTTGGTACGAGATATGGTCATTTTGAGTTCTCGGTGATGCCGTTCGGGTTGACGAACGCGCCGTCCGTGTTCATGGACTTGATGAACCGAGTGTTTCGCGAATACTTGGACAGGTTCGTCGTCGTTTTTATCGATGACATTTTGGTGTATTCCAAGTCGGAAGCGGAGCACGAGGTGCACTTGAGGACAGTGTTGCAAATATTGAGAGAGAACCAGCTCTATGCGAAGTTCTCCAAGTGCGAGTTTTGGTTGGAGAAGGTGGCGATTCTAGGCCATGTGATTAGTGGGGATGGGGTGGCGGTAGATCCAACGAAAGTGGAAGCCATCAGAGATTGGCCAGTTTTGAGGACTGTGGCAGAAGTCCGGAGCTTTCTTGGACTAGCCGGGTACTACCGAAGGTTTGTGGAAAACTTTTCGCGGATAGCTCTACCCCTCACTTCGCTAACTCGCAAGGATCAGAAGTTCGTGTGGACTCAAGAGTGCAGTCAGGCGTTTGAAACCCTGAAGGAGAGGCTGATGATGGCACCGATCCTAAGTCTACCAAAGGGGACCGAAGGATTTCAGATTTTCAGTGACGCATCCGGGTGCGGTTTAGGGTGCGTGTTGGTGCAGCATGGCAGTATGATAGCTTTTGGGTCAAGGCAGCTGAAGCCTCATGAGAGAAATTACCCCGTCCATGATCTGGAATTGGCTGCGGTAATTTTTGCTTTGAATTTGTGGAGGCACTACGTTTACGATGCGAAGGTGGAGATCTTCACGGACCACAAGAGTCTAAAGTATCTCCTGGATCAGAAGGACCTAAATATGTGGCAGCGCAGGTGGGTCGAGTTCCTTGGGGACTACGAGGTGGCGATTCAGTACACGCCAGGAAAAGCCAATGTGGTGGCGGATGCTTTGAGTAGGAAATACTCGGGGCAAGGAAGTTGGATTGAAGCTTACGATAAGCGGTTAAGGCGGGACTGGGAGTCCCTTGGTTTGGAATGTGTGGCAAGAGGCGAGTCTAGCGTGGCTCGGCTAAACTGGATTGAGATGCAGATTGACTTATGCGATCGTATTCGGGAAGCGACCCGTGTGGATGAGGAGTTCCAATCCTTCGTAGAGGAAGCTCTTAAGGGCGAGGGTAGCGCCTGGGAGATGGTTGATGGGATTCTGAGGAAGGGCGGAAGGATTTGTGTACCGCAGTTCGGCAAGCTCCGCGAGGAGTTGATGTATGAGGCCCACTTCACTAAGTACTCCGTTCACCCGGGTGGTACAAAGATGTACTTGGATTTGAAGAAGTCCTATTGGTGGCCTAGGTGAATCGGGATGTAGCTTTGTGTGTGAGTCGGTGCCAAACTTGTGCCTTAGTGAAGGCCGAGTGTCAGAATCCGGGCGGGTTCTTGAAGCCTCTTCCAATCCCCGAATGGAAATTTGAGGACATCTCCATGGATTTTGTGCATGGGTTGCCTAAATCGCAGCAAGGCAATGATGCCATTTGGGTGATTGTAGACTGCTTGACCAAAGTGGCACATTTCATCCCAAACCGGAAGGAGGACGGTGTGGAAAAGTTGGTGGAGTTGTACGTCCGCAATATTGTGTGACTTCATGGGATTCCGAAGAGTATAGTCAGCGACCGGGATGGACGTTTCACGTCTAAGGATTGGCGGTTGGTGCAGAAGAGCTTGGGCACAAAACTCAAGTTCAGTACGGCTTTTCATCCTCAAACCGATGGGCAAACTGAAAGAACGAACCGTACTTTGGAAGATATGCTAAGGATGTGTACTCTCGACTTCGGCAAGAAGTGGGAGGATCACCTCTTCATGGTGGAGTTTGCGTATAACAATAGCTACCAAGCTAGTATCAAGATGGCGCCATATGAAGCTCTTTATGGGAGGCGGTGTCGAACACCGATGTCTTGGACAAAGGCTGGAGACACAAAGCTTTTGGGGAAAGAAGTGGTAGTCGATGCTAGTGAGCTAGTGCGGACCATCCAAGAGCGCATGAAGGTAGCTCAAGATTGGCAGTCGAAGTATTTCAATGCTCGCCACAGACATGTGGAATTCGCAGTGGGCGACTGGGTGTATCTTAAGATCAAGCCATTCAAAGGCGTTTCACGAATTCGCCGACTCAAGAAGCTGAGTCCGAGATTTTTGGGACCATTCAAGGTCATCGAGCGAGTGGGAGAGGCAACGTACCGGTTGGCGTTGTCCACGGAGCTAAGTGGATTGCATGACGTTTTTCACGTCTCCGTCTTGAGGAAAGCCTTGTTAGAGGCCAGCGTGGTGATTGAACCGGCGGCGGTGCCGGTAGAGGAAGACTTGAGGACGCGAGTACGTCCTGTCGGGATAGAAGATTCGGAGGTTCGGCAACTGCGGAACAAGGAGGTCCGACTCGTAAAGGTCCGATGGGACAATTGTGGCTGCGAGGAGCTCTCATGGGAGCGAGAGCAGGCCATGCTGGAGGAGTACCCCGAGCTTTTCTCCTCAGGTATCATTTAGAATTTGTGTTCTTTCCATGTTTTAAATTTCGGGACGAAATTCTTTTAAGGGGGGGGGGGGGAATTGTAACGCCCCAAAATGTTGTAGGAGCGACGGGGATCGCTTTTGGCCAAGTCAGTTTTTTTGAGCAGGTGACACGGGTCCCAACACGGCCGTGTCGGAGGCCGTGTCGGCCGTGTCGAGCTGGCCGTGTGGTCGACCATGTTAAGGTCGACGATCGTCGGGTATGGAACACGGCCGGGCAAACGGCCGTGTCCCAGGCCGTATAGCATCGGGTCGTGTCGAACTTTCTGAGGTATTGCACACGGGGCATGACCCGGGTCTGTACACGGCCGTGTCCCAGGTGACATGGGCGTGTCAGGGGCCGTGTCAGAGGCCGTGTACTCCTCTGACTGAAAATGTTGCAAGCGGGTGTCGTGACACGGGTCACGACACGGCCGTGTGGAGCGAGACACGGCCGTGTCGAAGGCCGTGTCGAAGGCCGTGTCAGGAGCCGTGTGTTGGTTTTCGAATCGATCGAGATGGCGAATGGGTAACACGGCCAGGCACACGGCCGTGTTGCAACCCGTGTTTGGCCCAGATTTTCTAATTTAGTTTCCGATCGTGGCCGTTCGTTCTTTTCCTTGGAAGATCCAACGGTGGGGGGCCTCCCTGGGCGGTTTAAGGCCGGGAATAGGGTTCCAAACCCTCATTCCCCATTTTCTTTTATCTCTCTAAGTTCTAGAGAGAAGGGAGAGCAAGGAGGCCAAGTTCCGGCCGCCAGCGAAGCTTCGGAGGTCCGTTTCGCGAGCGGAGTTCAGATCCGCGAAGGTGGGAGCGTTGCGGTGGTGTTCAACCGAGCAAATCTTCTCCATGGCTAGGAAGATGGGACGGAAGGTAACGACACTTCTCCTCTCGGTTTTTAGGATTTAGGATGCATGAATAGCATCCCCTTCCTTTCGTGTTTTGAGCACCGGATCTCTCAAATGAGAGGGATTCGTGTAGCCTTGGTTCAAAAGGAACCTCCGGGTTGATCGTGTTCATCCCGGAATGCTTGCATTAAAGATCCGCTTCGTTAGCGGATTAGGCATTGTGGGTGAAGCCGTGGTCGCGACCAATAGTCTGACCCGGTGATGTTGCATAGCAAACTTCGGTAGAAAATCCGTTGCGGTAATACGCCGTTGTGTGTATGCGTTTTCCCCCTTATATTTGAGTGAGTACTCGTAGTCGGAACCGGACGAGGTTAGCTCCACTTTGTGCGGTAGATGGTTTCCTTGGAGCACGGGAAAGACACGATGTGAGTGGCAATTGGGGTGGGGAAACCTTTGTTTGTGTTGTGCTAAGGCGCGGCTATGTATCCGTGGTCGGCTGGCTATCCCGTGACGCGCAAGTCATGTGGGGAAAGTGTCCCGGCGAGACTAGCCCTTGCGTGAGACTGACAAGAATGCCGAGCGGAGGGCAAGCCCGGGCAATGTGGCCATGAGCGGGTGGGGTCCAGCAAGGTTTCTTAGAATCGGTCAGTGTGAGACGGAACCCTGACGTGCGAAGTCAGAATATGCGGGCAAGCCCGGGGTTTAAGGCCCATGTACGAGTGGGGCCATTGCAAGGTTCCGTGTGATGGCCTGTGTGCCGTTGGGGACATGGTGTCTCCCTTTTGTTTGTGGCTTTAAGCCAATGGGGAAACAGAAGTACCCAATGTTTGATGTTGTGCTAGATGCATACGAGCTAGGGTGCCTTGGGTGAAACCCGGGTTGCATTCATGTTGCATAGTAGGCCCCTTTTACTTTGTACAAAACATAGAGAACGTGTATGCTGTATGAGACATCCAAGCCTGTTTTACCGCTTTAATATATATGCACTTTTGGTATACGAAGTGTTAACTTGCAGGTGGAGTGGTACCCCGGGGTCCGTTAGGGACGGCCGGGAGGAGATGTGTTTGTTACACAGTAGAGGTCAGCCTTTGCTGACCTACGTTACTTCAAATCCTTTCAGGGCAAGGATCGCATGCAGGAGCTAGCGCGCCGGGAAAAAAGCCCTAAGCCTCGTGAAGTGTTGATGTGCTTGGCTAGTTTCTTTTCCTTGTTTTGTTGATGTTGTTTGATCATGTCCGGCTTGCATGCCGAGGTAGCCTAGGGGTGCTTGGCACTTTTATATTTTTGGACTTATATTGTGTAAGGCCTTAAGGCTATTTCGATACTCTATGGTTAGTAGATAACTTCTGTCTTTTAGTTTTATGTTTCCGCTGTGTATGACTGGAGTTTTGAGTTTGGGTAGTTTCATATCATCTTTTAATACTAAAGCTGTGGTGTCCGTATGTTGTGGGGCCCCGACCGGACCCATATTATATGGTCTTTACAGGGGAGGTGTTACAATTTTGGTGTTGAGTGTGGAGGCTTGTCTCAAAGCTTTTGCCTTAGAGAAATTCTCAGTCCTGTTTGCTGGCTCGTATGAATAGGATGAACCGAGATATTTTCGGGAATTGCGCCAAGATGAATTAATTGGCCCCGGTCCTTTCAGTAGGAAATATTTAAACAATAATAAGTTGTCCAGTGGTAGGGTGCCACGTGGCAGATGGTTTAACCCAAATTCCATTTTAATGGAGGAGAGAGAAATAGAGGTAAAGGACATTCACAGCTTAGGGAGGCCAAGGGCAACCTTTATTGGCTGGATTCAACTCCTCTGGATAAGAGGAGAAGTTTTCAGCCTTTTCCCGGAAACCACAAGGCAGGTTCACCCCCCCCCCCCCTCCCTCCACCACTTGGCTCAGAGCTCCATTCATGGCCATTAATGGCATTGATGCCATGACCACCCCCTTCACCATTTTATTGTTTTAAAACCCTTATTGGACTTCTAGGAATCATTTACACATCTTACCTGAAGGAGCCAGAGCAGTTCATTGTGCTATTGTAGAAACCGAGTGGTGCTACCATCAAAAATGGCATCCCGACAATCAACCCGCCTCCAGGACGCAAATAAGGTCCTCCCCTTCTCCTTCTTCCATGCGTAGATCATAACAACAATTATGGCCAAGATTCGGGCTTAATTGAGCCCGATCGGGAGAAGCTTTCTCCTGGTTTTTCCGCAAATTTAAGCTTGTCGAGATTGCCGTAATCCGCCCCTCCGGCAGCTGTGAAGACGCTTGGCGATAGCCACAGCCTTAACGGTGGTGGTCGTGGCGGTGGCCGGCTATGGAGGTGGCCGGATGGCCAGGAAAGTGGGCTGGAAGTTGCTTCAGGGGGGCTGGATTTTGGCCGTCGGCTGGAGGAAGATGACGATCCAGTCACCCTGGGATCCTGCATTATGATTCGAGCGAGAGATGAATTAAACTATTGGATATTTTTTCATGTTATTTTATTTCTGTCACAGAAATTGTATTTAATGTTTCTATTTATTAAAAATAGCAAAAAGCTAAATTTGAGAAAGTAGTCAACATATAAATTGTAGCCCTAAGGGTCTACTTCAATTTAAAATTTATTTTACTAAATTTGAAAATGTTGTTTGACTAGGGCACCCATTTTAGTGGGGTCTATACCTAGGGATAGACAGAAATTAAAATGATTGCCCCCACTTCATCCCTTGTCCAAATGACTTGAAATTATGACAGGGAGTCATCCTTTTCTATACCTAGGTCCAGTCTAAATATGAGAATTTTTGGGGACAATTTTTCTATAGTTTTTGAAATTATTCAAATACCTTAGGGTAAATTAATTAAGGGACCATATGACCTCCAAACTCTCCCAAATTTTGGTGAGTAGTCTTTGGGGTAATCATAAGGCTCTTGATAATATTTCATCTCATTTGGAGATGATTTGGATTGAGTTTTTGCAAACCCTAGCCTTGCCATAATAAGGGTATTTAGGTCAAAAGTTCACTTTGAGGTTTGAGTGGTCAAATCACCTCAATAGAGGCTGAGATTTGGGCCACTGGTTTGACATGACATTTAACACCCTCATATGGGTTATGGGGTAGTTAGGGGTAGGATTGCCCTAGGTTCCAAGTTCAAACCCTAAGTTAGGACTTGGGGGGTTTAAGTAGGGCATGTGGTCAAATGCCCTTGTATGGACTTGAAATTTGGTAAGAAGGATACTAGCTTAGCTAAAGTCCACTAGTAAAAATCTTAGAGGATTTGGAGATAAGGAGACCCCTCAAATCCCTAACCCTAGTTTAGGTCACAAATTTTGTAATGGTATAATAGGCTATAAAAAGTCTGTGAAAAGTTGTGAAATTTGGGTAGTGTAGTCATATGGTTAGTATGAGTCTTTGGAAATTTTAATGGGAGTTTTGGAGCAATTATTTTGGTACTTCTTTTGTTATGTAAGTGTTAGACCTTAATTGATTAATTATTATTTTTGACCTCCTTGACCATAGGAAATTTGTGTAATTTGGGCATAGGGAGTTTTGTTTTATTAACTTCACACATGAATTTTATTACAATTTGTATATGCATATTTACAGTGCTTACTTCACAAGCTCATAAAAATGAAAACATATTCAATAATTTAATCAGAGCTTATTATTTGTTGTAAAATTGTAAAACATGTACAGTAGTGTTATTAGGTCAATACTTTCATGGGAAAATTTATTCACAATTTTTGGATGCATAATTTTTGTACTTACTTCATTAACATAAGAAAATGGAATATGTTTCAAAATAAAATTTAGAGTTCTTTATTTAATGGAAAAATTGGGAGACCTTCAATTTACAGTAACATAGAGTCCTATTATTTGTCTTAATTTTATGATGCATCTTGCATGACTCAAAAGGGTACTTCATGTTTAAAACGAGGGTATTTGGATTTCTTAGGAAATTAAATAAATTATCAGATAAATCAGGAAAATTATGAATTTCTGCTTTTAGGCTAAACATGTCATGATAGACCCCCCCCCCCCAATAATTATTATAGGCTTATTGGATGATAATTTTGAGTACCTCCCATTGTATACATCGTATAGCTTAGGATTGTCTGCGTTTAGTAAAACTGCAGAAATTATGATATGATGCAAAATGAACCCATAGAGTTGGGATGTTGGTGTGTTGATCTGGTAAGTATAATGCGTTCATCATCAGGAGTTGTGATGAGGAGTGGGAGGTTTGACTAGTGTTAAGAGGTGGCTCAGGGTCGACAAAATATAGTCTTCCCCGTGGGGAGAGAGAAAGAGTCAAAATACACTAGGGTTAGACCAAGTATAACATTAAAGAAGATGGGATTTGGGTAACAACTAATAATAATAAGTGCCTTGCGAAAGGGAGCTTTGGGCTTTAGCCCATCGTAGTTCCTAGTGCCCTTTGAGAGCCCTTCACGGGGTATGCTGGGGGCAGTCCTTGGCTAACCTAAACTGTAGGTAAAACTGAATTTCAAGAGTAACAAGCATAAATAGGGATTCACTTTCACTCACCTCAATGTCTTGGGATGTAAGGATGGGTCACTCGGGATGTAGGCTCGGTGGATTTGGTGATGGGAAGGTTGGCCCGGTTGTTGATTATGATGGACGGGATGGTCCTGGGAGCTTTGGCTCGGTAGCTGATATATAAGTTGCATGCGCATAATATATATGGTGGTGGGTCTTCGGTGTTGGAGGGTTGATGCACCGACGCCAATACGTTGACTCAGCAAGTGTGGTTTAGCACTTCGCAATAAAAGTCTGGTGCGCCAGCCGGCAAGAGTATGATGGATCTCTACATAGTGCACCAGCGTTGAGGCGTATGATAGGTCTGACTGGTAGTGCAATTACCGGTTTAGAGGTGGGTGAGCCCATCCCACCACTTCTGTTTTCCACTACGTAGGTATCTAGGGAGGTTCGGCTCCCGAAAGGGGGAACAAAAGGTCTGTGTACACAGAGTCGAGTGGGTGAGTTGCACATGCATGTTCACATCGTGGCATATTTGTATGTCATAGCATAACCATTGCATATAACCCTGACACCTATTGTATAAAGTGGTATGGGATGCTTTATACAATATGCCCTGCAAAACGACCCCTTGGTTATATGTTCGCGCGAGTGTGCTTATAATTTAAGATTTTTATTTAGTAAATATACTTGTATGCTTGCTAGAAAATTGACACCCTATCGTATAAATTGGTATGAGACTTTTTATACGATAGGAGCCTTGTAGAAGATCCCTTAGATTATGTGCTTTCATATAAGTTAAGGTTACTTTACTCTTGTTCAGTCTTTCTGACTTTTATTATTATTGCACATACTTATTGTTGGGTATATTGGAAACTGTGTACCTGATTTGGAGAAGCCTCACTTAACTCGATGATATACATTATTGTGTATTTGATGAGATGTTGAGTTTCAATGTGCAAGATAAAAAAATACAGTAAAATATTCTAAGTACATGTATCGGCACTTGTGAATAAATGTGTCAACACCAGGAGCTAGATTGTGTCGACACACAGGACTTGTGTCGACACACAGAAATTTAGTCTACAGTAATTGTGTCGACACACAGGACTTGTGTCGACACACAGAAATTCAGTTTACAGCGATTGTGTCGACACACAGGACTTGTGTCGACACACAGAAATTCAGTATACAACAATTGTGTCGACACACAGGACTTATGTCAACACACAGAAATTCAGTCTACAGCAATTGTGTCGACATACAGAACTTGTGTTGACACACAAAAATTCAGTCTACAGCAATTGTGTCGACACACAGGACTTGTGTCGACATACATAAATTCATCCTACAACAATTGTGTCGACACACAAGACTTGTGTTGACACATTCTTTTGAAGCTGTGTCGAGAAAATAAAGAAGAGATGTGTCGACATTCTATGAGCTATGTCAACATCATCAAGAATTGTGCCGACACATGTTCCATTTCTGTAGACACATATGAAGTTTTTTCTCGACACTATCTGTTGAAGTAAAAGTGACAAAGTTTCAGATGTCCGTAGTGAAGACTTGACAGCTGTAATAACTGACAAAGCTGTCACATCTGTTAGAAGGTAGTTTTAAACCGGATCAGCCAGTAACCTCGGATGGGATCTATATAAATACATGTTCTATCAAAGAAAATAGAAGAGGAGAACTGAGTAGTTGTTTCATCCTGAAATCAACAAGTCTCTGTTAAAGAGAAGGCAGATCTTGAACAAGTCTGCAAGAAGAATTCAGAGTTACATCTAAAAGAAGAGGAGAGCTGGATTATGTATCGACTCCAACTTTTCAAGAAAGATCAACCTTACTTTGTTCAGATTCAAGAAGCTTTGAAGAAGCTAAGACAGGTTGGATCCTAAGGAGTCAGTTCATTCCAAAACTAATCAAGAAGTCTTCATCCATTCATCTTTCTCTTGGGTGAAGAAATATTAATTCTCTCAATCAAATTTTGTAAGATCTTTAACAGATCTGAGGTAGGATTTTTGTAATCTGAGTGGTAGGCCTAGTTATAAGGGCAGAGGTAGGGCTTGCTAGCTTGAGCGTAGGAGTGTTGACTCACTCTGAGGTAGTATTCTCTGAAAGAATCTGAGTTGTAGGACTTGCTGAAGTCCGAGCTATAGGAACCATTCTGGTTTATGAGTTGTAAGATCTCATGATCTAAGAAGAAAGAAGGGAGTTAGGCCGAATCTAGTATACTGCTAGATAGGCGAAGGGGGAAAGTGGATGTACCTATCTCTTGGGGAACCACTATAAATCTATGTGTATGCTGTGTTGGTTGTGTTTGTTTTAATCTGTGTTGTGATAGTTGTAGAATAGGTTGTCTAACTATGATATAAATTTATCTGCCTAAATAAAAAAAGAATTGAATTATTCACCCCCCCCCCCTCTAGGTGTTTAAGGTATCTTGAAACCAATTCTTTCAAGTGGTATCAGATAGAGGTTCCTCAAGAATTGACTTAACAATCTGAGTTGATCTCCAAGCTAGTTATCGGTTAGCCAAAATTGGTTCAGGTGAAAATAACAAGGAACTTGGATCCATGAAGATTCCTATATGTAGAAAGAAAATCTTTGGCATATGGAAAGAGAGAGTCAGATTATTCATGGAAGCATCTGACCTAAGAATCAACATCACAGTTCAAGAAGGGCCATTCATTCCTATGAACATTTCAGTTCTTGATGCTAACCTCAAGACTCCAAAAAGTTACTCTGAAATGACTAAGGATGAGATCATCTTAGCCACTATGGACAAGAGAGAACAGAAAATAATAGTTAGTGTTATAGATGACTCAACTTTCCAAAACTTGGTTCATTGCAAAACCTCCAAGGAGATGTGGGACACTTTGATTATCTACATGGAGGGGACAGAAGAAGTAAGAGAGAATAGAAAGTCCATGTTAAATCAAGAATATGAACATTTTAAACAAACCAAAACAGATAGCATAACTGAGTGATATAAGAAGTTTTTCAGAATAGTTAATGAGCTGATGACTTATGGAAGAGTCTTCAGCACATATGAGCTCAATGATAAGTTTCTCAGATCACTAACTAAAGACTGGGATATAAAGATATGTATCATCAGGGAAGTGGCCAAACTTGTAGATACATCTCCTCCAACCCTATTTGGAAATTACTTTCATATGAGATGCAGCTTATGGCCAGAAAGGAAGAGGAGAAAAGAAATCGGTTTGAGTACAAAGAGAAATCTGTGGACCTCAAGGTTGAAGCCACAAAGAAGGACATGAGGAAGTCTCCATATCCTTCTAGGAAAGCTGGTGAAGTTAACTCAGATCATTCTGACAACAACACATCAGACAGCCCCAATTCTGATGAAGACTTTGCTTCCTTCACAAGGCAATTCCAAAGATTCATGAGAAAAAAACAGTGGAGAACAAAGCCATCCTCCTCTCATTCCAAGGATGACTACTACCATAAGAAGAAATCTTCTAAGGAAAACAGGTATGACACTAAACCAAGCAAACTAACTTCTTCTAAGATAGTTTGCTATTGTTGCAACTGGTATGGACATGTCATAGCTGACTGCCCTAATAAAAGAAAGGGATCTAATGATAAGAAGAAGCATCAAAATAAGGGCAAGAAGGAGAGATCCTTTGTTGCCCAGAAGATGAAGAGTTGGACTGACTCCTCATCATCAGAATCTGGAGAAGAGGCTGAAGTAGAAGCCTATATTGGATTGTTCACTACTAAAGAGGATTATATAGAGACTGAATTCTTGCAAATGCTGGACTCTATAAATGGGATTGAAGATCATAATTGTAGAGGGCCGATGGCTCTGTCTAAGGAAGATCAGTTCCAGGATAAGCCTAGTCCTAGTAAGGTATACAATCTATCTTCAGTTTCTGATTATTATACTGGACCAGAATCAGAAGCATCAGCCTCAAGAGTTGAGGATGATTCTGAATCTGAAGGGGATGTGGATCAACTAATTGATAAGTATTGTGATCTATTGCAAGCTTTTAAGAAAAGTAGAATCCTTGCTAAAAACCAGGCTAAGGAAATTGCCTCTTTCAAGTTAGCTGCTTCAGAATCAGCAAAAGTGTTGGATCTGAAGTTGAAGGAAGTATGCCAACTGAAAAAAATCACGATCATTCAGATCGAAATAATTACCTTAAAAAACAATCATATAAAGAATTTTGAAGTCAGTGTTAAACGAGAGAGGGATCTTGTGGCTAAAGTCTCAAAGCCAAAGTCACTCTTACCCTTAATTGATATCTTCATTGCCCAAAAGGGTAAAGAAGGATTAGGCTTCAAAAGAAGAACAAGGGAAGCTAATTCCAAAAGGAATGTCAAAGCCCCAGTTCAGCCACTAGCTTCCAAACCAACTATTCCTTTCAGGAAAGTGATCCAACCTACTAACAGGTATGACCATGACATCACACATGGTCACTGTGAGCCTGGTGATCAGGATGACAAGTGTGCAAATGCCAATAGGGCAGCCAATGAGCAAACACACCATGTTCTTCAGTAATCATCAGCGTTTGATGCACCATCCCCAACACTTAATAAAAAAGACTATTGTTCCTATAGAGTTGAGGACTGCTGACAGCAATTTTATTAAGCCTGTACTTAAAAGAAGATACAATAGATATGAGTACTGATGTTGTGGCAAAGTGGGCCACTATGCCATTGATTGTTGGCATAATACTAGTGCCCAGAAAAATGCTCGCTTACCTGTCAGAAAGGCTGCAGGCAAGCTTGTCAAATTTTAATCTAACCTGAACCTAGGACCCAATAACTATTGGGTCTCTAAGGTTAGGTAATTTTATTTGATGTAGGTGAGTCTAAGTGACCTTACCCCAATATGGTACTTGGACAGTGGATGTTCCAGGCACATGACTGGAACTAGAAATATGTTAAAGGGCTTTACACCCACACTTGATGGACCCAAAGTTATCTTTGGTGGATCAAAAAAGGGAGTAATCAAAGGTTTTGGTAAAATTTCTAATAGCTCAATCACAATCACTCAAGTGGTAAATGTGAAAGGATTAAAACATAACCTAATAAGCATAAGTCAACTAAGTGGTCTTGGTTATGAAACTTCTTTTATTAAGAATGGCTGTAAGATTAGAAGGTCAAGTGATCAAAAGATTATCTTGACAGGCTATAGAAAAGGAAATGTCTATTGTCTAAATTTTGTGTGTGAGAATAAAGATTCTCATATTTGCCTAGTTGCAGATGAGAAAGATTCTCATTGTGTCAAATAGCATAAAAGGCTAGCTCACCTTAACAATAAGACTATAGGTCAACTCATTAGTAAAGAGTTAGTGAGGAATGGTCCTCAGGTCAAGTGCATCAAGGAGGGTGTATGTTCAGCTTATCAAAAGGACCAGCAGACCAAGACCTCCTTCCAATGTCTTGATACCAAAGATTAAGTGAGTTGTTTATACCTCCTGCATATGGATCTATTTTGTCCTATGTTAGTTCATAGTCTAGGTAGGAAAGTCTATACCTTTGTGGTTGTAGATGACTTTTCCAGATTTGTCTGGGTATTCTTTCTGAGTATGAAATCTAAAACCCCAGGTGTCTTCCAAACTTTTGTTAAGCAAATATAGAATGAATTCAACAGTTCTATAGTTAAGATTAGAATTGATCATGGGACTGAGTTTCAGTATTAATGCATGACATAGTTCTATGAAAAATATGGGATTTATCAAGAATTCTCATCACCAAGAACTCCCCCAGCAAAATGGAATTGCTGAAAGAAAAAATAGAACATTTATTGAGGCGGGTAGAACACTACTAAGTGATACATCACTCCCAGAATATTTCTGGGCTGAGGCTGTAAACACTGCTTGTCATGTTCTCAATAGAGCTTCCATCAATAAAAAACCACAAGAAGACTCCCTATGAGATTCTGAAGGGCAGAAAACCAAACATATCCTACTTTAGGATATTTGGTAGCAAGTGTTATGTACTTAACAATAGCAAGTCTTATTTAACTATGTTTGCTGCCAAGTCCCAAGAAGGGATATTTGTTGGGTATAATAATAATAGTAAGTCATACAAGGTCTACAACTTGACTACTCAAGCTGTAGAAGAATCTTCCTATATAGTCTTTGATGAATCTAAGCTAATCAATTGTGAGCTGTCTAGGAATTCTTCTAGCTCTAAAGGTTTGAAGGAAAAGATGGACAAGCTAACCATTAGTGAAGACCAACCTGCAAGACAGGATGAGGAAAATGATTAATGCTGTCCAGGTGGTGTACAAGACCTACAAGCTGATGATGAAGACAATAAAGTACAGCTTGGTGGGAGAATGGAGAAAATCAAGTTGTGGACAGATTGTCTCCAGTATTTAAACATTTAAGGGGTCATCCAGCACACCAAATCATTGGTAATCCAATACATTGTATTCTGACCATAAGCAAGAGCTTGAACACAGTTCTATGCTCAAGCTTCCTATCCTAGATGGAACCAAAGAATTTGAAGAGGCCATACAAGACTCAAATTGGATTGATGTCATGCAGGAAGAGCTGAATCAATTCAAAAGATGTAAAGTCTGGAAGTTGGTTCCTAAACCAAAGAATCACAATGTCATAGGGACAACGTGGATCTATAGGAACAAGTTAGATGAAAATGGCATTATAGTCAAGAACAAAGCTAGACTGGTAGTAAAAGGCTACATGCAGGATGAAGGAATATACTTTGACCAAACATTTGCCCCAGTGGCAAGGATGGAAGCAATAAGGTTGTTCCTTGCCTTTGCAGCTTACCAAGGGTTCAAAGTATTTTAGATGGATGTAAAGTCAGCTTTTCTGAATGTTGACTTAAAAGAGGAAGTTTATGTTGAACAACCTCCAGGTTTTGTAGATCCTCTTTATTCTAATTATGTTTATAGGCATAAGAAAGCTCTATATGGATTGAAACAAGCCCCTAGGGCTTGGTATGAAACTCTGTCTACTTTCCTCATTGAGAACAAATTCTCAAGGGGGAAAAATAGACAAAAATCATTTCCTAAGGGAATCAAAAGGAAAGATAATCCTAGTCTAGATATATGTTGATGACATTATCTTTGGATCAACTGAAAACAACCTTTGTAGAATGTTTGCCAAACTTATGCAAGGGAATTTATAGATGAGTAGCATGGATGAGCTGAAATTCTTCATGGTACTCCAAGTTAGACAGACTGATGATGGCTTGTCCATATCTTAGTCTAAGTTCACCAAGGAGTTAATTAAGAAATATGGCATGGAGTCAGCCTCCATCATGAGAACTCCAATGGGGTCAAGTATGCCAATAGGCAAAGATGAGGCAGGAAAACCTGTAGATGAGTGTTTATATAGAGGGATAATTGGCTCCCTTCTTTACTTGACTGCTAGTAGACCAGACATCATGTATGCTACATGTGTCTGTGCTAGGTATCAAGCTTGCCCAAAAGAATCTCATTATTCTGCATAAGAATTTTGAGATTTCTTAAGGGCACACCAAATCTTGGTCTTTAGTACCCTAAGAATCGAGATTTTCTGTTAATAGGTTATTTAGATGTCGACACAGCGCTGTCGAGACTTTAGATTCTAAGTCGTGGCCTAATTAGTCTGTGTCGACACTAGTAACTAAGTGTCAACATATGAGATTCTAAGTTTAGGCACGTCTTTTGGTCTTCCTTTTCCTAGAATCCTATAAATAGGAGAAAACAAAATCCTGTCGACTGTACGATTTAGAACGAACAAAAATGGCGCAAAATATGGAAGAGAACAACAACGAGGGTTGTGAGTCGGTTCGACAAGCTTTTGATGATGGAAATCAGGAAATCAAGAAGGTAATTAATCTAATAATAATGGATGGATTAGAATATCTGGTGTCATAACCAACCAGAATATGGAAGAAAGAAGTTCTTGAGTTCTACTCGAATGCTTCTCTAGACAAAATTCGCACCAAAATCAAATCCACAGTTCAGGGTTGGAAAGTCAAGGTCACAATCAATCGTCTAAGGAAAATCCTTCATCTTCCCAAAATTAAACAAGAAGATGAGCTAGATTCTTCGATGACAGCTAGTGCACTAACCTGGTGTGGCTTATCTGATGGATCCAACTTCCCACGACATATGGCCAAGGAGCGTCCTCCCTCTGACGATGATGGTGACCCGGTAGATTTGAATGGAGACGTTGCTGATGCGGCCGCCATTGATCCCCATCGGAGAGAGTTTGTGGATTGGGACGATCGTTGCCGCAAGCTCGAGGATGGCTTTTCTTCTGCGACGCCACCGCCACCTCCGCCACATGTTTTGCTCGACGTCCGCCGCCATTTTATAAAAATATATAATTATAATTATATATTTTTAATAATTTATTATTTTAAGCAATTTTATTTCAAGCATTTTTATATTTATTGCATTTAGATAAGTCATGTAATGATGGGGAGCTTATAACCATCATTGGTTGTTTTTATTATTTCATTTCTTCTATTATGATGGGTACTTATAACCATCATAATTTTCATTTTGAATTTTGAATTTTGAATGTTGATTGGAGGGAGATTGAGTGGTGTAGGCTATATATAGCCATGTTATGAAGGATTAATTAATGAATGAATGAAAATTTAAAACCTAATTCCTCTCTAAGAGAAATTTCGGCCAAAGAGAACTCCTCCTTGCCGCCGCCCCTTGGCATGTGGTGTGAAGCCGCCGCCCCCCCTTGCTCCCTCCATCCGTTCGGTGCGACTCCGGCGCGGCTTCCTTCGGTGCGACTCCTTGGAAGAAGGTTGCAAACCCCTTGGTGTGACGCCGGTGGATCCGTGGAGAGAGTGATTCTCCCACAGTTATCTTGTGTAAAAGTTTTCCGGTTGGCGTGACACGAAGAAGGCGACGAATTTCTCTCCCTCCGTCGTATCTCCGGTGGTGCCGTTAAGGAACGATTCTAGTTGAGTGAAACCGGACTCATCCCATCCGGTTGGGTAACGAAAATTTCTACTTTATGTGTTTCTCTTCCCTTGATAATTCTTGTGGCATTGACAAATTGCGTGGCTTGTGTAACGCTTGATTTTTTGTGGTTTAATTTATTTTAGTTATTGTCTTGTTTACCGTATTTTCGTTTAAGTTCGTGAGGCGTGGCGGCCCTCGTATGTATTTTGTTGGGAGAGAACCATCCTTGCCCGAATCGTTTGTTTTCGGTGGTTTCTCTTTTGGTACAACACGCTCGATCGAACCGTGTGGGTTCTTTTCGCTTGAGAGGACCTTGGCATATCGCCTTGGTATTATCTAAGGGGCTTTGCGAACCCCACGTAATTGTTAATCTAATAATAATTTTAATCGATCCGCTGCTATGTTAAATGCTTGAGTGTGACGTGAGAGTTATCAGAGAGCGTCGTGTTAATTTGTCGGCCACCAAAACGCTCGAAAGAGCGGGCCTACATCAATTTGGTATCAGAGGCGGTCGTTTGAACTCCCAAGTTGCAAACATCCTCTCTGCATTCTTCGTTGGTCGATCTCATCTTTCTAGGATCTGAAATTTTCGATTGGTCTGCGTTTAGTAAAACCCGTCGGAATTTTAAACTTGTCAAAAAAATCTGAAAAAAATTTTGTAGCTTCCTGCACTTATTTCCAGCAACATTAAAACAGAAAATTTTTCGATTCGTCCTCGTTAGGTCAGCCTGAAAATTGGAACATCGTAATTCTGTCTAGTTGGTCTGCAAATAGCGGGCTGAAATCTTTATTTTTCAGCGAAATTTCAAAAAAAAAAATTTCAAATCTCAAAATTCAAATTTAAAATTTAAAATTTAAAATTTAAAATTTTTAAAATTTCAAATTTCAAAATTCAAAATTTAAAATTCAAATTTTGAATTTTATATTTCAAATTTTCAAAATTAAAATTTCAAAATTTAAAATTCAAATTTGAAATTGAATTTCAAATTTCAAATTTCAAATTTAAAATTTCAAATTTCAAATTTCAAAATTCAAATTTCAAAATTCAAACTTCAAAATTCAAAATTCAAATTTCAAATTTCAAAATTTCAAATTTCAAAATTCAAAATTCAAAATTCAAAATTCAAAATTCAAATTTCAAATTTCAAATTTCAAAATTTCAAATTTCAAATTTTCAAATAATAAAATTCAATTTTCAAATTTCAAATAATAAATTTCAAATTTCCAACTTCAAATTCCAAATTTCAGATTTTCTCAAAATTACAAAAAAAAATAATTGTGGTCTGCAAATAGCGGCCTAAAAATGTTATTTTTTTCCTCAAAATCTAAAATTTAGAATTTCTGGTATTTCTCCATCTAATTATTAGTAAGAAAACAAAAAAAATTATTATTTTTCATTCAGTAATTATTTTTATTAATTAATTTTAAAATTTAGTATTTGGTGTGCCAATAGCCGGCTATATTTTATTTTCTGCAAAAAAAAAACTGAAAAAATTAATTAATAATCCTTACAATTTTCTTGCCCAGAAAATAAAAAAGTATGCATATATTATTTTTTGAAACTAGCGGGAACAATTAAATCTTTGAGATTTAATCAGGGCCAGTTTACTTTTCTTTGCATGTGCACAAGTATCGGATCGAGTTTCTTCTCCGGTTCTCATTAAATGGCATATGACGTATATGCTTCTCGGTTAGACTACTCCTATGCTAAGGATATGGCTAAACACACCCATAGGGCACACCACATTTATCCTACTTATGACGGTTTAGAGTATCCCCAAAATTTTAGAGACTGGCTTAAGGGGTTAGAACAATATTTTAATTATCACTTATGGGATGACTACGAAAAGGTTAGCTTTGCCCGAGAGCGATTAGTAGGTCGGGCCCAATTATTTTGGTTAAACGAAGAGCGTCGTGTTGGTAGCTATCGTTATGCTTGGCCGCACATGCGTAACCTCCTCTCGGATCAATTTGATTCCGCCTGCCTGCACACTAATAGCACCACACCCGTTAGTAAGAGTAGTTACAACACTAGACCCGTATCCGCTTATAGGAGTGACCCTACGCCTCAGGATAGATCCTATCCCCAGAGAGGTAGTATTACCCAGACTGTGCCTAGTCCCACCTATAGGAAACATAAGCCATTCCGACCCAAAAATTTGAACTCGAAAGAGGTTACTATTAGGGTGCTTGCTTCC
This sequence comes from Platanthera zijinensis, assembly GCA_039513925.1. NCBI lineage: Eukaryota > Viridiplantae > Streptophyta > Magnoliopsida > Asparagales > Orchidaceae > Platanthera > Platanthera zijinensis. The sequence continues at coordinate 59,133,428 of CM077094.1, read as the reverse complement.
TTAGCCTCAACATCTAAGCCCTCTGATATAGTGACTGATACCTCTGAGGATGCTTATGTGGATATGGAATCTCTGGAAGATGAAATTAATCAGCTAGGTGTAGTCTTCCTTCACTTACGATAGTGCCTGACTCTCCTGTTGAACCTGAGGATGTGATTAGGAATGCGCCCGTCACTGAGGACGAGGCCAGTTTCACTGATGCTTTTAGTGATGTTGAGGAGATTGGTTACCCTAGTGACCTGGAAGAGGATTTCTCCCCTGAGGAATCATCTCCAATCCCCTTCGATGATAATTTAGTCATGGAATCTTCTGTTGACCCTGAGCCAGTAGACATTCCGGTTGAGTCGGTAGAGTCATCCGATGCTGAGAGCTTACATGTCACTGATTTAGGTGATGACTTGCTAGGATCCAACGTTATATTGGTTGACCCAGGATTATTAGAGGTTTCTACGGTATTGGTAGAGTCACCTTGGGATGGATGTTCAGTTTGGGATAAGCTTAGTGTGATACATCTGGGAGTTAGTCCTTTGACATTATTATCGCAGCTTGGAACTCAAGCTAATTATTATACTCCCCTGGATTCGATTTGCCCATCCCCCTATTCTGACTTAGACGATGTCCCCACCTCATGGGAAGAATTATGTTTGGATGACGATAACACTGAGGGCCCAACTGACTTTTCTTTGATAATAGCCCCTTCGCCTGAGGCCCAAGTTAGTTTAGAAATTTTATCGGATACGAATTTTCCTACTATTGAGACGATCACTGTTTCTGACTTAAGTAAAATTTCTAATGATTTAGTGGATTCATTCTGGGGCGAAACGTTAACTGAGGATGAGTTTTCAGTGAGGACGAATCCACTATTCGAGTTTACTTTTGATTTTAAAGACTTGCAACCGGAGGCGTTCTCTTGGACGCTTAATCCATGCTTTGACGTTGAGTGTGACTTGGTTCCCCCTACGGAGTCAACCCTGTCGACTCTCCCTCCGGTTCCCTTAGCTCGAGTAGATGATTTAGTCATTTCTAGCCCTTCATATTTAGAGAAGTTTATTATTCCCCCCATCCCGTTAAACTTACTTAGAAGGACGTGGGAGAACGTAGTTGATGACAAACGTTTTCCGCTGACTATTTATTATGATATTTTTAAATCAAAATTTAATTTTAAATTTAAAACGAAAACGTTGGAACCCACTACGTTAATTTTTGAATTTAAAGCACATGTGCCACCGGACATAATTCCATTATTTTATTCTATTAATTCAAGTCATGTGGCACATGGGTTCTCCCCTCATGGTTTTAATTTAATTAGGCGCATTTTTAATTTCTTGACCCTTCTAAATGCGTCCTTTAAATTACTTGCGAGGTTGTTTCAAATAGTCTTCCACCGTTATGTGAATGGTTTGGTTTTGGTTTGTCTCACCCCTAAACGGATGCCCCCGGGCACTTTAGAAATATTAACGAATAGGCTAGTCCATTTTTTACGAATTTTACGGAAGTTTGGTGACATGAGATTCCTGATAAAATTTTCCACTGATTGGGGCATAGCTCCTATTTTCATCATTATATACTTTACGCTTTATGCTTTAATGCCACCTGAACTGTCTACCTCTCCGTATATATTTTCCACTATGCTTTCTATTGGGTTGGGTGGTGATAGTTTTCTAGGATCGTTCCCCTTCTCGGTCTCCATCGGAGGTACGTTGGTGGATGTTGTTGAAATTCTTTTTCCTTCTTTGGCTAACGCGTATTTGAGGTCCCTCCAAGACAACCTTTTGCCATGCAGGTTCTTCTTCCCCGCTGACGACCTTCCAGGCGAGTACAAACAGGCATACTCATCAGTGATGAGTATTTTTAAGAGGGGGAGGATTGATGGAGCCAACTTCCCATGACATGTGGCCAAGGAGCGTCCTCCCTCTGACGATGATGGTGACCCGGTAGATTTGAATGGAGACGTTGCTGATGCGGCCGCCATTGATCCCCATCGGAGAGAGTTTGTGGATTGGGACGATCGTTGCCGCAAGCTCGAGGATGGCTTTTCTTCCGCGACGCCACCGCCACCTCCGCCACATGTTTTGCTCGACGTCCGCCGCCATTTTATAAAAATATATAATTATAAATTAAATAATTATAATTATATATTTTTAATAATTTATTATTTTAAGCAATTTTATTTCAAGCATTTTTATATTTATTGCATTTAGATAAGTCATGTAATGATGGGGAGCTTATAACCATCATTGGTTGTTTTTATTATTTCATTTCTTGTATTATGATGGGTACTTATAACCATCATAATTTTCATTTTGAATTTTGAATTTTGAATGTTGATTGGAGGGAGATTGAGTGGTGTAGGCTATATATAGCCATGTTATGAAGGATTAATTAGTGAATGAATGAAAATTTAAAACCTAATTCCTCTCTAAGAGAAATTTCGGCCAAAGAGAACTCCTCCTTGCCGCCGCCCCCCCCCCCCTTGCTCCCTCCATCCGTTCGGTGCGACTCCGGCGCGGTTTCCTTCGGTGCGACTCCTTGGAAGAAGGTTGCAAACCCCTCGGTGTGACGCCGGTGGATCCGTGGAGAGAGTGATTCTCCCACAGTTATCTTGTGTAAAAGTTTTCCGGTTGGCGTGACACGAAGAAGACGACAAATTTCTCTCCCTCCGTCGTATCTCTGGTGGTGCCGTTAAGGAACGATTCTAGTCGAGTGAAACCGGACTCATCCCATCTGGTTGGGTAACGAAAATTTCTACTTTATGTGTTTCTCTTCCCTTGATAATTCTTGTGGCATTGGCAAATTGCGTGGCTTGTGTAACGCTTGATTTTTCGTGGTTTAATTTATTTTAGTTATTGTCTTGTTTACCGTATTTTCGTTTAAGTTCGTGAGGCGTGGCGGCCCTCGTATGTATTTTGTTGGGAGAGAACCATCCTTGCCCAAATCGTTTGTTTTCGGTGGTTTCTCTTTTGGTACAACACGCTCGATCGAACCGTGTGGGTTCTTTTCGCTTGAGAGGACCTTGGCATATCGCCTTGGTATTATCTAAGGGGCTTTGCAAACCCCACGTAATTGTTAATCTAATAATAATTTTAATCGATCCGCTGCTATGTTAAATGCTTAAGTGTGACGTGAGAGTTATCAGAGAGCGTCGTGTTAATTTGTCATTCAGACGGTAGCTTCTGAAGGTAGATTCACGGACGGGACAGTCCGGGGAGCCAAGGGCTCGAGGGTTTAAATACATAATAAGTTGGTGGGTCTTCGGTATTTTACTGTCGTTCACACCGACGTCGGTACGTAAACTCGGCGGTGTGGGACACTTAGCCAAAGAAAGTCTGGTGGATACAACAAGCACTAGTACGTGGATACTTTAGGTTGTGTTCTTTTAGGGGCGTATAGAAGGGCTAGGCCCGGTATTCTGGATACCCGCCTAGGAGTGGGGGGCCTGACCCACTGTCTCCATTTGCCACTACGGAGGTTCCTGGGAGTGAAGCTAGCTGCCCAAATAGGGGGGACTAAAGGTCTGTGCGCATAGAGTCGTGTGCGTGAGTTACACTTGCATGAATCTTGGCATAACATATCACTACACTCATATTTACATACAACTGACACCCCAACGTATAAATTCGTATGAGACTTTTTATACGATGGGAGCCTTCCAGAAGACCCCTTAACTTATAAGTTTGTCTGGGCATTCATATAAGTTAAAGTTACTTACTTATTTTCTGTTTGTCTTCTTATATATATACTACTTGCTACATGTCTACTTTACTGCTCACTATCGTAGAACTGCTAGATGTTCTTTATTCTGATTAGCTGTTTATACACCATAGGATTACTGTTAGACTAGTTCCGCTATCACCCGCCTTGCTTATTCTCCACCTTTGTAGCTTCCCTTTCCTCCTCTCCGCTCGGTGCCTAGGAGCCGTGGGGGGAGGCGGAGGGGATGATAGAGCTTAGTTTTTATGACTAAAGGTTTTCGAACCACAACATTACAGGAGCTCGAGATTGGAGACAGGAACCAGCAGTCCAGGGACCAGCACTAGCGGAGTACGGTGCGCATGGAGGTGGGCCAGTCTAGTTCCGGAGTACCTGTGACCAGCTCCGTGAGTGATTAGTCTTTCTTATAGCTTCCGCGATGAGTAATTTGTAATGAGTACTCTGATGTACCGGGCTGAGCCCGTTTATATATTCATCGGTACTGTTCTTTTGCAGTACTTTCTACTTTCTATATATTGATGGACTTGCTGTGATTTTTATTCATATATGATATGTGGACATGTTGCATTTATTTCTCTCTCTTTGTGATCGAAAAAGACCGGCAGAGTTGGCATTTTGAAGTGGCGGCCTTCCCGAGTGTTGGTGCCACCGCAAAGCGGCAATTCTGGGCATAAGACCCCGATGGTGGAAAAAGAAAAAAAAATGGGGTCTTACACCCCACTCCATTCTTACAGTCAGAGATGGGGCAGACTCTGACAGCTATTCAAGTGGCTTTCATGGCCCAACAGGTTACGGCTCTACAGCCAAACCCGAGGGCCAATTGGGTGACTATTTTTCGAGGACATTCTCCCCCCGTCCTACTTGGGGACAGATTCGGCCGTTCGGATGGAGGAGTGGATAGACATCATGTATGAGATGCTGACTGGGATAAGGTGCCCATGGGAGGAGATGGTGCCTTTGGTGTTCTCTTGCTTCGAATCCCATGCCAAGAGATGGTGGAAGACATTGCTGGACATGACATTTGCTAATAGAGAGGTTATGGAGATTGCTTGGGAGGAGTTCAGGGCCGCACTATTGGAGCATTTTGTTTGGCAGTCGGCCAGAGACGAGCTGGAAGACAGATTTTTACAGTTGAGACAAGACAACAAGACGGTGGTGGAGTACAACCGGGAGTTCAACCATCTGGCCCGATTTGTTGATTCTAATTAGTTCGCTGAGGCAGAATACACCAAGAGGTTCTATAAGGGCATGCACGAGGATTTGAGGGAGGCTCTGTTGTTCGTGTCCGAGGGCCTATTCCTCGGATATTGGTTATGGCAAAGAGGATTGAGGCATATTGGCACACTACTCGAGACCGAAAGCAGCCAACTGAGAATCAGGGCTGGGGAGCCAAAGATGATCAGCAAAGGAGCCACTTTACTAAAGGGAGAGATGGTAGAAAGGCAGAGGACCAGCCTCGTCAGGAGGTAAAATAGGAGTAGAGGGAACTAGTAGTGATGGCCCCACAGCCTCTCCAGATGCGGGAGATGCAGAGATCTGGGGGTATGGCATATCCCCTGCCAGAGTGCTTCAACTATCATCAGGTGGGGCATATCTAGAGAAACTTCCCCATGAATGGGGCACCACTAGCAGTACCACTGGATGCCCCGCCTGCTCAGTATTTTGGAGGCCGAGGACGTGGATACCAGGGTGGATACCGCAGGTAGGAGAGGGAGAAAGTGTATGCACTGGATCTGACTCAACATCGGAATCCAGAGCAAGTGATAACTGGTACGCTAGTTAATTTTAAGTCCTCTTTCCTAAGTAATTAGATTTATGGATATATAATTGATAAACTAGGAAATAAAACCATAACTAGATTTCTAAGACATTAACTACCCAAGGCATAGTCTTCATCAGCGGCAAGCCCGCTTATACATTGTTTGATACGGGTTCTTCGCACTCATGCGTGTCGGAACCCTTCGTGGAAGGGATGGAAGGCATGGAGCGATTTACAGGCTTGATGATGAGGATACGACTACCAGACAGATCGCAGCTATTCACCTCCGCCCACTACAACATGGAGGCGGAGATCGGCGGAAAGGCATTCGAAGAAGCAGCAACGATACTAAAGATGCTAGTCTTTGATTTGATCCTAGGCATGACATGGTTGCATTGGAACCATGCCCAGATTGACTGCCTGTCAAAGAGGATCACCATGAGGCATGGGAATTCCAACATCATCATCGAAGGTATTAGACCCATTCCCCCTCCCTTGCTATCATTTGTGCAGGTTGTTAAGGATCACTTACAGTTGGTGGATGTCTATAAAGTGCTGTTTGAAATGGCTGAGGCCTAGGATTCCATATCTGATATCCCGGTGGTACGGGATTTTGCTAACGTATTCCCAGAGAAGCTGTCAGGGCTACCCCCGCACTGGGAGAAGGATTTCCGGATACAGCTGGTGCTAGGTACTAAGCTGGCATCTCGAGCCCCATACCAGATGGCCCCGAAGGAGTTGAATGAGTTTCGAAGCAAGCTGTAGGAGCTAGTGGAAGCCGAATTTTTCCGGCCGAGCTCTTCACCATGGAGAGCCTCAGTGTTATTCGTCAAGAAGAATTACAGTACACTTAGATTGTGCATCGACTACCGAGCACTGAACCTTCAGAGAGTCCAAAATACCTATCCATTGCTAAGGATAGATGAGCTGTTTGATCAGCTGGAGGGGGCGTATTTCTTTTTAGAACTGGATTTGAGGTCGGGCTACTACCAGTTGCGTATCCAGGAGGAGGACATTCTGAAGACTGCCTTCAATAGCAGATATGGGTTGTTCGAGTTTATCGTGATTCCCTTCGGGCTCACGAATGCACCGTAGGCATTTATGAGCCTCACGAACTGGGTGTTCGAGACATATCTTGATGTGTTTGTCATTGTGCTTATTGATGACATCCTCATCTACTCGAGGACATAGGAGGAGCACACACGACAACTAATGCTGACTCTAGAGAGACTGCGGGAGCACCATATTTATGTGAAGTTCAGCAAATGCAAGTCCTGGTTGAAGGAGGTGGCTTTCATAGGCCATATCATCAGTGGGCTGGGTTGGCAGTGGACCCGGCCAAGATTCAGGCAGTTCGGGATTGGCCGCAGCTGAAGGCGTCCACAGATGTACGGAGTTTTCTAGGACTTGCCTGTAATTTCTGGAAGTTCGTGGAGGGATTCTCCCAAATTTCCCTCCAGCTAACATCCCTGACGAGGAAGGATGTGCCCTTTGTCTGGACCCCGCAGTGCAAGGTGGCTTTTCAGGAGCTAAAGGATCGACTCACCTCGGCTCCTATACTTGCCCTTCCTTTGGGGAAGAAGGATTCCAGGTCTACATCGATGCTTCCTATAAGGGCATGGGAGCAGTACTGATGCAGAAGGGCCACATAATTGCTTATGCTTCTCGCCAGCTAAAGAAGCATGAAAAGAATTACCCTGTTCACGACCTAGAGATGGGAGCGGTCGTGTTTGCTCTAAAAGTCTGGCGGTATTATCAATACGGTGTCCACTACAACATATACTCCGATCACAAAAATCTGAAGTTTGCGGACACACAGAAGGAGCTGAATATCAGGTAGTGGCGATGGGTGGAATTTCTAGCAGATTACCAGTACGAGATGCATTACCATCCAGAAAAGGCGAACGTGGTAGACGATGCGCTGAGTCGGAGTGCCGCCACCTCCGGAGCGGAGCCCCAAATTATGTCCCTGGAGCTGGTGTAGAGATTAGAGGATATGCACATCACGCTGGTGTTGCTTGATGACCCCGAGCTTTACGAGAAGTATTTAGCGACGATGAGTGCCACAAATGACATTCGAGACCGAGTCAGAGATGGGCAGAGGCAGGATGCCAAGCTGGAGCCGATATTCCCTGCCTTGGAGGCAGGTACTGCTGGGGATTACACATTGAGAGATGACCTAGTATACTTCAGAGGATGGGTTTATATACCAGAGGGAGGCCAGGTCCGGTAGGATATCATGATGGAGGCCCACTGCAACCGATATTCGGTACACCAGAGAGTTACGAAGATGACTGCGGATCTGAAGAAGACCATGTACTAGCCAGGCATGAAGAAGGATATCACTTACTTCATGAACCACTGCAAGACATGCAAGCTGGTGAAGGCAGAGTGCAGAAACCCCGCAGGTTTGTTGCAACCACTCCCAGTGCTGGAGTGGAAGTTCGAGGACATCGCGATAGACTTCATACATGGGCTTCCCCGATCATGGATAGGGAATGATTCGATCTAGATAATCATCGACCGGCTGACAAAGGTAGCGAGATTTATTCCGATCAGGAAGGATGACACGGTTGGTGTGCTAGTTCGGAAACTCGTGAAGTAGTTCGTCCGTTATCATGGCATACCCAGGACGATTATATCGGATCGGGATGGACGGTTTATGTCCATGGAGTGGAGATCAATACAGGCTTACTTGGGCACTCGGCTGACATTCAGTATAGCTTTTCATCCCCAGATCGATGGGTAGACGGATCGCACCAATCATACTTTGGAAGATCTACTGCGACTATGCATTCTGGACTGCGGAGAGCCTTGGGATAAGCTATTGCCACTGATCGAGTTCTCATATAATAATAGCTACCAGTCCAGTATAGAGATGGCTCCTTATGAGGCCCTATACGGATGAAGGTGTAGGACTCCTCTATCATGGGTACAGGATGAGGATCTGAAGGTTTTGGGCTCGGAGTTTGTTGAGGAGACCGAGGCTCAGGTGAGGCTGATACGGGACAGGATGTCAGAGGCATAGAGCAGAAATGCTAAGTATTATGACGCTCGGCATCGTCAGGTGGTGTTTCAGGTGGGGGATCGGGTATTCTTGAAGGTCCGACTAATGCATGGAGTTTCACGGGTGTGTGGTCGGAAGAAGAAGCTCAGCCCAATATATATTGGGCCTTACACGATTCTAGAGCAGATCGGTCCATTAGCATACAGGCTGGAGCTGCCACCAGAGCTGGCAAGTTTGCATGGTGTGTTCCACGTATCCTCTCTTAAGAGGGCTCTACTATCCCTAGAGCAGCAGATTACGACCACGGATAGGCCGGTAGCATCTGATCGTTTAGTTCACCTGGAACCGATCTGGATTAATGACAAGGGGATACGAGTCTTGCGCCGCAAGAAGGTTCCATTGGTCAAGGTCCTGTGGAGGAATCTTGGCGAGCGGAGCACACATGGTAGCCCCAGGACTTGATGTAACAAAGGTACTCGGAGCTTTTCAGTCAAGTATTACTCACAACCTCTTAGGATGTTACAATTTACCATTCATACTTGAAACTCTGTAGGCCTAACAAGAATTTCGAGGATGAAATTTGTGTTTATATATTGGGATTTGTAATATCCCTCAAACAACTAGATCTCTAGGTCTTTGTTTTGTCATGACTAAGTCATGAAAAAACCATCAGAAGCTCAAGATCAAGTGGGCAAGGACCAAGGTGGAAATCACCTTGGTCTACTTATAGCGCATCCTCAACATTAGACCTAAGGTCTGACTTTAGGGCTTCCACTTGACCGCATAACCCTACCACAATACCCTTAATACCTTGGCTAGTCCATAGGGTTACTAAGGACCCATTGAGGGCAGTCAAAGTGGTTAAGTTGACCTAAGTCAACTCTAACCCTAGATGGGTCAAACTGACCTACATAGGGTCAATTGACCTACCCTTAGCCAAGTGGACCCAACCCATACCCTCCTAACCCTAAAGTGAGGTCAATGGGTCACCAAGGACCCATTGGTGTCAACCCTAGTGGCTAAGTGGACCCAAGTTAACTAAAACCCCAATGTGGTCAAATTGCCCTTAATAAGGGTCAAGTGACCTTCAAGATGCCAAGTCAACCCTACACAACCTTTCCTGGACCTTAAGGAAAGCCAATGGGTCGCTAATGACCCATTGGGGTCAACCAAAAAGAGGTTAAGTTGACTCTAGTACAGGAAGCATCGAGTGAGTCGACAAGACTCGACGAGTAGATCAGGTATCTACTTAGACAGATTTTTGGGCTCGTGCATTGAGTGCATGGAGTACACTAAATGCTATGGGCTGAATGCCATTGAGTCCGTTGAGTGCACTCAACAACATTTTTACTTAGAAGGATTTTTGGGCTCGTGGCGTTGAGTGCGTTGAGTGCACTCAACGACATGGGTTGAATAGCGCTGAGTGCGTTGAGTGCACTCAACGCTAATTAACATGAAAGGATTTCTGGAATCATGGAGTTGAGTGAGTTGAGCTCACTCAACACCATAGACTAAATGGCGTTGAGTGAGTTGAGCTCACTAAACCCATAGACTGAATGGCGTTGAGTGAGCTGAGCTCACACAATGCCATTGTATTTAAAAGATTCCTGGCGATTTTGGCATTGAGTGTGGAGGCTTGTCTCAATGCTTTTGCCTTAGAGAAATTCTCGGCCCTGTTTGCTGGCTCGTATGAATAGGCTGAACCGGGATCTTTTCGGGAATTGTGCAAAGATGAATTAATTGGCCCCGTTCCTTTTATTAGGACTTATTTAAACAATAATAAGCGGTCCAGTGATTGGGTGCCACGTGACAAACGGTTTAACCCAAATTCCATTTTAATGGAAGAGAGAGAAAAAGAGGTAAAGTCAATTCATGGTTTAGGGAGGCCAAGGGCCACCTATATTGACTGGATTCAACTCCTCTAGGGAAGAGAAGTTTCCAGCCATTTCCCGGCCATCACAAGGCAGGTTCACCCCCCCCCCCCCACCACCACCAAATGGCTGAGAGCTCCATTCATAGACATTAATGGCATTGATGCCATGACAACCACCCTTCCCCATTTCAATGTTTTAAAACCCTCACTGGACATCAAGGAATTATTTACACATCTTACCTGAAAGGAGCCAGAGCAGTTCAATGTGTTGTTGCAGAAACCGAACGGCGCCACCATCGAAAATGGCATCCCGACGATCAACCCGCTTCCAGGCCACAAACAAGGTCCTCCCCTTCTCATTCTTCTATGGGTAGATCATAGAAATAGTTAGGGACAAGATTCGGGCACTATTGATCCCGATCGAAAGAAGCTTTCTCCTGGTTTTTCCGTAAATTTAAGTTTGTCGGGATTGCCAGAATCCGCACCTCTAGCGGCTGTGCCGCCGCTTGGCGATACCCACCACCTCAACGGAGTTGGTGGTGGCGGTGGCCGGCCAGGGAGGTGGTCGGATGGTCGGGAAAGTGGGCTGGAAGTTGCTCCAGGCGGGCTGGATCATGGCCGTTGGCTGGAGGATGAAGACGATCCAGCCACCCTTGGATCCTGCTTTAAGATTCGTGGTAGAGATGAATTAAACTATAGGATATATTTTCATGTTATTTCATTTTTGTCATAGAAATTGTATTTAATGCTTCTATTTATTAAAAATACCTAGAGGCTAAATCTGAGAAAGTAGTGAACATATAAATTGTATCCCTAAGGGTCTACTTTAATTTAAAATATATTTGAATCAATTTGGATATCTGGTTTGACCAGGGCACCCATATTTTTGGGGCCTATACCTAGGGTTAGATAGAAATTAAAATGAGTTCCCCCACTTAATCCCTTGTCTAAATGACTTGAAATTTGGACAGGACATCTCACTTATCTATACATAGGTCTTGCCCAAAAATGAGAATTTTTTGAGACAATTTTTCTAAAGTTTTTGAAATTATTTAAATACCTTAGGGTAAATTAATTAAGGGATCAAATGACCTCCAAACTCTCCCAAATTTTGGTGAGTGGTCCTTGTGGTAATCATAAGGATCCGGATAAAATTTCATCTTATTTGGAGATGATCTGGATTGAGTTTTTGCAAACCCTAGCCTTTCCATAATAAGGGTATTTAGGTCAAAAGTGCACTTTGAGGTTTGAGTGGTCAAATCACCTCAACAGAGGCTGAGATTTGGGCCACTAGTTTGACATGACATTTAACACCCTCATATGGGTTATGGGGTGGTTAGGGGTAGGATTGCCCTAGGTTCCAAGTTCAAATCCTATGTTAGGACTTGGGGGGTTTTAGAAGGGCATGTGGTCAAATGTCCTTGTATGGACTTGAAATTTGGTAGGGAGGATACTAGGGTAGCTAAAGTCCACTGGTAAAAATCTTAGAAGATTTGGAGATGGGTAGACCCCTCAAAACCCTAACCCTAGTTTAGGTCACAAATTTTGTAATTGTATAATAGGCTATCAAAACTCTGTGAAAAGTTGTGAAATTTGGGTAGTATAGTCATAGGGTTAGTATGAGTCTTTGGAAATTTTAATGGGAGTTTTGGAGCAATTATTTTGGTACTTCCTTTGTTATGCAAGTGTTAGCCCTTAATTGATTATTTATTATTTTTGACCTCCCAGACCATAGGAAATTTGTGTAATTTGGGCATAGGGTGTTTTGTGTTATTAACTTCACACATGAATTTTATTACAATTTGTAGATGCAGATTAAAAGTGCTTACTTCACAAGTTCATAAAAATGGAAACTTGTTCAATAATTTAATCAGAACTCATTGTTGTAAAATTGTGAAACTTGATTAGTACTGTATATAGGTCAATACTTTCATGAGGAAATTTATTCACAATTTTTGGATGTACAATTTATGTACTTACTTCATTAACATAAGAAAAAGGAATATGTTTCAAAATAAAATTTAGAGTTCTTTATTTACTGGAAAAATTGGGAGACCTTGAATTTATAATAAGATAGATGCCTAGTATTGTCTTAATTTTGTGATGCATCTTGCATGACTGAAAAGGGAACTTCATGTTCAAAATCAGGGCATTTGGAGTTCTTAGGAAATTAAATAAATTACAGATAAATTAGGAAAATTATGAATTTCTGGATTGAGGCTAAACATATCATGATAGACCCCCAATAATTATTATATGGATATTGGATGATAATTTTGAGTACCTCCAATTGTATACATCATATAGCTTAGGATGTTCTGCGTTTAGTAAAACTGCAGAAATCATGATATTGTGCAAAATGAACCCAGAGAGTTGGGATGTTGGTGTATTGATCTGGTAAGTGTAATGAGTGAATCATAGGGAGTTGTGATGAGGAGTGAAAGGTTTGACTAGTGTTAAGAGGTGCTTGGGTTCGACGAAACATCGTCTTCCCCTTGGGGAGAGAGAAAGAGTCACTAGGGTTAGATTCAGTACAATATTAACGGGATTAGGGAGTTGGGTAACAACCAATAATAATAAGGGCCTTGCAAAAGGGAGCTTTAAGCTTCATCCCATCGTAGTTCCTAGTACCCTTTAAGAGCCCTTCATGGGTTATGCCAGGGGCACTCCTGGGCTAACCTAAACTGTAGGAAAAACTGAATTGCAAGAGTAAGTAACATAAATAGGGATTCACTTTCACTCACCTCGATGTCTCGGGATGTTAGGATGGGTCACTCGGGTTGTAGGCTCGGTGGATTTTGTGATGGGCAAGTTGGCCCGGCGAGCTTTGGCTCGGTTGTTGATTGTGATGGACGGTATGGTTGGGGGAGCTTTGGCTCGGTAGCTGATACATAAGTTGCATGTGCAAAATGTATAAGGTGGTGGGTCTTTGGTGTTGGAGGGTCGATGCACCGACGCGAATACGTTGACTCGGCAAGTGTGGTTTAGCACTTTGACATAAAAGTCCGGTGCGCCAGCCGGTAAGAGTACTCAGGAGCTCCGCTTAGTGCACTAGCATTGAGGCATATGATAGGTCTGACTGGTAGTGCAATTACTGGTTTAGAGGTGGGCGAGGCTCCACCCACCGCTTCCGTTTGCCACTATAAAGGTATCCTTGGAGTTTCGGCTCCAGAAAGGGGGAACTAAAGGTCTGTGTATATAGAGTCGAGTGAGTGAGTTGCACATGCATATTCACATCACAGCATATTTGCCTGTCATAGCATAACCATTGCATATAACCCTGACACCTATTGTATAAAGTTGTATGGGATGCTTTATACAATAGGCCCTGCTAAATGACCCCTTGGTTAAAAGTTCATGTGTGCATGCTTATAAGTTACGTTTTTTATTTAGTAAATATACTTGTATGCTTGCTAGAAAACCGACACCCTATCGTATAAATTGGTATGGGAAATTTTAAATGATAGGAGCCTTGTAGAAGATCCCTTAGCTTATGTGTTTTCATATAATTTAAGGTTACTTAACTCTTGTTCAGTCTTTCTTACTTTTATTATTGCCGCACATATTTATAGAACTGCTAGACTAGTTCCGCCGTCATCTGATACTTGTTATTCTCCACCTTCATTTCCTATCCTTTCCTCCTCCCAGCTCGGTGCCTAGGAGCCATGGGGGAAGGGGCGTGGGATGATAAGACTTAGTATTTTTGACTAACAGTTTTCTCACCACATCATTTTAGGGGACCGTGGAGCCCAGCATGGAGGAGCAGCCTCGGAGGTCGGCACGCTTGGAGATGGGACAGTCTAGTACCGGAGTACAGACTGATGGGACTGTGCGTCCTGTTCGCTAGAGGTTATTTTAGTTTTTCTTCCGTGATTGAGGGACATGTAGTGAGGACAGTGATGTACTGGGCATGAGCCCTATCTTTTGTACTTTTATTATCTTTGTGGACTCTCCCTTCGTGGAGATTATTTACTATATATGTGATGTTTGTGGACTTGACTTTTATTATTTGGCTACTGTTGTGATCGAATCGACCGGCAGGATCGGCATTTCGTAGTGGAGACCTTTCCTGGTGTGAAGGTGTCACCGCAAAATGGCGGTTCTGGGTCTAAGACCCTTGTGGTGTAAAAAGAAAAAAAATGGGGTCTTACAGCAGGAATGGAGAAATGCCGCCCCTAGTAAGGGGTGCGATCATTATAAATGGGTCAGCAAAATGCTGACTATTGCTTTGTTTTCTACATTTTGGTGGGCCATTTAGTGCAGGTGCGGGAGAGCCAAGTGGGAAATTGTTGGTTGAATCCCATGTGCTGCAATTGGCTGGCCCTTGAAGGACCAAAGGCGAACTTTACTGTTTTCCTGTGAGGCTGGCCTGCGTGCTGATGTATGGAGCCACTTTTGGTAAAATGAAAAAGTTGTAATAAGTCTACGACCAAGACATGTGTTATATGTATATATATCAATACTGTTGTGTAGTGGACATTCTTGTTACGTCAGGGTTCATAAACTAAAATGCTTCCGCTAGAATGCTTTGAGTTAGGGTCCATTCAAAAGTGAACTTGGATTTGGACACAATATGAAATCTCCTTAACTATTCGTGGTATATGGCGTCGGGCCCCAGCAGACCATTTATCATATACTATACGATGGATGGGGGCGTTAAAAAAATGGTATCAGATTCGGTTCTCGGTCTTTCTTATTTGAATTTGTGGTCGAATTCTTTTAAGGGTTGGTGAGCACGTGTTTGTGCGCTACGTTGATTACATAACTGAACACATGAATGTCCACTTAGGAATGAAAATACACATGTTTGAGGAACTAGTATGTTCATATAATTGCTTTTAGCAATATTCGTAGTTGGTTAATTTTGTATTTTACATTGTAGGAGACTAAAAGTGGTGCGTGGTAGCATAAACCCCAATGTTCGGTGGAGAGTAATGTGCCAAATGAGGTGCCCACACCTCCTTCTGCGGAAACTATATGGTTGGTTATTGAAGCCGTGTTCGCAATGATGAATGCACAACCTTGTAATGCCCTGAAACTCAAAAGAGGAACGGATGGCGTTTTCGGGCCAAGTTGGGTTTTGAATAGGCTGACACGGCATGTGATACGGGCATGTCACAGGGCGTTTCATGCTTGAGTTCGACAATTTTTTCGAGAGGTCAACGAAATTCAGTCGACGAGCGTCGAAACAGGGAAAACGGCCTGATACATGGGTGTGTCATAGGTCGTGTCCTGCTCGGGCAGTTTGGCGAGTTGAGCTGAGTATGTTACAAGGCCTGGG
The DNA here is from genome assembly GCA_039513925.1 of Platanthera zijinensis. Taxonomy (NCBI): domain Eukaryota; kingdom Viridiplantae; phylum Streptophyta; class Magnoliopsida; order Asparagales; family Orchidaceae; genus Platanthera; species Platanthera zijinensis. The sequence continues at coordinate 59,117,797 of CM077094.1, read as the reverse complement.
ACACGGGTGTGTCCCAGGGCATGTCTAGCATACGGAATGTGACACGGGCATGTCACCTAGCCGTGTCCTGTTCGGGATTCGACAGTTGTAGCATCGATTGAGGCACACGACCCTTGACACGGGCATGTCACTTGAGACATGGGTGTGTCTCAGGCCGTGTCACAGGCCGTATCCTGTTCTGAAATTTCTGGTTTGACGGCGAGTGAGGGAACATGGCCTTAGATATGGGCGTGTCACAAGCCGTGTTCGGCCCAGGAAATTCTTTTTCAGCGCGAATCATGTCCGTTCGTTTCCTTCAAATAGGATCTGACGGCTCAGGCTCTCCTCTGCTGGTATTTGGCTGGAAATAGGGTTTTCAAACCCTCATTTGCACTTGGAGCTTTCTCTTTCCAAGGTTTAGAGAGAGGGGAGAGCAAGGAAGAAGGAGAAGGTTAACTCCGGCCCCCTGAGAAGCTTCGGAGCCTCGTTTTTCGAGCGGACTCCATATCCGCGAAGGCAAGATCGTTACGGTGGTGTTCATCCGACCAAGTTTCTTTACGGCTGGGAAGAGAGGTCGTAAGGTAACGATACTTGTCCTCTTAGTTTTTATGATGCACGCTTAGCATCTCATCTTTGCAATTTTTGGGCTCCAAATTTCTCAAATGAGAGGGGTTTGGGTTGTCATGGTTCAAGAGGAACCTCCGGATCGATTGTGTCCATCCTCTGCATGATTTTGTATTAGAGATCTTCTTCATTAGTGGATTAGGCATTATGGGTGAAGCCATAGTTGTGACCGTTAGTCTGACTCGGTGATGTTGCATAGCGAGCCTTACAGATTCGGTAGGAATCTATTGCGGTAAGATGCTGCTGTGATGTATGTGTTTTCCCCCTTTTCTTGAGTGAGTACCTCTAGCTGGAACCGGACAAGGTTAGCTCCTCATTTGGTGGGAGATGGTTTCCTTGGTGCGCGGGAACGCTGTAGTACAAATGATGGATTAGGGTGGGGAAAGGGAAAGGCTATGTTTTGTGATGTGCTAAGGAGTGGCTTTGTCTCCATGGTCGGCATGCTATCCTATGACGTTCAAGTAATGTGGGGAGAGTGTCCTGGTGAGACTAGTCCCCTTCTATGAGAATGACGAGAATGCCAAGCGTAGGGCAAGCCCGGGCAATGAGTCCATGAGCAGGTGGAGTCCAGTAATGGTTCTTAGAATCATTTGTGTGTGAGACAGAATCCTGATGCGAGAAGTCAGAGTTTGCAGGAAAGCCAGGGTTTAAGACCCATGTGCGGGTGGGGCCTTGGCAAGATTTCCGTGTAGCAGCTTTTGGGCCATTAGGGGCATTGTAGTCCCCATTTGTTTGCAGCTTTATGCCAATGGGGAAATCGAAGTACCAAGTTGTAATGATGATGTGCTAGTTTCATACGCGATAGGGTGCGTTGGGTGAAGCTTGGGTTTGCATACATGCTGCATAGTAGGCCCCATATTATTTTGTGCACAACGTAGAAAATATGATTGTTGTATGAGACATCCAAACCTATTTTAAAGCTTTACATGTTTATGTATATGGTATACGAAGTGCTGACTTGCAGGTTGGAGGGGTACCCCGGGGTCCGTTAGGGGCGTTCGGGAGGAGACTTGTTGGTTACATAGTATAGGTCAGCCTTTGCTGACCCATGTTACCACAAATTTTTACAGGGCAAGGATCGCAAGCGGGAGCAAGTCCACCGGCTGAAAAGCCCTAAGCCTCATGATGTGTTTGTTGTGCTTTCTAGCTTGTTTCCTTTTGATTGTGTGCTTAATGTTTTGGGTATTTTCCGGCTTGCATGTCGAGGTAGCCTAGGAGAGTTGTTGCACGTTGATGTTTGACTTTGTAGTCTTTCCGTTTTGGACTCATTTGATGTATGGCCATAAGGTCGTGGTGATACTCCTATTTTTGTTAGTGGATAACTTCTAGTTGTTTGGTATTTTTCTGCTATGTTTTATTCTGAGTTTTGAGATTGGGTAGTTAATATCATCTTTTAATGCCAAAGCTGTGGCATTTATATGTTGTGGGTCCCCGACCGGACCCATATTATACGGTCATTACAGGGAAGGTGTTACAATTTGGTATCAGAGGCAGGTTAGCGTTCAAAGGAGAGGATTCCTGGTCGAAAGCCATAATCGAATCGCATATTAGAATTTATCCACATAGGAGTTTCGCGGGACCATGAGTCTCCTTGTGTTTGATTCTTGAGATTAGAGACTGATTTGTGTTTACCTTGCTTGTGTTAAGAGTGCAAGCTACGAGGCGGGAACATCGAGGCCAAGAGAAGAGCTTTCGTTGAGCAGCGCTACTCCGCAGGGTCATTTAGGAATGGTGGTAACCCCGGCCGATTTTTGTCGCAGGCTTGTAGAAGCAATTGTGGCAACCCAAGCTGCAGTGCCAGCACAAGTAACAGCCCTCGTTGCTCAGGAGCAACTCCTGCTACCCGGATACGGCGACGTTTGTGTCGGGCTGAGAAGCTACGCGAGCAGAGCCGTTTGCCAAAAGGGTGATTGTCGGGAAAGGGGACCGGCAAATGAAGTATTTTCTGAGCTTCAATCCTCCAACATTTAAGGGAGTCGGTACGCCGACTGATGTAGAGGATTGGTGGGCACGGATTCAAGAATTATTGAGGTCCGCAGAGACGCCAGAAGAGAAGAAGTCTGAGTTTGCATCCTTTATGTTGGAAGGAGACGCCAAGTTGTGGTGGGTGAGCCATAGTGGCCGGCAGTTTCCTGGATGCACCCCGTCCATTGATGAGTTTGGGAATGCTTTCCTGAAGAAGTACATTCCTACGTCAATGAGGTTAGCCCTTCAGAGGCAATTCCTGCACTTGGTGCAGCGAGAAAAGACTGTGGATGAATATGTTAAGGAATTCACTCGGTTTGGTCGCTATGCGGGAACAACCATGACGAACAATGAGGAGAGGGACAAACTCTTCTACCACGAATTGAGGGAGAACCGGAGGCAACACCTCATATCTATGAAATACGTAGGTTTCAATGAGTTGGTTGAGGCGGCCAGAATTTCGGAGAGCGATATGGAGTGAACCCAACGCCGCAAGGGTTTCACACCCAAGCAAGGGGAAGGGAAGCCATATCAATCCCAAGGAAAGTCTGAAGGGAGTAGATGGAAGAAAAAGCCTAACCCGTACAAGGCTGGTAAGAAAAACAACTAGATGTCTGGAGGGTCTCGCTCTAAGGGACCTTTGACATGCTTTAATTGTGGCAAGGTGGGGCACATAGCTCGATTTTTTACACAAGGAGGCACTGAGCAATTGTAATATCCCATTTCCAACTAGACCCCTAGAAGTAGTTTTGTCATAACAGAACCCTAGGAAACCCAAGAATTGAAGTCTATCGACCAAGATTTGGAGTCACGGGTTGGTCACACCCGTGACAGACCCGTCACGCCCGTGACCTAGGGCATGACCCCTTCGACGATCGTCGACCTCAGAAAGACGATCAGCGAGCTCAAAAATTTCAACATGGGCCTGGCATGCCCGTGACCGATCTGTCACGCCCGTGACCCTGGAATGGCATTGAGTGAGGTGAGCTCACTCAACGCCATAGTCTTGATGGCGTTGAGTGAGCATAGCTCACTCAACGCCATAAGCTAGACGACATTGAGTGCACAGACTGCACTCAACGCCATCTTAAGTAGGATGGATGGAGTTTAGTTAGCAGAGCTCACTCAATGCCATAAGCTAGACGGCATTGAGTGCACAGACTGCACTCAACGCCATCTTAAGTATACTGGATGGCGTTGAGTGAGCTTAGCTCACTCAATGCCATTAACTAGACAGTGTTGAGTGCACGGACTGCACTCAACGCCGTCTGCTGAGGCATGGAATGGCGTTGAGCGAGCTGATCTCACTCAACGCCGTAGTTTGAATGGCGTTGAGTGAGCTTACCTCACTCAATGCCATAAGCTAGAAGGCATTGAGTGCACAGACTACACTCAACGCCACCTTGAGTAGGATGGATGGCGTTGAGTGAGCAGAGCTCACTCAACGCCATAATCTGGATGGCATTGAGTGAGCAAAGCTCACTGAACGCCATAGTCTGGGAGGGGCATTCTGGATGGCGATGAGTGAGCAGAGCTCACTCAATGCCGTATCCGGGATGGCGTTGAGTGAGCAGAGCTCACTCAACGCTGCAGAATGGATGGCGTTGAGTGAGCAGAGCTCACTCAATGTCATTTTACTTAGAAATTTTCTGGCAGATTTTGGCTGGGTGCTGGTTCAGTTGAACCAGGCCGTTTCGGGAAGTGGGCCAGGGGGTGTTAATTAGTCGTTCCTCTATTAAGACCTTATTGAGTCTTATTTAAATCAATTCTGACCGGTTAAATGGAGGTAGGCCATGTTGGAACACCCTATTACTATTTGGACCAGGATGACTATATTTTTATAGGGATTGTGTGTTGTGACCTCCATGATGTTATAAAGGTCACATAAGCTAGTTAGAGTAGTCTTCAGCTCGACGCATAGTCGACTTCAGCTCGACGCAGAGTCGATCTCAGCTCGACGCAGAGTCGACCTCTGCTCGACGCAGAGTCGACCTCAGCTCGACGCAGAGTCGACCTCAGCTCGACGTGGAGTCGACCTCAGCTCGACGTTCCGTCGAACCCAGTTCTGCTTACAGAAAACACTCTCTGGCCGACGTGTGTCGTGCTCAGATCGACGTTTTATTGTGAGCTCGACGCTTTTCAGACCGCCGTCAGTTTTGGATAGGAATTCAAAATCCCTCTGTCAGACAATTAATGCTGAAGATTTATTGGCCGTTACAGCATATCTGGTGCATGGCTCAAGGAATTTTCTAAGGAATGTCTGCCTGTCATTTTCTTTAAGGCATGGACAGTTAAGGAAAGCAATTAATGCTGTCTTCCAACGGCTATCAAAGTGAAGGAAGAAGAAGACTCAAGTATATAATTCTTTTTCTTCTAATTCTACAAGAGACACAGAGAATATACAGAACAAAAAGAGAGAACAACAATACAGGACTTTAGTTGCTCTCTGTGACTTTGTGTTGAAAAGCTAACTCACAGAAAATCTGATTGCTTCAGACACCTCCATCCAACTCTCTTGGATCATCCTTTGCTGGAGCAAATCAGATCTTTGAAGACCTGTCACCCTTGTGCAGAGCTCTCCTTCCTGAACCTCATCTTGATCTCAGGGGGAGCTTTGACAACAACTTCAGATCCACTTCTGCTTCTCTTTGCTTGTTGAATAGAGAAGACAACATCATCTCTTTTTCTTTTTCTTTCTGTACAGGGTTTTAACTCCCTTCAAAAGTTACTTTTGGTTTTGCTGAAACCTGGTCAAAATCAGCTCTGTTGGTTTGTGAGAACCTGATCAAAAACTCTCTGGTGCTCAAGACACCTGATCAACTCATCTTGAAGTGGATTCCTATCAAGGGTGATAGAAGAGTGGATGTACCCAGATTTGGGGAACCACTATAGCTGCTTGTGTCATCTGGATTGCTTATGCTCCTTGTGTTTTGCTTTGTGCTGTGAATACCTTTTTACTCTGATTATTAACTCTAGCACCTTACACTAAGTAAATTCAAACCTTCTCTACACACAAGTTTTTATTTGGAAAATTATTTTAAATAACTCTATTCACCCCCCTCTAGAGTTAGGAGTGATCTTATCCTGCACTTTCAATTGGTATCAGAGGAAGGTTGATCATTTATACAGGCTAACCCCTGGATCAAAAGATCCCTGATAAGATCATTTCTCTCAAAGGATTATTTTCCTTAGTTTTACTTCTCTTTAAAACTCATGGCACAAAACAAGGACCTTGCTAGCACCAGACCTCCTATGTGCAATCTATCTAAGTTTGCACTATGGAAGGCAAGGATTAGGCTTTACATGAACTCTTTTGATGAAGACATTTTTAACTCTGTGTTGACAGATTGTCCAAGACCTCCCACAGGAACAAGCACATCAGCTGTTCCTCCTCCTTCAGGAACTGATGCTGACATAAAGAAGTGGAAGGCAGCAGATGCTAAAGCCATGAACATCTTGGCTCAAACCATGTCAGATGACATTTTCCAGAAGGTAGTTGAATGCACTACTGCCAAAGCAATCTGGGAAAAGCTGTCAGAAATTGTATCAGGTTCTGCAGATGAAAGAAAGGATAGGAGATCCTACCTGATCACCCAGTATGAGAATTTCAAGAAGGCAGAGTCTGAGTCAGTTGCTGACATGTACAACAGACTGAGTCTGATCATAAGTGAGCTTAGATCACTAGAGAAGGACATATCTCTCACTGAGATAAATGACAAAATACTGACTTGTTTCCCTAGCTCTTGGGACTCAAGAATATGGTCAATTAAAGATGGAAGAAATGTCTGTGAGTTATCCACAGAAGCCCTTCTAGGAAAGCTCAAGAGTTATGAGCAATTTATTAAGAAGAGAGAAGAAGAGCAGAAGGCATCCACACCAACAGAGAAGGCTGAGAAAACTATTGCCTTCAAAGCACAAGAAGAAGAACCTAAAGAAAAGGTGTTGGGAAATGAAGAGCTTATGAGCCTACTGGTCAAAAGGTTCAATAAGCTAAATAAAAGGAACTTCAGAAGATGGTCATCCAAAGACAAAGACAAGCCAAGGTATGACAGATCTAATAATAAAGATATTATCTGCTTTGGCTGCAGGAAACCAGGACACATCTTCCCAAACTGTCCAGAAAATCAAGACAAGGACAGAAGGGACAAGAAGGAAAGAAAGGATAAAAGGAAGGATAAGGAGTCAAGGAAATACCATGACAAGCCTTCCTCCAGCAACAGCAAGCACACCAGAAAAGGATTTGTGGCTGAATCCTGGAGTGACTCAGATGAGTCTGATTCATCATCCAGCTCTAGTGATGATGAGGATGATGCAGAAGAAAAAGGATTCTGTATGATGGCCATCAGTGCATCTCAAAAGAACACTGATTCAGAGCCTGATGCTGACTACCCATCTGATCAGGAACTTACTGAGGATCAGGTAATAGATTCATTTGACTTTACTTCTGATGATTTCAAATCTGAGTTTAAATCTATGTGCATTGACTTGATTGAGTCTCAAAAGCTGATTAAAACTCTAAATGAACAATTAATTGAATGCAAATCCATTAACTCAGATAATCTTAGACTCTTAGAAGAGTTGAAGCAGTGTGGGGAGGAGATAGCTTCACTGAAAAGTGAGCTATCTAAGGCCAAACAATTTGAAGAAACCCTTAATGGGAGAAGTATCAAATTGATGGACATCACAAGTACAGTGAACTCAAGATTGAATGGTTCACTGGGCTTGGGTGCTTCATCCAGCCAACCCATAGTGCTGACAACTCCAATCAAATTTACCAGTGAGAAAGGTAAAGGAGTCTTGATAGTGGCTAGGAAGAATGCTGACTTAACCCAGGAAACTGGACAAAAAGCGTCGAACGAAGCTCGACGGACGTCGACTAGAGCTCGACGTAATCGCAAGAAAACGTCGAACTCAGGTCGACGCCCTCTACCCTCTGAACAAAGCAAGACCTTGCCGTCGAACGGAGCTCGACGCACTCACTTGAGTCCGTCGACCGAAGCTCGACGTGCGTCGAGCCGAGTTCAGAGCAAAACCCAGTTCTCAAGGGTTAATTCAAATTTCAATTCTAGCTCCACATCTCATTACTTTAACCCTTATGCTGAATGGATCATACCTCCTAGGAGATATCATCCTGCAGGCTATAAGAGTCAACCTGAGATGTCATTTATTTCAGAATTTAAAGGATATCAGGAAAGGCCCAAGGTAAACTGGGTCAAAAACAATTGATTTGTTGTATGTGCAGATAAAGACCTATCCAATTGAGAACCAGCAGTGGTACTTGGATAGTGGGTGCTCAAAGCACATGACTGGCAACAAGGAAAACCTTGTGTCCTTCAAAGCCAAACATGGACCCAAAGTAATCTTTGGAGATTCAAATTTTGGACAAACAAAAGGCTATGGCCAAGTCAAGATAGGGTCAATCACATTTAAGAAAGTGGCCTATGTGGAAGGACTGAAGCACAACTTAATCAGCATCAGCCAGCTATGTGATGCTGGTTATCAGGTTTGGTATACCAACTCAGCATGCAATATTACATTAAATAACAACATTGTCTTAATTGGTAATAGACAAGATAACATATATCTAGTTGATTTCAATTCATCTAAAGTAGATATTTGCTTATTTAATTCCCTTGGCAAACCCAATGAACTTTGGCATAAAAGACTAGGACATGTGAACCTTAGAACCATTGCTAAGTTATCCCAAGACAACCTTGTTAGAGGACTACCTTCTGGTCCCTACAAGAAGGAAGGACTTTGCAATGCTTGTCAATTAGGCAAGCAAACTAAAAACAGTTTCAAGTCACTTAATAAGAGTGACTCACCTAGAATCTTGTACTTATTGCACATGGACCTTTTTGGACCAATTAATGTACAAAGCCTAGGAGGGAAATCTTATGCTTTAGTAATTGTAGATGACTTCTCAAGATTCACTTGGGTGTTCTTTCTGAGGAAGAAGTCTTATAACTTCAAGATTTTGACAGATTTTCTCAAAGGCATACAGATTGAGTTCAATACTCACATTGCCCTGATCAGAAGTGATCATGGGACAGAGTTTGATTCTCTTCTTATGCTAGAGTTCTGCCAGAATGAAGGTATCAGGCATACTTTCTCAGCTCCCAGAACTCCTCAACAAAATGGGGTAGTTGAAAGGAAAAACAGAACCCTTATTGAATCTGCCACAACATTGTTGACAGATGCTCACCTTCCTCTAACCTTTTGGGCAGAGGCTGTGAACACCTCCAACTATGTTCTGAATAGAAGCCTGATACATAAGCTAAAGGGTAAGACTCCCTATGAGTTACTCAAAGGGAAGAAACCTAAAGTGAATTATTTCAAAAATTTTGGTTGCATTTGTTTCATTCACAATAATGACAAGAAATACCTAGCTAAATTTGAAGCCAAAGCTGATGAAGGAGTGTTTCTGGGGTACTCCTTGACTAGCAAGGCTTATAGGGTTTTTAACAAGTGCACAAATAAAATTGAAGAATCCATGCATGTTACATTTGATGAAACTAACATGTTTTATAAGGAGAAGGAGACTTCTACCATAAGCAATTTGCAGGAACACTCAATTTCAGAGAATCTGAGGCAGCTTACCATCACAGACAAAGGGTCATCACCTTCACCAATTCAACAAGTCACTGAACTTAGTGACAATGAAGAGGAATTTCAAGTTCTGGAAAGTTCAAAGGGCCAACAGAGTGAGAACCAAGTTGTTGTTCCACAAGAGGAAACAACAACACAGGTTGGTGCATCATCAACACCCCTTGTTGATCTAGCAACAACAAGAGATCACCCAATATCACAAGTAATTGGAGATATCTCAGTGGGTGTGCAAACAAGGAATCAAGTCAATCAAAATATTATGCACACCTGCTTTCTTTCTCAAATTGAGCCTCAAACCATACAAGATGCAGAGCAAGATCCAAACTGGATCATTGCAATGCAAGAAGAGTTGAATCAATTTGAGAGGAATAAAGTTTGGGAATTAGTACCAAGACCAAGGAACCAGCAAATTGTTGGAACAAAATGGGTATTCAGGAACAAATTGGATGATCAAGGAATAATTGTGAGAAACAAGGCAAGACTTGTTGCACAAGGATATTGCCAAGAAGAAGGAATTGATTATGACCAAACCTTTGCACCAGTTGCAAGGTTGGAGGCCATAAAAATCTTCCTTGCATATGCAGCTCACAAGAGATTCAAGGTATATCAGATGGATGTCAAGAGTGCATTCCTCAATGGAGACATCAAGGAAGAAGTCTATGTAAAGCAACCTCCAGGTTTTATCTCTCCAACTTTTCCTGATCATGTATTCAAACTGCATAAAGCTTTATATGGTCTCAAGCAAGCTCCTAGAGCATGGTATGAGACCTTAGCTTGTTTTCTGTTGGAAAATGATTTTAAAAGGGGTAGAGTAGACCAAACTCTTTTTGTTAGAACCCATAGGTCCCACACCCTACTAGTACAAGTTTATGTAGACGATATCATATTTGGGTCTACTGATTCAAACTTATGCAAAAAGTTCTCACAACTTATGCACTCAAAGTTTGAAATGAGTAGCATGGGTGAGCTTGCTTTCTTTCTTGGATTGCAAGTTAAACAACATGTGGATGGCATTTTCATTTCTCAAACCAAGTATGCAAGAGAACTGGTTAAGAAATTTGGAATGTCTGAAGCATCCTCCATGAAAACACCTATGCCTACAAATGCTGTTTTAGATGCTGATGAATCTGGAAAACCAGTTGATCAGACAAGCTATAGAGCAATCATTGGCTCATTACTTTATCTAACAGCTACTAGACCAGATATAATGTTTGCCACATGCATTTGTGCTAGATTCCAAGTAAGCCCTAGAGAGTCCCACCTCACATTAGTTAAGAGGATTCTTAGGTATGTAAAAAGTTGTCCTAATCTAGGTCTCTGGTATCCACATGACTCAGGATTTGATCTAACTGGATTTTCAGATTCTGATTATGCTGGATGTAGAGTAGACAGGAAAAGCACCAGTGGAACTTGTCAATTCCTTGGTGATAGACTTGTCTCCTGGTTCTGTAAGAAACAAACCTCTGTGTCCACATCAACTGCTGAAGCTGAGTATATGGCTGCAGGCAGTTGTTGCTCACAGATTTTGTGGATTCAAAACCAGCTCCTAGACTATGGCTACAACTTAGAGATGTCTAAAATCTTTTGTGATAATACCAGTGCAATATCAATTGCACAAAATCCAGTTCTCCATAGTAGGACCAAGCACATAGAGATCAGACATCACTTCTTAAGGGATAATGTAGACAAGAAGAAAATTGCACTAGAATACATTTCCACTGAATTACAGAGAGGAGATATTTTCACCAAACCCTTGGATGAAAAGAAGCACTTCTTTTTCCTCAATCAGTTGGGAATGCTAGATGGAGACAGCTTAAAATAAAACTCCAAGATTTTGAAACCCATAACAAACAGGAATAGGAAAAATTTCATTTTAAAATTTCCTGTCTGAGTGGTTGTTCTGAGCTCTGAACTAAGCTCGACGCTGCGTCGAACGGAGATCGACGGTCCGTCGCCCTCAAAAGCGTCGAACGTCGAACTCAGCTTCTAGCGTCGAACTGAGTTCACAGCTCCCTGGCTTCTTGAGTTTCTCTCTCCCCGGTCGACGTCTTCGTTCAACGTCGACCTGAGCTCGACGTATAGCGTCAGCCAAAGCGTCGAACGTCGACCTAAGCTGGACGCTGTTGAGTCGTTTCAGTTCTCCTAGAGCCCTTGAGCGTCGAACTGAGCTCGACGTTCTTTCCTTTTCTGCGTCGAACCCTAAATATAAAATCATTTTTTCTCCGTCGTTCGCAGTTGCGCATTCATATTTCTCTGCTCAAGCTTTCTCCCTCCAAATACTATACTTTTGATCTTGGAAGGTATTCTTTCTTTTGCAGGACAATGGCAATCACAGCAGGAGCTCTGGCGGCCATGAAGTTCGACTCTGGTTTCGACATTGACTTCGATTCTTTTGATGGATCTCCACAACACTTTCTGGATATACTGAATCTTTTCAAGGAGCAGCAACTAGTCCACTTTATGTCTACCAGGATACCCCTTCCAGAATCAGAAATTAAAGAATGGTGTCTTACAGCAATCGTTTCAGATAACAACTCTTTGACTGGGAAGATTTCAGGAAATGAGGTAGCCATCTCACCTCAATTCATTACAGAAGCTTTCAACTTTGCTGCTGGAGATGATGACATAGAACTATCAGTGGAAGAGTATACTTTGATGCTGGACAGGATGGGGCATGCTGCTGGTAACCCCTCTAAACTCCTTAAAATTAACCTAGCAATTGAGTATAGGTTATTAGCAGATATAACTGGAAAAGTGATCTGTGCAAAGAGGACTGCACATGATGCAATAACAAGGCATCAGTTTTGCCTTATGGCTACACTAATGGATAAGAAACATCCCAACTGGGGATTAATTGTGTTTGAAATGCTCAAGAAAAAGTTGGATAAAAACTCTGTCCATTTTGGAAGAGTTCTTGGGTTGATTCTCAACCACTGCTGCCCCCAACTGCTTGTGTCCTCAAAGAAGCACATCAATGCTTCCAAGAGGCTCACATGTGCTCTAATTGGCAAATGGGACAGGAGAATTGTGAATCCCAGGGCTGCTGCAGCAATGAAATCCTCTGCAGACACCAGGACTATAGAGGTCTCTCACCCTCAGTCCACTGGTCCAGAAGTAGGGACCATGCCAGCCCCCTCTCTCACCCTTCCATCCACCTTCATCCCCTCAATCACAATTATCTCATCCACTCAAACTCTCCCCTCCTCCATATCTATCATTGCCTCCTCTCTTCCACCTCACACTACTTTCCTCCCCATAAACTTGGATTCCACCCCTCCTGAGGATCTCTTTTCTTTTGACATGCATGAAGACTCCTTCATGGATGCCTCTACCTCCTCTCCTCATGACTTCCTCCATCCCTCTACTTTTTCAGACTTACTCTTCTCCTCCATTCAGGAACCAGTTACACCTCCTCTATCTACACCACCCTCCTCCTCCTCTACATTCTCAGTTTCTGCTACTCCATCTACCTCTACTCAAGTTCCCCTTGAGCAAGTAGCTCTCCTCACCCTAGCCAATCAAATTTTTGACCTTCTGTCTCCAAGGCTCTCCTCCCTCCTGGATGCCAAGCTGGCTCCTCTCATTCTTTCCCTGAGCACTCTTTCTGCCTCTGTATCCTCCCTTTCCTCTCAGTTGGCATGCCCTTCTTCTGGGGGCCTAGAGTCAGCTACCACTGATTCTAGGCAGGGGGAGATGTCAGTAGAAGAAGAGCTGCCTCCTTCTTCAGTTCAGCTTGCTCAGACTTATTCAGAGACAGTATCAGTTGCTTGTTCAGAGACAGTGTCTGTTGCAGAAGATCAAATAGTTTCAGCTCAGCAAATCAGCAGTGCCTTAGACATTCAGTCTTTGGCAGCTTCTGTTCAGAGCTTCTCTCCTCCAGCTTCAATACAAGAAGACCTACCCATGGCACCTAAGGCTCCTCCTCAAACAGAAGAACAGCTTCAAGAAGATCTGTCCAGGGCTATTGTCCCTTTTCAGAAGGCCTTGACTTCTGATATAGCAGTGGTAGCAGTGGCTCCTGCTAGTGTTGAAATTGATTTGTTAGCTCCTGTTGAGACTTCAGGTGAAGTGATTGAGACACCTGATGCTGCAGAGGCCCATATCTCCCAAGCCCTTCAGGAACCAACCTCTTCAGCCTCTATGGCTCCTGAGGCTGTGCCCTCTCCTGCAGTGGTTGCTTCCTCCTCCCCACTGACAGCAGAGCTTCCCTCAGTCTCCTCCTCAGCAGCTCCAGCCTCCATCAGCTTTCCCATCTCCAAAAGGAAGTATATAGATCCATATGAAGAATCACAAAGTTCTGAAGATGAGTTTGCTACAGATTCTGATGACTCCTCTGCAACTATTGCAAGGAAGAGGAAAGCCAGATCAAAAGCCATGAAAAGAGTACCTCCTGCCAGAGCTACAGATCATGACATTCCCTATTACATCAAATATAATTGTGAAATCACAGAACCATGGATGCAGTACTCTCAGAATCAGAGAAAAGCTATGAAACAGAAGAGAAAATTCTATGAGGGACCAACTAAACCAGTCCATCAGCCTCCACCTCCACCTCCTCCAGATGCAGGTGCAGGTACTGGTCTATCTTCCTCTTCAGCACCTTCAGCTCTACATGGAAAGACTTATCAAGCCAGAAGACATCAAGGAGATAGCCAGCAAAGGGGAGGTCAACAAAGAGGAAATTATAGAGGCAGGCAGTCCAGAGGAAGATCAGGCTCTCAACCTTATCAAAGGGGAGGAGCCATTGATCCAACCTCTGGGCCCTATCCTTACAGGCCTAGAGTTGACCTCACCCCAAGAACTTCTCAAGAAACATCCTCTAACAAATTTGAACCTGCAGTACCCTTTGAAGATCCTACCAAAACTCCTGCTTACTGGAAAGCTAGGATGACAGAGATGGCTGCTCTAAATGAAATTAACAAAGCCAGAGAAAGAGGACTGGACACCTCTCATATCAGTACTATGTCAGAACAAAGAAGAGAGGAATTGGAAAAGTATAGCTCAAAGAAATTTTTTGATTCAGACAGATACATGGAACTCCACCCTGCAGCTGTACCACCCAGTGCTAGAGATCAAAAGTCTTTAGGTGCAGCTGATGACTACAGATCCAAAAAGGAAGCTTCCAATCCAAACAGAGAAATCATCTTCAAAAAGAGTGATCAAGACAAAGCATCAAAGGACAAGTAAAGTAAGGTACTCTAACACTTTCTATATACTGGACTCAGGACATTTGAACAATTCTGCTGCTATATAGTGTTTTATATATGCTGCTTATTATTCTGTCATGTCTGGCTGTATTATATTGTGTTGTATCTGCTTTATTTTTTTCTTTGAATCCCTAAAATTCATGTAAATAGTAATCCTAATCCAAATAGGGGGAGATTGTTGGAACACCCTATTACTATTTGGACCAGGATGACTATATTTCTATAGGGATTGTGTGCTGTGACCTCCATGATGTTATAAAGGTCACATAAGCTAGTTAGAGTAGTCTTCAGCTCGACGCATAGTCGACTTCAGCTCGACGCAGAGTCGATCTCAGCTCGACGCAGAGTCGACCTCTGCTCGACGCAGAGTCGACCTCAGCTTGACGCAGAGTCGACCTCAGCTCGACGTGGAGTCGACCTCAGCTCGACGTTCCGTCAAACCCAGTTCTGCTTACAGAAAACACTCTCTGGCCGATGTGTGTCGTGCTCAGATCGACGTTTTATTGTGAGCTCGACGCTTTTCAGACCGCCGTCAGTTTTGGATAGGAATTCAAAATCCCTCTGTCAGACAATTAATGCTGAAGATTTATTGGCCGTTACAGCATATCTGGTACATGGCTCAAGGAATTTTCTAAGGAATGTCTGCCTGTCATTTTCTTTGAGGCATGGACAGTTAAGGAAAGCAATTAATGCTGTCTTCCAACGGCTATCAAAGTGAAGGAAGAAGAAGACTCAAGTATATAATTCTTTTTCTTCTAATTCTACAAGAGACACAGAGAATATACAGAACAAAAAGAGAGAACAACAATACAGGACTTTAGTTGCTCTCTGTGACTTTGTGTTGAAAAGCTAACTCACAGAAAATCTGATTGCTTCAGACACCTCCATCCAACTCTCTTGGATCATCCTTTGCTGGAGCAAATCAGATCTTTGAAGACCTGTCACCCTTGTGCAGAGCTCTCCTTCCTGAACCTCATCTTGATCTCAGGGGGAGCTTTGACAACAACTTCAGATCCACTTCTGCTTCTCTTTGCTTGTTGAATAGAGAAGACAACATCATCTCTTTTTCTTTTTCTTTCTGTACAGGGTTTTAACTCCCTTCAAAAGTTACTTTTGGTTTTGCTGAAACCTGGTCAAAATCAGCTCTGTTGGTTTGTGAGAACCTGATCAAAAACTCTCTAGTGCTCAAGACACCTGATCAACTCATCTTGAAGTGGATTCCTATCAAGGGTGATAGAAGAGTGGATGTACCCAGATTTGGGGAACCACTATAGCTCCTTGTGTCATCTGGATTGCTTATGCTCCTTGTGTTTTGCTTTGTGCTGTGAATACCTTTTTACTCTTATTATTTACTCTAGCACCTTATACTAAGTAAATTCAAACCTTCTCTACACACAAGTTTTTATTTGGAAAATTATTTTAAATAACTCTATTCACCCCCCTCTAGAGTTAGGAGTGATCTTATCCTGCACTTTCAGGCCACGTGACCGTCGGTTTTGAAATGAAGAATAGTTTCGGCCATGGACGAGAACCTGCTCTCATGGCCATCAATGGCACTTGATGTCGTCGCCTTTTTCCCTCCTCTTTAATGGCTGGACTCAACTCCTCTAGGGAATAGGATGAGTTTCCAGCCGTTACTTGGCTGGATTGAGCCAGGTTCAGCCCCCCACCTCCATGGCCGAGCCAAGCTTTCAATGGCATTAATGGCCATTGAATTCATGGCCTCTCCCCTCTTTAAACGAGCCTTTAAACACCATCAGAGGCCCAAAAGGAATGTTTCCCAGCCCTTACCTGAAGCTTTTCGAGCCCTCACACCGTGCTATTACAAAAGCCGAGCGGCACCACCATCTGAAATAGATTTCCGTCGATCTGCACGCCTCCAGCCCGCGAACAAAGTCCTCCCCTCCTCTCTCTCTACGGGTAGATCTTAGCCTTCTTTAGGATTAAGAATCGGGCTCAATGGAGCCTGATCGGGGGGGGAGCTTCTCTTCCTAGTTTTCCCGCAAAATTTTAGTGCTCGGGTTTGCCGGATTCCGCCACTCCGGAGGCCGCGCCGCTGCCCGGCGATGGCCACCACCTCAACGGAGGTGGTGGTGGCGGTGGCTGGCTAGGGAGGAGGCATGATGGACGGCGGCAGCGTCTGGAATGTACTCCAGGTCGGGCTAATCCCAGACCTTGGCTGGAGGAATAAGATGACCCAACGTTATTGGATCTGCTTCAAGATTTGTGCTGTTTAATTAATCTTTTTGTTTTATATTAATTTCTTTTGTACTAGAATACCAGTCACTTTAGAAAATTTATGCAAAAAACTTAGAGGCTTTATATGAAGAAATGGTCAACATATAATTTGTAGCCCTATTGGTTTACTTAATTTTAAAATTAACTTGGGTCAATTTGGTCAACTGGTTTGACCAGGGAACCTCTTTTGGTGGGATCTATACCTAGAGCTAGGCAGAGACTAAAAGGTGTGTCCACCCTTCATCCCTTGACCAAATGATCTGAAATTTGGGCAGGGAGTCTACCCTAGCTATACCTAGGGCCTGTCCAAAAATGGGAATTTTTGGAGAATCTATAGTTTTTAGAAAAAATTAATAATCTTAGGGTAAATTAATTAGATTGCTTAATGACTTACTAACCCTCCCAAATTTTGGTGAGTGATCCCTGGGTTCATCATGAGGCTCTGTATAATTTTTCATCTCATTTGAAAATGTTTTATATTGGAAATGGACAAACCTAATCTTTGCCCTATTAAGGGGTTTTTAGGTCAAAAGTGCACTTTGAGATTGGAGTGGCCAGATCACCTCAACAGAGGCTGAGATTTTGGCCACTGACTAGGCATGATGCTTAGCACCCTCTCATGGATTTTTATGTGGATTGGGGTAAATTTTCCCTAGGACCCAAGGTCAAACCCTAAGGATGGTTCTTGGTGGTTTGTGAAGGGCAAGTTGTCAAATGACCTGGTTATAATTTGAAACTTGGTAGATAGAATTCTAGGGTAGCTAGAATCCTCTTGTAGAAATCTAAATGCACTACAACAAAACGTGTCAACCGCCGCGTTTTTTTCTACTTTCTGCGGCGCTTTAAAAACGTCGCGATAGATTTTGCGGCGTTTTAATAAACGCCGCAAAAGTGTCGTCGTTTCGAGCGTAGCCGTAGAGTTTTGCAGCGCGTTTTAATACAAGCGCCGCGGTAGCCGTAGAGTATTCGCCACGCTTTTCCTGGAAAGCGCTGCTGTAGCCTATAGGTATTCGCCACGCTTTTTCGGGAAAGCGCCGCAGTATGCTCAATGTATTCTCCACACTTTTCCTGGGAAGCGCCGCAATAGATGATATTCATTGGCAACGCTTTTGAAAAAAACGCCGCCAAATCGTATGTTTTAAAAAAAAAAATTTAATAGTCAGCCAGTTAGATTTAGTCTCCCTTTGGGAGGGATTATTATCACCGGTCAAGTGGTTACAACTGCATGAACCAGACCTTAATTAAGGTCAGATTCATGCGATCGTAACTGCTTGACCGGTGAAAATAAGTCCTCTCAAAGAGAGCCTTAGACTTGTACATTATCATAAATAATTTTAGGAGTACAAATAAAGCAACATAGCACATGAAGTAAATTCTACATATAATTCAAAAAAGCTAGATAGCCTCAATTAAGTGTGTACATCAAAATGATAGCAACATTCCATTCCATTGCAATACAATTAAAATGTTTCATGTTGAACTATCACAAAAATTTACAAAATTAATTGCATTACTATACACAAAAAAGTCATTTGATGTTGTTCTTTGTTATATAGCCATTGTATACAAGGCTAATCCATTTGTCAAAAATTTTGAAATGATTTGGCTTCGATTGTAGGTAAACCTGCAATGATTGCATTCAAGTCAGTCAAGCAGGAATGAAAAAAACAGCAATATGTTTACCGATATTTAGTTTATTGTAAACCAAATTCCCACAACATAACAGTATACCAAATATCTATGGTGAAGGACTATTAGAATTTCTATGGTAACAGTACATTTCATGAATTGCTTGTTGTATATTACATTCATCACGACATATTAGAAATATCAAGTACTGTATGCATAATTATTTACATTGGTGGTGGCTTGTGGCATGGTTTATGTATAGATGCTACATTTGTATTTTCTATCTTTGACATGAGGTTTAGTGCACGAGTTATAATTGATTATGCTGGAAGGTTTACGACATGCGATTTGAGCTGGATGAAGTTGAAGCTCGAAGGGAAAAATATCCATCAACAATATCCTTCCTCAATTTGTTAAATGCTAAAAAAGTCCTTTGTTAGGCGTGTGCTGGGCGCTTTCAACTTCCCTACTCCATGGATCAACCTTGTCATGGAATGCATCAGCTCGCCAAGATTTGGGCTCCTTATTAATGGGTCTAGATCAAAGTGGATTAATGCAACATGTGGGCTGTTGGAGGGCTGCCCGCTCTCCCCATATCTATTCATTTTATGTTCTGAATTTCTATCCCTATTGATCAAATCGAATCCCCACCCAGGCATCGGAATTAAAATAAATAACAAGGCGCCAAAAATCTCGCACCTACTTTTTGCGGATGATACGCTCCTATTCGGCACAGCTTCAACAAAAACAGCGGGGGAGCTAGCGGGTATTTTACGCCGTTATTGCGAACTTTCAGGCGAGGCGGTGAACTCTTTAAAATCAAATATCCTATTCGGGCCAAAAGTTCCTGCTAGTGCCAAGCGGGCCATACTTCACATGCTTAGTCAAAGGCCAACAAATTCATTAAGCTACCTGGGCATAACTCTGAGGCCAGGAAAAATTAAAATTGCTGAGTTTAATTATGTTCTTTAAAATCAAAATGCTTAGTTAAAGGCCAACACATGCATCTATCAATGGCTGGCCGAGCTGCTCTAATCAAAAGCTCGCTCTCAACGCTGCCTCTGCATGGCCTTCTTTTGGAATGGGGGGCGCAAAGGAGCCGCTCTTTGCACTTTGCCAAGTGGCAGGAAATTTGTTTGCCTAAAGACCGCGGTGGCCTGGGTTTTAAAAATTTACATTTATGGAGAAGAATTCTAATGGCCAAAGTTGCGGCTAGAGTGGTGTGTGCTGATGGAAGTCTTCTCGCACGTACTTTTGGCGCCAAGTACCCGGGCAAGAGCAGGTTTCAACCAAATCACATTCAGTCAACAAAAATACGGAAGTGTATTTCCCTGGGTAGTGAACTCATGGAGAGGCAGACCATCTCGATGGTGGGGAATGGAGCAGGTATTTTGACTCTTAAGGATACTTGGGTTGGTGCTCTCCCTCTCAAAAGGTGGCCAACTTTTATAAATATTGAAGCTATGCCAAGCCTGGTGGCTGAATTCTTGAACCCAAACTTCAACTGGCTAGCTGAAAAGCTGTCAACAGTGTTTGGCAAGTGCCTAGTGGATGTTATCCTAGGCCTAACTAGAGATCGATAATATTGGGGGCTAAGATAAATTAATCTGGGCGCATTCCGAGACGACTGTAATGGCCTCCTCTATTATCTATAATCTGGAAAGCCCGCGAAGCTCGTTAATGAGAGTAATGATAATAGATGATAAAGTGAAATGAAGAGTGAACTTCAATAAACGTGCCTAGCATAATACTTTCTCAATTTTTTTTAAGTATAGCTATGTAATTTGCAGCATTGATACAAGTCAAAGATGAGTTGCAAACGTAAACAAATAATAATAAAAACTAAACAAAGGGTGGGTGCAACAATGTAGACTCACATTGGTGCTAAAAGGGCAGAAAGGTAATGACAGCATGGGCGGGAACCTTTGAAACTTTCAAGGTCGTGATAGATTTAGTGCACCACCTGAGATACAATAATTCATTAGTCATATTAATAAGTCAAATTTTATTGTAAGATTTGATTAAAGTTCTAGTTAAGTTACCTTCATTGAGATCAACTCTTCTACTAGGATCACCTGAAGGTTCATTGTTAGAAGTGGAATCATGATTAGAATTTTGCAACTGAGCCATAAGATAATCTATAGTTTTTTGCATATTTGACATTTGCAATTTCATTTCATCCATCTCGCGCGTCGTCCCATGACAAGTATGGCTAGAGTAAGTTGTTTTTGAATGACGTGATAAATTTGGGAACATCTGAATAGCAGTTACGCCGATTCCCATACCCTGACAACGACCATAGTACTCTGGTCCAAATGTCGCCCTAATAAAATAAATTGTTATAATATTTTACAATTTGAAAATGAAAAAAAAAGAAATTTTTACCTAAAAGCAGCTTCGTGAATTTCACCAATTGGTGTGTTAGGGGGTTGTTGCAAATTTTGTTCTTCTATAGCCTTCTCCAATGCTTCCTAAGTAGTTAAAAATAGAAAATAAGAATATATATTTTGTATATTATTTTAGTATGCAAAAGTTAAGAAAATTCCATTAACTCTTACTTTTTTTGATATTGCTTCATCATCCACCAAAGTTTTTCCTTTTTTCCTGCTAGTACGTCTGTCTAAGTATAGTTCAATTCTGCTTGCCTCTCTACCCAATTCGATTTCCTTGTAAAAATTATTTTTATCAAAACCTAATGACTGATTTAAATATGCACTTATTCGTAAAACTTACCAAATCCTTCTTCCGATTAGCAAGGCTCGTCTTGCCAAGGGCATGTACACCAATTTGTTTATCGCGACATGCTCTATTCTTCTCGCTTATGCTCTATCACATTCCAACAATCATAACCTCTTAACATGAGAAAAATTAAACTCAAAATAATAAGAATGAAATAAAGATTGATAAGCATATATTACCTTTCCTTTTGGAGAGTACCAATAAGCTACAATATCAGCGAATTGGTTAACTGGCATATCACTTGGACCGCCCTTAGCAATAACTATTTCAGGAGTGCTTTTTGGATCATAATATTTGCTCTTAAAACATGCTTTGTAATCCCTGAATCTTTCTCGCAGCAGATGCATTATATACTTCTTATCAATCTCTGAAACAAAAAAATGTTGCTACATGCACAAAATAGCTAAATTTAATAAACAATAAAGTGTAATTAATAACAGAAAAAATCTTAAGTAATTGAAGATTAGCACCTTAATCAAACTCTAAGATGTTTCCTTACTATATTGGGACACATGTGTCCATGACTGAGATGTCATTGGAAATAACGATGTGGTCCGTGCCAGAGTCCCTAAGAATGATGCAAATTGTGTTGCACCATCTCCAACAAATTGGCCAAACTTATTTTGCTCTAATGGGATAATTTTATTAGATGGCATAAGATGAATATCCTTGCAAGTTGTTGGTCCTCATGTTTTTTTACTTCCACTTGTTCCTAAGAAAATGAAAAAAATGATTACAATACTTGAAGTCAAAATAAATCATATACAAAATAAATGTATTTTAAGTCACCTGGCGTTTCTTGGATGTTAGCAATAAGATTATCTACTTGTTGATCATTATTGGGTTCTTCGTCACTACTTTCGTCTGATGAAAAATACTGCATATTCGCGGGATCATGAAGAGACTCTTCGTGGGCACACAAAGTGATCATATGATCATCATCGCTAGTAGCTCTACGTCCTACTTCAGATGAACTTTCATTACTACACATATTTGACGATGAATTTTGCTCCTTTGAAACAAACAACTTTTTTGGATCAACTTTTCTTTTAGGAGCCATAAATTATCTGTCATGTAAACACATAATAATAAGTAAGATAACTATTTCAAATGACATAATATTTAGTAAAGAATTAAAACACTTGGTTTAAATGAATAAATACAAAATATATACCTATATAATATCATACTCAATGAAATTCTGTTCCTCTCTGAACAATTGTCGGTTCAACATCTGTTCTTACCATCTCGATGTTCAAATCATCATTTTGGTATAAATTTTCAATAATCGGTATGTCTTGGCTCACACATTGCATCAAATCTTGATGGTCCTCAATTATAGCATCATTATTACCCATTTCGTACTCATCTCATGGCACCATCCTCATGACTAATTCCCAATTTAAGTGTGAAGATTCACGAATATAATATACCATTCTAGCTTGAGAAGGAAATATGTAAGGGTCATGTTCAATTACGGCTCCTGTATACACCAAATGAGTAAAATTAACTAATGTGAACCCAAATGAATCTTTCTTCACACCAATGTTTTTTGCAGGATTGACCCAATCACATTTAAAAAGCATTACTTTAGCAGTATCATAATAGTCTAATTCTAAGATTTCTGTCAGTCTACCAAAATAATTGATATCTTCTAATCCACCGTGATCAGACATAACTTCCACTCCATTATTTTGTGTCCTCTTGCAATCTTCGCTTCTAATTGTTCGAAATGGAAATCCATTTATGTTACATCCTTTGTAGCTCTTGACAGTAGAATTGGGTCCAAGTGCTAACTTCTGCAATTGCGGATCATCGATAGTTGTTCCTTCAAGAAAAACTTGCGACGATCACAAGATAACAAATGAAATAGATTTAGGTGTGTAGGTGGATGTGTGCGCGAATAGTTCTTAATCTCAATTTAAACCATTCTGAGAATTCATTACGAAGCATGTTCTCCAACAATTCCACATTAATATGTTCGGATCGATGACAGTTCTTCAATTCTTCCCGAAGTTCACTAGAAAATAATACATAAACATACGAATGAATGCATTTAATGATAAATATTTAACTAAAGTATTTTGCAAAATTTACTAAATTCATGAACTAACCTTCGAAATATTTCGAGTTCGGCACAATTGAGTAGAACATATCGATGAGCTTGCTTAAGGCTGATTGGGTCTAGTGTCTTCAATACTACACCTCTTATTGGATTCCCGACTTGCGGTAGCATTGTAAATGTTGGAGATGAGGTTATACAATTTGAACTGTTACGACTTATACGATTAAACCGAGTATCAATCCCCTCCAAAAATCGAGAACAAAATGTTAAGGTTTCTTCTGCAATGTAACCCTCTGCTATCGACCCTTCAGGTTTTGACTTATTTCAGACAAATTTTTTATAATGTCCAAGTTCTCTCTCAATAGGATACATCCATCTAAATTGTACTGGACCACCCAAAATAGCTTCTTGTGATAGGTGTACCATGAGATGAATCATTACAGTAAAAAATGAAGGAGGGAATATTATTTCAAGCTGACATAATGCTACTATGACGCGTTCTTCGATCTTTTTCAAATCTGAAACTTTGAGTTTTTTGGAACACAATTGTCTAAAGAACATAGAAACTTCCATTAATGGGGCCACGACATGTCTCGGTAACACTGATCCTAAACCAACTTGCAAAAACTGTTGCATGATGATGTGATTATCGTGGCTCTTCAAACCTTGTATCTTACCTTGCTTGAGTTTAATGCAACGAGATATATTTGAGGCGTATCCATCCGGAACCCGCAATGATTTTAATATTCCCAAAAATAAATCTTTTTCTACCTTACTCATAGTAAAACTTGTCGGAGGAATAATCACAGTGTCATCATCTCCTTCTTGGAGCCATAACTGTCTTAAAATCATCAAATCCTTACAATCTCTTCTAGCACGTACATCATCCTTGGATTTAACTGGATCACCCAAGATAGTATTCAAGATGTTATCGCACACATTCTTTTCTACGTGCATCGTATCAAGACAATGTCTTAATAAATTAGTTTTCCAATAAGGCAAATCAAAAAAGATGCTTCTTTTTTTCTAATGCATTGTCGGTCCTCCAGACTGGTTCATTCGACCAAATACAACTTGAAGATTGTGTGTTTCCCTTAATAATTGTCTTCCACTAAGTGGTTTCGTGTTACTAAAATTCATTTCATGACGATCAAACTTTCTTGCTTTACGATATGGATGATCAGCAGGCAAGAATCGACGATGTGCCTGATACGCTGTTTTTTTACTATGCTTTAGCCAACATGATTGAGTTTTCAATCCGCATGATGGACATCCAAGTTTAGAATGCGTGTTCCAACCTGATAAATTACCTAGTCCTGGAAAGTCACTAATAGTCCATAACAGGGCTGCACGTAGTGTAATCTTTTTTTCATCTGAAGCATCGAGTACTTGTACCCCAACTTCCCATAACTCATTCAACTCTTTTATTAGTGGTTGTAGATACAGGTCGATATTATTACCAGACATTTTTGGACCAAGTATCAGACCTGACATAATGATAGATCTTTTTTTCATGCACTCCCAAGGCGGCACATTGTATACTATCAACATAATTGGCCATGTGCTATGCGTGCTGCTGAGATCGCCAAAAGGATTGAAACCATCAGTGGCAAGACCAAGACGAATATTTCTAGGATCACTAGAGAACTTTTTGTCGGGATTATTGAAGTCTATCCATGCCAAACCATCTCTAGGGTGGTGCATTAAGTTGTCATGATTAGGCTCTTTGACATGCCATTGCATCATATCAGCTGTTTGCTTACAAAGAAATAATCGCTCCAACCTTTCTTTCAATGGAAAGTACCTAAAAATTTTCTTCGGAATCTTCTTTGGACTTTTCTTGTCCTGTTGCTTGCGTTTCTTTGAGTTGTGAACCACTTGATCTTCAAGGATTTCAACCCATCGCGACTTCCTGCACACATAACAGACATTATCATTTGTGTGTGGTCCCCAAAATAAAGAACAATCATTCTCACATGCATCAATTTTAATATAATTTTGACCTAATTTGGAAGTAATTTTCTTGGCCTCATGATAATTAGCAGGAATTGATTTATGTCCTCCCGGCACTGCACCTTGTAGGATTTTCAATAACATATCAAAATGCACATTACTCCAATTTCCAAGTGTCTTAATATGAAGAAGATTCAACAAAAAAGATAACTTGGTGTATTCTTGACATCCTTCCCACAATGGTTTGTTTTCCTCTAAGAGAGACGCATATAGATTATTTGCATCTATATGTGTAGGATCTTCATGTTGCTCAAATATCTCATTTTCACCAATATCATTATGAGGTAAATCATGTTCATTCAAGTTTTCATCTTGTTGCTAATTTGGAATAGCTGCATGCAAAAGTTCATCCATTGGATCACTGGAGTTGTAATTAGGGTAAAATGGATTTGCATTAAAAGGGCATTTATCTTTGTGCAAGACCCTATTGTTAGACAATCGTCCATCATGATAAATCCAATCTACGTAATTTTCCATTATACCATTCCAAACAAGATGTTCCTCTACCACATTTTGATCCCACATCTTCATATTCAAGCAGTTTTTACATGGACAAGGACACTTCTCCCCAATTGGTGTGAATGTGTAATATAAATCTAGCAAATAGTTCATTCCATCTAAATAAACCTTTGAGTGACGTGGCTCAAACATCCAGTTTTTATCCATTGTTGCTATATGTAGAATATTCAGTTGGTTAGGTACCTATATAAAGACAAAAAAATATTATAGAATAAAAAGATATTTTATAGAAAAAACCATTAAATCGCAACATAATTGTTGGTTGCTATATATTTAAGGATGATAAGTTCAATAAAAATAATAATATGGCTACAAACTTCTAAATTTATTACGAAATAAAAATAGGCGAATGATTGAGTAATATATGAAAAAAACCTAAGGAACATTTGCATCACCCTTTTCACGACTACAAACCTATAATGCAGTTCTTTAGGCAAGGTCGGGAGTTCACGAACGACAGTTCATAAATAATTTAACAATCTGTTGTTCATAAGTACCCAAATTCAAGAGGCCTAGTCATTTCATGTCACTAACATATATTATTCATCTCTATTTGGTGGGAAATAAATTGTATGAGTCTCTTTTGATCTCTCAAATAATTCATAAAGCAGACACTCTAATGATCTTCAATAATCGAACTCCGCATGAATAGTCCATAATGATCCAATACATCTAAATCCCAAAACATTAACAACTCTTAAACAAGTAAATTAGTACTCCCGCAAATCCGCCTACATGTGGCACCACTCACAAGAAAATAAGAGAAAATCGCTAAAGAATCTTATAGGACTGAATAAAGAACCAGAACTGGTTCCAATAAATTGGGAAGCAGGCATAAACTCGCAAGAGAAAGCTAAAAGCTTATGAGAAGAGTTGGCTGTAAGTTTGTAAATACTTTCATTCATTTTTTAGGGTTGTTAATGATACAAAAATGCCACTATCATAGAATGTATGTTTGGCATGATAACGGTTATGATCACCGTCAAGAAAATAAAACTACTTTTAAACGTAAAGTGGATGAAGTTCCTTAGGTGAGGTCGGGATTCCACGAACGACGGTTCATAACGGTTCACGACCGCCACCGTTGTGCCAAACGGAGCCTAAATCTTGAGTTGACCCTAGCCCGGCTATATGCTGGGTAGACATGTTCTTGACCCAAGCTAAAAGCTTATGAGTAATGTTGGCTGGTAGGGATGCAGGGGAGGCTAGGATGGAGAATGGGAAAGGAGTGATGTTGTGGTGGTGAAGTATGAAGGGAATATTGAGGAGGAAGATGTGGAGTGAGGTTAAGAGGATTGAGAGATGAGTAAGCTGCTGTAGTAATGAAATGTAAACTCAACGATTTTTTTCACAGTTACAAAAGACAAGAAAAATTTACAATTATGCTAACTAGCGCAAGAGTGGGTAATTAATAACGTGTGTTTCACTGTATATATATAGCGGTCTCGAACATAGAGATTAAACTGTCATTTGTTAAGGAACTTAATACACTTATATGTTTAAACAGCTAAACATTTTTAAGTGATTGTTAACCAATGACACTTTAACCCGTGCTTTTACAACGGCTACCATTGTGTCGAACAAAGCCAATATATTCAACATTAATATTTTTGAAATGAAATTGCCAAAGTTTTATGAAGATATATATATATATATATATATATATATATTTTCTTATATACAAGAGTACATATAATGATATAATGCACATTATGCGTAGTGCACTATGCTAGAATCAAAATTAAGAAACACAGCGCAACAAAACTACAAACTGGAAATAGATGAAAGAATACAGAACATTGTAGTAACTTGCAATCTAACATTCAGAAATTCACAGGCATAATCAAAAGATAAACAGAGGATGGGAAAAAAGAACATAGAATATGCTGAATGATTAAAGCTTTCAAAACAGAAATAAAACACATTACTATATACATTATTTCAGTAGTGTTGGAAAAACACCACCAGAATCAATTTATCATATAAGGAGTGAAGGCCACCAGAATAATTTCTGTTATATACATTACTTCACTAGTGTTGGAAAAAGAGTTACAATAATTATAGGGAGGAGATGAGATCAAGAGAAAAACAAAATTAGGGATATAACCCATCTACACAGTGAATAGTTCTGACTTGTTAGATCTATAACGATATTTAGCTGATAAAATAACATAAATAATGAAAACTTAAAGAGCTCCTTTGGTAGAAACAAGTTATTGGAAAGAAAAAACTCTAATAAATAATAGCTAGCTTAATTATTGAGACATTCCCTCTCATATAATCTGGATTCAGCCTAATAAAAGTAGAGACTAATAAAAGCAAAGACTAATAAATAAATAATCTGGACACAAGCTAATAACTTTCACACGTGCATAATTAGCTTCCCAACAAGTTCCCCAACTCACACCCCCTCCATTTCTTGAAAATAGATTCTTTTCTGTAGTAAAAAATGAGAAGTTAGCATAATTATTGGGTAAGAAAAATTATGTTTTAGAGTACCCATCATTCATCTCATTAGCTTTATTTGATGGAGCTGTTATAAAATTTTCAGCAATAATAGCTAGCTTGATACTAGAGTAAACTAATTAGCGCTAAGCACAACACTGCCATCTAAAATGACGGCAAATACGTTCAAACAAACATGTTAATTGAGAAGAAGTAGAAAAAATTTCAAAATGATGAGGCTAGTTTTATTTAAGGGTTCTGAACTAACAATAACTACCAAAAAATAAAGTTAAATACATGATCAAGGATTTTGAACAAATAGTGACTATTAAGTAAATAAAGTTACGAAACGAATCGAACATGTCTCTGAACTTACCGATCTGTGAAGAAAGGGGCAAGCGGTGGATGAAGTGCCTGTTGTAGGGGTGGAAGGAAGATGATCCTGTTGGCAGTTCAGAATAGAGAAACCTACCAAAAAAATGAGGAAAGTCGGTGGAAGAACTCCCGACTGGACGAAGGCTGGAGAACTAGTGCCAGGAATGAGGCAGAATAAGTTCTGCTCCGCACGATGATATGCGTTTGCAGACTCCACACATCGTCTTCTCATGGAGGAACTAGGGCACAGGCATGATGCTTGATGGTCGCAACTCGCGAAAGGCGGAGAATGAGGAAACAAGGGGTTATGTTAGATTCCGTGAAATTTTTCACCTGGGCACGTGCCCGGGTGTGCCTCCACTTGGGTCCGCCCCTTATGGGCACGAATGGAGGATGTCGGGGCACTGCGTAGAGCTTCACCGGTGGCGTGAGCTTCACCGGTGGCGTGAGCTTTACCGACGGTGTGAGCTTCACCTGGAGGTTTGTTGGAGAGAGTTTTGCTGGCGGCTGCAGGACATAAGCGGGAGAGGATGTCGCGGCCTCCCGCAGAGCTTCACCGGCGGTGTGATTGAGCATCGAATGGAGGATGTCGCAGCCTCCCGAAGAGCTTTACCGACGGCGTGACTGAGCAGCGTCGAACACGAAGACGGCTAGGGCGAATGACATAACATCCGAAATTATATACACCCGAAATTAGGGCAGGATATAAGCGCCAGAAATTATAACTAGCGGGATTTTAATAATTTAATACCTATAGCCACGTTTGTTTTTAAACCGCCGAGAATGACATAATCTATCACGACACTTTATAATAAACTCCACAAAAAAGAAAAATCCTACAGTGACATTTTTAAAAACGCTGCAAAAAAAACGTTGCCATAGAACTAATATGTTGTAGTGATTGATTTTAAAGTAAATAAGTCCCTCAAAACCTTAACCCTAGTTTAGGGCACAAAACTTGTAGAGATATAAAATTTCACTAAAACTCACTGAACAGTGATGGGATTTGGGTAGAGTAGTTTTTAAGGTTAGTACAAGCTCTGGAGATTTTATTATGAATTTAGGATCATTATTTTGGATACTTCATTAATAATTTAGTAGTTTGTATTGTTTGTTTAGAAATTTATTATGGAGAAAATACTTCCTAAAAATTGATGAACTTTAGGAAGAGGACTTTTTAGTATGTTTTAAAGATCTATGAATTTTTATGGGATTTGTAGAAGTTTAATTCTAAGGCTTGCTTCATTAAGTGTTGTTTCCCATGAAAACTTAATTAAATCTATTTTGGTGTCTAGCAAGCCTGTAAAATTATGATCTTTGCACAATGACATTTTCTGTACCATATTAATATTCAGTAATTTTTCTATAATTTTATGATGAGTAATTTCAGTACTTCCTTCTTTACATAGGATTAATGAGATTATAATGGATAAATTAATTAGAGGCTAAATACTTTCTGTAAAATCATGAATATTTGTATTTGATGATACCTTTCTGTTATTTAGTTATCATAATTTTTGTGTGGCCATTACTTGAGAAAATCATGTAGTTCATGTTTAAAATTACCCATCGACAATCTTTTGGGAAAATTAAATAAATATAAGATTAATTAGGAAAATTATAAATTTCTGGATTTAGGCTAATTATGTCATGATAGACCTCCAGTAAATTTTATAGGAGATTTGGAAGACAATTTGGAGTACCTCCCCTTGTATACCTCATATAGCTTAGGATGGTCTGCGTTTAGTAAAATAGCTGAAATCATATTAGGCTACATGATGAACTTGGAGGATTTGGGTATTGGGTTAGTTGTTTGGAAATGTGTATGAATTCATCCTCAGTAACCAAGATGAGGTTAGGTTGGTAGGTTGTCGAGTCATAAGAGGTGCTCGGGACCGACGAAAGATCGTCCTTCCCGGTGGGAGAGGAAGAGTCTTAACACACTAGGGTTAGATCCAAAGTAATTTGAATGGGATCGGGTAATGGGTAATAACCAATAAAAGTAAGTGCTTTGCGAAAGGGAACGATGGGCTTCTGCTACCATCATAGTTCCTAGTGCCCTTTGAGAGCCCTCCACATGGAATACCGGGGGCAGTCCTGGCCTACGTAAACCGTAGGAATAATAAACTAAAAGAGCAACTAGAATATCTAGGGTTGCACATTCACACACCCCGGTAGCTAGGGAGGTAGAATAAGTTGGTTTGGTTGCCATTCAGACGGTAGCTCTGAAGGTAGATGCACGGACGGGACAGTCCGGGGAGCCGAGGGCTCGAGGGTTTGAATACAGAAAAAGGTGGTGGGTCTTCGGTATTTGATTGTCGTTCACACCGACATAAGTACGTTGACTCGGCGGTGTGGGACACTTAGCCAAAGAAAGTCTTGTGTATATAGCCAGCACTAGTACACAGATACTCGAGGTTGTGTTCTTCTAGGGGCATACGGAAGGGCTAGGCCCGGTAGTGTGGATACCCGCCTAGGAGTGGGGGGGCGACCCACTGTCTCTGTTTGCCACTACGGAGGTTCCTGGGAGTGAAGCTAGCTTCCCGAACAGGGGGAACTAAAGGTCTGTGTGCATAGATTCATGTGCGTGAGTTGCACTTGCATGAATCATGGCATAGCATATCAGTACACTCATATTTGCATACAACCGACACCCCAACGTATAAATCGGTATGGCAATTTTTATATGATGGGAGCCTTGCAAAAGACCTCTTAACTTATAAGTTTGTATGGGCATTCATATAAGTTAAGGTTACTTACTTACTTGCTTTCTATTTGTCTTCTTATGATTATACTACTTACCACATGTCTACTTTACTGCTCACTATCGTAGAACTGCTAGATGTACTCTATTTTAATTAGTTTTTTATACACCATGAATAATTGTTAGACTAGTTCCACCGTCATCCGTTTGATTTTTCTCCACCTTTGTACGTTCTCTTTCCTCCTCTCCGCTCGGTGCTTAGGAGCCGTGGGGGAGGGGTAGAGGATGATAGGGCTTAGTCTTTATGACTAATGGTTTTCGAACCACAACATTACAGGAGCTCCGGATGGGAGACAGGGACCAGCAGCCCAGGGACCAGCACCAGCGGAGTACGGTGCGCATGGAGGTGGGCCAGTCTAGCACCGGAGTGCCTGTGACAAGCTCTGTGAGTGTTTATTATTTTTATAGCTTCCGCGATGAGTGATTTGTAGTGAGGACTCTGATGTACCGGGCTCGAGCCCGTTTCTTTATTTCATCTGAACTGTTCTTTGTGGTACTTTATATATGTTGATGGACTTGTTGTGATCTTATTCATATGAGTTTCTGTGGACATGTTTACATTCAGTGTATACTTACTTCTCTCTCCTTGTGATCAAAAAAGGCCGGCAGAATTGGCGTTTTGTAGTGGCGGCCTTCCCGTGAGTCGGTGCTACCGCAAAGCTGCAATTCTGGGCTAAGACCCCGGTGGTTGAAAAATAAAAAAAGGGGGGGCCTTACAAGTGGTATAAGAGCCAGGTCTCGATCGAAAGGGAAGTAGTCCACAAACCTTGGGCCACCCCCCTGCAAGCTTAGTTTATGGACAAACTAGCAGCGGAAGTAGTGGTATGCTCATAAGGGAAATCACATGTGAAAGTCCATCCTACCCCCTTTCATATATTCCATTCATACGCTATCTAACAAACGGAATTTTTCCTTATAACCTGCAATGAACCCTACATCACAGCAGGGGATACCTCAGGCTCTAAATGTTGTCCCACCTCCGCCGGCTCCAGCTCCGTTCTAGCAGATGGAGATTGGGCAAACACTGACAGCCATTCTGGAGGCCTTCAGAGCTCAGCAAGCCCCGGCTCCACAGCCAAACCCCAGGGCCAACTGGATGAGCGTCTTCCGGGGACTTCCCCCTCCATCCTACCTAGGGACAGAATCGGCAGTACGCACTGAGGAGTGGTTAGATACCATTTACGAGATGCTTGCGGGTATCTGATGCCACACTGAGGAGGCAGTTGCTTTGGCGGTCTCTTGCCTAGAGTCACATGGAAAGAGGTGGTGGAAGTCACAGCTGGACACCACCTTTGCGGGTATGGATTGCGCAGATATTACTTGGGAGGAGTTCAGAGCAGTGCTCTTAGGACATTTCATACCTCAGTCAGTGAGGGACGAGCTGGAGGATAGGTTCCTATGGTTGAGGCAGGGGAACAGGACGGTGCTGGAGTACTATCAGGAGTTTACTCACCTGGCCCGCTATGCGGACGCTTATCAGTTGGACGACACTGGCTATGCCAGGAGGTTTTATAAGGGGCTGAAAGACGACATGAGACAGGCCCTCCTCTTCATCTCAGAGGGAAGTTTGGCCAGGATCCTGGAGATGGATAAAAAGAGAGAAGCGGATCAGCTTACAGTCAAGAGTCGGAAGAGACCGGCTGACGATGCAGTGATTGGAGGTCGTAGAGACCGTCCTCGAGGCCAGGTTATTGGGGAGAGAAGGAACAGGGATCAACCTCGTTAGGAGATTGGGCAGGAGCAGAGGAGTCAGGGGGTATTGGCTCCCCAGCCTTTACAGATGCTAGAGATGCCAAGGACAGCAGAGCAGGCACCGGTATGCTTTCAGTGCAATCAGTCGGGGCATATCAAGAGGAACTGCCCTATGAGGCGAGCACCCCCACCAGCATATCAGGGTGCTCCACCTCCCAGATAGTTTGGCGGCCGAGGACATGATCGAGGACGAGGATATTAGGACCGAGGCCATAGGCCAGAGAGGGATCAAGTGTATACTCTAGACCTGACACAGCCCCGGAAAAAGGAGCAGGTTATCGCAGGTATGGCAGTACTTTTAAAGTTTCTTCCTATGAACTAGTTTTCTAGACATAACCTAGTTAGAAATTAAGAGAAAGCAACTATAACAAGAATACTAAGACATTTAATTACCTCAAGCATAGTCTTCATTAGCGGCAAGCCCGCTCACACGCTATTCGACACTGGTGCTTCGCACTCATTTGTGTCGGAAGATTTCATGAAAGGATTGGCAGGCATGGAGCCGTTCACCAGAAAGATGATGAGGGTGCGCCTACCCGATGGATCAGAGCTAATGACCTATGCTCATTTCAATATAGAAGCGGAGATCGGCGGGAAGGCGTTTTAGGCACCAGCGACGATTCTGAAGATGCCAGATTACGATCTGATCCTAGGCAATACTTGGCTGTGCTGGAACCATGCCCAGATCGATTGTGTGGCAAAGAGGATCACCGTTAGGCATGGGGACTCCTTTATTGTTATCGAAGGTATTATTCCAGCACCCCGCACCTTATTATCATTTGTGTAGGCCGTTAAGGCCCATCTGCAGGGGGAAGAGGTTTATCAGGTCCTTTTTGTAGCGGTCGAGGCCAAGGGCTCCATTTCAGATATTCCAGTAGTGCGGGACTTTGCCGATGTATTTCCGGAGAAGCTACCAGGGCAACCCCCGCACTGAGAGAAGTACTTTCAGATTCAGCTCGTACCAGGGGCTAAGCCGGTATCCAGAGCTCCCTATCGAATGGCACCAAAGGAGTTGGTGGAATTTCGAAGCCAGTTTCAGGAGTTAGTGGAGGCCGGGTTCGTTTGGCCTAGCTCTTCACAATGGGGAGCTCCGGTGTTATTCGTTAAGAAAAAGGACGGAACCCTTCGGCTGTGTATAGATTACTGGGCCCTTAACAGGTTGATCTTCTGGAATACTTATCCCTTGCCAAGGAAAGACGAGCTATTTGACCAGCTGGAGGGATCCCATTGGTTCTCAAAGCTGGATCTGAGGTCGGGGTACTATAAGCTTCGCATTCGGGAGGAGGACATCCCGAAGATGGCCTTCAGCAGCAGATATGGTTTGTATGAGTTTATCGTGATGCCTTTCGGTCTCACGAATGCACCCTCCGCATTCATGACCTTGATGAACCGGGTGTTCGAAGAGTATCTGGATGTCTTTGTTATCGTATTCATCGATTACATCCTTATCTATTCAAGAACGGAGGAGGAGCACGCGAGACATCTGTCCTTGACCTTGGAGAAGCTGCGGGAACATAAGATGTATGCCAAGTTCAGCAAGTGCAAGTTCTGGCTAAAAAAGGTGGCCTTTTTGGGCCATGTCATCAGTGGAGCAGGTCTGGCAGTAGATCCGGCGAAGGTCCAGGCAGTACGGAATAGGCCACCACTAAAATCAGCCTCGGATGTTCGAAGTTTCTTGGGACTTACCGGTTATTACCGGAAGTTCATAAAGGGGTTCTCTCAGATTTCCCTCCCTCTTACGTCTCTGATGAAGAAGGAGTCCCCTATGTTTTGACACCACGATGCGAATCTTCTTTTCAGGAGCTGAAGGACCGGCTTACCTCGGCTCCCATCCTTGCTCTTTTGTTAGGGAAGGAAGGATTCAAGGTGTACACAGATGCTTCCTTTCAGGGGATGGGTGTCGTTCTGATGCAGAACGGGCACGTAATAGCTTATGCCTCCCGTCAGCTGAAGCAACATGAGCAGAACTACCCCGGGCACGACTTGGAGATGGGGGTTGTAGTTTTCGCTCTTAAGATCTGGCGACACTACCTTTACGGAGTTCACTGCGATATCTTCTCAAACCATAAGAACCTGTGATACGTAGACACACAGAAGGAGCTTAACATTAGGCAAAGATGCTGGGTGGAGTTTCTGTGAGACTACCAGTACACCATGCACTACCATCCCGGGAAGGCAAACGTGGTCGCAGATGCTCTGAGCCGGAGAGCGAGTACATCAGGAGTAGGCCCGCAGCTGATGGCCTTGGAGTTGGCTAAGTCATTTGAAGAGATGCAAATATCACTAGTGTCCGAGGATTATCCGAAGTTATACATGGAGTACCTAGGATCGATGATTACCACCGATGATATTCGGGACCGAATCAGAGATGGGCAGAAGCTGGATGTGAGAGCTGAGCCGATATTCAAGGCCTTGGAGGAAGGCATGGCAGGAGATTACTCTTTGAGGGACGGGCTCTTGTGTTTCGTAGGCAGGGTCTACATACCGGTAGGAGGCCATAACCGGGAGGACATCATGACGGAAGCTCACTACAGCCGATACTGGGTACACTCGGGGATCACCAAGATGGTAAAAGATTTGAAGAGGACGATGTACTGGCCGGGTATGAAGAAGGACATTACGTACTTTGTGACGCATTGCGAGGCCTGCCAACTCGTAAAGGCAGAGTGTAGGAACCCGGCAGGCTTGCTGCAACCACTTCTGGTGCCGGAGTGGAAATTTGAGGATATAGCCATGGATTTCATACATGGTCTACCTCGATCCCGTGCGGGGAATGACTCGATCTGGGTGATAGTGGACAGGATAACAAAGGTGGCCCGATTCATTCCAGTAGCGAAGGACGCTCCAGTTAGTGTATTAGTACGGAGGTTCATTGAGCAGTTTGACCGTTATCATGGGGTGCCCAAGACTATCGTTTTAGATCGGGATGGGAGGTTTAGATCTAGGGAGTGGAGGTAAGTCCAGGCCCATTTGGGTTCTCGGTTGACATTCAGCACAACTTTTCACCCTAAGATCGATGGGCAGACGGAGCACACCAACCGTACACTGGAAGATCTTTTGCGCCTGTCTATTTTAGACCGCAGCGAGCCTTGGGAGAGATTGCTGCCACTGGTCGAGTTTTCGTACAACAACGCCCATCAGTCCAACATGGGCATGGCTCCATACGAGGCATTGTATGGAAGGAGGTGCAGGACCCCACTATCATGGGTTCAGGATGAGGATCTGCGGGCACTGGGCTCGGAGTTTGTGGGGGATACATATGCTCAAATTAGATTGATCCGGGATAGGATGTTGGAAGCCTAGAGCAGGCAGGCCAAATACTATGATGCGAGGCATCGTCGGGTGGAGTTCCAGGTGGGAGACTGAGTTTTCTTGAAGATACGGCCGATGCACGAAGTCTCGCGGGTTCGTGGGCGGAAGAAGCTCAGTCCGAGATATATGGGGCCTTACAGGATCCTGGAGCGGATCGGCCCCTTGGTTTATCGACTGGAGCTACCGCCGGAGTTAGCGGGATTGCATGACATCTTCCACGTCTCCTCATTACGGAGGGCTCTGCTACGCCCTGAACAGCTGATTTCCTCGGCAGATGGCCCGGTGGACTCGGATCGGTCAGTCAACTTGGAGCCTATCAGGATCGATGACACGGCAGTGCGGGTCTTGCGACGTAAGAAGGTTCCGCTAGTCAAGGTTCTGTGGAACAATCATGGGCAGGAGGAGCATATATGGGAGCCACAGGACTTGATGCGACAAAAGTATCCGGAAATTTTCAGTCAGGTATACCTCACAACCCCTCCGGACAATCAATTTGCTTTCCTATTTTAAACCAATAGGACTGAAATTTAAAGAATAGGGGCTAATCTTTTATTTATTGGGGTCTAGACTTTGTCAATTGGGCGAATCGGTCTTAGATTTGACAATTGTCTTTAAACCTCACATAGCAAACATGGCGTAGAGATGTAAATCTTACAACTCTCATGGGATGTTACAAGCTTCTTTCTCCCGATAGGAGCCCCCGTAGGCTTAACCTTGATTTCGGGGACAAAATCTTTGTTTTGTTTATTGGGATTTGTAACATCCCATTTCCAACTAGACCCCTAGAAGTGGTTTTGTCATAACATAACCCTAGGAAACCCGAGAATTGAAGTCTATCAACCAAGATTTCGAGTCACGGGTTGGTCATGCCCGTGACCGACCCGTCACGACCGTGGCCTAGGGTGTGACCCCTTTAACGATCGTCGACCTCAGAAAGACGATCGGCGAGCTCAGAAATTTCAACATGGGCCTGGCACGCTCGTGACCGATCCGTCACGCCCGTGACCCTGGAATGGCATTGAGTGAGCTGAGCTCACTCAACATTGTATTCTGGATGGCGTTGAGTGAGCTTAGCTCACTCAACGCCATAAGCTAGACGGCGTTGAGTACACAGACTGCACTCAACGCCATCTTAAGTAGGCTGGATGGCGTTGAGTGAGCAGAGCTCACTCAACACCATAAGCAAGACGGCATTGAGTGCACAGACTGCACTCAACGCCATCTTAAGTATACTTGATGGCATTGAGTGAGCTTAGCTCACTCAACGGCATAAACTAGATAGTGTTGAGTGCACAGACTGCACTCAACGCCATCTGCTGAGGCCTGGAATGGCGTTGAGTAAGCTGAGCTCACTCAATGTCGTAGTTTGGATGGCATTGAGTGAGCTTTCCTCACTCAATGCCATAAGCTAGATGGTGTTGAGTGCACAGACTGCACTCAACGCCACCTTGAGTAAGCTGGATGGAATTGAGTGAGCAGAGCTCACTTAACGCCATAATCTGGATGGCATTGAGTGAGTTAAGCTCACTCAACGCCCTAGTCTGGGAGGAGCATTCTGGATGGCGTTGAGTGAGCAGAGCTCCCTCAACACCGTATCCAGGATGGCGTTGAGTGAGCAGAGCTCACTCAACGCCACAGAATGGATGGCGTCTAGTGAGCAGTGCTCACTCAACGCCATTTTACTTAGAATTTTTCTGGTAGATTTTGGCTGGGTGCTGGTTCAGTTTAACCGGGC
Organism: Platanthera zijinensis; assembly: GCA_039513925.1. Taxonomy (NCBI): domain Eukaryota; kingdom Viridiplantae; phylum Streptophyta; class Magnoliopsida; order Asparagales; family Orchidaceae; genus Platanthera; species Platanthera zijinensis. The sequence goes on along the minus strand of CM077094.1, from coordinate 59,079,827 downwards.
CATTTCGGGAAGTGGGCCAGGGGGTGTTATTTAGTCATTCCTCTATTAAGACCTAATTGAGTCTTATTTAAATCAATTCTGACCGGTCAAATGGAGGTAGTCCACGTGGCCGTCAGTTTTGAAATGCAGAATAGTTTCGGTAATGGCCGAGAACCTGCTCTCATGGCCATCAATGGCACTTGATGCCGTGGCCTTTTTCCCTCCTCTGTAATGGTTGGACTCAATTCCTCTAGGGAATAGGAGGAGTTTCCAGCCGTTACTTGGCAGGATTGAGCCAGGTTAAGCCCCCCACCTCCATGGACGAGCAAAGCTTTTAATGGCATTAATGGCCATTGAAGTTCTGGCCTCTCCCCTCCTTAACCGAGCCTTTAAACACCATCAAAGGCCCAAAAGGAATTTTTCCTAGCCCTTACTTGAAGCTATTCGAGCCCTCCCACTGTTCTATTGTAGAATCCGAGCGGCGCCACCATCGGAAATGGCTTTCCGTCAATCTGTACGCCTCCAGCCCGCGAACAAGGTCCTCCCCTCCTCTCTCTCTACGAGTAGATCTTAGCCTTCTTTAGGATTAAGAATCGGGCTAAACGGAGCCCGATCGGTGGGGGGGAGCATCTCTTCCTAGTTTTCCCGCAAAATTTTATTGCTCGGGTTCGCCGGATTCCGCCTCTCCGACGTCCACGCCGCCGCCCGGCGATGGCCACCACCTCAACGGAGGTGGTGGTGGCGGTGGCCGGCAAGGGAGGAGGCTGGATGGCCGGTGGCAGCGTCTGGAACGCACACCAAATCAGGCTAATCCTAGCACTTGGCTGGAGGAAGAAGATGACCCAGCACTGTTGGATCTTCTTTAAGATTTGTGCTGTTTAATTAATCTTTTTTCTTTTATATGAATTTTTTTTGTACTAGAATATCAGTCACTTTATAAAATTTATGAAAAATACTTAGAGGCTTTATATCAAGAAATGGTCAACATAAAATTTGTAGCCCTATGGGTCTACTATATTTTAAAATTAATTTGGGTCAATTTAGTCAACTTGTTTGACCAGGGCACCTCTTTTGGTGGGATCTATACCTAGATCTAGAAAGAGACTAAAAGGTGTGCCCACCCTTCATCCCTTGACCAAATGATCTGAAATTTGGGCAGGGAGTCTAACCTAGCAATACCAAAAACCTGTCAAAAAATGGGAATTTTTGGAGAATGTTTTTCTATAGTGTTTAGAAAATTTTAATAATATTAGGGTAAATTAATTAGATGGCTTAATGACTTCAAAACCCTCCCAAATTTTGGTGAGTGGTCCCTGGGTTCATCATGAGGCTACGTATAATTTATCATCTCATTGGATGATGTTTTAGATTGGAAATTGACAAACCTAAGCTTTGCCCTATTAAGGGGTTTTTAGGTCAAAAGTGCACTTTGAGATTGGAGTGGCCAGATCACCTCAACAGAGGCTATTATTTTGGCCACTGATTAGGCATGATGCCTAGCACCCTCTCATGGATTTTGAGGTGGATTGGTGTAAATTTTACCTAGGACCCAAGGTCAAACCCTAAGGATGGTTCTTGGTGGTTTGTGATGGGCAAGTGGTCAAATGACCTGGTTATGATCTGAAACTTGCTAGATAGAATTCTAGGGTAGCTAGAATCCTCTTGTAGAAATCTAAATGGAATTTAAAGTAAATAAGTCCCTCAAAACCCTAACCCTTGTTTAGGGCACAAAAATTATAGAGATAAAAATGTCACTAAACTCACTGAACAGTGATGGGATTTGGGTAGAGTAGTTTTTAAGGTTAGTAAAAGCTTTGGAGATTTTATTATGAATTTAGGATCATTATTTTGGATACTTCATTAACAATTTAGTAGTTTGTATTATTTGCTTAGAAATTTATTATGGAGAAAATACTTTCTAAAAATAGATGAACTTTAGGCAGAGGACTTTTTATTATGTTTTAAAGCTCTATGAATTTTTATGGGATATTTAGAAGTTTAATTCTAATGCTTGCTTCATTAAGTGTTATTTCCCATGAAAATTTAATTAAATCTATTTTGGTACCTAGCAAGCCTATAAAATTATGATCTTTGCACAGTGACATTTTCTGTACCATATTAATATTCAGTAATTTTTACATAGGATTAATAGGATTATAATGGTTAAATTAATTAGAGGCTCAATACTTTCTGTAAAATCATAAAAATTAGTATTTGATGATACCTAGCTGTTATTTAGTGATCATAATTTTTAGGTGGCCATTACTTGAGAAAATCATGTAGTTCTTGTTTAAAATTACCCATGGCCAATTTTTGGGAAAATTAAATAAATATCAGATTAATTAGGAAAATTCTAAATTTCTGGATTTAGGCTAACTATGTCATGATAGACCTCCAGTAAATTTCATAGGAGATTTGGAAGACAATTTGGAGTACCTCCCCTTGTATACCTCATATAGCTTAGGATGGTCTGCGTTTAGTAAAATAGCTGAAATCATATTAGGCTACATGATGAACTTAGAGGATTTGGGTATTGGGTTAGTTGTTTGGAAATATGTATGAATTCATCCTCAGTAACCAAGATGAGGTTAGGTTGGTAGGTTGTCGAGTCATAAGAGGTGCTCGGGACCGACGAAAGATCGTCCTTCCCGGTGGGAGAGGAAGAGTCTTAACACACTAGGGTTAGATCCAAAGTATTTGAATGGGATCGGGTAATGGGTAATAACCAATAAAAGTAAGTGCCTTGCGAAAGGGAACGATGAGATTCAGCTACCATCATAGTTCCTAGTGCCCTTTGAGAGCCCTTCACAGGGAATACCGGGGGCAGTCCTGGGCTAACGTAAACCGTAGGAATAATAAACTAAAAGAGCAACTAGAATATCTATGGTTGCACATTCACACACCCTGGTAGCTAGGGAGGTAGAATAAGTTTGTTTGGTTGCCATTCAGACGGTAGCTCTGAAGGTAGATGCACGGACGGGACAGTCCGGGGAGCCGAGGGCTCGAGGGTTTGAATACAGAATAAGGTGGTGGGTCTTCGGTATTTGATTGTCATTCACACCGACATCGGTACGTTGACTCGGCGATGTGGGACACTTAGCCAAAGAAAGTCTGGTGGATATAGCCAGCACTAGTACGCAGATACTCTAGTTTGTTTTCTTCTAGGGGCGTACGGAAGGGCTAGGCCCGGTAGTGTGGATACCCGCCTAGGAGTGGGGGGCCCGACCCACTGTCTCCGTTTGCCACTACGGAGGTTCCTGGGAGTGAAGCTAGCTGACCGAACAGGGGGAACTAAAGGTCTGTGCGCATAGAGTCGTATGCGTGAGTTGCACTTGCATGAATCATGGCATAGCATATCACTACACTCATATTTGCATACAACCGGCACCCCAACGTATAAATCGGAATGGGACTTTTTATACGATGGGAGCCTTGCAAAAGACCCCTTAACTTATAAGTTTGTATGGGCATTCATATAAGTTAAGGTTACTTACTTACTTACTTACTTGCTTTCTATTTGTCTTCTTATGATTATACTACTTACCACTTGTCTACTTTACTGCTCACTATCGTAGAACTGCTAGATGTACTCTATTTTAATTAGTTGTTTATACACCATGAATAATTGTTAGACTAGTTCCACCGTCATCCGTTTGATTATTCTCCACCTTTGTAGCTTCCCTTTCCTCCTCTCCACTCGGTGCTTAGGAGCCGTGTGGGGAGGGGTAGGGGATGATAGGGCTTAGTCTTTATGACTAATGGTTTTCGAACCACAACATTACAGGAGCTCTGGATGGGAGACAGGGACCAGCAGCCCAGGGACCAGCACCAGCGGAGTACGGTGCGCATGGAGGTGGGCCAGTCTAGCACCGGAGCGCCTGTGACTAGCTCTGTGAGTGTTTAGTATTTTTATAGCTTCCGTGATGAGTGATTTGTAGTGAGGACTCTGATGTACCGGGCTCGAGCCCGTTTCTTTATTTCATCTGAACTGTTCTTTGTAGTACTTTATATATGTTGATGGACTTGTTGTGATCTTATTCATATGAGTTTATGTGGACATGTTTACATTCAGAGTATACTTACTTCTCTCTCCTTGTGATCGAAAAAGGCCGGCGGAATTGGCGTTTTGTAGTGGCGGCCTTCCCGTGAGTCGGTGCCACCACAAAGCGGCAATTCTGGGCTAAGACCCCGGTGGTTGAAAAAGAAAAAAAAGGGGTCTTACATGGGGTTGAGCCTACCAATTCTTAATTTCTTGAATAATGAGAGGGGAATAAGGTTGATACTCTTACCTAAGTCGGTCAATGCGTGCTTGACAAAAAGATCACCAAAGACACACGGTATAGACATTTGACACATTAAAGGAAAGGCTGATGACAGCTCCAATCCTAAGTCTGCCAAAAGGGACTGAAGGATTTCAAATTATCAGCGACGCATCCGGATGCGGTTTGGGGTGTATATTGGTACAACATGGCAGTGTGATCGCCTTTGGGTCTAGGAAGTTGAAGCCTCACGAGAGGAATTACCCCGTCCATGATTTCGAATTGACGGCGGTAATTTTTGCGCTGAAATTGTTGCGGCACTACGTTTATGGTGCAAAAGTGGAGATCTTCACGGACCACAAAAGTATGAAGTATCTCCTAGATCAGAAGGAATTTAATATGCGGCAGCGCAGGTGTGTTATGTTCCTTGGGGACTATAATGTAGCGATTCAGTAAGTGCCAGGCAAAGCCAATGTGGTGGTCGATGCCTTGAGTAGAAAATACTCTAGGCAAGGGAATTGGATCAAAGCTCATGATGAGTGATTGGGACAGGACTGGGAGTCCCTAGGCATGGAGTGTGTAGCCAGAAGGCGAGTCTAGTGTGGCTCGGTTGAACTAGATTGAAATGCAGAATGATTTGTCCCACCGTATTCGGGAAGAGACCTGTTTGGATGTGGAGTTCCAACCATATGTGGAGGAAGCTCAAAAGGGCGAGTGTAGAGCCTCGGAGATGATTGATAGGATTTTGAGGAAGGGCGAAATGATTTGTCTGCCGCAGTTCGGCAAGATCCGTGAGGAGTTGATTTTTGAGGCTCACTTCACAAAGTACTCCATTCACCTGGGCAATACAAAGATGTACTTGGATATGAAGAAATCCTATTGGTGGCCTAGTCAGAAGCGGGACATAGCTTTGTACTTGAGTCGGTTCCAAACATGTGCCTTGGTGAAGGCCGAGTGTCAGAAGCTGGGAGGGTTCTTGAAGCCTCTTCCTATCCCCGAGTGGAAATTTGATGACATCTCCATGGATTTTGTGCATGGGTTACCTAGATCGCAGCAGGGTAACGACGTAATTTTGGTGATCGTGGATCGCTTGACCAAAGTGGCACACTTCATTCTAAACCGGAAGGAGGACAGCGTGAAGAAGGTGGTGGAATTGTATGTTCGCAACATTATGACACTACATGGAATTCCTAATAGACTAGTTAGTGATCGCAATGGATGTTTCAAGTCTAAGGATTGGCGGTTGGTTCAGAAGAGTATGGGCACGAAGCTCAAGTTCAGTACGGCTTTCCATCCTCAAACTGATGGGCAACCCGAAAGAACGAACCGTAATATGGAGGATTGGCTGAGTATGTGTACTCTTGACTTCAGAAAGAAATGGGAGGATCACATCTTCATGGTAGAGTTCGCGTATAACAACAGTTACCAAGCAAGTATAAAGATGGCGTCATACGAAGCTTTGTATGGGAGGCAATGTCGAACACCGATATCTTGGACAGAGGAGGGAGACACTAAGTTTTTGGGAAAAGAAGTGGTTGCTGATGCATGTGAGTTGGTGTGAACCATTCAAGAGCGCATGAAGGTAGCTCAAGATCGGCAAGCAAAATATTTTAATGCTCGCCATAGGAATGTGGAATATGCGGTTGGCGACCTGGTCTATCTGAAGATCAAGCCGTTCAAAGGCATTTCACAGATTCGCCGACTCAAGAAGTTGAGTCTGAGGTTTTTGGGACCGTTCGAGGTTATAGAACGGGTGGGAGAAGCATTGTACCGATTGGCATTGTCCACGGAGCTGAGTGGATTAAACGATGTCTTTTATGTCTCCGTCTTGAGGAAAGCTTTGGTAGAGTCTTGTGTGATGATCAAATCGGCATCAGTGCCGATAGAAGAGGACTTGAGGACGCGAGTTCGTCCAATTAGTATAAAAGATTCAGAAATTCGGCAGTTGCGGAATAAGGAGGTCAAACTCGTAAAAGTTCGTTGGGACAAACTGTGGTCGTGAGGAGTTTTTGTGGGAGTGAGTGCATGCCATGCTTAATGAGTACCCCGAGCTTTTCTTCTCAGGTACCGTTTAAGTTTTGTGTACTTTCTATTTAAATTTCGGGACAAAATTCTTTTAAGGGAAGAGGAATTGTAATGCCCCGAAACTTAAAAGAGGAACGGATGGCGTTTTCAGGCCATGTTGGGTTCTGAATAGGCTGACATGGACTGTGACATGGGCGTGTCACAGGGCGTGTCGTGCTTGAGTTCGACAATTTTTCCGAGAGGTTGATGAAATTCAGTCGACGAGCGTCGAGACAGGGCACACGGCCTGAGAAATGGGCGTGTCATTGGTCGTGTCCTGCTTGGGCAGTTTGGTGAGTTGAGCTGAGTATGTTACACGACCTAGGACACCGGCGTGTCCCAGGGCATGTCTAGCACACATCATGTGACATGTGCGTGTCACATGACCATATCCTGTTCGGGATTTGATGGTTGTAGCAATGAATGAGGCACACGGCCCATGACACGGGCGTGCCACTTGAGACACGGGCGTGTCCAAGCCGTGTCACATGCCATGTCCTGTTATGAAATTTCTGGTTTGATGGTGATTAAGGGAACACGGCCTTGGACATGAGCGTGTCACAAGCCGTGTTCGGCCCAGGAAATTCTTTTTAGGGCGAATCATGGTCGTAGGTTTCCTTCAATTAGGATCTGAAGGCTCAGGCTCTCCCCTGCTGGTATTTGGCTGGTAATAGGGTTTTCAAACCCTCATTTGCACCTATAGCTTTCTTTTTCTAAGGTATAGAGAGAGGGGAGAGTAAGTAAGAAGGAGGAGGTCAACTCCGGCAACCGGAGAAGCTTCGGAGCCCCGTTTCTCGAGAGGAGTCCAGATCCACGAAGGCAAGATCTTTGCGGTGGTGTTCATCTGTCCAAGTTTCTTCATGGCTAGGAAGAGAGTCGTAAGGTAACGACACTTCTCCTCTTGGTTTTTAGGATGCATGTTTAGAATCTCTTATTTACAATTTTTGGGCTCCAGATCTCTCAAATGAGAGGGGATTGGGTTGCCATGGTTCAAGAGGAACCTCTGGGTTGATTGTGTCCATCCCCGGCATTATTTTGCAATAGAGATCCGCTTCGTTAGTGGATTAGGCATTGTGGGTGAAGCCGTAGTCGCGACCGTTAGTCCGACTGGGTGATGTTGCATATCGAGCCTTAAGGATTCGGTAGGAATCCGTTGCGGCAAGATGTTGTTGTTATATATATGTTTTCCCCCTTTTCTTGAGTGAGTACTTGTATCCGAAACCGGACAAGCTTAGCTCCTCATTTGGCTGTAGATGGTTTCCTTGGTGCGCTGGAATGTTGCAGTACCAATGGTGGATTAGGGTGGGGAAAGTGAAAGGCTATGTTTTGTGATGTTCTAAGGAGTGGCTTTGTCTCCGTGGTCGGCTGGCTATCCCGTGACGTGCAAGTCATGTGGGGAGAGTTTCCCGACGAGACTAGTCCCCTTCTGTGAGACTGACGAGAACGCCAAGCATAGGGAAAGCCCGGGGAATGAGGCCATGAGCGGGTGGGGTCCAGCAAGGGTTCTTAGAATCGGTTGTGTGTGAGATGGAATCCTATCGTGAGACGTCAGAGTTTGCTGGCAAGCTCGGGTTTAATAACCATGTACGGGTGGGGCCTTGGCAAGTTTTCCGTGTAGTGGCTTTTGGGCCGTTAGGGGCATTGTAGTCCCCTTTTGTTTGCAGCTTTACGTCAATGGGGAAATGGAAGTACCCAGTTGTGATGATGCTGTGCTAGTTGCATACGCGATAGGGCGCCTTGGGTGAAGCTCGGGTTTGCTTACATGCTGCATAGTAGGCCGCTTTTTATTTTGTGCACAACGTAGAGATTGTGATGTTTGTATGAGACATCCAAACCTGTTTTAAAGCTTTACATTATTGGAATTGCGGTTCAGAATCGCCCCGGTACTGCGGTACTATTCGAAGTGGAAGGGCGTGTCCCCTACGGGCCTAACTAGCTTCCTCGTGGATCTGCCCGAGGACCAAGTTGATATAAAGATCAGTTGTGCCGTCACTAAACAGACCGGTCTTTTGGTCGAGTTGGTAGCGCTGGGTCCTCTCAATTGGTATCAGAGGGGGTCCTGGGTTTGAAACCCTGGGGTCGTTTCTGGGGGGGATTGTTGGAACTGCGGTTCAAAATCGCCCCGGTACTGCGGTACTATTCAAAGCAGAAGGGTGTGTCCCCTGCGGGCCTAACTCGCTGCCCCGTGGATCCGCTCGAGGAACAAGTTGATATAAAGATAAGTTGCGCCGTCACTAAACATACCGGTCTTTTTGTCGAGTTGGTAGCGCTGGGTCCTCTCATACATGTTTATGTATATGGTATATGAAGTGCTTACTTGCAGATTGGACGGGCACCCCAGGGTCCGTTAAGGGCGGACGAGAGGAGATGTGTTGGTTACACAGTAGAGGTCAACATTGTTGACCCACATTACAACAAATTTTTATAGGGCAAGGATCTCAAGCGGGAGCATGTGCGCCGGCTGAAAAGCCCTAAGCCTCATGAAGTGTTTGTTGTGCTTTCTAAATTGTTTCTTTTTTATTGTATGCTTAATGTTTTGGGTATTTTCCGGCTTGCATACCGAGGTAGCCTAGGAGTGTTGTTGCATGTTGATGTTTTACCTTGTGGTCTTTCCGCTTAGGACTCATTTGATGTAAGGACATAAGGCCGTGGTGATACTCCTGTTTTTGTTAGTAGATAACTTCTTGTTGTTTGGTATATTTCCACAATATTTAATTCTGAGTTTTTAGATTGGGTAATATCATCTTTTAATGCCAAAGCTGTGGCGTCTGTATGTTGTGGGGCCCCGGCAAGACCCATATTATACGGTCATTATAGGGGGGTGTTACAAACCTCCTATTCCTATGATGGTTCAGGAACCAGTTGGCATAGTGGAGCACGTGCCGGTGAGACAAGTGGCCATTGAGCAAGTGGCCGCAAGGCGAGCAACAAAGAAGCAACTGAAACACGTGATGAGTTTCAATCCCCCTATGTTTATGGGTAATGGAACCCCTACACAAGCCGAAGTTTTGATCTCAATAATAAAGATGATTCTGACAGCAACTGAAATAGAAGAGTAGCAAAAAGTCATTATGACTACCTTCTTAATGGATGGTGAGGCAAGACATTGGTGTGATGAGTTGGAGCTGCACCAGTTTGCTGAGCAACTATTGAGAGAGATCTCAATGGAGGATTTCTCAAGGTGTTTTCTGGCAAGATATGTTCCATCGGCACAGCGGAATTGCTATGGAAAACAAATTTCAAAGGATAACTCAAGGGGAGAGGTTGGTGAATGACTACTTGCACGAGTTTACTAGATTGGGCAGATATGTAGGCTTTACGTTTGCAAATGAGGAACGAAAAACAAATAGGTTCTATGAAGGGCTGAGAGATGACCTGCGGATGCTTCTCTCAGGACCGATGACATCGGGTTTCCTTAAATTGGTCAATAAGGCCCGTTCCCTTGAGCTGGACATGAAGCGTGTGCAGCGTAAGAATGATTTGGCAGGGAAGAAGACAAAGTTCAAGGTACATAGTTCTTCAAAGTCTGGGTTTTAACGGTGGAAAAAGAAGCCTAAAACTTTTGCGTCGGCTCCCTCTTCTCCTGCGTCTAGAGCAACTACGAGGAGAGGTCTGCCCACATATTACACATGTGGAAAGGTGGGTCATATAGCTCAAAACTGTTGCAGTGATCTTCCAAAAGGTGAGAACAAGGTGTGTGCATCTTATGCTGTAAAGGGAAAGGCAGTGGTGGAATCGACTGCATCCCAAGTGCAACCCCGAGTTAATAATAATGGCCAACCGAGGGCCATAAAACAAAGTGACGTCGTGACATGTATGAGTTAAGATACAGTTTTTACTGCTTTCCATACATAGTAACTTTTGCATTGCTTGTGTATGATTTGTTTAATTTAGTCTTTGTCCTGATTTAGGAGTGCCCGATGAGAGCATTGTTTGATATAGGAGCTTCTCATTCTTTTCTATTAGATGACTTTGTGGGGCGTATTGGAGTGCCTTCATTTACGCCGACAGATCGAGTGAATGTGTTGCTACCTAATGGGTGCTTGATGCATGCAGATCGAGTCTGTTGTGTTGTTGTGCGAATAGGAAGTCAGGACTTTGGATTGGAAGCATCAGTGCTACCGATATCAGAGTTTGATGTAATTTTTAGTAAGGACTGTCTCTCGGAGCAGCGTGCCTATATAGATTGCATCTCTAAGGAAGTCATACTAGGGCGAACACTGAGCGAGAGACTAAATTCGCTAGTATGTGAGTATCGAGCAAGACATTGATGTCCGCATTCTAAGTGGTCAAGGAAGTTCAGAAGGGTGCGAAGTTGTTCTTCATGCTGTTGGAGGCTGTTGAGCCAAGGCCCAGTGTGAGTGATGTTCCTATTGTATCGGAGTACGCTGATGTGTTTCCTAATGATCTTTCGGGGTTACCGCCCCAGTGGGAGATTAATTTCACTATTGAGTTTATGCCAGGTGCGAAAACTATGGCACGCAGCCATATCGTATTGCACCAAAGGGGATAGAGGAACTAAAGGTTAAATTACAAGAGTTGATGGAGCAAGGCTCTATACGGCCAAGTATGTCACCTTGGAGCGCTCCTATCCTATTTGTGAGAAAGAAGCACATGAGCTTGTGGCTATGCAATGACTATTGAGAGCTGAATAAGCTGAAGGAAAAGAATAAGTATCTGATTCGACGAATTGATGACTTGTTCGATCAGCTAGTGGGCTCAACTGTGTACTCAAAGCTAGATTTAAACTCTGGCTATTACCAGTTGAGGATTCGGGAATGTGATATTCCCAAGATAGTGTTTGGTATACACTGTGGTCATTACGAGTTCACGGTAATGTAGTTTGGGCAAACAAATGCGCCATCGGTAATTATGGACCAAATGCACCAAACGTTTTAAGAGTACTTGGATTTATTTGTCATCGTCTTTATTAACGATATTTTGGTGTACTCTCAGTTTGAAGGTCATGCGAACCATTTGCAGATGGTGTTGCACACCCTTAGAAGAAACATGCTCTATTCCAAGTTCACGAAGTGCGAGTTCTGGATTTCGTCAGTGGCCTTTCATGGCCATATGGTTAGTGGAGAGGGCATTACTGTAACCCCCCCCCCCCCGGTTTTTTGTGTTTTGTTTGATCGTTGTTTGGAATTACGATGACGCGTTGTCGGCCTTTGCCGTTGTTAGAGTGTGGTCTTAGCTCTATAGGTTCCTTGAGTGGCATATTTGTAGCCTGTTTGCAAGATTCTCCAGCTAGCCGGAGTCTATTTTTGTGACTCGGCAGAGCCTCTCAGGGAATGCTTGTGCTTTGTCTTTGGCAGGTGTTAGCCCGAGTTTTGATCGTCGGATGTTGTTTTCGACTTCACAATTTTTTTCGTAGAATTGGTGTTTAGCTACGGTGCGAGTTTCATCGAAGTCCGAGATCTTTTGTTTTCGCGTCGTTTCGACGTTTGCTTGTTAGCTAGTAGTAGTTGCTTTTGTTGTCCATGGCCTTGAGTGGCCGAGCTTGGTAGGGATGGTGCCCTATTTTTAAACTAAGTTGCTTAGCTAATTATTTATATATATATATATATATATATATATATATATATATATATGTTTGGATTTTGGCTTGGGTGCGGATAGCTAAGTTTATATAAGTAGCTATGCTGGCATATAAGTTTATGTATTATATAAGTATATGTTGTTATAGATATATAAGTGTATATATATATGTATATATTTTTATATAATATTGTTATGATATATATATATATTATATGTATTAGACCTTCCTTTGCTTCTAGTGGCCGAGCTTGCCATGCTTTAGGATTAGTTTATTTAACTATCTAGCTGAGTGGGGAGTTTTCCAAGCTTATATAATATTCTATCAGCTTGGTGGCCGAGCTTCTCCATTATTCTATTATTATATTATCTTAGTGGCTGGAGATATTATAAAATAGTTAGCTGGTTTCATCTTCCCAAAAAAAGAAGTCAGTTAGCTTCTTGCGGAAGGAGCGGGAGGCGGAGGCCCTGGAGCTTTGGTCGGCGATTGCTGGAGGATTTAAGCTCGGTTTTCGCGTATGATAGAAGATTCGGTTTTCTCTCCTCCATATCTTCCTCCATAGGTGGTCGATCTTGCCGCCGGTTCCAAGCTTGGGAGTTAACTGCTGTTTCCTGGAGGTAGAGGCAAGTGGAGCCCTTTGCCCTTGCCAAGCTTGTTCCCTTTTTTTGTTTTTTTTTTGCGTGTGTTGTTTTATTTCTTTGGTATAGTTGTAGCTTAGTTGTTCTTCTCTTAGAAGATAGGACTGCTTCAGGCTTGATTTTAACCTTATCCAGATTTAAGTTTTCTCTCTACTTGTTGTTGTGGGTTGTCCAGGTCAATAGCTGGAGGTAGGGTTTAGTCCAGGTCAATAGCTGGAGGTAGGGTTAAGTCTAGGTCAGTAGCTGGAGGTAGGGTTTGTAGTCCAAGTCTAATAGCTATTGTAGCTTAGTGGAAGGGTTGAGTGAGTGTACGTCACTCAACGCCTAGACTGTTAGGCTTTTGGCATTGAGTGTGGTGCCCTCACTCAACACCATGGTCGTTATTTTTTGGCTAAGTGTTTTGGCATTGAGTGAGTGGATCGCACTCAACGTCGTGGCTGTTTCGTATTGAGTGAGGTGGACTCACTCAATGCCGCATCTTTTCCCAGCAGCTAAGTCATTTGACGTTGAGTGAGTCGGCCTCACTCAACTCCATGGCTATTTCGACGTTGAGTGTGGTGGACTCACTCAACGCCAAAGCCTATTTTTGCTCTAAGTCCAAAGCGTTAAGTGGGTGGACCTCACTCAATGCCTTGGCGGTCAGGTTTTGCGTTGAGTGTGGTGAACTCACTCAACGCCAAGGCTAGTTTCCGCGGCTAAGTAGAAAAGCGTTGATAGCGCTGAGTGAGTTGAGCTCACTCGATGTCGTCAACCGACGGAAGTTTTGTGGCTAAGTCTTTTTGCGTGGAGTGAGTGGAGCTCACTCAATGCTGCGTCGAGTGGACTCGACGCCGTTCCTAGCTTGCGTTCGGCGCTGAGTGAGTGAAGCTCACTCAATATCGTGTCAAGTTTGGTGTTGAGTGAGTGGAGCTCACTCAACGACGCGTCGAGTGGACTCGACGCCGTTCCTGGCTAGCATTCGGCGCTGAGTGAGTGAAGCTCACTCAATTCCGTGTCATGTTTGGCGTTGAGTGAGTGGAGCTCACCCAACGCCGCGTCGAGTGGACTCAACGCTTTTGCCTTGGGTTTGGTGTGTTTCCTTAGGATTGTTAGTATGGCTTTTTCCCTTAGAAGGGAGGGGGGGAGTTTTGTGTTCAACTAGTTTTTGAAAGCCGACTCATGGATTATGGCATGTGGTGTGGTTTTGTGGGCTCTTATAGGGGTGAATTGTATGTGCTGAGCTGTTGCCACCACCACCTAGGCCATGTTGAGCTGTTATGGTTAGGTGTGTGGACCCTGTAGCTGCCACCGGTTGTTTTCACCCTGGAGTGTTTTTGGGTCTGGTTGTTGGTGAGGGCTGTGCCACCCACTCCGACCCAAGGTTTTCACCACGGCCAATAATTCACAAAGATTAGGATTGTTTGACCCTTTCCTTTCTCATGGCTATTTCTTTTGGCATATGTTTGCCTTGGTGCTGCTGCGGATATTTAGCAGAGCTTGTTGCTATTTATGTTGATACTTGGTGTACTTTTACTGCTCTTTAGACAGTGTTTCTTCTTACTCTAATGCCTTTTCTTATACTGATAGCTTTTTGTTGCAGGGTTGGTAAACCCCCTTCTTTTATTTCTTATGAACCTAACGCTCCACTTCCTTTATTTCTTTTTTACTTGCTGAGGTGTTCTTTTTTTTGAATGCCTCAGGTTAAGGTTGTAGCCAGTTAGACGGCTAGTACTCTTGTGGAGCTTGCTTGTGGCCTCCTAGGTAGCTGAGGTTGTTGTTCTTCATCCTTGTGAGGTAGTTATCTTCCTTTCTATATAAATATGCATACTCACCAGTGGGTTCGTGTTAGGTTGTTGACGCCCACTGGTGGCTTACATATGATTCTAGGAATGAACTAAAACTACTACTTTTGCCTATTTGAGGTTGTTCATTTGTTTTCTGGGAAGGATTTATGCTTGGTTGTATGTTAGGTATTTTAAAACCCTAAAGCATTATTATATGTATCTCATGCACGTCATGTTTCTAAAACTCAGACACTATTTTTTCCTAATAGCGTAAAGACTGTATTTTTTTTATATACTGTACTAACCTCTAGAGTCGTGCATACCATGAGTCGTCCCTTGGGAACTCTTATGCTCATTCAGGGTGACTAAGAAACTTAACCAAAGTATTTTCCACTGTATATAAATATATATTTTGGACTAGCAGATCCATTATGCCAAGGGATACGGACATTAAGATATAACTTGTTTTCTTTCATATTAAACTATAAATTTTTCCTTAAATCTAAAGTCTGGAGTTTTGCCTGAGCGTGTGCAATTATCCCTTGCACGATGTGGCATCATGGCACGTATTTTCTCTTACTCTGATACGATTTAATCGTTGAGAAAATGTGGGTTATGACAATTACGGTGGATACTGCGAAGATAGTTGCGATACAGGAGTAGCCGATGTTTTCCTCTATCGCCGAAGTCATGAGTTTCCTTGGATTGGAGGGCTACTATAGGCGCTTCGAAAAGAACTTCTCGTGGATAGCCTTACCTCTCTCCACACTAACGAGAAAAGATCAGAAGTTCATTTGGATGCCAGAGTGCGCACGGGCATTTGAGGAGCTGAAAGGTCGTCTGACTTCGGTGCTAATCTTGATGACACCATGTGGTTCGGACGGCTATCAAATTTATAATGATGCATTAGAGAGCGGCTTAGGCTGTGTTCTTCTTCAGTTTAGTATGGTGATAGCTTATGTATCATGCCAGTTGAAAGTGCATGAGCAAAACTATCTCGTCCCTGACTTGGAGTTAGCGGCAGTGATTTTTTAACTTAAATTGTGGTGTCACTACTTATATAGAGTGAAAGTTGACATCTTCACGGATCATATGTAACACCCTCATCCGTCATATAGCATATGACAGAAGTTCCGGACTGGGCCCGACGCCATATACTACGGACAGGTAAGGAGATTACAAGTTGTTTCCAAATTCATGTTCACTTATGAATGCACCCTAACTCAGAGCATCCAAGCGAAAGCATTTTAGTTTATGAACCCTTACCGAACAAGAATGTTCACTACACAACAGGAATGATATGTATATATATACATAACATATGTTTTGGTCGTAGCCATATTACAATCGTTTCCTTTAAACAACAAGTGGTTTCATACTTCGGCACGCAGGCCTGCCACACATGAAAACAGCAAAATGTTCACCTTTGGGCCTTCAAGGGCCAGCCAATTGCAGCACATGTACTTCAGTCTGCTACTTCAACTTTGCTCTCCAACACCTGCATAAAAGGGTCCACCAAATCTGGTAAACAAAGCAACTGTCAACATTTTGTTAACCCGTTTATAACGATCCCACCCTGAAAGTCCACCTAGTGTCAACTACCGTCACCTATGGGGGGGATAGGTGACTTGCAGCGTATTTGCGGAATTAAAGGTGTACCTGCAGAATCAAAACAAAACACACAGCACAAAAAATAACACAGGCAATATATAGTGGTTCCCCGATTTGGGTACGTCCACTTTCTCCCTTCGACCTATCTCCCAATCCAGGGACGACTCGGTCACTTCACCAACAGGATTGAAATCCAATCCTTGCACTATCAGAAGGAACCCTTCCACACGTAGGAGTCAACACTCCCACAACACGGGTTGCACCCAACCCTACAACTAGGAACCAAATGTTCCTTTACAATGAAAACGAAATTAGAGTGTATAAGAAAATACAAACAACTTGAAGATCTAGGTGTCCCTTTTCGTTAGACTACTTGTTCTTGTAGGCAACGAAAAGTCCACAACCCTAGATCTTTCTTGGAGAAAATCTCCCCGAGACCGGCGGCGGCGACGAGCGGCGGCTAGGCTCTCGGTGTTGGCGGCGGCAACTGAAAATCTCCCCGAGACCGGCGGCTAGGCTCTCGATCGGTTCGGACGGGGATGGATTTCCCTATCTCAAATCAAGAGACAAAAGATCTCTGGTTAGACGCGTGAGACGCTGTGCAAGACTTGGCTTCTATCACCGGGGATCTGGAGGAGATCGAGATCAGCAACGGTGATCACTGTACGAGCGGCGGCGACGAAGACGAGCAGGTTCGCGAATTTAGGGTTTGACGGCCGCTGGCTTTCGTATTCTGTATCCGTGTTAAACACTGTACACCAATACTCGTGTATTTATACACAAGGTCATAAAGATGACCGTTGTGGGCCCCACCAAAGCAAAGACCTAAGTCCGGTTCGAAATACCGCTGGAAACCTGGACCGGTCCAGGAAATGTCAGAAATTTGCCCAAGTCAAATTCGGCGAGAATCGTATGTGATTCTCGACGAATCGGCGAGAATCACTTACGATTCTCGCCGAATTCTACTTGGCGAATTCTGGCATCACAGGTTATACAGGCCGGGGAGAATCGGCGGGAATCACATTTGATTCTCGCCGAATCGTCGAGAATGCAAAGTCATTCTTGACGAATTGGCGAGAATCACTTAGTGATTCTCGATGATTCTGCCTTAAGAGGATTTTCTGACTGCGTCGAGACAGCTGGCCCAACCTGGCGAGAATCATCTTGTGATTCTCGATGACTCGTCGAGAATCACAAGTGATTCTCGACGAATCGGCGAGAATCACTTAGTGATTCTCGACGAATCGGCGAGAATCACTTAGTGATTCTCGACGATTTACACTTAGACGATTCTCGTCTTTCAACCCGTGAGCTGGTCTATGGCCCATCCTTGCTCCTTGTCTGCTCTTGCTTTATCATAGCCCTGTACTTGAAATTAAGTACACCCCAATAGAGAGAGTACACGTAGGCCAACACACCGATCTGCTCAACGAGGGATTATGTCGCGTAGACCCGTGTATATTGATCCACTGCACCCTGACATTGGTGTGTACTTAGCGTGAAATAACTGCAAGCACAACTAGAAAGATTTCATCAAACACACTGTCTATTTACCTTGGCTTGCTCAGGGGCTTCTTCAAATCAGGTACATTGTGGATACAATACCCAACACACCCCTTACTCGGGGCATCATTTATCCATCCCTGCAAACAAGGCTCATATATATCATGGAGTCCACAAAGTGCACTTTATGCACCATTTATCACAGACGTAGGCTCAACGGCCACACGCCCCGTGCACTTAGGATACATTTTCGGTGTCCACGGCTTTCCGCGTATCACCATCATTAACTTTATCATTCAGAGGTCCTTAACTTGACGACTATATAGTTCAGATGTATTTAACTTAACACTAACTGCCCATTCAGAGATACTTAACTTAACAACTCTATTGTTCAAAGGTACTTGACTTGATGGCACAGTAATTGCCCTTCACGGCACAATTCATTCTTTTTCCATTTCATGCTAGAACCCACCATTGCTGGACAATTTAAGCTCACAGCTTCGTATAGAGTGACCCTCAGGTCTCTTCAAGACAGGTCACACAACATTCCAGCTCACTTTCAGGGTCTTTTCCTATAAATACTTCCAGTACTTTGATGCAGTATCCTGCACACCCATAGACCCCAAATTTCACACGTACATCACACGCATATACATGGAATCTTCTCCAGCACGCAAATAAAACATCACCAATCCAGACCAACTTGTCCAGATGGGATTCTCACAGCATTCTTATTCCGTACTCTACATTTCCGGATCTAAATACAGGAATATATGGGGATCAAATGGATCTTCCCATTGTAATCCACCTGTTTTCCACCTTTTAGTGAGGGGATCCATGCAAATATGCAAATTGAAGACTTTACTGGTCCAGGAGAATCTCGTTACCCATATAGTTAGATGGAAAGGAACACGTCGCTCTCCTCTTCGCGGATCTAGCTTTAGCTCTTGATTCCAGCCACCAGATCTTCTCCAGCAACTTCAAGTTCCACCCAAACCCTAGCACCAGCCGAAAGCTCTTTGCTCTAGAACTGTGAAGCAAGGAAGAGAGAGGAAAAACGAAATAATAAATTCCTCAATCCATCTCTCTGCGAATATGGCAACGGGTTTTACCCCAGCCCTATGATCTCATCACATCAAGAAAATACAATGGCTCGAGTTTGAGCTACCACTACTCAGGGGCAGCACACCAACCACCTGATACGAGTCGCCTCTTCGGCGACATCTAAATTCGTCAATTCGTCGAACGGAGTCAAAATCGTCGAATGAAATTCGTCGAATGAGAGCACAACACCGCTCAGCTTTGCTCGACGGTTTTGTTGAGCTTTGCTCGACGCTTCATCGAGCTCTGCTCGACGCTTTGTTGAGCTCTGCTCGATGATTGTGTCCAGCTCAGGTCAACTCTTAGCCTGTACTTTTTTGGGTGTTACAATCCTCCACTCCTTACTGAAATTTCGTCCCGAAATTTAATACAGCATGTAGAAACCAGTAACAAATATGTAAGAACATATATTTTATGTACAACAAAAATGTTATAACAGTTTATAAAACAACTCGGGAAATTCAGCACGCATGGTTTTCTCCCGCTCGCATGTTAGCTCATCACGACCACAGTTTTCCCACCAGACCTTGACCATCCAGATTATCTTATTCTGCAGCTGCTTATCCACTTTATCCTCGATCCGAATGGGCCTAACCTTCATCGTTAGCCCAAATTTGACCGGTATGCGATCATTCGCAATTACTTGAGTTGGATCTTTCACGGCTTTTCGATGCACTGATATATGGAACACATCATACAATCCACTCAATTCTACTGAAAGAGCTAGCCGATAATCAACTTCTCCCACTCGCTCCACCACTTCAAATGGACCAAGATATCTCAGACTTAAATTTTTCAAGCGCTGAATCGAGGACATGTCGTTCCGATGCTTGGCATTATAATACTTTATCTGCCTATCTTGGGCTACCAATAGCCTCTTCCGGATAATGTTTATCGTCGAATTAGCCTCTTTGACTTCCTTACGCTTATACAATTTAGACTCGCCTGTTTCCGCTCAAGCTAACGGTGTACGGAACTTCCTACCATACAAAACTTCAAAAGGCGCCATATTTATGCTAGTTTGATAACAATTGTTGTAGGTGAACTCTACCATAGAATGATGGTCTTCCCACCTTTTTTCGAAATCCAAGGCACACATCCAGAGCATATCCTCCATAGTTCTGTTGGTCCTTTCGATCTGACCATCCGTTTGCGTATGAAAGGGTGTACTGAACTTTAATTTTGTCCACAACAACTGATGGATTAGCCTCCAATCATTCGAAGTTAAACGCCCATCTCAATCACTAATGATGTTATGGGGCACACGTGCAATCGTACCATTTGCTAGACATAAAGTTTATCCAAAATTTCCACTGAATCGTCCCTCTTGTTCGGAATGAAGTGAGCCAATTTAGTAAACCTGTCCACGATCACCAAAACAGAATCATTCCCGCGTTGAGATCTCGGCAAATCGTGCACGAAATCCATCGAAATATCATCAAACTTCCATTCTGGAATAAGTAGGTACTTCTGGAAACTTCTAGGCTTCTGGCATTCAGCTTTTACAAAGGCACAAGTAAGAAATTTTGCCACGTAATGGCTATATTTTTCTTCAGACCTGGCCACCAGAACATCTTCTTCATGTATTTATACATTTTTGTGCTCCCTGGGTGGATTGAATACTTCGTGAAGTGTGCCTCAAAGAACAATTTTTCACGTAATTTACCCACATTCGGGATGCACAAACGATCACCTTTTCACGAAAGGTCGTCATCCCAAGAGATTTGGGCAATGGACCAATCCACTGCATAGCATTGTATACTTTCATCAAGTTCCGTTGCTCGCCTAATCCTGCCCGCAAGGTCATATTGTACCTCCGTCCATTTAAGGCATGCACTTGCAGTAGCTTTCTTGTACACATAAGAGATGTCCAAGGCCTCCAACTCCTAGATCAGACGCTTATCATGCATATTCAACAAATTTGCTGTTATCGGATTCCTATGACTCAAGGCATCTGCGACCACATTTCCCTTCCAGGGAGTGTAAGGAATTTCAAAGGTATAGTCCCCGACGAACTCCATCCACCTTCGTCGTCGCATATTGAAATCCTTCTGATTTAATAGGTTCTTTAGGCTGTTATGCTCCGTGAATATATTCACTTTCACGCCATATAATAGTGACGCCACAATTTGAGTGCAAATATCACCGCCTCCAACTCCAAGTCGTGGACAGGATAATTTCGCTCATGCACTTACAACTGGCGTGATCCATAAGCTATCACCTTACCAAAGTGAAGAAGAACGAAGTATAAGCCGAACCCTGATGCATCACTATAAATTTTATAGTCATCTGAACCAAATGGCATCGTCAAGATTTGCACAATAGTCAGACGACCTTTCAGCTCCTCAAAAGCTCGTACGCACTCTGATGTCCTAACAAACTTCTATTCTTTTCTCGTTAGTATGGTGAGAGGCAAGGCTATCCGAGAGAAGTTCTCTACGAAATGCCTATAGTAGCCCGCCAGTCCAAGGAAACTCCTGACATCGACGACAGAAGACAACACCGACGACTCCCGTATCGCAACTATATTCGCAGGATCCACCGCAATGCCCTCTCCACAACCACATGGCCGAGAAAGGCCAGTGATGACAACCAGAACTCGCACTTCGAGAACTTGGCATAGAGCTTGTTCTTTCTCAGCGCGTGTGACACCATCCACAAATGATTCGCATGATCATCTTTACACTGAGATTACCCCAAAATGTTGCCAATAGAGACGATGAATAAAAAATACAAGTACTCTCTAAATGTTCGGTGCATTAGGTCCATAAATACTGATGGCGCATTTGTTAGCCCAAATAGCATTACCGTGAACTTGTAATGACCATAGTGTGTACCAAACGATGTCTTGGGAATATCACATTCCCGAATCCTCAATTGGTAATAGCTAGACTTTAAATATAGCTTTGAGTAGACAGTTGATCCCACTAGCTGATCAAACAATTCATCAATCCGTGGAATCAGAAACTTGTTCTCTTTCGTAAGCTTATTCAGCTCTTGATAGTCAATGCATAGTTGGAAACTTCTGTCCTTCTTTTTCACAAATAGGATCAGAGTGCTCCAAGGTGACATACTTGGGCGTATAAAGCCTTGATCCAAAAACTCATGCAATTGAACCTTTAGTTCTGCCATCTCCTTTGGCGCAACACGATATGGCGAGCGGGTCATAGGTTTCGCACATGGCACCAACTCAATAGTGAATTAAATCTCTCGTTGGGGTGGTAACCCTGGAAGATCCTTAGAAAACACATCAGCGTACTCTAGTATAATAGGAACTTAATTCACATTGGGCCTCAGCACAACAAACTATAATAGTGTGAAGAACAACTCCACGCTCTTCTGAAATGCCTTGACCACTTGGATAGACGACATCATGGTCTTGATCGATCCTCGCATACCAATGAATTTAGTTTCTCGTTCAGTATACATCCCCAGTGTGACTTCCTTAGAGTTGTAATCTATATAGGCATGCTTCTCCGAGAGCCTGTCCACACCAAAGATTACATCAAACTCCAATATCGGCAGCACTGATGCTTCCAATCAAAAGTCCTGACTTCCTATTCGCACCTCAACACAACTGGCTTGATCTGCGTGCATCAAGCACCCATTAGGTTGCAGCACATTCACTCGATCTGTTGGCGTAAACAAAGGCAGGCCAATATGCCACACAAAATCTTCCGACAGAAAGGAATGAGAAGCTCCTGTATCGAACACTGCTCTCGTCGGACACTCCGAAATAAGAACAAAGTCGGAATCAAACCAATCATGCATAAGCAACGCACAAGGTATTAAGTATGGAAAGCAGTAAAAACTATATCTTTACTCATACTTGTTATGACGTCGCTTTGTTTTATGGCCTCTTGTTGGACAAGATTATAAACTATGGGTTGCTATTTGGATGCAGTCGATTCAACCACTGCCTTTCCCTTCTAAGCATAAGCGTACCCGTATTTTTCTCCCCTTTTGGAAGGACACTCAAGTAATCTTATTCCATATGCCCCACTTTGCCACATGTCAGCGGACCTCTCCCAAATGTTACTCCAAACAGAGGAGAAGAAGGAGTCGGCATAGAAGTTTAAGGCTTCTTTTCCACCATCGATACCCAAACTTTGAAGAACTAGGTACCTTGAACTCAGGCTTCTTCCCTGCCAAGTCATTCTTACACTACATGCGCTTCATGTCCAATATAAGGGAGCGGGCCATATTGACCAATGTAAAAAAACCCTGCGTCATCTGTCATGAGAGAAGCAATCGCAGCTCATCTCTCAGCCCTTCATAGAAATGATTTGTTTTTCGTTCCTCATCTGCAAACGTAAAGCAAGCATATCTTCCCAATCTCGTAAACTTGTGCAAGTTTTCATCCACCTACCTCTCGCCTTGAGTTAGCCTTTGAAATTTGTTCTCCATCGCAATCCGTTGTGCCGATGGAACATATCTTGCCAGAAAACACCTTGAGAACTCCTCTTTTGAGATCTCGCTCAACGACCAACCATCGAACTAGTGTCGCTCAACGGCCACTTGTCACACCGCTACGTGCTTCACTATACAAACCGGCTCCTGTACCATCGCAGGAATAGGAGGTTGTCCCTGACCTCCAGGTTGCGCATTCATCATTGCAAACACGGCTTCCGCAACCATCCGTATAGTTTCCACTGAAGGAAGAGGTGTTGTCGCCTCATTAGGTGCACTACTCTCCACCGAGCGCTAGGGTTCTTGTTTCCCCACCCAACTTTGAGTTGCCTACAATGTGAAACACATAATTAGGCAACTACGAATATTGCCAAAAGCAATCACAGGAACATACCAGTTTCGCAAACATGAGTATTTTCATTCCTAAGTGGACATTCATGGGTTCTATTATGTTTACACGGTAACGCACAAACATGTGCTCACCACCCCTTAAAAGAATTCGACCACTCATTCAAATAAGAAAGACCAAGAATGGAATCTGATGCCAATTTTGTAATGCCCCCATCCGTCGTATAGCATATGATAGAAGGTCCGGGCGGGGCCCGATGCCATATGCTACGGACGGGTAAGGAGATTACAAGTTGTTTCCAAATCCAAGTTCACTTATGAACGCACCCTAACTCAGAGCATTCTAGTGGAAGCATTTTAGTTTATGAACCCATATCGATAATAATGTCCACTACATAACAGGAATGATATATATATATATATACATAACACATGTTTTGGTCGTAGCCATATTACAACTGTTTACTTTAAAGAACAGGTGGTTTCATACTTCGGCACGCAGGCCGGCCACACATGAAAATAGTAAAATGTTTGGCTTTAGGCCTTCAAGGGCCAGCCAATTGCAGCACATGGGCTTCAACCCGCTACTTTCCACTTGGCTCTCCAACATCTGCATAAAAGGGCCCACAAAAACGTCGCAAACAAAGCAACGGATAGCATTTTGCTGACCCATTTATCACAATCCCACCCCTTACTCCGGGAGGCATTTCTCCATCCCTGTAAACAATTCATCATATATATCATGTAGTTTACAAAGTGCACTTTAAATATCTTTCATCACAAATGTAGGCTCAACGTCCACACGCCCCGTGCACTCAGGGAATATTTTTGGTGTTCACGGCTTCCCGCGTATCACCACCGTTACTTTGTCATTCAAAGGTCCTTAACTTGACGTCTATGTCATTCAGAGGTAATTAACTTAAGGACTAACTGCCCATTCAAAGGTAATTTAATTAATGATTCTATCGTTCAGAGGTACTTAACTTGATGACATAGTAATTGACCTTCACGACACAATTCATTATTTTTCCACTTCAGAATAGAACCCACCATTGTTGGGAAATTTAAGATCACAGCTTCACATACAGTGACCCCCCAGGTCTCTTCAAGACAGGTCACACAACATTCCAGCTCACTTTCAGGGTCTTTTCTTGGAAATACTTCCAGTACTTTGATTTAGTATCCTGCATAGCCCTCGACCTCAGATTTCACATGTACATCATATGCATATCCACGGTATCTTCTCCGACACACAAATAAAACATCACCAATCCATACCAACTTGTCCAGATGGGCTTCTCACAGCATGCCTATTCCGTACTATACATTTCCGGATCTAAATGCAGGAATATATGGGGATCAAACTAATCTTCCCATTGGAATCCACTCCTTTTTCACCTTTTGGTGAGGGGATCAATGCAAATATGCATATTGAGGACATCACTTGTCCAGGAGAAACTCATTACCCTTGTAGCTCTCTTCGAAGCAATGACGAAGCTTTTCTACTGGGATGGAAAGGAACACATCGCTCTCCTCTTCGCAGATCTAGCTTCGACTCTTGATTGCATCCATCAGATCTTCTCCAGTAACATCAAGTTCCACCTAGACCTAGCACCGGCCGAAGGCTCTCTGCTCTAGAACTGAGAAGCGAAGAAGAGAGAGGGAAAAGGAAATAATAAATAATCAATTTATCCCTCTATAGATATGGCTTCGGGTTTATACCAACCCTACGATCTCCTCACATCAAGAGAAAACAATGACTCGGGTTTGAGCTACCACTACTCAGTGGCCGCACACCAACCACTTGACACTAGTCGCCACTTCAGAGACATCTTAATTCGTCTATTCGTCAAGTGGAGTCAAAATCGTCGAACGAAATTCGTCGAACGGGAGAACAACACTGCTCAGCTTTGCTCGACGCTTCGTCGATCTCTGCTCGACGCTTCGTCGAGCTCTGCTCGACGCTTCGTCGAGCTCTGCTCGACGCTTCATCCATCTCCTGTCAACTCTAAGCCTATACTTTTTAGGGTGTTACACCATAAGAGCATTAAGTATCTATTGGATCAGAATGATCTCAATATGCGACAGCGGAGGTAGATGGAGTTCCTCAGGGACTATACCTTCCAGATTCATTATACTCCTGGGAAGTGAAATGTGATCGTAGATCCCTTGAGTTATAGGACTCTGGCAAGAGCAAGTTGGATGCATATGAATGAGGAGCATCTAATCGATGAGTTGGAGGCCATAGACATCTCTTGTGTGGACAAGAATGCTACTGCAAGTGCATTCCTGAACTAGACTGAAGTATAGTATGACCATGCAGACAGGGTTAGATTAGCAATAGAAATAGATGAGAGGCTACAACGTTATGCAGCGGATGGGTCAAATGCTCAATTCTCCCGGGCTGACGTCCTTTTGTGGAAAGGTGATCGTTTGTGCGTCCCGAATATGGGTAAATTATATGAAGAATTGTTGTATGAGGCACACTTTACGAAGTATTCAATCCACCCAGGGAGCACAAAATTGTATAAGGACAAGAAAAAGATGTTCTGGTGGCTAGGTCTGAAGAAAGATATAGCCCAATACGTGGCAAAATGTCAGACTTGCGCCTTAGAAAAAGCTGAATGCAAGAAGCCTGGAGGTTTCCTGAAGTCGCTACCTATTCCAGAATAGAAGTTTGATGATATTTTGATTGATTTCGTGCACGGTTTACCGAGATCGCAATAAGGGAACGATTCTGATTTGGTGATCGTGGGCTTGTTGACTAAAGTGGCTCACTTCATTCTAAACAAGAGGGACGATTCAGTAGAAAGCTTGGCTAAGCTTTATGTCGAGCAAATAGTACGATTGCAAAGTGTTCCCCGTAGCATCGTCAGTGATCGAGATGGGCGTTTTACTTCGAATTATTGGAGGCTAATCGACCAACTGTTGGGTACCAAGTTAAAGTTCAGTACGACCTTTCATCCGCAAATGGATGGCAAGACTGAAAGGACTAATAGAACAATGGCGAACATGCTCCCTATGTGCGCCCTAGATTTCGGGAAGAGGTGGGAAGATCACCTCTATATGATTGAGTTCGCCTACAATAATAGTAATCACGCTAGTATACAGATGGAGCCTTTTGAAGCATTATACAGTAGGAAGTGTCGTACACCGTTAGCTTGGCCGAAAACTGACGAATCAAAGAACTTTAAACGTAAGTAAGTCGAAGAGGCTACTTCGACGATATACTATATTCGGGAGAGGCTACTAATGACCCAAGATAAGCAAGCAAAGTACTACAACGCTAAGCACAGAAACGTAGAGTTTGCAGTTGGCGAGTGGGTATGCTTAAAGATCAAGCCATTCAAAGGCGTGTCCAGGATTCGCGCTTAAAAAAGTTAAGTCTGAGGTATCTTGGTCCGTTGTTGTGGGGGAACGAGTTAGAGAAGCTTCCTATCAGTTAGCTCTATCTGTGGAGCTAAGTGTTTGTACGATGTGTTTCACATATCGGTGCTGCGAAAAGCTGTGAAAGAACTAGCTCAAGTGGTGGTTGCAGATCAAGTACCGGTCCATAGTAGGCTAATGACGAAAGTTAAGCCCATTCGGATCAGAGATACAAAGATCAAATAGCTACGAAACAAGACAATCGGTATGGTAAAAGTCCTGTGGCACAACTGTGGCCATTAAGAGCTAATAAGGGAGCGTAAGCATGCCATGCGTGATAAATATCACGAGTTATTTGTGTAAGTTGATATAACATTATTTGTATGAATAAAAAGTGGTAACTTTTAAGTTGCTGTCTTCCTTATAGTTGTATGCAAAATTCGGGAAGAAATTTCTGTAAGAAGGGGAGGGTTGTAGCATCCCAAATTTGACAGCAGAAAGTTTGTCGTTATCGCTGGGCAATACTGGGTATCATCTGGTGGCGATGGCAACGCAGAGTTCGTAGAGCTATACTCGACGCACATAATGTGTTTGACAAATCGTCGAATGATATCGCCGAGTGGCAAAAGTTGGTATCTCCAGATGGCGATACTAGTAAGCGT
This sequence comes from Platanthera zijinensis, assembly GCA_039513925.1. Taxonomy (NCBI): domain Eukaryota; kingdom Viridiplantae; phylum Streptophyta; class Magnoliopsida; order Asparagales; family Orchidaceae; genus Platanthera; species Platanthera zijinensis. The sequence goes on along the minus strand of CM077094.1, from coordinate 59,052,581 downwards.
TGAGTCGGCACTCGATGCACTCGATGGAATAAATGGTTGAAAGCATTTTGTAGCTTGATATTGCCGGTGATAGTGGATATCGCCGGGCGATAGTGCAGCGTGGCATGAAACATGTGTCAGATTTGTTGTTAAGCAGCCAATAAGCGGTGGTTGACCTGGGTTAAAGCCGTCAAAGCGGTGAACTCGATATCACCAAGTGGCAATATTCGATATCGCCAGGCGATAGCACCAAAGTTTACCAGTCAACTCAAATCTTGGCCTTTCCTTTGTTTTGAATGGGAGATCATATGGCTGGGATTAATCCCGAATCCACTTAACCAGAGAAGAATAGGAAGGATGTTTCTTTCTCTTTCTCTCTCTCTCTTTCTTCATTTCTTGATTTTCCTTGAGTGAAAAGGAAGAAGAAGCTAAGAAAGTGATGGGCTGAGCTTTGTGAGCTAGTTGAAGGAGATCTTGTGGTTGGAGGCCAGATCTGAGGATAGATCCGCGAAGATCGAGGAGAGCGACGTGATCCTTTTCATCAGTGTAAAAAAGCTTTGTCATGGCTCCGAAGAGAACTAAAAGGGTAACGAGTTTCTCCCGGACAAGTGAAGTTCTCAATATGCATACTTACATGGATACCCTCACCCAAAGGTGAAAAAGGGTTAATTCCAATGGGTAGATCAGTTTGATCCCCATATATTTCCTGCATATAAATCCGAAAATGTGGAGTACGAAATAGGCATGCTATGTGAAGCCCATCTGAACGGGTTGGACAGGATTTGTGATGTTTATTTTGCGTACCAGAGAAGACTGCGTGGATATCTGTGTGATGTACGTGTGAAATCCGGGGTCTAGTGGTGTGCATGATGCTGCATCAAAGTACTGGAAGCATTTACAGAAAAAGATTAAGAAAAGATCACTGTATAGAGAATTGTTGATATCGCCGAGCGACAATGAGTATCAACAGGAGATAGCTCCAGGGGAGCTACAAATTTGTGTGACCTGTGTAATGCCCCGAAACTTAAAAGTGAAACGGGCGATGTTCAAACCATGTTCGTGTCTTCGTAGGGTGAACACGGCCTGTGACACGGGCATCTCACATGGTTGTGCGTGCTCAGGTAGTCGAGTTGAGGTCGATGAGCGTTGAGTTCTCGAACACGGTCTGTGATACGGGCATGTCACAGGGTGTGTTAGGCACATGGCATGTGACACGGGCGTGTCATATGGCAGTGTACTCCTTTGGAAGTTTGATCCTATGTCGACTAAGGGACACGGCCTGGAACACGGGCGTGTACTGTATGACACAGGCATGCCAGATTCGGCACAGGCGTGTTGCCACCCGTATCCACCAAGGGACATGACGGTTGGCGTGGCGGTTATTCGTGACATGCCTCTGGTCACGGGCATGTCGATGACCCGACACAGTCGTGTCAGGTTGGGACATGGGTGTGTCCTAACCCATGTGCTTTTCTGTACTCGACAATCGTGTTTGGATCAAGGCACACGGCCTGAGACATTGCAATATGCAAAGCCATGTTCGGTGCAGGATTACGAGATTTTAGGCAAATCTGAGCCATTCATTTTCTTTAAACAAGATCTGACGGCCCAAATGAGTTCCTGCTTTCTTAAGTCCGGGAATAGAGGATTAAATCCTTATTTCCTCTTAAGTTTTCTCTTTCTAAGGAGTTAGAGAGAAGAGAGAGCAAGGAAGAAAAAGGGGAGAAATCTGGCCATCGGCGGAGCATCGGAGCACCGAATTGAGAACCGAGACCAGTTCCGTGGAGAGAATTCCCTTGTGAAGCCTTTCATCCAGCTAGTTTTTCTTGGCGCCAAAGTAGACTTCAAGGGTAACAATTCTCCACTTGGACATGTGAAGTCCTTTTATTTTCTGCATAGGAAACCCTCTCCTGCGAGTGTGCGGTGAGTGTGTGATGTTCCGTGGGGTAGATGTGAATAGTCCCCCTTGTGTTGCATGTAGAGTCCGGAATCGAAGTACGAACCTAAGCATTATGTGTGAATCCTACCCGGACGTGGTTGTTTGGATCGGTGATGTTGCATATTGTATGGATTATCGGAGAAGACTCCGTGCGTTGTGTTTCCGGGTTTCTACGCGGTAGAATGCAGTAGGGATCCATGGGGATTCGCTCCAAGGCGCACCCCAAAAACTGGGTGGAAACGTAATTCGTCTAACTTGGCGGCCGGGGAGCCAGCTTTGAACATAACTGGGTTATGTGATGTTTGGGAATGTTTTAGAATCCGGGTGAAGCTTGGCCCGCCCGTACATCTTAAAGTGACTAGGCGGAGTGTGCAACGGGCGGGTGGAAATGGACCTAGGCTTTGCGGTTTGGTGCTAGAGGCCCTAAAGTGGAACTGGCCGTTGGCATAGTCGGGATTCTTGGACTGTGGTCGGAAAGACTCAAAAATGCTTATAATGTTTGCCATCCCGAGGATGGTAGTTAAGCCACGAAATTGATCGGATTCACCGAGAATGTGCCCTAAGTGCACGGGGTGTTTGGCCGAGCGACCCTACACCTGTGGCGAATTATACTTATGCACTTAATTGTTTAGCTGGGCTAATGAAATATAAGGAAGGAGCACTGCCATCCCGTGTAAGCTGAGGGGTCGTTATAATTTGGTCAGCTTTATCTGACCGTTGCTTTGTTTGCCACTGTGTGGTGGAATGTTGCTTGCAGGTGCTGTGGAATCAAGCGCCAAGTAGCGGGCTGAAGCCCAAGTTGCTGAGCTGGCCCTCGAAGGCCAAAGAGAAATGTTGTTTTACTTTTTTCATGTGTGGCCGGCCTGTGAGCCGATGTACGTAAAACACTTTATTGTCAAGTGAACATTTGTAAGGCCTTAAGGCCAGGTACTCTTTTGTGTATTTGTTGTATATCATTCCTGTGGTGTATAGTGGACATTCATGCCAATGTTATGCAATTTTGGGTTCTCTTAAACTGTTTAAAAGCTTCCACTAGAATGCTTTGTATTAGGACGAGTAGTTGAGTTTTTGATATTCTTATGTAATCCTTCCGACTGTCCGTGGTATATGGCGTCGGGTTCCAGCTGCACGTTCTGTTATATGCCATATGACGGATGGGGGTGTTACAATTTGGTATCAGACTAGGGTGTCGGTCGTCTATATTTGAATTTGTGTGTGAATTCTTTTAAAGGGTGGTGAGCACATGTATGTGCGTCATCGTTATAACATAAAAGAACCAATGAATGTCCACTTAGGAATGAAAAAATGCACTTGTTTTCAGGAACCTGAGTGTTCCAGTTATTGCTTTTAGCAATTTGTGTGTCGCCTAATCAAGGATTTATAAAATATTAGGTAGCTAGGAGCGGTGCTGGGCAATCGAAACGTCCGCAATCGGCGGAAAATAGTGCACCGAGTGACGTGCCTACAACACCTCCTTCATTAGAAACCATCAGATTGGTGGCTGAAGCAGTCTTTGCTTTGATCATTACCCACCAAGTGCATCACGCACCACCTGTTAATGAGCAAGAACCGATTAGAGTGGCAGAGCCGGGAGTGGTAGAATACATGGCAGTTATTCCGGTAGCACCAAGAAGAGCCACGGAGAAAAAGCTCAGCTTGTGATGAGCTTTAATCCTCCGGTGTTCGACGGGATGGGAACGCCAACACAAGCTGAGGATTGGCTCTCTACGATGAAGAGGGCCATGACCGCTACAGAAACTATAGAGTGGAAGAAGACAACAATAGCGACCTTCCTATTGGCTGGTGAGGCAAGGATGTGGTGGGACGAGTTGGTGGTTCATCTCGTAGTGGGAAGGTAACTTGGCGAAGTACCGATGGAGGAATTCTCAAGATTGTTCTTGGACAGATACCTACCTTCTGCCCAGAAGCATGAGATGGATAATAAGTACCTTGGTTTGACTCAAGGAGAGAGAAGCGTGGATGAGTATCTCTACGAGTTTACTCAGTTTGGTCGTTATGCTGGTGCTAGGCTTTGTGTTAATTTTTGACTGTCCGGCAAGAGTCCTGTTTGATATGGGAGCTTCGCGTTCCTTCTTGTCTGAAAGATTTGTATCGCGCATCGGAGTTCCTTCCTCGATGGCAAAGGACAAGTTGGATGTGTTGCTGCCCAATGGGTGCTCAATGCACGCGAATAGAGTCTGTGTGGTAAAGATACGGATTGTGGATCGGGAGTTCGTTTTGCAAGCATATTTACTGCCGTTAATTGAGTTCGACGTAATCTTTGGTATGGACTAGCTCTCGGAGCAGCGAGAATGCATTTATTGCAACCGAAGGGAGGTTAAGTTGGGACTGAGTAATGATCAGGAGACTACGTTTGCGGGCATGAAAGGGTCGAGCAAGATTTTGATGTCGCCTCTTCAGGTGGTTAAGGCAATTCAGTCTGGGGCAGAACTGTTTGTCGCATTAGTGCAGGCTTCAATGCCTAAACCTAGTCTTAACAATATTGCAGTTGTGTCTGAGTATCCTGATGTCTTCCCAGACGATCTCCCGGGAGCCCCTCCTCATGGGGAGATTTATTTTACAATTGAGCTGGCGTCGGGTGCCAAAGAGGTGTCATGCCCTCTGTATCGGATAGCGCTTAAGGAGATGACGGAGTTGAAGGTGCAACTGCAAGAATAGTCTTAGAGCAAGGGTATGTGCATCCAAGTTCGTAGCCTTGGAGCGCACCGGTCCTCTTCGTTAAGAAGAAATATGGGAGCTTGCGACTCTGTATCGACTATCGGGAGTTGAACAAGCTTACGGAAAAGAATAAGTATTCGATCCCAAGGATTGACGATCTATTTGATTAGTTGGTTGGGACAACGGTATATTCGATGCTAGATCTAAAATCTGGATACTACCAGCTAAGGATAAGGGAAAGTCACATCCCAAAGACAGCGTTCAACATGCGGTTTGGGCATTACGAGTTTACAGTCAAGTTGTTTGGGCTGACCAATGTGCCATCCGTGTTTATGGATCTGATGAACAGGACGTTCAGAGAGTACCTGGATCATTTCGTGATTGTATTTATCGACGACATCTTGGTGTACTCGCGGTGTGAGGATGATCCCTACAAACATCTGCATATGGTATTGGAGACGTTGAGGAAGAATCAGTTGTATGCTATGTTCTCCAAGTGTGAGTTCTGGTTATCCTCAATCGTGTTCCTTGGTCATATTGTTAGTGGTGAAGGCATAATAGTGGATCCGACGAAGATAGCTGCGATTCAGGAGTGGCCAGTGTTGACTACGGTGGTGGAAGTCCGGAGCTTTCTGGGGCTTGCCGGCTACTATAGGCGCTTCGTAGAGAACTTCTCGCAAATAGAGCTACCACTGACGATGCCGACAAGGAAGGATCAAAAGTTTGTGTGGATGATGGAGTGCGCGTAGGATTTTGAAGAATTGAATAGGCGGTTGGTCACGACGCCTATTTTACGTTCGCCGAGTTGGTCCGAAGGGTTTGAAATTTATAGTGATGCTTCGGGCAGTGGTTTGGGCTTATTCTGCTACAGTATGGGACCATGATAGCCGATGGATAATGATAGTTGAAGGTTCATGAGAGAAATTATACGGTCAATGACTTGGAGTTAGCGGCCGTGATATTTTCTCTAAAGCTGTGGAGGTACTATCTGTACGGTGTGAACGTCAATATCTACACCGATCATAAGACACTGAATTATTTGCTAGATCAGAAGGACCTTAATATGACGCAGTGGAGGTGGATGGAGGTCCTGGGGGACTACACTTTCGAAATACATTATGTGCCCGGGAAAGGAAATGTAGTGGCGGATGCGTTGAATCGTAGGGCACCTGCGCAAGCCAACTGGTTGGCGATGCATGATGAGAATTTTGTCCGTGATTTGGAGGCATTGGTGATATCCTGTGTTTACAAGCAGGCTAGTGCCGAGGCAATATTGTGTTGGACGGAAGTGCAGTATGACCTAGCTGATAGGATTTGGCGGGCTTTGGTTCAGGATAACAGTATGAAGCAGATCTTGGATGAGTCGTTGAATGGGTTAAATTCCCAATTTGCAGTTGAAGATGGACAGCTAAGGAAGGACTGTCTCCTATGCATCCCTAGTGTGGATAATATTCGAGAGGAGTTGATGTACGAGGCTCATCATACCATGTACTCAATCCACCCGGGGAGCACGAAGATGTATAGGGATATAAAGAAGTTGTTTTGGTGGCCAGGGCTGAAGAAGGATGTAGGACTTTATGTGGCGAAGAGCCAAACTTGTGCCTTTTTGAAGGCGGAATGCTAGAAGCCCGTAGGTTTCTTGAAGTCCTTGCCTATCCTGGAATAGAAGGTCGACGAAATTTCCATGGATTTTATGCATGGTTTGCCAAGGTCGCAGAAGGGAAACGATGCCATATGGGTGGTCGTAGATAGATTAACAATGGTGTCGCACTTCATCCCGAATAGGAAGGAAGATTCAGTGGAAAAGTTAGCCAAGCTCTATTTGGATAATATTGTATTGTTTCATGGTGTGCCACACAGTATTGTTAGTGACCGAGACGGACGATTCACGTCAAATGACTGGACGCTGGTGCATAAGTTATTGGGAACTAAGCTGAGTTTCATCACAGCCTTTCATCCTCAGAAGGATGGTCGGACTGAAAGGGTCAACAAGACGATGGAGGAGATGCTTCACATGTGTGTCTCGCATTTCATAAAATAGTGGGAAGATCACCTGTACGTGGTAGAGTTTGCATACAATAACAGTTTTCAAGAGAGTATTGGAATGACGCCTTTCGATGCCCTGTATGGGAGAAAGTGTCGCACGTCATTGTCTTGCTTGGAGATAGGCGAGTCAAAGTTATACAAACGTCAGGCAGTGGAAGACGTCACTTCAGTGGTACGTACGATTCAGGAATGGTTAAAGATCGCTTAGGACAGGCAGGCAAAATACTATAATGCCAAGCAAAGGAATGTAGAGTTCAGTGTTGGCGAATGGGTGTATTTGAAAATCAAGCCGTTCTAGGGTGTCTCGCGGATTCGACGCTTGAATAATATGAGTCTGAGATACCTAGGACCGTTTGAGATCCTGGAGCGGATTGGCGAAGCAGCGTATCGATTGAAGTTGTCGGTGGAATTGAGTGGGCTACACAATGTATTCAACGTTATGGTATTACGGAAAGTGGTACAAGAGCCTTCTCAGGTTATTGATATAGATCAAGTGCCGATTGATAATGTGTTGATGACCAAGGTCAAGCTAGTTCGCATTAAAGGCTTTGAAGTCAAACGGCTCCGCAATAAAGAAGTCTGAATGGTTAAAGTCTGATGGGATAACTGCAGACGTGAGGAGTTTCTTGGGAGCGAGAGCAGACTATGTTTGAAGCATAACCCAAATTATTCCACGTAGATAATATTTAAATTGTTTTGTGTACCTTTACATAATTTTGTGGACGAAATTCTTTAAGGGGGGATTTGTAACGCCCCAAAACTTAAAAGTGAAAGGGCGGTGTTCGAACCAAGTTCGGGCCTTGGTAGGATGAACAAGGCCTGTGACACGGGCGTGTCGCATGGCCATGCCATGCTCGGGTAGTCGAGTCGAGGTCGACGAGCGTTGAGTGCTCGAACACGGCCTATGACACGGGCGTGTCACGGGGCATGTCAGTGATGGTTAAAACGCCGGCTCTTATTTATGTGTGAAAGTGGAGGTTTTTATTTATAAAAAAAGAAGAGCGTTTTTATTTTGTTAGAAACCGAGTTTTAACGAGAGGGAGGCAAGTGCACCTATCGCATGTAGTACAGGATATTCCGGTGTGGAATATCGGGGTCGTATTGTTCTCGGGGCCGGCTTAGCTATATCTACTCTTTCCCTGAAAGCCTATTATTCTACCGATAATATTTTAGGTGGATTATATAAAAAATGAAATGGCGAACATAAAAATAAATATAATGCAGAAAATGAAAGCAGGAAATAAAATGCAGAAAGTCGATGAAGAACTCAGCGCGACAATATCAAAAAGAGAATTGAACGAAAGTTAACTTTTAATAAAAAGAGATCCTAAATTTCAAATTAATTAAGGCGGAGACTCGGCCGTGGAGGTTCCTTAGATATGAGCTCACCTTGGTCTAGGGATATCGCTCACCTGAACGCTAAGACTATTCGACCGATCGCTAGACCGACGAAGGATTCCTCTTAACGCCCGCATTACGCTGAGAACCCCGCTATTGGGTGAGGAACCCAATCCGGTAGAGTCGCGCGCCTCCTCTCTCGAGGGTTAGCGCGAAGCTCTCTTTACCTAAGGGTGATCGGTCCATACGTGCGGCCTCTCGGCGTTGCGTATGGATAACGGAAATAGAGCCCGCACATCGATTATGCGGTCCTACGCGTCGTTAACCCGGGGCAAACCTTAAAAAATTTAATTAAATAGAAAACAGGACCTTTAATTATTTAAAGCTACTTTATCTGTCCCAATACTCTTCGATATTGAGGGCTAAGGGCGGTTAGACACTCATCGGAATGGGGACACTTACGCTAGAAAGCGATAAAAGAAAGCAGTAAAGAAAGCTGAAAAGAAAGCTGAAAATTGCAAGTCCTACTCAAACGAGTAGGACTGAAGAAAGCAGTAAATGCGAATCCTGGCTCAAGCGAGTGGGCGGGGGTAAATTTATCTCATACACGCACGCACTCTACAGAAAAGTAAAATCACACACACGCACTCTACTATAAATGAAAACACACGCACACACACAAAGTTTTCCTACTCAAGTGAGTAGGAAGAAAATGGAAGCAGTAAAAAGACAAGTCCCACTCAAACGAGTGGGCGGAAAATGAAAGCAGAGCGCCATTTAACTCTTAACGAGTAGGCGGAAATAAATGCATACGCACACTCTACAGAAATTGAAATAAAGCAATAAAATCTAACTCATGCACGCACACACACTTGCAAAAAAATAAGAAAAAGCAAAGTGACTGAAAAATTAAAACAACTGCATTTCTACCGCTAAAATGCGGTAGAAATGCATAAAAAGTGCAAATAAAAATTAACCGGACAAAAAGTTTTGAAAATTAAAACGAAAAGCTAAGTGCTCGGAAAATTAAAATGACTGCATTTCTACCGCTAGAATGCGGTAGAAATGCATAAAAAGACAAAATAAAAATTAAACGAAGCTAAAAGTTTTGCAAATAAACGCAAAATGGAAGTTGGCGAAAAATTAGAACAACTGCATTTCTACCGCTAGAATGCGGTAGAAATGCATAAAAAGTGAAAATAAAAATAAACTAAAGCTAAACGGGTGCGAAAAATGAAAATAAAATGGACATTACAATGGCTAGAAAGTGCGGAAAATCCTAAACTAAGCTAAGTTATAAAAGCTATAATTGAAAACAAAGATAAAATGCACAAAAAGGAAAGAAAAATCACTTAAGAAAGGCGCTTCCAAATGAACATTCATACTATGTAAAGTGAGAATAACTAATATTTCATTTATGAAAAAGCTATTACATGAAAGCTATAGCTAGAAAGATAAAACAAACTAAGGGAGGGGGGAGAAAATTCTCTTACATAAGCATTTGGATCCATTTGGGCAGCACCTCCCCTAAGTGAAGTGGTCAAAAAAGGAGACAGAATTCTCATACAGCAGCTGCCCTTTTATAGGCAAAATTTCGGGTTGGTCACGCCCTAGGTCACGGGCGTGACAGGGGGGCGTGTCAGTACTGTTCATGAGCTGATCGGGTGATTGGACTGGAAAGTTGACTTCGGCTGAAAACGTGGCGGTCACGCCCCAGGTCACGGGCGTGACAGGTGTCAGGCACGGGCGTGACTAGGGCGTGACGGGGAGCTGGATTTTGGGATTTGATGCGAGCTTTGACTCGGGGCAGCCCACGTGGCGGACACGGGCGTGACACAATTGTCACGGGCATGACAGGGGGGCGTGACCAGGACAGCTGGCAGCTCGATGTCGGCAACGTTGACTGTTTGACTAATCGTTGAGTGTCGGCATCGACACGGGCATGACCGGCTTTGACACGGGCGTGACGTTGGGCGTGTCGGGCTCGGAATAGTGAAATTGTTGAGTTTTGACTAGCTGATTGCGTTTGAGAGCCTGACACGCCCGTGTCGGGGGGTGACACGGGCGTGACATGGCCGAAAAAATGTTTTTCTGAAAAATTCAGAAAACAAAAATGCTAAGTTAGAAATAAAAAATTACAAAAAAGAAACAATTTATTAAATAAAACAAACTAAAAAATATAAAAATAAGCAAAAATGACTTAAATGAAATACGGAAATATAGGTATATTTACAACTCATCAAATACCCCCATACTTAAGCTTTTGCTATTCCAGAGCAAAAGTTGGAGATGAACCTATAAGGAATTAAAAAGAATCCTAAATTTAACTACCGCTTGATTTAATTGTACGAAAGATCGAAATGAATTTTCGGGATTTCAGAATTAAATCCTAAATTATGAAAGTGTTAAAAATAGAGGAACTGTTTCAAAAAATACTTCTAAATGGAAAAAAGAATGCGAAAATTATTTTTGTTAGTTTAACAAAAATGGATTGGAATTATCGAAAAAAACTTTAGCTAAAAAGAAATTGATAGGAAATAATTCAATTTAAAAATTATGCTCTCAAAAAGTTTTAAATTAATTCTAGAATCATGAAGAATGGATAAGTGGATTGGCGGTTATGAAGAGGGCTTAGATTTTTGAGGCGAGGTAATTTTTTCTCGAACCTCCACATTTTTTTTCTTTTTGGATTATTAGGAAAATGAAATCTTATTTTCCTAATTTTTTTTTCTTTCTTCATAAATATAAATAAACCCAATGCATATGTATAGGAGTAATGAATTTTATCCTCTTACTCTGTAACATATAATCTTTTAATTATTGGGTGCCTATGTTTACGGGACGAAATCTTATCCCCATTGACATAAGATCTTTTAAGGGTGAGTGGGGAATCATACTGATTAAGGCATGAAAAAGGAAGGTGGATGGTTTAGTTTCTAAAAGAAAGCTAGAGTTTAATAAAAAATTTCGAGAGCAACCTCTTTAATTTGGACGTTCCTACGTTTCTAAAAGCATAAGTGGAAATAATAAAAATCCATAAATGTTATTTTCTAACATAAAGATGTGCTTTATTTCAAAAAATAAGAAGTGAAAATGAGAAAAACAAGTTCCCTATAATAAGAAAATGCCATAAAAAATTCTTTAAAATCTTAACCCCAGAAATTTAAGTCTATCGAGCTATAATTAAAAAAATGAATAGTAAATAAAGAATTAATTAAAATTCGCTTATAAATAAACTCGAAACGATTATTTTGGAGAGCAAAGAGGTTAAGAATTAAGGGATTCGAATTATTTTTTAAAAAAATAATTTTTTTGATTTTTATGAGTTTTTTCTAATTTTTTTTTTCATATTTTGGTGTTTTTATCATTTTTTGGAAATTTTTAAAGGTTATGCAAATTTTTTTTTTTGAGTTTTTGAGTTATAAAATTTTTTTTGATTTTTTAATTTTCGGAAATATTTACAAGAGGAGAGAAATTTTCACAAGATAGGAAAGAAAAGGGAAAGAGACGAGAAAATTTACAGAATATATACAAAGTAAAAAAAAAGGGATCGCCCGCGAACAGACTCTTATTTGTGGTTGGTTCGATGAGTCGAACGTCGTGGAGCGATGATTCATTTTTTTTTAAAAAAAAATTTTATTATTATTATTATTATTATTATTTAAAGGATGAAAATATTTTTTGAAATTTTTAATTTTTGCAATTTTTTTTGGTAATTTTTATTTAGTGCTTGAAATAAAAGGACAGAAAATAGGAAGCACTCCCATACTTAAGTCCAACATTGTCCCCAATGTTGCACTAAGTATGAAGAACGATATATATAAAAACAGATATGTACAAAAAGTAAAAACAGGGGTTTAGAAATCTGCCCTAAACCACGTTCGGCGAAGCCCGTTAAGAATAACCCTGCAAAAGTTAAAAGAAATAACAAAAATATAATATAAAAAACGAAAAAGAAAAATTCGGCGAAAATGGTGCGGCTGATAGGGGGCGCGAGGGGTAAGTGAGTGTGTTAAATGTGCGACGGATACGCGATCCCCTAGCGCTCACGATTGTGAAGCGCGCCGAAACTATAAAATAAATACATAATTAATAATTTTTGTGTTTTATATGATTTTTTCTTAGTAGATTTTTTTTTATGTTTTTAGTTTTTTTTTGATTTTTTTGAAAATAAAAATAAAAAGAAAAAAAAAAGAAAATAGGTTAAAGGCAAAATAAAAATGAAAGATATATATTTTTTGAATTTTAAATTTTTGGATGAAAATAAAGATAAAAAAATTTCATCATTTTTAAGTTTTTGATTGATTTTTTTTTTTTTAAGTTTTAAATTTTTCTGAATTTTTTTGTTTTAAAGTTTTAAAATTTTTTTTATTTTTTTGATTTTTTTGTTTGAGTATTTATTATTAATATTAATAATGATATTATTATTATTATTAATATAAAATTTTTTTGTTTGATCAAAATTTTTTTTTTATATATATATATATATTAGTAGAAATAAAGGGTAAAATTAATAGGTTTCAGGAATTCAAAATAGTAAGTCGAAATTTTCCCCGGCAACGGCGCCAAAAACTTGATGGTTAAAACGCCGGCTCTTATTTATGTGTGAAAGTGGAGGTTTTTATTTATAAAAAAAGAAGAGCGTTTTTATTTTGTTAGAAACCGAGTTTTAACGAGAGGGATGCAAGTGCACCTATCGCGTGTAGTACAGGATATTCCGGTGTGGAATATCGGGGTCGTATTGTTCTCGGGGCCGGCTTAGCTATATCTACTCTTTCCCTGAAAGCCTATTATTCTACCGATAATATTTTAGGTGGATTATATAAAAAATGAAATGGCGAACATAAAAATAAATATAATGCAGAAAATGAAAGCAGGAAATAAAATGCAGAAAGCCGATGAAGAACTCGGCGCGACAATATCAAAAAGAGAATTGAACGAAAGTTAACTTTTAATAAAAAGAGATCCTAAATTTCAAATTAATTAAGGCGGAGACTCGGCCGTGGAGGTTCCTTAGATATGAGCTCACCTTGGTCTAGGGATATCGCTCACCTGAACGCTAAGACTATTCGACCGATCGCTAGAACGACGAAGGATTCCTCTTAACGCCCGCATTACGCTGAGAACCCCGCTATTGGGTGAGGAACCCAATCCGGTAGAGTCGCGCGCCTCCTCTCTCGAGGGTTAGCGCGAAGCTCTCTTTACCCAAGAGTGATCTGTCCATACGTGCGGCCTCTCGGCGTTGCGTATGGATAACGGAAATAGAGCCCGGACATCGATTATGCGGTCCTACGCATCGTTAACCCGGGGCAAACCTTAAGAAGTTTAATTAAATAGAAAACAGGACCTTTAATTATTTAAAGCTACTTTATCTGTCCCAATGCTCTTCGATATTGAGGGCTAAGGGCGGTTAGCCACTCATCGGAATGGGGACACTTACGCTAGAAAGCGATAAAAGAAAGCAGTAAAGAAAGCTGAAAAGAAAGCTGAAAATTGCAAGTCCTATTCAAATGAGTAGGACTGAAGAAAGCAGTAAATGCGAATCCCGGCTCAAGCGAGTGGGTGGGGGTAAATTTATCTCATACACGCACGCACTCTACAGAAAAGTAAAATCACACACACGCACTCTACAATAAATGAAAACACACGCACACACACAAAGTTTTCCTACTCAAGTGAGTAGGAAGAAAATGAAAGCAGTAAAAAGACAAGTCCCACTCAAACGAGTGGGCGGAAAATGAAAGCAGAGCGTCATTTAACTCTTAACGAGTAGGCGGAAATAAATGCATACGCACACACTCTACAGAAATTGAAATAAAGCAATAAAATCTAACTCATACACGCACACACACTTGCAAAAAAATAAGAAAAAGCAAAGTGACTGAAAAATTAAAACAACTGCATTTCTACTGCTAAAATGCGGTAGAAATGCATAAAAAGTGCAAATAAAAATTAACCGGACAAAAAGTTTTGAAAATTAAAACGAAAAGCTAAGTGCTCGGAAAATTAAAACGACTGCATTTCTATCGCTAGAATGCGGTAGAAATGCATAAAAAGACAAAATAAAAATTAAACGAAGCTAAAAGTTTTGCAAATAAACGCAAAATGGAAGTTGGCGAAAAATTAGAACAACTGCATTTCTACCGCTAGAATGCGGTAGAAATGCATAAAAAGTGAAAATAAAAATAAACTAAAGCTAAACGGGTGCGAAAAATGAAAATAAAATGTACATTACAACGGCTAGAAAGTGCGGAAAATCCTAAACTAAGCTAAGTTATAAAAGCTATAATTGAAAACAAAGATAAAATGCACAAAAAGGAACGAAAAATCACTTAAGAAAGGCACTTCCAAATGAACATTCATACTATGTAAAGAGAGAAAAACTAATATTTCATTTATGAAAAAGCTATTACATGAAAGCTAAAGCTAGAAAGCTAAAACAAACTAAGGGAGGGGGGAGAAAATTCTCTTACATAAGCATTTGGATCCATTTGGGCAGCACCTCCCCTAAGTGAAGTGGTCAAAAAAGGAGACAGAATTCTCATACAGCAGCTGCCCTTTTATAGGCAAAATTTCGGGTTGGTCACGCCCTAGGTCACGGGCGTGACAGGGGGGCGTGTCAGTACTGTTCATGAGCTGATCGGGTGATTGGACTGGAAAGTTGACTTTGGCTGAAAACGTGGCGGTCACGCCACAGGTCACGGACGTGACAGGTGTCAGGCACGGGCGTGACTAGGGCATGACGGGGAGCTGGATCTGGGGATTTGACGCGAGCTTTGACTCGGGGCAGCCCACGTGGAAGACACGGGCGTGACACAATTGTCATGGGCGTGACAGGGGGCGTGACCGGGATAGCTGGCAGCTCGATGTCGGCAACATTGACTGTTTGACTAATCGTTGAGTGTCGGCATCGACACGGGCGTGACCGGCTTTTACACGGGCGTGACGTTGGGTGTGTCGAGCTCGGAACAGTGAAATTGTTGAGTTTTGACTAGCTGATTGCGTTTGAGAGCCTGACACGCCCGTGTCGGGGGGTGACACGGGCGTGACATGGACGAAAAAATGTTTTTCTGGAAAAATTCAGAAAACAAAAATGCTAAGTTAGAAATAAAAAATTACAAAAAAGAAACAATTTATTAAATAAAACAAACTAAAAAATATAAAAATAAGCAAAATGACTTAAATGAAATACAGAAATATAGGTATATTTACAACTCATCAGTCAGGCACACGGCATGTGACACGGGCGTGTCACATGGTCGTGTACTCCTCTTGAAGTTTTGTCCTGTGTCGACTGAGGGATATGGCCCGGAACACGGGCGTGTACTGTCTGACATGGGAGTGTCAGATTCGGCATGGGAGTGTGGCCACTCGTGTCCACCAAGCTACGTGACGGTTGGCATGGTGGTTATTCGTGACAGACCCCTGGTCACGGGGGTATCGATGACCCGACACGGGCGTGTCAGGTTGGGACACGAGCGTGTCCTAACCCGTGTGCCTTTCTGCACTTGACAATCGAATCTGGATCAAGGCACATGGCCTGGGACACGGCCGTGTGCAAAGCCATGTTCGTCCCAGGATTAAGAGATTTTAGGTAAATCTGAGCCGTTTGTTTTCTTTTAACATGATCTGACGGCCCAGATGTGTTCCTGCTTTCTTAATTCCGGGAATAGAGGATTAATTCCAGATATCCTCTTAACTTTTCTCTTTCTAAGGAGTTAGAGGGAGGAGAGAGCAAGGAAGAAGGAAGGGGAGGAATCTGGCCGCCGGCAGAGCATCGGAGCACCAAATTGAGAACCGAGACCAGATCCATGGAGAGAATTCCCTTGCGAAGACATTCATCTGACTAGTTTTTCATGGCGCCAAAGCAGACTTTAAGGGTAAATATTCTCCACTTGGACATGTGAAGTCCTTTTCTTTTCTGCATAGGAAACCCGCTCTCGTGAGTGTGCGGTGAGTTCGAGATGTTCCTTGGGGTAGATGTGAATAGTCCCCCTTGTGTCTCATGTACAATCCGAAATCGAAGTACGGACCTAGGCATTGTGTGTGAAGCCTACCCGGACGTGGTTATCTGGATCGGTGATGTTGCATATTTTATGGATTGCTGGAGAAGACTTCGTGCATTGTGTTTTCGGGTTTCTACGTGGTAGATTGCAGCATTGATCCTTGGGGATTAACTCTAAGGCGCACCCGAATAACTAGGCAGAAAAGTAATTCTGCTAACTTGGCGGCCGGGGGGCCTGCCTTGAACATAACTGGGTTATGTGATGTTTGGGACTGTTTTAGTATCTGGGTGAAGCTTGGCCCGCCCGTACGTCTTAAAGTGACTTGGCGGAGTGAGCAATGAATGGGTGGAAATGGACCTGGGCTTTGCGGTTCAGTGCTAGATACTCTAAAGTGGAACTGGTCGTTGGCAGAGTCGGGAGTCTTAGACTGTGGTCAGAAAGTCTCAAAAATGCTCACAATATTTTCCATCCCGAGGATGGTGGTGAAGCAACGGAATTGACCGGATTCACCGAGAATGTGCCCTGAGTGCACGGGGTGTTTGGCCGAGCGAGCCTACACCTGTGCCGAATTATACTTATTCACTTAATTGTTTAGTTGGCTAATGAAATGCAGGGAAGGAGCACCGCCGTCCTGAGTAAGGGGCGGGGTCGCTATAATTTGGTCAGCTTTAGCTTACCGTTGCTTTTTTTGCCACCGTGCGGTGGAATGTTGCTTGCAGGTGCTGCGAAACCAAGCGCCAAGTAGCAGGCTAAAGCCCAAGTTGCTGAGCTGGCCCTCGAAGGCCAAAGCGAACTGTTGTTTTTCCTTTGTCACGTGTGGCCGGCCAATGAGCCGATGTATGTAAAACATTATATTGTCAAGTGAACATTTGTAAGGCCTTAAGGCCAAGTACTCATTTGTGTATTTATTGTATTTCATTCCTGTGGTGTATAGTTGACATTCATGCCAGTGTTGTGCAATTTTGGGTTCTCTTAAATTGTTTAAAAGCTTCCGCTAGAATGCTCTGTGTTAGGATGAGTAGTTGAGTTTTTGATATTCTTATGTAACCCTTCCGACTGTCTGTGGTATATGGCGTCAAGTTCCAGCTGGACCTTCTGTTGTATGCCATACGATGGATGGCGGTGTTACAACCTATCTTGAAGAGACCTGGGGGTCACTATATGCAAAGCTGTGAGCTTAAATTTCCCAGCAATGGGGGGTACCAACCTGGAATGGTAAATGATGAATTGTGTCGTGATGGCCAATTACTGTGCCATCATGTTAAGTACCTCTGAACGATAGAATCGTTATGTTAAGTACCTCTGAATGGGAAGTTATTCGTTAAATTAATTACCTCTGAATGACATAGTCGTCAAGTTAAGGACCTCAGAATTACAATATTAACCGTGAAGTACCACTGAATGGTGGTGTTACACGCGAAGTCGTGTAGATCGAAAATGTGCCCGGATTTCATGGGGCGTGTGGCCGTTAAGCCTTCGTCTTTGGTGAATGATGCCTAATTTGTAAGAATGGAGAAATGCCACGCCGAGTAAGGGGTGGGATCGTTATAAATGGGTTAGAAAAATGTTGACTGTTTCTTTGTTTGCCACATTATGGTGGGCCCTTTTGTGCAGGTGCTGGAGAGCCAAGTGGGAAATGTGGGCTGAATACCAAGTGCTGCAATTGGCTGGTCGTTGAAGGCCCAAAGGCAAACTTTACTATTTTCATGTGTGGTCGGCCTGCGTGCTGATGTATGAAGGTACTTTTTGTAAAATGATATAGTTATAATAAGGAAACGACCAAAATATGTGTTATTTGTATATATATATAATTTTTGTTGTGTAGTGGACATTCTTGTTACGTCTGGGTTCATAAACAAAAATGCTTCTGCTAGAATGCTCTGAGTTAGGGTGCGTTCATAAGTAAACTTGGATTTGAAAACAATATGTAATATCCTTAACTATCCGTAGTATATTGAGTCGGGCCCCGACCGGAACCTTATGCCATATACTATATGATGGATGGGGGCATTATAGATTCCTCCTCGAGCCTATAAATAGGCACCCATACCTCTCATTTGAGGGGAACGACCCCTGGGGACTGCCATCGCAACAAACTCTGCGGATACAAATTTTTGTCGGCCAACCCTTTTTGGGAACTGACCTTGTAACGCCCCGAAACTCAAAAGAGGAACGGGCAGCCTTTTAAGCCAGGTTTGGGGCCTTTGAAAGGGTCACACGGCCTGTGACACGGGCGTGTCCAGGGCCGTGTCATGCTCGGGTTCGAAGATTTCTTCGTGTGGTCGACGAAATGCAGTCAACGTTCCTTGGAGGTCAAGAACACGGCCTGAGACACTGGAGTGTCCAGGGCCGTATCCTGCTCGGGCTATTTGTTGGGCTGTGTCGAGTAAGTTACACGGCCTGGGACACGGGCGTGTCCCAAGACGTGTCTGGCACACGGCCAGTGACACGGGTGTGTCACATGGTTGTGTCCCCTTCGGGATGTTTTTGTCCTATGTCGAGTGGGGAACACGCCTCGCAACACGGGCGTGTATCGATTGATACGGGTGTGTCAAAGGTTGACATGGGCGTGTCTGAGCCCGTGTTCTGTTTGAGAAGCGACGGTTTTAGTGTCAATTAGGGCACATGGCCAATGACATGGGCATGTCCATGGTTGACACGGGCGTGTCCCAAGATGTGTCTCCTGTTCTGTATTTCCTTATTTACGGCGATTTTGGAACACGACCTTGGACAAGGGCATGTTACAAGACGTGTTCGGCCTAGGAAAATTGTTTTAAGTTCGAATCATGGTCGTTCGTTTCCTTCTAATGGGATCTAATGGTCCAGAGCATTCCTAGCTAAGTTAAGTCCGGGAATAGGGTTTGAAACCCTCATTCCTCATCAATCTTTCTTATTATATACATTTAGAATTAGGGGAGATCAAGGAAGAAGGAGAAGGAGAGATTCGGCCGCCGGAGGAGCTTCGGAGCCCCGATTCTTGATCCGAGTCCAGATCTACGGAGGCGAGGCCATTGCGATGCTTTTCATCTGTCTATATTTTCATTGCGCCAATGAGAACCACAAGGGTAACGATTCTATTCTTGGACATGTGAAGTCCTCTTTCTTTTTGCATAGGAAAATCCCTCCTGCGAGTGAGCGGTTAGTGCGAGGTATTCCTTCGGGTAGACATGTATAGTCCCCGTTGATTTGCATGTATAGTCCGGAATCGAAGTACGGACATAGTCATGGTGTTTGAAACCTACCCGGACAAGTTGGTCTGGATCGGTGATGTTTCATTATTCATCAATAATCGGAGAAGACTCCGTTCTGATGGTTGTTTTCGGGTTTTCTACTCGGTAGATTGTAGTAGGGAGCCTCTGGGACTAATTCCAAGGTGCACCCAAAAACGTGGCAGAAGCGTGGTTCTGCCATCTTGGTGGCCTCGGAGCCAATCTGCACATAACTTGGTTATGTAAAATTTATATGATTGATTTGGGACTCGGGGAAGCTTGACACGCTCCTATGGCTTAAATTGACGTGGCGGTGTGCGAACGGGTTAAGTGGAATCATACCCGCTCTATGTGGTTCGGTTACAGCGACCTAAGGTACATGGTACTTACCATTGTCATAGATGGAGGGTATTAGGCTTAGGACAGAAAGACTATAATGCTCATGAGGTTTGCTGTCCTGGTGGCGGTGGTGAGAGCACAGATTATTACCATGTTCACCGAGTAAGTGCCCTGAGAGCATGGGGTGTGTGTTCGTGCGGGCCTGCACCTGTGGTGTATTGTGTAAGTGTTGTACTTTCACTTTAATAATTGGATTATACTAATTCAATGTAGGCAAGGAGCACCGCCACCCCAAGAAATGGGTGTGGTTGTTATAATTTTGTCAGCTGTAGCTGACCGTTGCTTTTGTTTGCCACCGCTGCTGTGGATTGTTGCTTGTAGGTGCTGCGGAGCCTAGTGGAAATTAGCGGGCTGAAGCGCTTATTGCTGAGGCATCCCTTGAAGGCCTTTGTGATTGTTTTCTTTTATTCTCATGTGTTAACGACCTGCGTGCTGATGTTTGGAAGACACTGTTTATTAAAGTGAACTATTTTAAGGACATAAGGCCAAGTACTTTGTGTATTTGTACGCTCATTCCTATTTTGGGTATTTAGTGGACATTCCTGTTGTGGCTTGGGTTCTTATCTATGCAACATTTAAAATGTTTCCGCTAGAATGTGCTCTATGTAGGACGTGTGTTATTGGAAGGATAGTTTCATTTAGTAACCCCCCGGTCTTTCTGTGGTATATGGCGTCGGGCCCCTGCCGGACCTACTACTATATGCTATGTGATGGAAAGGGGTGTTACAATTTGGTTTCAGACTACCGGTTTCGGTCATACTTATTGGAATTCGTGGACGAATTCTTTTAAGAGGTTGTGAGCACATGTATGTGCGTCATCGTTATAACATAAAAAGAACCCATGAATGTCCACTTGGGAATGAAAATACACAGGTTTGAGAAACCTGTGTGTTCCTATAATTGCTTTTTGCAATATTGTTCAGTCACTTAATGGTGTTTCGTACGTCTATAGGTAACAAGGAGTGGTGCAGGGCCTTCAGAACACCCGCATTCTGAGGCAAGTAGCGCACCGAATGATGTGCCTGCAACACCTCCTTCGGCAGAAACCATAAGAATGGTGGTTGAAGCAGTGTTTGCAATGATAAACGCCCAGCAAGGAGCGCAAGTGCAGCATCCTGGCCCTGTAGTGGAGCAGGTACCACTTCAAGAAGCAGAACCTAGAAGGGTTGAACAGGTGGTGGTGGAGCCGTTGGTACCTAGAAGAGCGACCAAAAAGCAGCTCAAACATGTTATGGGCTTTCATCCTCCAGTATTCTCGGGGACTCGAACCCCAACCCAAGGTTATGATTGGCTCTCCTGAGTATAGTGAGTCTTGACAGCTACGAAAATAGAGGAGTGGCAAAAGACCACCATAGCCACTTACCTATTGGATGGAGAAGCAAGGTTGTGGTGGTAAGGTTTGGAGCTGCATCACCTAGCAGGAAGGCAACTCATGGACGTCTCGATGGAGGAATTTTCGAGACTATTCTTGGAAAGGTACCTTCCCTCGGCTCAAAGGATCGCGATGGAGAATGAGTTCCAAAAGCTAGTGTAGGGAGACAGTAGCGTGGATGAGTACCTCCACGAATTTACACGGTTGGGTCGGTATGCTAGCTCCACTATGGCTGATGAGGAGAGTAAGACCAACCGGTTTTATGAAGGGTTGCGCGACGACCTAATACTACTACTCTCGGGACCTACGACGCTGGGCTTCCTAACCCTAGTCAATATAGCCCAGTCATTGGAGAAGGATCTGAAGAATGTTCAAGCGAAGAAAGACTCTAGTGCAAAGAGGTCGGAGTTCAAGGTGCCGAACTCCTCAAAGTCTATGTTCTATAAGTGGAACAAAAAGGCGAGGACTTCAAGTCCGGCCCCTTCTTCTGGTGCTTCTGGGCTGACTAAAAACTTAACCCCAGACGCGTGTTACAACTGTGGAAAGCCGGGGCACTTTGACCGCGATTACTGGAGCGGACGTCCAAAGTCTGAGAGGAAGCCTGGAGCAACATATGAGGAGAAGGGAAAGGCGGTCGAGGCAACCACATCGCACTATACTCCAGCCCAGCCTAGGGTTTATAATCTTGGCCAGTAGCAGGCCATAAAGCGAGCTGACGTGGTGACAGGTACGATTTAAATTTATAGTAATTTGGCTTTAAATACTCATTACCTTGCGAATGTTAGCTTATTACTACTTGTGCTAGGCTTTGTTTTGATTTTCGATAATCCGATGAGTGAACTGTTCGATACGGGAGCTTCGCACTCCTTTTTGTCTGAAAGATTTGTATCGTGCATCGGAGTACCTTATTCGATGGCCAAGGACAAATTGGATGTGTTGTTTTCTAATGGTTGTTCAATGCGTGCGGATAGAATCTGTTGTGTAAAGATATGGATTGGGAGTCAGGAGTTCGACTTGCAAGCGTCGCTACTGCCGTTGGTGGAGTTCGACGTGATATTTGGTACGGACTGGATATCAAAGCAGTTGGCATACATTTATTGCAATCGCAAGGAGGTCAAGTTGGGAACTTGTCGAGAGACGACATTTGCAGGCTTGAAAGGGTCGAGCAAGACTTTGATGACTGCCCTTCAAGTGGTTAAGGCAGTTCGTGCTGGTGCAGAGATGTTCTTCACACTAGTGGAGGCTTCGAAGCCTAAACCTAGTTTGGACAATATCTCGGTTTTATCTGAGTATCCAGACATGTTCCCTGGCGATCTCCCTGGAGCCCCACCGCAGCGAGAGATTGACTTCACTATTGAACTAGTGCCAGGTGCTAAACCTGTGTCACGCTCTCCATATTGGTTAGTGCCTAAAGAAATGGCGGAACTGAAAGTTCAACTTAAAGAGCTGTTGGAATAGGGTTACATGCGTCCAAGTTTGTCGCATTAGAGCGCACCAGTACTCTTTGTAAAGAAGAAGGACGGAAGTTTGCGACTTTGTATTAATTAACGAGATCTGAACAAGTTAACGGAGAAGAATAAGTATCTGATCCCAAGGATTGGAGATTTGTTCGATCAATTAGTTGGGTCATCGGTGTACTCGAAATTGGATCTTAAATCTGGGAATTATCAGCTGAGGATAAGAGAGTGATATCCCCAAGACAGCTTTCAGCACGAGGTGGGCTTTATGAGTTTACCGTCATGATGTTTGGGCTGACTAATGCGCCATCCGTGTTTATGGATCTGATGAACAGAATGTTTAGAGAGTACCTGGACAAATTAGTGATAGTCTTTATCGACGATATGTTGGTGTACTCGCACTGCGAAGAGGATCACTTTAAGCATCTGTATTTGTTGTTGGAGATGCTGAGGAGGAATCAACTATATGCCAAATTCTCAAAATGTGAATTCTGGTTATCCTCGGTGGCATTCCTTTGTCATATAGTCAGTGGAGAAGGGATTGCGGTGGATTCGGCGAAGATAGTTGAAATACGGGAGTGGCCTGTGTTGTCTACGGTAGCGGAAGTCCGGAGTTTCCTAGGGCATGCCGGCTATTACAGGCGATTCGTAGAGAACTTCTCGCGGATAGCGTTACCCCTCACGACTTTAACGAGGAAAGATCAGAAGTTTGTGTGGTCGCCTGAGTGCACACAAGCCTTTGAAGAATTGAAAGGTCGGTTGACCACGATGCTAATTCTATGTTTGCTGAGTGGGACTGAAGGATTTGTGATTTACAGTGATGCTTTGGGCAGAGGTTTGGATTGCGTTCTACTACAGCATAGGAGTGTGATAGCTTTTGCCTCGCGCCAGCTAAAAGTATACGAGAGGAATTATCCGGTCTACAATATGGAGTTAGCGGCTGTGATATTTGCCCTGAAGCTGTAGAGGCATTACCTGTACAGTGTGAAGGTTGATATCTACACTGATCCCAAGAGACTGAAGTACTTGTTGGATCAAAAGGATCTAAACATGCGGCAATGGAGATGGATGGAGTTTCTGGGGGACTACACATTTAAGATACATTATGAGCCTGGTAAAGGCAATGCGGTGGCTGATGCGTTTAGTCGCAGGGCTCCAGCGCAGGCTAAGTAGTTGTCGATTCATGAAGAGCGTTTGATTCGTGATTTGGAGGTATTGGAGATCTCTTGTGTTGACAAGCAGACGAGTGCCGAAGACCAATTGATCTGGATAGAGGTACAGTATGACCTTGCTGACAGGATTTGGCAGGCTCTTATTTTGGACAGTAACTTGAAGCAGATCATGGATGAGGATTTGGATGGATCAAATTCCCAATTTGGTGTTGTTGATGGACTGTTATGGAAGGACAGTCATCTGTGCATCCAAAATATGGGTAAGCTATGGGAAGAACTGATGTGCGAGGCTCATCATACCAAGTACTCGATTCACCCAGGGAGCACGAAGATCTACTGTGATATGAAAAAGTTATTTTGGTGGCCATGACTTAAGAAGGACGTGGCACTTTATGTGGCGAAGTGTCAGACGTGTGTCATGGTGAAGGCGGAGTGCTAGAAGCCCGGAGGTTTCTTGAAGTCCTTTCCTATCCCGCAGTGGAAGTTCGACGATATTTCAATGGATTTTGTGCATGGGTTGCCAAGATCGCAGAAGGGAAACGACGCCATCTGGGTGATCGTACTTTTATTGAAGAAAGTGTCGCACTTCATTCCGAATAGGAAGGATGATTCTATGGATAAACTGGCAAAACTCTATGTTGATAACATTGTTTGATTTCACTGTGTGCCCCGCAGCATCATGAGTGACCGAGATGGGCGGTTCACGTCCAATGACTGGAGGTTGGTGCAACAAATGTTGGGAACCAAGCTAAGTTTCAGCACGCCTTTCATCCGCAGACGGATGGTCAGACCAAGAGGGTCAACAGGACGATGGAGGACATGCTTCGCATGTGTGTCTTGGATTTTGAAAAGCAGTGGGAAGATCACCTGTACTTGGTGGAGTTTGCTTATAACAATAGCTACCAAGCAAGTATTCAAATGGCGCCCTTCGAGGACCTATAAGGAAGAAACTGTCGCATGCCATTGTCTTGGTTGGAAAAGGGTGAGTTGAAGCTATACAAACGGCAAGAAGTGGAAGGCGCCACTTCGTTGGTACAGAAAATTCTAGAACGATTGATGACCACTCAGGACAGGCAGGCTAAATATTATAATGCCAAGCATCGGAATGTTGAGTTCATTGTTGGCGACTTGGTGTATTTGAAAATTAAGCCGTTCAAGGGTATCTTACGGGTACGACTCTTGAAGAAGCTAAACCCGAGGTACCTTGGACCGTTTTAGATTCTGGAATAGATTTGTGAAGCAACTTATCGGCTGAAGCTATCGGTGGAACTAAGTGGTCTATACAACGTATTCCATATATCGGTGTTGCGGAAGGCGGTGCAAGAGACTTTGCAAGTGATTGCGGTCGATCGGGTACTGGTTGATAATGGGTTGATGGCGAAGGTCAAGCCCGTCACATTGAGGACTTTAAAGTCAAGCGACTTTGTAACAAAGACATCAGGATGGTCAAAGTCCATTGGGACATATGCAGTCGGGAGGAACTCTCTTGGGAACGCGAGCAGACAATGTTTAAGGAGTACCCCGAGTAATTCCTCTCAGGTACCATTTTATTTTTGTGTATCTTTTCCTTTCTATAATTTTGGGACGAAATTCTTTTAAGAGGGAGAGAATTTTAACGCTCCAAAACTCAAAAGAGGAACGAACAACATTTTAAGCCAGGTTTGGGGCCTAGAAAGGGTCACACGGCCTGTGACACAAGCGTGCCCAGGGCCGTGTCTTACTCGGGTTCAAAGATTTCTTTGCGTGGTTGACGAAATACAGTCGACGTTCGTTAGAGGTCGAGAACACGGCTGGAGACACGGGCGTGTCCAAGGCCGTGTCCTGCTCGGGCTGTTTACCGGGCTATGTCAAGTAAGTTACATGGCCTAGGACACGGGCGTGTCCCAAGGCGTGTCTGGCATACGGCCTGTGACACTGGCGTGTCACATGGTCGTATCCCATACGGGATGTTTTGGTCCTGTGTCGAGTGGGGAACACGCCTCGCAACACTGGAGTGTACTGATTGACAGGGTCATGTCAGAGTTTGACACAGGCGTGTCTGAGCCCGTGTTCTGTTCGGGAAGCGAAAGTTTAAACATCGATTGGGGAACATGGCCCATGGCACAGGTGTGTCCATGGTTGACACAAGCGTGCCCCAAGCCGTGTCACGGGCCGTGTCCTGTTCTGTATTTCCTGGTTTACGGTGAGTGAGGAACACGGCCTTAGACACGGGCGTGGCACAAGTCGTGTTTGGCCCAGGAAATTAGTTTTAAGTGCAAATTGTGGCCGTTCGTTTCCTTCTAATGGGATCTAATGGTCCAGAGCGTTCCTTACTGAGTGAAGTCCGGTAATAGGGTTGGAAACCCTCATTCCTCATCAAGCTTTATCTTTCTAAAGATTTATAGAGAGGGGAGAGCAAGGAAGAAGGAGAAGGAGAGATTGGGCCGCCAGAGGAGCTTTGGAGCCCTGATTCTCGATCTCAGTCCAGATCTACGGATGCGAGGCCGTGGCGGTGCTTTTCATCCGTCTAAATCTTTATGGCGCCAAAGAGAACCACAAGGGTAACGATTCTCTTCTTGGACATGTGAAGCCCTCTTCCTTTTTGCATAGGAAACTCCCTCCCGCGAGTGAGCAGTGAGTGCGAGGTATTCCTTCTGTTAGACATGTATAGTCCCCATTGTTTTTCATGTAGAGTCCGGAATCGAAGTACGAATATAGGCATGGTGTGTGAAACCTACCCGGACAAGTTGGTCTTGATCGGTGATGTAACATTATTTATAAATAGTCGGAGAAGACTCCATGTCGATGGTTTTTTTTGGGTTTTCTACGCGATTGATTGCAGTAGGGAGCCTTGGGGACTAACTCCAAGGTGCACCCAAAAAACTAGGCAGAAGCGTGGTTCTTCCATCTTGGTGGCCTGGGAGCCAACCTGCACATAACTGGGTTATGTAAAATTTGTGTGATCGATTTGGGACTCAGGGAAGCTTAACCCACGCCTATGGCTTAAAATGACGTGGCAGTGTAAGAAACAGGTTAAGTGGAACCATGAACGCTCTATGTGGTTTGGTTAAAGCGACCTAAGTAACGTGATACTTACCATTGGCATAAATGGAGGGTCTTAGGCTTTGGCCGGAAAGACTATAATGCTTACGAGGTTTGCCGTCCTGGCGGCGGTGGTTGGACCACTGATTTTTACCGGGTTCACCGAGTAAGTGCCCTGAGAGCACGGGGTGTGTGGCCATGTGGGCCTGTACCTGTGGTGTATTGTGCAAATGTTGTACTTTCACTTTAATCGTTGGATTATACTAAGGCAATACAGGGAAGGAGCACCGCCACACCAAGAAAGGGGTGGGGTCATTATAATTTGGTCAGCTTTAGTTGACCATTGCTTTTATTTGTCACAGTTGTGGTGGATTGTTGCTTGCAGGTGCTGCGGAGCCTAGTACCAAATAGCAGGCTGAAGCCCTTGTTGTTGAGCTGACCCTTGAAGGTCTTTACGAATGTTTACTTTTATTCACATGAGGGATAGGCCAGCGTGCCGATGTTTGGAAGACACGATTTATTTAAGTAAACTCTTGTAAGGCCATAAGGCCAAGTACTTTGTTTATTTGTACACTCATTCATATTTTGGGTATTCAGTGGACATTCATGTTGTGGCTTGGGTTCTTATCTTTGCAACATTTAAAATGCTTCCGCTAGAATGTGCTCTGTGTAGGACTTGTATTATTGGAAGGATGGTTTCATTTAGTAACTGTCTGTGGTATATGGCATCGGGACCCGGCCGGACCTACTTCTATATACTATATGACGGATAGGGGTGTTACAGACCTCCTGTCCGCGCGGTCTTAGCTGCTAAGACTTGAGGTTTAGTCCCTGAGCTTGGCTCAAGCAGCCTGTTCCATTGACCTCAGTGATCTTCCCTGCCTGATTGTGCAGTCCGCTCAGCCTAAGGCAGTGAGCTGTGGGATCAGCAGTCTGCGCGGTGTGTAGACCTATCGGATTAGTCCGCGCGGCCTCTAGCAATCTCCTCTCTTCTAGCCTCCAGTTTCCCCTTGTACCCTTTATATTTTTCCCAAATAATGGAGCAAAATCAAGCTGTAATATTAATTCGTAATCAAAGGAAATCCTGTCGCAGGAGCGGCATTTAAGATGCGGCGGGGGAAGTCTAATGTTATCGCTGCAAGCGGCCCCTCTTCTTCCCTTCTCCCTTCTCTCGGCCTCAACCACCAATCCCTAACCGTTAAAGTAATTGGATGCTCGACTGTTCCTCATCAACCTCCCTTTATCCTAGCGACCCGGATCGAATGTGCTCCAATCTCGAGCATGCAGAAGCATTTTCTGTAGCCTCGTTTCTTCCCTTCTCTTTCCCCCATGATCGAACTGTTATCTGGTGGTGCAATTTTCCCGCATCAACTGATGCAGGCTTTGACGTTACATCGAAATATATCTACGGACGCACACAAATATCCCTCTACGAACCAAATTCTACACTCGCACACTCGATCTACGCAGCACCACGTAATTAATGTTATCAATTTTATACTAGCGTACGGGTAGCCAAACCGACTAGGATCAAACAAGGGCTATGTGCAAAAGTTCTTTCCGGCTAAAGGGACCTACACGGTCCGAATGAGCGGTATTGTACCAAAAGAGATCTACCGAATAAAATATGATTCGGAACGGGTAGATCTCTCCAAACAAAAGAAAATGAAGGTTCGCCAAACCTTTTCTAATGTAAATGAAATAATGAAGAAGCTATAAACATTGAAAGATAACCATGATGTTTTCAGTGCTATCCAAATTAATGCTAAGAAAATCCACCACACAAATTAATCTAGGAAGAGAAACACACAAAATGTAGAAAGGATTCGTTACCCAATCGGAATGGGTGATTTCGATTTCTCTCTACTTGGATCGCTTCTTCAATGGCTCAGCCGGAGTCACGCTGGAAGGAGAGAAACTTGACCGCCTTCATCGCTTCACGCCAGAGTTGGACTACACAAGGAGGCAACCTTTGCCTTGGCCAATTTACTCAAGGAGGAGGGTTGTAGGTTTTTTGTGAGGGTGAAGGTGGTGGTCGGGTTAGTAGTGAAGGGGGTGGCCAACTTTGATGAAGTTGATAAGGGTTCGGGTTCTTTGATGGTGGTGGTGTTTTGGTGGTCGGTTGTGGTTGGCAAGGATGTGAGTGGGCTCGGTTTGGAAAAGGAGGGGCTCGGGTGGTGCTCTTTGGAAAAGGGAGGAGGAGGAGAAGCCGAGATAGAGAAGGGAAATAAGGCGGGCCGAAATTTGAAGAAGGAGAAAGGAGAGGAGGAGAGGAGAGGAGGAAGGAAATCATCACAGGATTTTGAGGGGGATTTTTTTTCTTCTATTTCATTCTCTAATTATTCCTTCATAACATGTCTATATATAGCCTACACCACTCAATCTCCCTCCATTCAAAATTCAAAATTTAAAATGAAAATTGTGATGGTTATATGCACCCATCATAATACAAAAATGAAATAATTAAAAAAACCTATGATAGTTATGAGCACCCATCTTTACATGAATTATTTAAATGTAATAAAAATAAAAATGCTAAAATAAAATAAAACATGAAAATGACTTAATAATTAACAATAATAATTAATAAATTATTATTAATTATTAATATATTGGTTTGCGTTCAGGACGGATATTATCGTGACGCTCCACATGGTCATTTGTAAGCACGTCGTCGCCGTCTTTAAAATGTTGCGGGCCGTCATCTCCATCAATCCTCTCCAACTCAAAAGTACTCATCACCGATGAGTTGGGCTGAATGCACCAGCGCGGGAGAGAAACATCCAAAAGAGCCACCTCCGATCTAGTAAGCTAAGAGTCATCGGAGGCCGGACGATAACTCCATCAAATCAAGGAGTGGCAAACATCACCACATGAAAAGGAGATCACTTCAACCTGGAGTATCCTCTCAAGCAAAAAGATGGTCCTGGGGAACCTTGGAAAAACATTTGGCAATAAAGGAAAGCAAATTTCTACATCAACAACCAACATACCTCTAGTGAAGACAGATGAAGAGAACGATCCAGGCACAAGCTCACAACCCAAACCATAAGAAAACAAAGTGGACCCAAACGGACAGGCTGATAATTCAAGTGGTGGAGAAACATATAGCGTTAAATTAGAAACGTTAAAAATAGGGGTAATACCCCAATCAATGGAAAGCTTCAAATGATATGTGTATTATCCTAATTTCATTACTATCTAAAAAGGGTCCAGCTCACCAACTCGCCAACATTCTATAGTGCCCGAAGGCAACCGTTCAGGGACGAGACACACCAAAACTAAATCGCAAATCATATTGTGAGATGCTCTTCTATGTAAAGTAGCATGAAATTGAAAAAATATAATTTGTATGGCTAGCGCTTCACTACGGTGCTTATATAATTTTTGAACATGAGAGGCATAAACTGGTACGAGTTGACTTGGTTTATCAGATAGTGGAAACGAAGTCAAGTCAAAAGGCACTTGTTCTTTAAATCCGTGCATGATCTCATTCGGCGAGCAATAAGCATATAAATAATTATAAGACCCAACTATATTGAGTAATTTATTACAATTGCGCCTAAATATCTCGCTACCGTGTGGCGTGAACCCATGCACTATGTGACTCAACCCAAAAAATGGAGGGTAACAGGGTTAAATCCGGGGGTATGGGAGCCTTAAAATCAAAGATGACTTTCATAGGCATCAAAGTCGCAGTTCTAATTTTATAATAAACGTTATCCAAGTCAGAAGTAGTAACGGTCACCAAAATGGGCACTTCAATATGTCTCGGACTAAAAAGAACCATCTCGAGTCCTAGCAAGTCATCTAATCGAGTCAAGTGAACCGGAGGGAGAGTCAGCATGGTCGATTTCTGAGGAGGAGCTAAGTCATACTCTCCGTCAAAACACGGATTTACCGTCCAAGAAAATTGCTCCGGGTGCCAGTCATCAAAGTCAAAAGGAAGATCAAACAGTTGATTCGTCCTCACAAAAAACTCAATCAGATCGTCATCACATAACTCACTCTCAGATAAACATTCATCACAGGATGACTCTACCAATTCAGTTGAAATGTCTTCCAACCCACTAGATACTTCCTCCAAATCAGAATCAATAACGGTCTCTGAAGTAGGCAAAATTGAACCCGACGCAATTTCTAATCCATATCAGGCTTCAGGCAACGGAGATATCATCAAGGAAATGCCTTTTGGGTCCTCAGCGCTAACGTCATCCAAAAATAACTTTCCCACACAAGGCAAATCTTCTAATATAACACTTCCTTCGCTAGCCAAATCTTCTTATGATGTCGGTACATTGTCAAAATCAGGATAGAGGATTGGGAAAATCGAATCCCGGGAAGAATCTAAATTAGCTTGAACCTCAAGCAACGATGATAATATCAATGAACTATCTCCGGGATGTACATCACTAAGTTCATGCCAAGATATACATCCATCCCAAGGTGACTCTCCCAACACCGCTGAAACATCTACCAACACTGGGTCAACTGAAGACTCCTTGATAATCAATGGTGATGCCTTAAAAACATCGTCAAGGGAAGAGGAGACGATTCCTTAGAGGAGAAATCCTCATCCAGGTCACTAGGGTAACCAATCTCCTCATCGTCACTCAAATCGTCAGCGTAATCAGCCTCGTCCTCAGTGACGGGCACAGTCCCAAACACAGCCTCAGACTCAAAAGAAGATTCAATGACTAATTCAGGTAACTTGGGGGCAACTCACAAGGGTCTACGGGCGTAATCGGGGTAGAACGCTCCATAGAGCCACGATCAGATACACCACTAGAGTCACATGTAGTTATCGTCTGACACAAGGGCACTATAGTTCGTGACGGAGTACACTCACCTAGTTGGTCATCCTCAGGATCAAGAGATACCATATCTACATCAACATCCTCATGGGTATCAGTCACTATATCAGGAGGATTAGATGTCGAGGATAATTTAGACAAAGCTCTAGGAGTAACATATTTTGAGTCCAAAGCATAAGACCTAATAGGAATGGTTTCCCTCAAGGTGGTAGTAGGTAAACTATGGGTAGGCTGACCTCTGGGTGAAAATGATCTAGAGTTAGGTATATAATCATTCCTATAGGTAGGTATGGGACTAGAGCCGTAACGATACTCACTCACAGGCTTGGTGTTAGTAGTGCGGAGATAGGCGGGATCAAATTGATCTAAGAGTAGGCTACGTATTGTCGGCCAAGCATGTTTATAACTACTAACACGACGCTCTTCATTTATCCAAAACACGCGGGCTTGACTTACTAATCGATCTCGGGCTATGTTAACCTTTTGGTGGTCGTCCCATATGCGACAATTAAAATAATTTTCTAATCCCTTAAACTAATCTCTAAAAATTTGTGGGCATCCTAAACCGTCATAAGTAGGATAAATGTGGTGTTCCCTATGGGTGTGTTTAGCCATATCCTTAGCATATGGATAGTCTAACTGGGCAGCATATTCATCATATGCAATTTTAGTTAGAACCGGAGAGAAGAACTCACCCGGAACTAGTGCGCATGAAATGACTAAATAACCTGACCCTATTTAATTTTCAAAGATGTAATTGTTCCTGCTAATTACTTAAAATAACAAATATTTATTTTTTTATTTTCTTGCTAAAAATAATATGAAGATTATTAAATATTTTTTTTTTATTTTTTTTGCTGAAAAAATAAAAATATAGGCCGCTATTTTCAGACTAAAATTAAAATTTTATAACGATTTAATAAAATTCATGGCCTTTTAAAAACAAAATATTTTTTTGATTTTCTTACTAATTAAATTATAGAGAATTTCCAGAATTTTATTTTTGAAATTTGAGAAAAAATTGAAAATTTTAGGCTGCTATTTGCAGACCAAAAATTCAAATTTTGCTTTATATATTGTACAATGAAACGTGCAAGTGCGTGACAGAGAAAATAATAAAAGAGGAAGGGTGCCAATTAGGAAATTGATGTGAACCTCCCTTGGATACCAAATTAATGCAGACTTGCACGTTGACACCGAAATATATCTACGGACGCACACGAATATCCCTCTACGAACCAAATTCTACACTCACACACTTGATCTACGCAGCACCACATAATAAATGTTATCAATTTTATACTAGCGTATGGGTAGCCAAGCCGATTAGGATCGAACAAGGGCTATGGGCCAAAGTTCTTTCCGGCTAAAGGGACCTACACGGTCCGAACAAGCGGTGTTGTATAAAAAGAGATCTACCGAATAAAATTTGATTCAGAAAGGGTAGATCTCTCCCAACAAAAGAAAACGAAGGTTCGCCAAACCTTTTCTAATGTAAATGAAATAAAGAAGAAGCTACAAACAATGAAATATAACCACGATGTTTTCAATGTTATCCAAATTAACGGCAAGAAAATCCACCACACAAATTAATTTAGGAAGAGAAACACTTAAATTGTAGAAAGGATTCGTTACCCAATCAGAATTGGTTATTTCGATTTCTCTCTACTTTGATAGCTTCTTCAATGGCTCCGCCGGAGTCACGCCGGAAGGAGAGAAACTTGACTACCTTCGTAGCTTCACACCGGAGTTGGAGTCCATAAGGAGGCAACCTTTGCCTTAGCCGATTTATTCAAGGAGGAGGGCGGTAGGTTTTTTTGAGGGTGAAGGTGATGGTCGGGTTTATAGTGAAGGGGGTGGCCGACTTTGATGAGGTTGATGAGGGTTCAGGTTCTTTGATGGTGGTGGTGTTTAGGTGGTCGGTTGTGGTTAGCAAGGATGTGAGTGGGCTCTGTTTGGAGAAGGAGGGGCTTGGGTGGTGCTCTTTGGAAGAGGGAGGAGGAGGAGGAGAAGCCGAGATAGAGAAGGGAGACAAGGGGGGCCGAAATTTGGAGAAGGAGAAAGGAGAGGAGGAGAGGAGTGGAGGAAGGAAATATTCACAAGATTTTGAGGGGGAATTTTCTTCTATTTCATTCTCTAATTATTCCTTCATAACATGGCCATATATAGCCTACACCACTCAATCTCCCTCCATTCAAAATTCAAAATTCAAAATGAAAGTTATGATGGTTATATGCACCCATCATAATACAAGAAATGAAATAATTAAGGCAACCTATGATGGTTATAAGCACCCATCATTACATGAATTATTTAAATGCAATAAAAATAAAAATGCTAAAATAAAATAAACATGAAAATGACATAATAATTATTATTATTAATTAATTAATTATTATTAATTATTAATATATTGGTTTGCGTTCAGGACAGATATTATGGTGACGCTCCACATGGTCATCCGTAAGTATGTCGTCGCCATCTTTAAAACATTGCGGTTCGTCGTCTCCATCATCAACAGTTAACACATGACCTTTAGATCTCGAACAAACGGTGAAAACTAAAAGTTAGCTGTGACAGATCATCAATCAACCGAGAACTTCATTCCTTCAAGTCCTAGTGAAGATCCTCTCTGGGAAGCCTTTTAACAATCGCGTCAGGAAACTGCTCAGTAGTTCTAGGCAATGAATCGTACTCTAGCTGCTATCACGCAGTTATTAGAGGTGCAATCTACAGCAGCACCAGATCCTCCTGTCATTCCAACACCAGTATTGGTGAATCCAAAAACTTAACCTCTGGCCTACTTGCCGGTCTATTCTCTTATTTATCCACCAACCTATCTTCCAGGGCAGGCCGCCGCTCCTTTGCGATCTCAAAATGATGAGTTTATTACTCGTCAAAACTTCTTTCGGGAAGCTTCCCGAGGAATTCTTGCAAGATTCTTGAATTTTCAGAGAAGTCATCCCTATCCTTCAGCTCCCACAGTTGCTCCTCCCGCAACAGCTTTTCCTTTCTATCCTCCCACTCATTTTTCAACTGTAGCTTATCATCCATTTTTTCTTTTTTCTTATGTACTAGGAGAACAGGGAGAGCCATCTCCGTTTACAGATAGTATCCGGAAAGAACCAACTCTAGCACACTTCAGAGAGCCGTGATTACAAACTTACACTGGGGAGTCTGACCTAGTTGCACACTTACAAGCTTTTGAGTCAGCCATTGCCCTCAAGACTCTTACCGATGCTACCAATTTCAAGCTCTTCGTAACGTCCTTTGATGGACAAGTAAGAGAGTGGTTCTACGGACTGCTCCCTCAGTCCGTCGCTTCCTTTGTTGATCTGCAAAGAGAGCTTCTGCTCAGGTTTTCTACCTCTACCAAGAGGATGAGCGGGCCGAAAGCCCTATTTGATATCAGGAAGTGAGAGAATGATACTTGGGCTCATTTTTTCAATCATTTTCAAAGAGTTATTCTTGATATTGAAAATATCGATCTATAGATGTATCAAGTCGCTCTGATAAGTGGTTTAAGAGAAGGAACACTTAAGTACGAAGCTATTGTCCGAGTGCCAAGGACATATCAGGAGATTATCAGTCCTGCCAACTTCTACATATGAGGTGAAAAGAGTAATTCCAACTACATATCCAGGCTTATGATACAAAGATCCTTCTTCTTCATACGGGCAACCTCCAAAGACTCCTCAAAAGGATTTTCAATCGCAAACAAGGAAGGGAGGGAATTTTGGACTCCATTGATAAGTCCGATTTATATATGGTTTTTCAAACTCATCTGGTCTTATTATCTTGCATGTGTACTACTATTTCAGTAGGAAAAGTCATAAATTTGATTAGGGCTTCACTTAGCCATTATTGCACTATTTCGGCCCATTTTTGTTTGCAAATTGCCCCGGGATGTCGGGGGTAAGTACTGGGGTACTCTCCGTGTGGATTTGGTCATTTTATGCTGTATATTAATTCTGGGGGCTTGTGCTCTAGCTTTGGTTTTTGTTGTGCAGGTGGTCAGTTTTCCCCCAAATCAAGAATTCTAACTTATGGAAAATGCATGGTCGTGTGATTCCTTAGCGGACACTTTTTACCAAATCATGCATTTTCTGTAGCTTTCTCTAGAGGATTGACCAACCCGTGCGATTTCCTCATGCACAGTTTCTTCCGAACCGTACGCGAAGGAGACGCATGGTTTTTTTATAGAAGTCTGGTTTTTTATCACTCTGTGGTAAATCATGTGATTTGTTCACTCACGGGCAGAAGTGCCCGTGCGCAAATAAAACACAGAGTTCCACCTTCTTACCGAGAATCTTAGCGCTTTGTGGGTACCCGTGCGTTTTCCTACATGCACGAGCGACAATGTCTATTTGCGAGTAAAACTCACGGGTCAACTCATCTTCCTCCGCAGCTTTGTCTTGGAAGTTAATATCGCATGGTTAACATACGGTCGTGTGGCAAACCGTGCATGAACATTTTCTGACCTTCTCGTATTTAAGTTCAGGAGTTGACTGGAGCAGGGTATTCAATAATTTTTGCCTCTCTGAGCAGAACAATCGACATCCGGCCGCTTTTTCCTCTCTCCTCCTTGGAGAGCTCGTCTTGCTACTGTTCTTCCTCCAATCTTCACCGCAAGCGAAGATCTTCATCCATTTCCTTCATCTCCATCTCAAGAGGAGCATTTTGAGCTCCTTCTCACTGCCATTGGAGAGTTTTCCGGTGACTACCAGCCTTCATGGTTCGTGAAGAAGTTGGGGAAAACACCTTTGAAGTAGGTGATAACACTTCAAGCTTCTTAGGACGTCAACCACCGCTTGAGCTCGGATGAAGAATGACAGCCTTCGACTCTTGCCGAGAATCGTGGTTAGCCTTCACGCGTTGGGTTGTATATCTCCTCTTTACTCCCATTTGGATGTTGTTTCTTTGCTTTGTATGTTTGCTAAACTTGCTAGGAACTCTTTATAATGTTCATGATGGTTTACTATTATAAATGGTGTGGTAGTTCTTAGTTCGGCTTTACTTCCTTTGCTTGC
Organism: Platanthera zijinensis; assembly: GCA_039513925.1. NCBI lineage: Eukaryota > Viridiplantae > Streptophyta > Magnoliopsida > Asparagales > Orchidaceae > Platanthera > Platanthera zijinensis. The sequence continues at coordinate 59,016,120 of CM077094.1, read as the reverse complement.
TTTGTATTGTTGCTTGGTGATACGACATACTAATGTGTGTTAGGGTCTGGCTTGGCGAAGAGGTTCTTTCAACCCTTAAGGGGTACGACCGCACGCCCTAATACTCATCGGAGTATTCCACCATTGCAAAGCGGTGAAGGCGACCCGCATAATTAGTTTTAGTTGTTCTAAAATAAGAACTCAACCCCCAAGACTTTGTTGTGTTTTCAATCGCTTTCCAACGAGGAAGATCACACTCCCAATCTGCACTCCTCGAAAGATTCGATACTCAGAGGATAACTCCCCCAGTTTATTACTTTACAACGATCGGTGCACTTGTCAAGATTGCATCAAGTTTTTGGCACCGTTGCCGGGGAGTGCAACAGTTGTGTATATTTTTTATTGGAAAAGTTGTTGAAAGTTCTTTTGGCATTTTGATCGGTATTTTGTGTGTTATATGACAGATCCAAACCCCAGTGATCAAGGTGAAGATTTTGTAGTTGATCTTGAAACCGCACGAGCAAGGCGTGCTTGCCGGTATGCTATTTTTGCTAAAGGAAGAGAAAGAATCGAAGATTTAGGTGAAGGAGGAAATGGCCTTGGAGAACGGGTCATTGAGGACCAGGAGTAAGTCCGAACCCGCATTAGGACAATGCGCGACTTCACGACCCCTACTACGGGAAGTGTTTACCCTGGTTTCGGCCCGACCATCGTGAACAACCACTTGGTGATAAAGCTCGACATCCTCAACATTATCCGCAATAACACGCAGTTTTCAGGCCTACCAAGTGAGGATCTGCAGCTCCATCTGGCGGAATTCTCCGAGATCTATGGCACCTTCTGCTATGCCAGCATTACAGATGACGTGGTGAAGCTAAAGTTGTTCCCATTTTCTCTAAGGTACAAGCCGAAAAACTGGCCCCACACTACTCCTCCCGAGACTGCGAATACATGGGAGGCTCTTTCATCGAAGTTATTAGTCAAATTTTTCCTGGTGGAACGCTCGAAGAGAGATAGACACCTTCCGGCAGCTGGACCAGGAAACATTATCTAAGGCCTGGGAGAGATTTGCTGATCTGCAGCGTCAAGGCCCCCAACACGACTCTGAGCCATGGAATTTGGTAGAAATATTTTATTTTGCTATTGAGCCAAATTACAGGGCCATGATCTACGCGGCGGCTTGAGGCACTATCATGAACCTGACTCCCGACGAGGCTTTGTGGCTCCTTAGTGACACCGCTTCTCATAGCATGTATTGGACTGCTGGAAGAAACAAACCAAGGGGTGCGAGAAATTTGTTCGAGGTAAATGCGGTGCAGCCGTGAGGTACTGTGAGCCATTGTACTATGGATGGAATGATGTTGTTGAACAGATCGACCCCTCCTCCAGCTCAGGTGATAGCTATTTTGTGCCAGGGTTGTGGAAACCCCAGCCATCATACATATGAGTGTCCATCTAGAGAAGCTATTGCAGATCCTTCAGGTATATCTGTTGACAAGAGTGTGAATTTTATAAATAATCACGACCACGCTTCTCCTTATAACAATGCTTATAACCTGAATACGAGAAATCATCTGAATTTCTCCTGGAACCAAAATGCTCTAGGTAAAAGGTGGCAGGGAGGCCAGCATCTGTTTGATGCTCAAGCTTCTAATAGCCAGCAGCGACTGCCGTAATCGTGTTATAATCTGAATGCGTAGGGGACGCGAAAGAGTGTGTTAGAAGAGATGATTGAGAAATTCATGAAGATTGCTCAATCCAACAAAGCCACTCAAACTGCCTCCATGAGAAACATGGAGACGCAGTTGGGGCAACTGGCCCATATGTTCTCCGAGCGTAATTGCAGCGCACTCCCGAGCGATACAGAAAAAAATCCACATGAGCAAGGGAAGCGTGTTGGGGATACGAATGAGTGTATTAAAAATGAAGTGGTTGTGAAATGTGAAATAAATATGGTAGAGACAAAGGCCCTATGTGATTCCGGATCTTCTTACAACATTCTTGCATTACGAGATGTTGAAAAACTTAATTTAAAAATTGAGTCGAATGTCCAAAAATCACTCGTGCTAGTCGATGGGTAGGTAGTGAACGCCGACAGTGAGATAAAGTAGGTGGAAGTGATATTTAATGGGGCTGTGGTAATCACTGATTTCCATATACTGGGATCAATGGGGAATGCTTCAAAACCCATCTTAGGGGTCCCCGTTCTGAAAGCTACTAGGGCGACATTGTAGTTTAACGTGAGCAATATCACCTTGGCTTCCAAGGTTTATGCGCCTTTACGGCCGCACCTTACCTCTATGATTCTGAATGAACCCAAAAAACTATAGGATTTTAATGTTGTGTTATCTAACGGTTTGCCTAGTGTTGTTGAGATAGGTGTGCTGCAGAAAGGGGAAGATTGGGCGATGAAAGTAGTAGGAATGCTGAAGATAGCTGAAGGGGAAACACAAGCGGAGTTGCTTGGAGTGCAGCGAGTTACAGATGAGATGGGTAGTAATGATAGAAGTGAGAGTCACGTTGCTGAGACTAAGGAGAGGAGCACGGCTATTGAAAGAGTGCATAAATTTGAATCAAAAACTTATATTGAGCCAAATGATTTGTGTAAAACTATAAAATAGATTATATGGGCTGATCTATCACCTACCGCGGGTAAGGAAAGGACTCCTCCGGACGGAAAAGCTAGAGCTATCTTTGAATTAGATGGAGTGGTTTTACCACCATGGTGATCTCCATCCGTGGGATTGCGAGTAAAAGAACTGTGAATGCGCAAGGCACTGGATTTTTCCCGCCGACGCGAGAAGGAAGAGGCGTGGGGCAGGGGAGATTCGTCTTCCCTGGGCCCTAAAGCTTATGCTTCTCACTTGTCTCGCATTTTCGGGGGGATCTATCGCAAGTCAGCAGTTAGCTGAGATGTGAAGGATCTCCGGGCTTCTTTTTTTTATTATCTCTAGTATAATTTTTGCTTAATGTTATGTGTGAGGTTTTGGACTTAATCATTGTGTACTTCACTTATGCTTTTGAACAACATATAAAATTGCTAATACAGGTATTTGGTCCACCTTAAGGACGGTAAAGAAAAGTGGCTCCTGGTAGACAACCCATTATTTTGTTTTTGTTTTTTTGTGTGCATATTCTTTTGTGGACTATCAACTGAAATTAACGCCAAACTTCTGGTATGCTAATTTTTGAGCATTGGGTAACACCTTCTCCTTACCTGCTTTTTAATTTCAAGATAACATTGTTGTGTTAGGATGTTTTGGCTAAGTCTAGTTGGGAGAGTTATGCGGGGTACTCATACACGTGCATTTTACCATTGCCATACTAGAAGAATATATTCATCTGATGTTTATGTTGATTGGCATTACATACCACTGCACCGCACTTGAGCGCGTGCTTGAATAGGAGCACATCATGAGTTTTATCGTCACTAGTGTGCGATTTGGAAAATTTAACCGCTGGCCTAGGATTGCGAGGCAGAGTAAAATGTTGCCTCCATGAGGGCTCCTAATCGAGTGCTCACGTCCCATTAGGATTATGTGTAGAATTAGATTTTTTTTATTCTTATTGCGTATTTTATTTCTATTGGCTTAAATCTTGCTTATTCTACTCGCCTACTTCGAATCTGGTGTGAATCTAACGGTAGGGTAGGGATGTGTGTCGACATCGATAGCCTCGTATTGCTCGAGTCGGGAGGAAGGATTGTCTTTCTCGGTGGCTAAGAACTTGCCCCCAGCTAATCTCGAAGCATGGGTGCATGGTTAGTCAAGTGCGCGTGTGATGCAAGTGGTCACTTTGTTCTAGTGTGAGCCTTTTACCATTCCCGACGTCTATCCGTTGCTATCCCCGTTGAGCTTGTCCCTTCCTTTGACATCCTTACGCCTCACTACCAAAGCTATATAGCCTTTCCTACTCATACACCCGAATGTGGTTGCTCGGTTGGTTTGTTTTATTGTAGTTTTGTATCTGTTATGTGTGGTTGTTATGTGGGTGCTTTGTACCGCTTGTGGTGTTGCCGTGTTTTCGGCTCCTTTTGGTTATTTGGTTAAATAACAAAGAGAAAAATAAAGAAAAAAATAAATGGAAATGAAAATTCCCAATGTGGAATAAGAGAAAAACAAATTTTGTTGTAGAGTTGTAGATTTATGGTTGTGAAATTTTGTTATATTTTGATCATTATGTGCATATGCGTGCCGTTAAAAGTCCAAGTCTGGTGGTGTGGTGCATGTGTTTGTCGTTGCGTGTAGCTGTGAGTATTTTCGGGCGGTCTCATTTTGGGTGAGTGTATCCGTCGTGTTTATCTTTGTATACCCGCCTTCTCCTAAGCCTCCATTATACTCCAAGTCTTGTGGATTCGTGCTTGAGTCAAACTAGTGTCGTGGAGAGAGTGTGAATGGGAGAGCTTATGGTCATCGACTTTGGTGGATTCCTTAGTAGGTTATCCCGATCCCTTGCTTTGGCAATGCTCAACTCAGTGTTTGTCTGCTTTCTCCTTGCGCGTGATCGAATTATTCCCCTCGAATCTATAGTAGAGTAGTAATAATATTTTGATACGCCTTTAGAAATATATATGTTATTAGTGCATAATCAGAAATTCCTTCTACGATATTACTACGAGGGTAGGAATGCGATTTCTCATGGTACTCTGCTGCGAAGTTTTAGGCCAGCTATGTTATTTTTCTCGTCCGTGTAAGGGATGATTTGCTCTGGACGAGTAAATGTTTAAGTCTGGTTGTGTGATGTGTCTAATATATATATTATTTTTCGGACTCATCTGGGCTTATTATCTTGCATGTGCACTACTATTTTAGTAAGAAAAGTCATATATTTGATTAGGGCATCACTTAGAAATTGTTCCACTGTTTCAGCCCATTTTGGTTTGCAAATTGTACCGGGATGTCGGGGGTAAGTACTGGGGAACTCTCCGTGCAGATTTGGTTATTTTATGTTGTATATTGGTTCTGAAGGCTTGTGCTCCAGCTTTGGTTTTTGCTGTGCAGGTGCTCAGTTTTCCCCAAAATCAGGAATTCTAACTTGTGAAAAATACACGGTCGTGTGATTCCTTAGCACATGCTTTCTACCAAATCGTGCGTTTTTTGAAGGTTTCTCTTGAGGATTGACCAACCCGTGCGATTTCTTCACGCACTGTTTCTTCCGAACCGTGCGCGAAGGAGATGCATTGTTTTCCTGTAGTTGTCTGGTTTTTTAGCGCTCTGTGGTTAATCGTTCTATTTGTTCACGCATGGGAAGAAGTGCCCATGCGTGAGTAAAATGCACGGTTCCACCTGCTTGTCGGGAATCATAGTGCTCTATGGTTACCCGTGCGTTTTCCTTCACGTACATGAGGTAGTGTCCGTGCGCGAGTAAAACACACGAGTCAACTCATCATCCTCCACAGCTTTGTCCTAGAAGTTAATATCGTACGGTTAACACATGGTCGTGCGCCAAACCGTGCGTGACCATTTTTCTGACCTTCTCGTATTTAAGTTCATAAGTTGACTGGAGTGGGATATTCCTCCATTTCCGCCTCTTTGAGCGGGAAAATTGCCATCTGGCCTCTTTTTCCTCTCTCCTCCTTGGAGAGCTCGTCGGACCACCGTTATTCCTCCAAACTTCACCGCAAGCGAAGATCTTCCACCGTTTCCTTCATCTACATCTCAAGAGGAGCATTTGGAGCTCCTTCTAGCTGCCATTGGAGAGTTTTTCGGTGAATACCAGACTTCACGGTTCGTGAAGAAGATGGGGAAAACGCCTTTGAAGTAGGTGACATCACTTCAAGCTTCCTTGGACGTCAACCACTGACCGAGCCCGGACGAAGACCGACAACATTCGACTCCAACCAAGAATCGTGGTGATGTGCATAGAGAGAACGGGTTTTACGCAGAAAATTACGGAGGCAAGTTCACCTGTAGCAAGTAATATAGGATATTCCAGTGGGGAACATCGTGGTCGTATATTTCCTGGGGCCTGTTGACTATTTCTACTCCTTTCGGAGGGACTATTTTTTTATCGAAAATAACTTTTCGGGTTTTACTGAATTAAAGAGGTTATAAAAGAGAGTTGTAAAAAGCTTAGAAAAATTTGTTGAAGGGTTAATGCTCGGCATCGAATTGGATCAAAACTAAAACGACTCTTAATAATTATAGAACTTAGTTTTCAAATTAATTAAAGGCAACATGGTCGTGGAGGTTCCATAAACATGAGCTCACCTAGCTCAAGGAATATTGCTCACCTGAACATTAAGACTACTCGACTGAACTTTCGTCTGACAAAAGATTCCTCTTATTGGTCGCTTTACACTAAGAACCCCGCAATTGGGTAGGGAACCCAATCCGGTAGAATTACTCTTATCGTCTTTCTAGGGTATGCACACAACTCTCTATACCCAAGGGTGATCAGTCCATACGCACGGTCTCTCGTCTAGCTAGCATCTGGATAACAGAAATAAAACCCACACATCGATATGTGGTTCTACGCGTCGTAAACCCGGGGCAAACCTTAAGCCCATTAATTAAATTGAGAAAAAGATCCTTTAATTATTTAGAGTTATTTCATATATCCCAATGCTCTTCGATGCCGAGGGCTAAGAACGACTAGCCACTCATCGGTATGGGGACGGCTTATGATTTTAATGAGGCATGAGTTCGATACTAAGCGCTAAAGGGTTACAAAAAGGACAGAAAAGAACACAACGTTAGAAAATTATATAACTAACTAAAATGAGAACTCCCACTTTTCAAAATCATAAAATAAAAAGCTAAGTTACACAAAATGAGAAAATACAAGTCCTACTCGAACGCCAAGGCGGTAAATGACAAGTCCTACTCGAACGAGTAGGCGGGAAATGACAAGTCCTACTCAAATGAGTAGGCGGAAAATGAAAGCGAGTCCTACTCGAATGAGTAGGCGGGAAATAAATGCACACATACACACACACGGGCACTCTACATAATTGAAAGAAAGCAATAAAAATTATCTTATACACACACACACTATACATAATTGAGAAAGCGATAAGGAAAGCAATAAAAGAAAGCAAGGAAAATTATCTCGCACACTCACACACTCTAAATAATTGAAAGAGAAAAATGAAACTTATTCTCATACACTCTCACACACACAAAAAAAGAGAAAGAAAACAAACTTATCTTAAAAATTAAAATAATACCTTTTTATTGTTATAATTTTATAAAAGAGTTTAAAACGTGGAAAGAAAGTTGAAAAAAACAAAAGTTTTACAAAATTAAAAAGACTAAGTAAAAAAATAAGATAGAAAGCCTCTTTGAAAACACTTGTATAAAACCATAAAAATGAAATTAAGTACTAAAAAAACTAAAATTAAACCTAAACAAAGAGATACGAAAATAGAAGCTATCAGAACTATGAAAACATAAATATATAATAACATCAAATTAAACTGATACACCCACACACATAATTTAAAAATAAAAACAAAGTTACTTAAGATTACTGAAAGAGAGGCACTCAGAGGCATTCCAGTACAATATGAGGATGAAAAAACTAACATATTTTATTAAGTAAAAATGTTTGATTACATAAGCTAAGAAAAACACAAAGAGGAGAGGGGGGGAATTATCCTTATATAGTACCAAAAGCATCTAAGCAGCAGTCCAACGGCAAAATGGCTCAAAAATTTGAACCCTTGTACCTTACATAAAAGTTCTATTTATAAGCAAAATTTCGGGGGTGACACGCCATAGTCACGGGCATGACAGGGGGCGTGTTAGTTCTGCTTGCTTAAGATAGAGAAATTCTGGTGACTGGTCGATTTTCGGAAGCTTCTGGATTGGGATAGGTGTTGGTCACTAGCGTGACAGGGTTGTCACGGGTGTGTTAGTGAGGTATGACTGGTGAAGGCGTCGAGCATTGAGCTGGGATCGACGAACGTTGAACGTCGAACATCAAACAAAATTGACACGGGCGAGTCTGTCTAGACAAGAGCGTGACTGATGCGTTGAGTGTTGCTAAAAGCATCGTGCTTGAATCGACAAACGTCGAGCGGTTGGACACAGGCGTGTCAATCTTGAGACAGGCGTGACTTCACTTTGGCATTGTAGGCAGCTGATTTCTGCAGGAATCAAAGTAACATGCCCAGGTCACGGGCGTATCAGACGTGACACGGGCGTGTACTTTGAGAAACTTGGATTTTTCTGAAAAAATACGGAAAAACAAATATAGCTAAGTTAGAACAATATTTACAAAAAGAAAACATTTTATTGAAGAAAAATAACTAAACACTACGAAAATAAACTAAAACGACCTAATAGAAGTATTGAAAAATAGGTATATTTATAACTTATCAAATACCCCCATACTTAAGCTTTTGTTATTCCACAGCAAAAGTTGGAGATGAACTTATGGGGAATTATAAGAAATCCAAAATTTAGCTACTGCTTAAATTAATTAAAAGAGAGACCTAAATAAACATCTGGGGTATAAGAGTTAAGTCCTAATTCTTGAAAATCATTTAAATAGAGGAAAAGTTTTGGCCAAAAAGACTTCTTGAAGTAACAAAATAGCAAGCAAAAATTGTAATCGTTAGCTAACAAAAATAGATTGGAATTATAGGAAATTTAGCTTATAAGAGTTTTAAAGGAAATAATGCAATTTAAAATAATGCTCTCAAAAAGATTTTAAAATAATTCTAGATCATTTAAATTGGCTAAGGGGGTTGTTTTGGTTTATGAAGAGGGCTTAGGCTTTAGAGGTGAGGTAATTTTTTCTCGAACCTCTAATTAAAAAAAAATTATGGATGTTTTAGGAAAATAAAATCTTATTTTCCTAACATATATATATTTTGAACAACTTAATATTAACCCAATGTATATGTATAGGAGTTTGAATTTTATCCTCTTATTATCTAACATATAATCTTTTAAAATATTAGATGCCTATTTTTACGGAACGAAATCTTATTCTCATTTACATAGATTCTTTTAATTATAGAAATTTTATCATGTCAAGTAAAACATGATAAATATGGGTAAATATGGTTTATTATTATTATTTTTTTCAAGAAGAAAACTAGTTTTAAATAAATAAAAAATTTGAGAGCAACTTTGATAAATTGAACGTTCCTGTATTTCAAAAAGCTTGAAGTAGAAATAATTGAAGTCTATAGTTGTTTTTTCCTAACATAATACATTTGCCTCTATTTTAGCTAAATTAGAAATAGTGCCTAAAACAATTCCCCTATATTAAGTAGAAAAACATCAGATATTCTTTAAAACATAACCCCGCTATTTAAATTTATCAATATCCAATTAATAAATGAATACTAAATGAAGAATTAATGAAATTTGCATATAAATAAACTCATAGCATTATTTTTGGAGAGCAAAAATGATTAAGAATGGAATATTCGATTTGTTTGTTTTACAATTTTTGGATTTTTAAAGTTACCATCTTTTTTTTTGTTTTTTTTGTGTTTATTTCTCTAATATATACATACAAAAATGCAAAAAAGATATATATATATATATATATATATATATATATATATATATATATATATATTGAAATGTTTTATATTTGTTTTCTAAATTTTTTTTTAAAGATTTTTAAGCAAATATTTACAAGAGAGGAAAAAGAGAAAAGTTATTTACAAAGAGGAGGAGGAAAGGAAGAGGGGAGAGAGAAAATGATATTTACAAAAATATTTACAAAAAATATTTACAAAGTAAATCTAAATATATTTTATGTTGAATTTTTGTTTTATAAATTTTTTTTATTATTTTTTGATGATAAAACAAGAAAAAAGAAATTTTGAGTTTTCATTTTATAATTTTTTTGTTTAGTTTTTTTATTGTTTTTGTTTATGTATTTTTTAAAAAAATTTAAGTGCGGAAAATGGAAGTATAGAAAGGAAAGCACAAAAACACCCTCATACTTAATTGCAACATTGCCCCCAATATTGTAATATAAGTATGCGGAACAAAAATCAAATGAAATGCAATATGTACAAAAAATAAAAAGAGTGGGCAGGAACTTCCCTGGAACGTGTTCGGGGAGGCCCATCAGAAATCCAGCATTATTAGAAAGAGTAGTAAAAAAGTAAGGAAAGAGAAAAAAAGGTAGACGTGGGGTGCCTCCCAAGAGCGCTTTGTTTATAGTCGTGTAGCTCTACTATTATGGCGGGGTTATAATGTCGAGGAAAGTTATGGTTTCATTAACACCGATCACTAGAATGCCCGCTATGTATAACTTTAACAGATGACCGTTTACTTAAACGACCCTCTTTCTAGGTGGGAGATGAGTACAGTCCCATATGGCCAAACCTCTTCAACTTTGAAAGTGCTGGACCAATGTGATTTTAATTTACCCAGAAAAACTCTAAGATGTGAATTATAAAGAAGGACAAGATTGCGTGGAGAAAAATTTTTTGCGTCTTGACTTTTCGATCGTGGTGGAACTTAGAACACTCCTTATAGAACTTATTGCTCTCGTAAGCGTTTGCATACAATTCATCGAGCTCGTTTACTTGCAGTTTTCTATTTTGAGCGGCTAAGTTAGCGTCGAGGTTTACGAGTTTTAAAGCCCAAAGAGTGCGATGCTCTATTTCTATGGGGAGATGGCACGCTTTGCTATAGACTAATCGAAATAGCTTACAACCAATTTCGGTTTTGTATGCCGTCCGATATGCCCACAACGCATCATCGAGTATGACGGACCAATCTTTCTTATTTAGTGAAATGGTATTTTTCTAATATACGTTAAATCTCTCGATTTATTACCTCAACTTGGCCACATGTTTGCGAGTGGTAGGGGGTGGCATGTTTGTGTGCGACTCATTATTTAACTAACTAATGCGAATGTGACGACAAGTGTACCGGTCGCACAAGTAATATAAAATGAGTGAATTTCCCCAAGTATCAATCTCTCAAGGAACACAGTAAGGAGCGAGTTAATTTTGAGGAGGACTTGAGATTGAAGTCCTTAGCTAGGCGTTAACGATGGGGGTTTAGATATTTGCGGAAAAGGAAATTAAAATACTAACAACTACTCCTATGCAACGCCGCTATGCGATGCTTCGCCAGGCGGGATGGAAGGCTACACGGGTCGCTATGCACCGAATCGCTAGGCGGAATGGATGAGTAGGCAAGCGTAAGAACTAGAATTTGAGGGTTGCAAGCACCTCTTCGCAACGCACGCCTCTAGCAATCGCTAGAGCGGTAAGAACGGATGGATGACGGATGGAAATAAAGGCGCACCTCAAGCAAATAATGAATACATACAATCACATAGACATAATTAAATATAAATGTTTTACAAACTACAAACACTTCATCAAATACAAGAGATTAGCAATGATCACAACAACAAGAGATAAAAAGTGTGCGAAATTGACCGAATCCAAAGTCTTGCCGAGGTTTCACGGTTGGATTCGCCGGGTTGTCAATCCGCATCCAAGCTCGGTCCTCAACTGCATCTGGGGTAGAGGAGGCTGTCACTCACTCCCAATGGACCCATCTTCTTCGTGTCATGAGCCGACAGAAGATGGCAAAACTTCTCCTAGCTTGATGGAGAAAGCTAGGTTAAATCTTCTCTTGAAGCTCGAGGATGAAGGAGGAGGCCGAGAGGAAGCTCCGGCTTGGATTTGGCGTTGAATGCTTGCCCGGATCTCCTCTCCTTAGTGGAACGGTGATGTTTCATCCTAAAATCACGGGAGAGATGGCTGGGAACGAAGCTTTCCTCAATGGTAAAAATCTGCGCTTTAAATAGAAAAAGATCAGAAAAATGGTCACGCACGGTCCCGCGCACGACTGTGCGTTATTAACTTGCAGATCTTGATCGCGGAGGAAGAAGCGTTGACCCGTGCATTTTACTTGCGCACGGGCAATTCCGCCCGTGCAAGAAGGGCACGGATAAATACAGAGTGCAAAAAATAGGGGAAACCAGTGGAACCGTGCATTTTACTCGCGCACGGGAGCTGCCGCCCGTGCATGATCAAATCGCACGATTAACCACAGAATGGTGCCAAAATGAAAGGTACAGGACAACCGTGCGTTTTCTTCTCTCACGGTTTGGTTGAAACCGTGCGTTAACCGTGCATTTCAAATCTTCGATCTCATCTCGACGAAATGTGTCGAGATCCTCTCGACCAAGTAAAACACACGATTATGAAGAAACCATTCGCTAAGGAAATGCACGACCGTGCGTTTTCCACAAATCAGAATTCTTGCCTTGGGAAAACGCACCACCTGCACAGCAAAAAACAAAACTGGAGCACAAGCTCCCAACACCAAAAAGGCCAACAAAACTAAACAGAAAGATAACAAGGAGCACTATGTGCATACCCCCGACAATAGAATGCGCAATTGCACACCCATAGGCCGAAATACTGCACGAAATTGTCAAAGACCGAAGAATGCAAATATAACCGAAACTCGGTTGAAATGTAGTGCACGAGCAAGAAAACAAGCCCAGATGAGTCCGAAAAAAACTATTAATATCAGACTCATCACTAATGTCTTAGCCATTTGAGCATTACAGAAATACGTTCCACTATCGCTCACAATAGCCCGATGTGTGCCGAAGCGAGAAAATATTTTTTTAAGAAAGGTAACGATGACTCGCGTATCATTGGTGAGGATAGCTTGAGCTTCCACCCACCTTGATACGTAGTCGACCTCCACTAAAATATAAATATTTTTAAAAGCAGGAGGTAGGGGGCCGAAAAAATCGATGCCCTATAAATCGAAGACTTCACACTATAAAAATAAATTTTGGTGCATCTCGTCGCGATGAGAGATGTTACCCGACCGCTGGCAGCTGTCATAGGAGCGCATAAAAGTGTGCGCATCTTTGAAAAGAGTGGGCCAAAAGAAGCCCGCCTCTAGTGCCTTCTGTGTGGTCTGGTTCGCTTGATAATGTCCACCAGCCGGACCCTCGTGGCAGTGCCTATGTATTTGCGTGCACTCCACACCTGCAACTCATCTTCGGACAGCCTGGTCTGTACAGATATGAAAAAAAAAGCATCCTCCCAAAAGAAATTTTTCAAGTCAGAAAAGAATTTCTTCGTTTGCTGGCTTGAAAAGTCTTTTGGGAGCACCCGTGTAACTAAATAGTTCGCAAAATCTACGAACCAAGACGGAGAAGATGAAATGGTATTTATGGCTAGGAGGCATTCCTCGAGGTTTCTATCATTTATGTCAGATTCGACGAGCGCTTCCGCACCCAGATTTTTTAAATAGGAAAGGTAATCGGTGGCTAAATTTTTCGCGTCCTTCTTATACCGGATCTCCAAATCAAATTCTTGAAGGAGGATAACCCATCGAAGATGGCGGGGCATGGCATTGGTTTTAGCGAGTAAATATTTAAGGGCGGAGTGGTCGGTAAATACGATAACTTTAGATAGCGTTATATACGAGTGAAACTTATCAAATGCGAAAACGACGGCTAAGAGTTACTTTTCCGTTATCATGTAATTATCTTGTGCAGAAGTGAACGTCTTGATAGCGTAATAAATTGGATGAAAATATTTGTTTATGCGTTGGCCAAGAACGGCACCTACGACAATATAACTAACGTCGCACATAATCTCGAACGGAAGGGACCAATCGGGTGTAACTAAAATGGGAGAATTTATAAGTTTTTATTTTATAAAATAAAATGTGGACTCGCATTCGCTACTAAAGATGAAACTAGATTCCTTTTCCAGGAGGCGAGTAAGAGGCTTTGTTATCTTAGAAATGTCTTGAATAGAGCACCTATAAAAGCCCACGTGGCCTAAAAAACTCCTAATGGATTTTACGTTGGAAGGCGGGGAAAGTTTTTCTATAATTTCTACCTTGGACTTATCTACCTCCATCCCCTTAGACAATATCTTTTGGCCATAAACCAAACCTTCTCGAACCATAAAGTTACACTTTTCCCAATTTAAAACGTGATGCGTGTCCTCGCATCGCTAGAGGACACGATCTAGATTTCGAAGATAAGACGGGAAAGAGCGTCTGAAAATGGAAAAGTCATCCATAAAGACTTCCATAATATCTCCTACCAGCTCACCAAGGATTGCCAGCATACATCTTTAGAATGTAGTCGGTGCATTGCAGAGGCCAAATGGCATTCTTTGGTAGGCGATGGTGCCAAACAGGCTAGTAAAAGTTCTTTTCTCTTGATCATTGGGGGAAATGGAGATTTGGAAAAACCCCGATAAACAATCAAGAAAATAATAATATGGATGACCGGATAAATGATCTAGAATTTAGTCTAAAAATGGTAGTGGAAATGGTCCTTACGGGTGGCATCATTTAGTTTTCTATAATCGATACACACATGCCAACCCGTAACAGTACGAGTTGGGACGAGTTCATTATTCTCATTTTACGCTACAGTAAGACTGCCCTTCTTGGGCACGACATGAACGGGACTAACCCACGCAATATCTGAAATAGGATAATTAATCCCCACATCTAATAATTTAATTATTTCGGCTTTAACGACGTCTTTCATGTTTGGGTTAAGACGTCACTGCGGCTGAATGGTTTTATGGTAATTATCGCTAAGGAAAATCTTATTAGTGCAAAAAGAGGGGTTAATCCCTTAAAGATCAGAAATTTTCCACGAAATTGCGTAGCAATGTTTGAGCAAAACTTCATATTAATCGGGAGCCTCCGAATCACTAAAATGCGAAGAAATGATAACGGGAAGGGTATCATTTTTTCCCAAAGAAGCGTATTTGAGAGCTTCGGGTAGGGGTTTGAGGTCTAGGATGGGCGGTTCTTCTTGCGAGGTTTTAATTCTAATGTCTTTTGAACCAATTAGTTCGAAAGGCAAGCCAATAAATTTATCCTCTTCGCAATTAAAAGTCTCGATCGTGAAAATATTGTCATTAAGAAAAATTGACTCGAAAACCGGAGAAGAACGATCTACGAAAAAAGTGTCTGAGTTATAATAGAAATCATCGCTCGATGATGAGTCCTCCATCGAGGGAGTAATAGAGAAAGTAACCTCATCATCTCCCACCAGAAGGAGGATACTACCGTTACTCACATCAATTAATGTGCGGGAGGTGGCGAGAAAAGGACGACCGAGTATAATTGGTACATCGGTGTCCTCCTCGATGTCCAAGATGACGAAGTTTATCGGAAAGATAAACTTGTCAACTCGGACAAGGACGTCCTCCACTACCCCGACGGGGAACTTAACCGAGCGATCCGCTAATTGGATACACATATTAGTAGGGGACGGAGTGCCCAAACCTAATTTTTGAAAGAGCAAGAACGTCATCAAATTAATGCTCACGCCTAAATCTGCAAGACCGTATTTTACTATTATATTTCCAAAAAGGCATTGGATAGAAAACCATCCAGGGTCATTTTGTTTTGGGGGAAATTTATTAGTAAGAGCTGCCGAGCAGTCTGCGTTGAGAGAGATATGCAAAATATTTTTTTATTTTTTTAGTAAAAAGAAGTTTTTTCAAATATTTGGCATACTAAGACATCTGCGAGATCACCTCGCAGAAGGGAACATTAATATGAATTTGTTTCGAAAGTAAAATAATTTTTTTGTATTGCGCGTCCTTATGCTCATTATCTAACCTATGCGAATACGGCAGGGCCTTGTTTAAAATAATTTTTTCGTTTAAAATTGGTAAAGGTGGCGTAATCGAAGAAGAGGGAAGAGGGGTCGGATGGGAAATATATACCTGCGGATCGATCTATTTTCGATCGACCACCTCCTTACCGCTGCGAAGGGTTATAGCATTGATGTTTTCTCATAGGTTGGTCTATGTATTCCCTGGCAGTACCCCATGCACGCGTTCTGACATCAGTTGCGCCAACTGTGCAACCTATAGTTCAAGATTTTTTAGCTATCCGGTGATGTTCCGGATATTTGACTTGTTGGACGCGACGTATTTATAAAAATTTTCCTCCACCGGAAAGGGTTTTGGAGGAGGGGGCGAAAAGCGGGAGCAAAACAATTAGGCGGGCGATGCGCGTTATTCGGGTTGCTCCATGAAAAATTGGGGTGGTTCCTCTAACCCGGATTATAGTTGTTAATATAAGGGTTGTTGGGGTTGAAGGAAGGATGACCCTAATTTCCCATGAAGTCCACGAACTCTTCGGCCAAACAGGTGTTAGGGGAAATAAAATAAGGCGGAGTGGAGGAGGAAACAGACATCTCTGCCACCTGCTTTGTTAACCTTTCAACTTGAAGGGTTAAGAGAGTAGTGGCATCCACTTGAAAAAGGCTGGCCGCCTGCTTTGGGCATCCCCACGGGACGTTCCACTAGTAGGCGTTCATAGCCATTTCTTCGAATAAAGACTCGGCATCCTGGTTGGTTTTGTTGTTTAATGTGCCCCTGGCAGTGCCTGACCTCATTTTTTTCTTTTTAAAACACCGGGGTCTTAGTCCCAAAACCGCCGCTTTGCAGTGACACCTTCACACCCGAGAATGTCGCCACTACAAAATGCCGATTCAGCCGGCTGATTCGATCACAATAGTAGCAAAATAATAAATGGCAAGTCCACAAACATCACATATATAGTAAATAATCTCCACAAAGGGATTGTCCACAGATATAATAAAGTACAGAAAACTTGGGCTCATGCCCAGTACATCAAAATCCTCACTACATATCTCTCATAGAGGAAGCAAAACTAAATAAATACTAGCGATCAGGACTCACAGCCCCAGTTATCTGAACTCCAATACTAGACTGTCCTATCTCCAAGCATGCCGACCTCCGGGGCTGCTCCTCCATGTTGGGCTCCACGGTCCCCTAAAATCATGTGGTTCGAAAACCGTTAGTCTAAAAGACTAAGTCCTATCATCCCCCGCCCCTTCCCCCATGGCTCCTAGGCACCGAGCAGGGAGGACGAAAGTAGAGGAAATGAAGGTGGAGAATAACAAGTATCAGGTGACGACGGAACTAGTCTCATACCAATTTATACGATAAGCCAAGGGATCTTTTACAAGGCTCCTATCGTATAAAAAGTCTCATACCAATTTATACGATAGGGTGTCGGTTTTCTAGGAAGCATACAAGTATTTTTACTAAATAAAAACCTTAACTTATAAGCACGCTCGCACGAACTTATAACCAAGGGGTAATTTTGTTGGGCCTATTGTATAAAGCATCCCATACCACATTATATAATAGGTGTCAGGTTTATATGCAATAGTTATGCTATGAAATGTAATTATGCCATGATATGAATATGCAAGTGCAACTCACCCACTCGACTCTGTTTACACAGACCTTTAGTTCCCACTTTCTGTAGTCGAACCTCCAAGGATACCTCCATAGTGGCAAACGGAAGCTGTGGGTTCGACCTCGCCCACCTCTCCGATAATTTCACTACCAGTAAGACCTATCGTACGCCTAAATGCTGGTGCACTAAGCGGATCTCCTGCGTACTCTTGTCAGGTGGTGCACCGGACTTTATCTAGCCAAGTGCTAAACCACACTTGCCGATTCAACGTATTGGCATCGTTGCATCGACCCTCCAAAATCGAAGACCCACCACCTTATACTTTATGCACATGCAACATACGTAACAGCTACCGAGCCATGGCTCCCCGGACCATCCCGTCCGTCACTATCAATAACCGAGTCAAAGCTTGTTGGACCAACCTGGACATCACGAAATCCACCGAGCCTACTGCCCGAGTGAGCCAACCTAACATCTCGAGACATTGAGATGAGTGAAAGTGAATAACTATTTATGCTAATTACTCTTGCAATTCAGTTTTTCCTACAGTTTAGGTTAGTATAGGACTGCGCCCGGCATACCCCGTGAAGGGCTCTCAAAGAGCACTAGGAACTATGATGGGCTGAAGTGATGGAGATGACGTCCCACAACATTTCGAGGACGGCGAAGTCATGCTTGCGGACGACCATGCGAGGCGTCAGCATAATAGCCGTCCAGAACGCAAACCCTTATATTATTAATTAATAATTATTATTATTAATAAATTATTATTAATTAATAAGTCATTTCTATGTTTGGTATTTTTGTCGCATTATTTTAATTTCATGTAGGATGGGTGTCTATAACCATCAATTGTTATCTTTATTTAATGTCTTTAATTATTGTTTTGTTATGACATGATGGGTGTCATTAGCCATCTGAGTGGTTTAATTTTGTATGTTGGAGATTGAGTGGTGTAGCCTATATATAGTCCTTTTCATGAAGGATTGAGTAGTGAATGAATAAGAAAAAAAACCTAAATTTCAAAATTGAAATTTCCTCCTCTTCCTAGGCAAATTTCGGCCCTCCTCCTTCTTCTTCCTCTTTGTCCTCCGGCCACCTCTCCTCCCCTCTCAATCTCGGCCTCCCTCCTCCTTCTTTCTCCCCTCTACTCCATTGCAGCCTGAACCCTAGCTACCACCTTCCAACCCGGCTCCTCCCTCTCCCTCCAACCCGAACCACCTCCAACATCCACCAAAACCATTAGCCTCCTCCTCCTTCATCAACTTACCATCAAGCCGCCACCCCACCTCCATCCCTAACAAACTCGGCCACCACCACCTTTCCCAAACCCGACCTCTCCTTCCTCTCAAGAAAGCCGACCTCCTATCCACAAGGCCACCAACCTCCAATAACCCCTCCTCAAACCCAAGCCCCCTCCTCTACAACCCTCCTAGTCACCGTCCACCTCCTCCTCTAGTTAACTCGAGCCCCTCACCCTAGCTGCCACCCTCTCCATCTCCATGTCCCTACCCGGCCACCACCCTTGCCGCCACCCCCTTTCCCTCCACAAATAACCCGAGATATCACCTTCCTTAAATATCCCTCAATCCTACCACCTTTTCTCTCTCCTGCTATATTTGGAGATATACTACCATATGTGGAAGATTCCGTCGTGGGAATTTCCATTTCTAGCACGATGCGACGAAGGTGGACGAGTTTCTCTCCTACTGGCGTGACTCCGGTGGAGCCATTGAAGAACGATCCTCACCGAGAGAACCGGAATCATCCATTCCGGTTGGGTAACGAACTTTTCCACTCTCGTGTGTTCCTTTCTTTAGATAGTCTTGTGGTGGAATTTCTAGCGTTAATTTTGATATCATTGAAAACATCGTGGCTAGCGTTCATTGTTTTGCGTTTTTCTTGGTTGAATTAATTTCCGTGAAAGGGTTTGTCGAGCCCTTGTTTTCTTTTGTTGGGAGAGATCTACTTTTCTGAATCGTGTTTTATTTGGTAGATCTCTTTTGGCACAACACCGCTCGGTCCGATCCAATATTGGTCCTTTTTGCTGGAACGGATATTGGGCTATAGCCTCTATTCGGTCCCAAATGGTTTGGCTACCCGTATGCTAGCGTATAATTGATTGGACATAATATCGTAGTGCGGCGTAGAATGATTCTGTGAGAATAGAATTTAGTTTGTAGAGAGATAGTCGTGCGTGTTCGTAATTATATTTCAGTTCAAACGTGTTCGCCTACATCAATTTGGTATCAGAGGGAGGTTCACGTCAATTTCCAAATTGGCACCCTCCCACACTTATTTGGCACATTAACACGCACTCACTCGTTGCATGGTATTTCATAAAAATCAATTTTAAATTTTTGGTCTACAAATAGCGGCCTAAAATTTTCAATTTTTTTCAAATTTTAAAATAAATAAAATTCTTGAAATTCTATATCATTTTATTAGTAAGAAATAAAAAAAATATTTTATTTTTATTAAGTCATTAATTTTATTAAATCTTTATAAATTTTTAATTTTGGTCTACAAATAGCGGCCTATCTTTTTATTTTTTTCAGCCAAAAAAAAAATTTAATAATCTTCATATTATTTCCTGCAAGAAAACCAAAAATATATATTTTTACCCTAGATATTAGGTGGGAACAATTCCTTCTTTCCGAAAATTAGTTGTTCAGGTACCCTTTTCTTTGCATTCACACAAAATTTGGATCGAGTGTCCTCTCCAGTTCACACTAAAATGGCTTTCAACGTTAACGCTTCCAATCGTCATCTGACTTTTCTACACACTAATTTTTTTATCTATGATGGTTATGGGGATCCCAAGTATTTTAGATACTAGCTTGAGGGGGTAGATACCTATTTCAAATATAACCAATTGGGCGAACACCAAAAGGTTAGTGTAGTCCAAGAAAGGTTAAGAGGTAGAGCCCACGAGTTTTGGCTAAATGAAGAGAAAGAGCGCGATGCTGGTAGCTATCCTTATGCTTGGCCGCACATGCGAAGAATTCTCTCAGCGAAATTTGATTCCCCCTACCGCCTTAGTACTAGCCCGACATCCGATAGCTAGTATTGTCATGGCACTAAAACCAAACCGGATCATAGGAGTGACATATTATCCCAAGATAGGTCCTTTCCCAAGGTTGGAAGAGCTACCCCTAGCGTACCTTCACCAACCTATAGAGGAAGGAAAATAGTGAGGTCCCCTATCTCGAGTTATGTACATATGACTGTTAGCACTGCCATGAGCCCGCAGGGTGAGAGTAATCCTACTTGTAAAGGTAGTCAAACGATTACGACATATGTGTCAAGTGGCGCACCTGATCTTGGCTCTATTGAGCATCATACCCCGATTACGCCCATTGGCCCTTTTAAGTCTCTCCCCGAGTTGCCTGAATTAGTTGTTGACTCTCCTGTTGAGTTTGAGGTTGTGTCTAGGACTGTGCCTGTCACTGAGGATGCGGCTAAATATGTTGGCGATTTGAGTAACAATGAGGAGATTGGTTACCCTAGTGACCTGGACGAGGATTTCTCCTCTGAGGAATCATCTCCTCTTCCTTTCGGTGATGCATCTGAGGCATCACCCTTGATATTTATGGACTCTTCTGATGACCCTGAGTCAGAAGACATTCCGGCTGAGTCGGTAGAGTCACCCTATATTGAGAGCTTACCGATTACTGATTTAGGTGATGACCTGCTAGAACACGAGCTAGTTCCTTCTAGCCCAGAACATATTGAGGTGCCCATTTATTTAGCTTCCACGTTAGATCAATCCAGTCGGATAAGTGCGAGTGACGATCATAATATTATTATGATTGACCCAGGATTGGTAGATGTTTTAACGGTGTTGGAAGAGTCACCTTGGGATGGGTGTTTAGCTTGGGATGATCTTAGTGAGGCATATCCGGGAGTTAGTTCTTTGAAGTTATCAACATTACTTGAGGTTCAAGCTAATTTAGATTCTCCCCGAGATTCGATTTGTCCATCCCTCTATCCTAATTTAGACGATGTACCCACTTCATGGGAAGATTTGGTTAGCGAAGGATGTGTCGTTTTGGAAAATTTACCTAGTTTGGCAGGATTAATTTTGGATGACAGTAGTACTGAGAAACCGATAGACTTATCTTTGATGTTGCATACTTCGGAGAACGTTGTTGATTCTGACTTGGATGACTTGACAAGCGTGTTGGAAGAATGTCCAAGTGAGAGAGTTGTATATTTGGACGACATTACTGAAGTAGAACCGGATGAGCGTCCCCTGATGTTATCTCCGTTGTGTGAATTTAAATTAGATTTCAACTCTCTCTCAGTTTTAGATTTACGAAGTCTCCCTCCTGTTCTATTTAATCGTCTTGTGAGCACTTTAGGACGCAAGTTTTGTAATCCTGATCTGAGTTCGTTTATTGGGCCACCCTCACTGGCCCCTCCTTTGGACATGTCACCTTTGACTGCCCATTGTCCTACATGTCCATCGTTGGTCATACCCTCGGCTGCATTACATTTTATTTCTGTGGCGACGATGCCTTTTATCCTAGTTTATTCCTCCTTAATCTTTAAAAATTATCACATATCGAATTATACGTTTATGATGAAGCCGTTTATAGTGCCTCCTGATGTAATTCAATCGGCTCACCCCAGATTTAGTTCCGTTGGTGCCGCCTTATTTAATTCCATTACCACAAAATATATTAAGTACATTTGCACAAGATTATGCTCGCCATGAACATTATTTACGTAAGCACTTGAGTGAAACGCTGTCCATGTCACAAAAACCTTATGAATTTTTTGCTAGCTTACATAAAAGGGCGTCTTACGGTATATTTGGCGTTTTTGTTTTGGTGCGTCTCTTCCCTGAACGGTTGTCTTTTGGCACTATAGAAAGTCGACAAGTTGGTGAGCTGCACCTTTTGCGGACATTAATGAAATTTGGAGAACATGCATTTCTTTTGAGGTTTTCCACTGATTGGGGTAATACTAGTATTTTTAATGTTTCTGATTTAACTCTGCATGTTTCTCCACCACCTGAATTATCTTCCTCTTCGTTTGGTTCCACTTCGTTCTCTTTTGGTTTGGGTAGTGGGTTTGTGCTTGGATCGCTCTCTTCTTCGGTCTTCACTGGAGGTACGTTGGTAGTTGATGTTGAAACTTTTCTTCCTTTATTGCCTAATGCTTTTCGAAGAGTCCCCTGGACAACCATTTTGCATGACCGGATACTCCAGGTTGAAGTGCTCTCTTTTCTAAGTGGTGTTATTTGCTGCTACGTGTCTCTTGTAGATGATGCTCTCCTGCATCGGTACTCTCAGACCAACTCATCGGTGATGACTACTTTTGAGCGGGGGAGGATTGATGGAGATGACGGCCCTCAACATTTCGAGGACGGCGACGGCATGCTTGCGGACAAACAAGCGAAGCATCGGCATAATAGTCGTCCAGAATGCAAACCCATATATTATTAATTAATAATAATAATTGTTAATAAATTATTATTAATTAATAAGTCATTTCTATGTTTGGTATCTTTGTCGCATTGTTTTAGTTTCATGTATGATGGGTGCCTATAATCATCAATTTCTATCTTTATTTAATGTCTTTAATTATTGTTTTGTTATGACATGATGGGTGCCATGAGCCATCATGAGTGGTTTAATTTTATATGGTGGAGATTGAGTGGTGTAGCCTATATATAGGCCTTTTCATGAAGGATTTAGTAGTGAATGAATAAGAAAAAAAACCTAAATTTCAACCTTGAAATTTCCTCCTCTACCTAGGCAAATTTCGGCCCTCCTCCTTATTCTTCCTCTTTGTCCACTAACCACCTCTCCTCCCCTCTCAATTTCGGCCTCCCTCCTCCTTCTTCCTCCCCTCTACTCCCTTGCAGCCCGAGCCCTAGCCACCACCTTCCAACCCGGCCCCCCACTCTCCCTCCAACCCGAACCACCTCCAACATCCACCAAAACCACTAGTCTCCTCCTCCTTCATCAACCTACGATCAAGCCGCCACCCCACCTCCATCCCTTACCAACTCGGCCACCATCACCTTTCCCAAACCTGACCTCTCCTTCCATTAAAGAAATCCGACCTCATCTCCACAAGGCCACCAACCTCCAACAACCCCTCCTTAAACCCGAGCCCCTCATCCTAGCCGCCACCCTCTCCATCTCCCTATCCCTACCCGGCCACCACCCTAGCCGCCACCCCCTTTCCCTCAACAAATAACCCGAGATATCAACTTACTTAAATGTCCCTCAATCCTACCACCTTTTCTCTCTCCTGCTATATTTGGAGATATACTACCATATGTGGAAGATTTCTTCGTGGGACTTTCCATTTCCTGTGTGACGCGACGAAGGCGGACGAGTTTATCTCCTACCGGCGTGACTCCAGTGGGGCCGTTAAAGAACGATCCTCGTCGAGAGAACCGAAATCATCCATTCTGGTTGGGTAACGAACTTTTCCACTCTCGTGTGTTCCTTTCTTTAGATAGTCTTGTGGTGGAATTTCTAGCGTTAATTTTGATATCATTGAAAACATCATGGCTAGCGTTCATTGTTTTGCGTTTTTCTTGGTTGAATTAATTTTTGTAAAAGGGTTTGGTGATCCCACATTTTCTTTTGTTGGGAGAGATCTACCTTTTCTGAATCGTGTTTTATTCGGTAGATCTCTTTTGGTACAACACCGCTCGGTCGAATCCAATATTGGTCCTTTTAGCCGGAATAAATATTGTTATATAGCCTCTATTCGGTCCCAAACGGTTTGGCTACCCGTACGCTAGCGTACAATTGATTGGACGTAATATCGTGGTGCGGCGTAGAACGTTTGTGTGAGCGTAGAATTTAGTTCGTAGAGATATAGTCGTGCGCGCCCGTAATTATATTTCGGTCCAAACGTGTTCCCCTACATCATGAAGCCCAAAGCTCACTTTCGCAAGACACTTATTATTATTGGTTGTTACCCAACTCCCAATCCCTTTAATGTTGTACTTGTTCTAACCCTAGAGTATTTTTACTCTTTCTCTCTCTCCACAGGGAAGACGATGTTTCGTCGAACTCGAGCATCTCTTAACACTAGTCAAACAACCCACTCCTCGTCACATCTCCTGATTATGAACTCATTTCTCTTACCAGATTAGTACACTAATGCCCCGACTCTCTGGGTTCATTTTGCACCATACCTTGATTTCTGCAGTTTTACTAAACGCAGACCATTCTAAGTTATATGATGTATACAATGGGAGGTACTCCAAATTATCATCCAAATTCACTATAATATTTATTGGAGGTCTACCATGACATGATTAGCCTAAATCCAGAATTACATTATATACCTAATTTAATTAACAATTTATTTAATTTTTCTAAGTAACCCAAAAAACACAAGTTTAAACATGAAGTACCCATTTCAGGCATGCAAATGCTCCACAAAACTTATAATAAATACAAGATGACTATTTAATAGAAAATCCAAAGTCTCCCAATTTTTTAGCAAGGTTTAACCTCTAAAGCTAATTTTAAAACAGAATCTACATTAATCATTTTAAGGAAGCAAGTACTGCCACAATACTTCCAAAAATTCTGAGAAAATCCAATCATGTATATAATGACCATTAAACACTCTAGGCCAAGTTTAATAGTTTTCTAGTGAACAAAGAACTCTACACTTAATTTTGAACAAATATCCAAATTGGTTAGTTAATGCACTAAGTATAGAAATTATTAGTCTAAAAATTGTAATAAAATTTCCACAAGAGCATGTTGACCTAGAATTACTACTGATCAATTTTCACAATTTTTCAACAAGTGTGGAGCTCTGAATTCAGTATTAAACATATTTGTATTTTTAAAAGCTTGTGAACAAGGTACTGAGAATACACATCTAAAAATTATATAAAAATTCAAGGAGATGTATATTGACCTATAACACTCTTTGCCCATTTTTAATAACATCCTATCAAGCAATATGAGCTTAATAATTTGAAGATTATCAAGGGCAATTCCATGTACTATAAAGGAGGTATTAAATGCATTGTTCAAAAATTACAAATAAAATGACCAAAGGGCCTTATTGACCCCTATGACCATATATACTACCCAAGTTTCATGGCTTTTGATTAAGTTTTGGTGGCCTTTCTTGCATGTGTATGGGTTGTGCCTCAGCTAGGGTTAGGTTTTTGAGGGTTCTACCCATCTCCAAATCCTCTAAGATTTTTACCAAAGGAATTTAGCTACCCTAGTATCCTTCCTACCAAATTTCAAGTCCATACAAGGGCATTTGACCACATGCCCTTCTCAAATCCCCAAAGTCCAAACATAGGGTTTGCACTTGGGTCATAAGGCAATTAAATCCCAAACCACCTCATATCCCATATGAGGGTGTTATATGTCATTCCAAACCAGTGGCCCAAATCCAAACCTCTGTTGAGGTGGTTTGACTACTCAAAACACAAAGTGCACTTTTAACCTAAATACCCTTATTATGGCAAGGCTAGGGTTTGCAAAAATTCAATCCAAATCATCTCCAAATGAGATCAAATTTTATCACGAGCCTTATGATAACCCCAAGGACCACTCACCAAAATTTGGGAGGGTTTGGAGGTCATTAGGTCCCTTAATTAATTTACCATAGGGTATTTAAATAATTTCAAACACTATACGAAAATTGTCCCCAAAAATTCTCATTTTTGGGCAGGACCTAGGTATCAGTTAGGGTGACTTCCTTTCCAAATTTCAAGTCATTTGGACAAGAGAATAAGTGGAAGAACTCATTTTAATCTCTACCTAGCTCTATGTATAGACCCCACCAAAATGGGTGCCCTGGTCAAACCAGTTGTCCAAATTGACTCAAATAAATTTTAAAATAAAGTAGACCTAAAGGGCTACGAATTATATGTTGACAACTTTTTCTTATTTAGCCTCTATATATTTTTAAAATACTTTACAATATAACTGAATATTGTGACAAATTCATTAAAATGAAATAAACATAATCCTATAGTTTGAACAGTAGCCGCACGCATCTTGACGCAGCTTTGGATGGCATCCATTCATCGTCCCTACGCGCCAACGGCTAGGATTTATTCCTCCTGGGCCAACTTCACGCCTCTGCCACCGACCTCACGGCCACCTCCCTGGCCGTCCACCACTACCACAACCTCCGTTGAGGGGGTGGCTATCGCCAGGCGGCGGCACAGCCGCCGGAGGGGCTGATTGCGGCTTTCCCGACAAGTTAATTTTTATGGAAAAACTAGGAGAAAAAATCTCCTGATCGGGCTTAGTTTAGCCCAATTCTTGGCCCTAAATATTCCTATTATCTACCCACAGGAAAAGAGGAAGGGGAGGACCTTATTTGTGACCTGTGAGCGGGTGGTTTGCTTCCTTGGCATCTCCGGCCCCCGATTTGGGCTTCTCTGCAACTTCTACACCAACACCATTAAAACTAAAATATAATCGGGTGATAATCTTGCCCTTGACCTGGTGAAGGTTTCTAATGAAGGAATTGGGGAGAGGTAGCTTGTAACACCCAATTCATCAAAGCACCATTAATGGCCATAAGGGTGAAATTTCGGTTTCACCCAAATTGAGGGGCTGAGCCACTCCACTTGCCGGCCATCTACTGAAAACTTCTCCCCTGCCTCCAAGGAGTTAAATCCCCATAAAAGGGAGGGGTTATGGAACCTCCATGCCCATGATGGCCATTAAGCTATTACTCTCTCTCTCCTCCAAATTATGTTAACTTCCTCTCTCTCTCTCTTTCCTAGTCACAATATTCTGAATTTAGTGGGCCCAAAATGTGTCTCTCCACCTCCTAGACCAATGGGCCACACTTGTTTGGTCTTAGCCCACTTGGATTGGGCTTGAGATAGCCATTTAGGCTAGTTTGACCACTTTTACCCATGTATTGACGTTGGTCAAATTAGCCACTAGGGTTGACCCCAATGGGTCCTTGGTGACCCATGTACCTCACTTAAGGTTTAGGAACACTTAGGTAGGGTATGTTGGGCATCTTGGAGGTCACCTGACCCTTAGTTAGGTCACTTTGACCTTTTTAGGGCTAAGGTTGACTTGGGTAAACTTAGCCTCTTTAGTTGACTCCAATGGGTCCCCGGTGACCCTATGGACTACCCAAGGTGTTAACGGTGTTATGGTAGTGTTGTGGGGTCAAGTTGAAGCCCTAAAGTCAGACCTTAGGTCTGATGTTTAGGATGTGTTATAAGCAGACCAAGGTGATTTCCATCTTGGGTCTTGCCCACTTGATCTAGAGCTTTTGATGGTTTTGTCATGACCTAGTCATAACAAAACGAAGACCTAGGGGTCTAGTTGTTGGAGGATGTAACAAATCCCAATATATAAACAAAAATTTTGTCCTCGAAATTCTAGTTAGGCCTACGGGGTTTCAAGTATGAAAGGTAAATTATAACTTCCCGAGAGGTTGTGAGTAATACCTGACTGAAAAACCTCCGGGTACCTTTGTTGCATCAAGTCTTGTGTCTCCCATGTGTGCTCCTCTCGCCCATGATTTTTCCATAAGACCTTGACCAGTGGAACCTTCTTGCAGCACAAGACTCGCATCCCCTTGTTGTGAATCCGGACTGGTTCCAGGTGAACTGACCGATCAGATGTTACCGGATCATCCGTGGCCATAATCTGCTACTCCGGGCATAGTAGAACCCTCCTAAGAGAAGATATGTAGAATACGTAGTGCAGACCCGCCAGCTCCAGTGGCAGCTCCAGCCTGTATACTAAACGAACGATCCGCTCAGGGATCTGGTAAGGCCCCGGATATCTTGGGCTGAGCTTCTTCTTCCGACCACGCACTCGTGAAACTCCATGCATTGGTCAGATCTTCAAGAATACTCGGTCCCCTACCTAAAAGTCTACTTGAAGATGCCAGGCGTCGTAATACTTAGCATGTCTGCTCTGTACCTCTAACATCTTGTCCAGTATTAGCCTCACCTGAGCCTCGGTGTCCTCAACAAACTCCGAGGCCAATACCTTCGGATCCTCGTCTTGTACCCATGACAGCAGAGTCCTACACCTTCGTCCGTATAGGGCCATATAAGGAGTCGTCCCTATGCTGGACTGGTAGTTGTTATTATATGAGAACTCGATCAGTGGAAATAGCTTCTCCCAAGGCTCTCCGAAGTCCAGAATGCATAGTCGTAGTAGATCTTCTAAAGTTCTATTGGTGCGTTCTGTCTGGTCGTCGGTCTGGGGATGAAAAGCTGTACTAAATGTTAGCTGAGTGCCCTAGTAAGTCTGTACTGATCTCCACTCCATGTACATAAACCATACATCCCGATCTGATACGATTGTCTTTGGTACGCCATGATAACGGACGAACTGCTCCCCAAATTTCCGAACTAGCACACCAACCGAGTCATCCTTCCTGATCGGGATAAATCTGTCTACCTTCATCAGTCGGTCGACGATCACCCAGATTGAATCATTCCCTGTCCGTGATCGGGGAAGCCATGTATGAAGTCCATCGTAATGTCCTCGAACTTCCACTCCGGCACTAGGAGTGGTTGCAATAATCCTGCGGGGTTTTTGCACTCTGCCTTCACTAGCTGGCATGTCTCGCAGTGGGTCACGAAGTAGGTGATATCCTTCTTCATGCCTGGCCAGTACATGGTCTTCTTCATGTCTGCAGTCATCTTCATAACTCCCAGGTGTACCGAATATCGACTATATTGGGCCTCCATCATAATATCCTCCCGGACCTGACCTCCCTCTGGTATATAAGCCCGTCCTCTGAAGCCTACAAGGTCATCCCTCAATGTGTAATCCTCACCAGTACCTGCCTCCAAGGCCCAGAATATCGGCTACAACTTTGCATCATGCCTCTGCCCATCTCTGACTCGGTCTCGTATTTCATCAGTAGCGCTCATCACGGCAAAATACTCCTCATAAAGCTCGGGGTCATAAGACGACACCAGCGTGATGTACATATCCTCTAATCTCTGCACCAGCTCCATAGACATAATATGGGGCTCCGCTTCGGAGGTGGAGGCTCTCCTACTCAGCGCATCGGCTACCACATTTGCCTTCCCTGGGTGGTAATGCATCTCGTACTGATAATCTGCTAGAAATTCCACCCATCGCCTCTGCCTGATGTTCAGCTCTTTTTGCGTTTCCACATACTTCATATTTTTGTGATAGTAGTATATATCGCAGTGGACACCATATAGATAATGCCGCAAGACTTTCAGAGCGAACACAACTACTCCCATCTCTAAGTCATGGACAGGGTAGTTCTTTTCATGCTTCTTCAGTTGGCGGAAGCATAAGCAATCACGTGGCCCTTCTGTATCAGCACTGCTCCCATGCCCTGGTAGGAAGCATCAGTATAGACCTGGAATGCTTTACTCCCCGAAGGAAGGGAAAGTATAGGAGCCGAGGTGAGTAGATCCTTCAGCTCCTGAAAAGCCACCTCACACTATGGGGTCCAGACAAAGGGCACGTCCTTCCTTGTCAGAGCTGTGAGTGGAAGGGCAATTCGAGAGAATCCCTCCACGAACTTCCGATAATAACCAGCAAGTCCCAGAAAGCTATATACATCTGTGGCCGCCTTCAGGTGTGGCCAATCCTGAACTGCCTGAATCTTGGTCGGGTCCACTGCCATTCACATCTTCTTAACCCAAGGATTATTACTACAAAGGAAAGAAGAAATCTTCTAAAGAGGACAGGTATGCCTCAAAAACTAGTAAACAAACTTATTCTAAAATAGTTTGTTATTATTGCAGTAAACTAGGACATATAATAGCTGACTGTCCTATGAAAAGAAAGGAATCAAGAGATAAGAAGAAGCACCATAAGGGCAAGAAGGAAAAGTCCTTTGTTGCCCAGAAAGAAAAAAGTTAGACTGATTAATCTTCATCAGAATCAGAAAGAGAAGATGATGCTGAGGCCTATATTTGGCTATATTCAGTAGAAGTAGATTCTGTGGAGACTGAATTCCTACCGATGCTGGATGACATCAATTCAAGGACAGAAGACAGTCATTTCTTTGGTCGGTTGGGAGTTGATGAGGAAGGAGGCAGCCAGGATCGGCCTGGTCCTAGTAAGGTACATTCCTCACCATCTGGAACTGTATATATAACTAGTCCAGAATCAGAAGCATCAATTCAAAAAGTTGATGATGGTTCTGAATCTGAGGGAGACATCGATCAACTGATTGATGATTATGGTGAGCTCCTGAAAGAATTTAAGGAAAGCAGAATCCTAGCCAAAAAGCTAGCAAAGGAGAATGCCTCTCTGAAATTGGTTGCTTTAGACTTAGCAAAAATACTGGATCTGAAAATAAAAGAAGTTAGTAAACTGAAGAACATAACTATTTTTCAGATGGGTACAATTACTTTCATGAATGATCATATCAGGAATCTTGAAAGCAAACTTTAAAAGGGGAGGGAATTAGTTGCTAAATTTTCTAAACCTATTACAGTTTTACCTTTAATAAATTTCTTCTCCATCAAAAAGGGTAAGAAGGGACCAGGTTACAAAGGTAGAACTAGAGTAGCCATATCTAAGTGTAAAGACAAATCTCCAGTACAGCCACTAGCCTCAATGCCCCCTATATCTTTTAAGAAGGTTGATCAGCAATCAAACAGGTATGACCATGAATGCATTTATGGTCATTGTGAGATTGAGAATGGCAAGGGTGCAAGTGACTATATGACAGCTCACCAGAAAACTCAACTTGCCCATTCTGGACAATTTGTGTTTGGTGTCCCAGCCCCATCACTCATACAAAAACAAACATTTCAATTCCAAGGTCTTACCTACCAGAACTAGACAAAACGGAAGTAAGATAACAGGACTAATATGTGCATCACTGAAGTAATCTGGATCATTCACTCTGAAAGAAGAATGTTGTTGTTAAGACTCAGGATATTCCAAGTACATCTGCTACTAGACCAATTCCCAAGAAGGTTTTGACTGACAGACTAGGAAAAGGAACTGTTATACCATCAGATTTAAGAACTAAAGACAGCAATGCTGTCAGACTAGTACTTAAGAGGAGGTATAATAAGAATGAGTGTTGGTGTTGTGGCAATGTGGGTCACTTTGCCATTGACTGTTGGTTTAATGATAGTGTCAAGAGGGATAGTTTACCTGTAAGTAAAGCTGCAGGTAGGCAGATGCATTTTAAGTCTAACCAGTGCCTAGGACCCAATAAAAATTGTGGTCCTAAGGTTAGATAGTCTTGTTCTATGCAGGTGAGTCCAAGTAGTCATACCCCCATATAGTACTTGGATAGTGGTTGTTCCAGGCACATGACTTGAATAAAAAGGATGCTAAAGGATTTTATTCCAACTAATAATTGACCCAAAGTCATCTTTGGAGGTTTAGAAAGTGGGATTATAAAAGGTTTTGGTAAGATTACAAATGGTCTAGTCACTATCACACAAGTGGCCTATGTGAAAGGTTTGAAACATACCCTGATAGGAATAAGCCAATTATGTGATCTTGGCTATGACATTTATTTCCTCAAGGATAAGTGTCAAATAAGAAATTCTACTGACCAAGGGGTCATCTTATCTGGCACTAGGAAAGGAAATGTTTATTGTCTAGATTTTGAATGTATGAGAAGAGATTCTCTTATTTGCCTAGTTGTAGATGAGAAAGCTACTCACTGTATACAATGGCACAATAGGCTAGCTAATCTAAACTACAAGACAATAGGAAAACTCTTCAGTGGTGATCTAGTCAGGAATGGTCCTAAAGTCAAGTGTGTCAAGGAGAGTATCTGTTCAACATGTCAAAAGGGCAAACAGACCAGATCCTCTTTTAAAAGCCTTGATACCAAAGATTCTGTGAGGTGTCTTTACCTTATGTATATGACTTTGTTTGGTCCTATGCCAGTTCATAGTCTAGGTTGGAAAGCATATACATTGGTATTAGTTGATGAATTTTCCAGATTTGCATGGGTGTTCATCCTAAGGAAGAAATCTAAAACACCAGATGTTTTCCATACCTTTTGTAAGCAGATACAGAATTAATTTAACAGTACAGTGGTCAAAATCAGAAGTGACCAAGGGACTGAATTTCAGTCTGAATGTATGACAAAGTTCTGTGAAAGTTTTGGGATTCATCAGGAGTTCTCCTCACCTAGAACACCTCAGCAAAATGGTATTGCTGAAAGGAAAAATAGAACTCTAATAGAGGCTGGTAGGACCCTATTAAGTGACACTTCTCTTCTAGAATATTTCTAGGCATAGGCAGTAAACACTGCATGTCATGTCTTCAATAGGGCCTCTATCACTAAAAGTCATAAGAAGACTCCATATGAGATTCTGAAGGGTAAAAAACCAAACCTATTCTATTTTAGGATCTTTGGTAGCAAGTGATAAATACATAACAATTGTAAGTCTCACTTTACTAAGTTTGTTGCCAAGTCCCAAGAGGGAATCTTTGTTGGGTACAGCAAAAATAGTAGGACATATAGGGTCTATAACTTGACTACACAAGTTGTAGAAGAATCTGTCCATGTAGTTTTTGATGAATCCATGCTTATTAACAATGAGATGCCTAGCATTTCATCTAGTTCTGCAGGTCTAAAGGACAAATTCGAGATGTTATCCATTAAAGAAGTCAAGAAAGTATAAGAAAATACAGAAGATGATGGATGTTGTCAAGGGGGAGCTCTAGAACAACAAGCTGATAATATACCACAAATGGAAGTTGAAGACACTGAAGAACAGACTGTTGTAGAAAGGATGCCTCAAGCAATGAGACATCTAAATGATCATCCAGCTCTCCAAATCATTGGTGATGCTAGACATAGTGTAATGATAAGGAACAAGAGCATGAACACTGCACTATGTTCAAACTTTCTATCCTAGGTGGAACCTAAGAAGTTTGAGGAAGCTATTAAGGATTCTCACTGGATAGGTGCCATATAAGAAGAACTAAACCAGTCCAAGAGATGCAAAGTATGGAAACTTGTTCCTAGACAAGAAGGACATAATGCCATTGGAATAAAATGGATCTAAAGGAATAGGTTGGATGAGAATGGAATCATAAACAAAAATAAGGCAAGGTTGGTAGCTAAAGGTTACCGGCAAGAAGAATGAATAGACGTTGACCAAACTTTTGCTCCTGTAGCAAGGTTGGAGGCCATAAGACTACTCCTTTCCTATGCAGATAATCAAGGATTCAATGTCTACCAGATGGATCTCAGGTCAGCATTTATGAATGGAGACTTGAAGGAAGAAGTATATGTAGAACAGCCATCAGGATTTGTTGATTTTCATTTTCCAAACTATGTCTATTGACTTAAGAAAGCCCTTTATGGGTTGAAACAGGCTCCTAGGGCTTGGTATGAGACAGGGTCTACCTTCCTCATTGAGAATAAATTCTCAAGGGGAAAAATAGACAAAACTCTATGAAAGTATCTAGTGTCGACTAAGTCCACTTATGGGGGGAATATGTGTCATGCAGTCTTTTGCGGGATTAATTTACCTGCACAAATAAACAAATACAGCACAGAAAAACACACAGAAAGTTATAGTGGTTCCTCGATTTGGGTACGTCCACTTTCCCCCTTCGACCTATCTCCCACCAAGGGATAACTCGGTCACTTCACCAAACGGATTGAAATCCAATCCTCACACTACGGAAGGAACCCTTCCAACCAAAGGAGTCACTACTCCTCCACCATGGGTTGTACCCAACTCTTACAATTAGGAATTAAAATTCCTTTACAATAAAATAAAATTGAATGTAAAGAAAATACAAACAAACTTTCGGAGTTTCAGATGTCCTTCTTCGATCGATGAAGCTTTCTTGAAAGATGTGAAGAGTCCACAACCAGAGTACTCTCTTGGAGAGGATCTTGTCAAGATCGGCGGCGGCAAGTGATTGCGGCGGCGATGCTTTGTATATCCAAACTTCTTGACGAAGCAAGCAAGGTCTACGAACGATCTCAATCGGATCAGTCGTCTCAATCGATTCGTAATGAATAACAAACCGCGTTCAACGAATCGAGAGAAAGGAGATCTCAAGAGAGATTCGTGAGACGCACTGCTAGCCTCGGTACTGTCGACGAAAGATCAAAGAAGCTCTGAGATCTGCGGTGGCTACGAGCTTGCGAGCGGTGACAGCGATCGGCGATTTTCCGCAATCTGCTAGGGCACGGAGTCGGCTGTTTGATTTCGCGTGAATGAGTCACTGTAGAGGTTCGAAATACGCATGTATATATACCCGAGCCAGCCCTAATGACCGTTGTGGGACCCACAAGGAGACGCCCTAGCCCCGGCCGAAACAATGCACGTTTTCCTTATTCGGTCCAGCGAACAGGCGAAAATTGCCTAAGGCAAAATCGGCGAGAATCGTTGGTGATTCCCGTCGAAGTCGGCAGGAATCACTCACGATTCCCGTCAATTTTGCCTTGGTCGATTTCTAGTTGTAAAGCTTATCAGCCTGTGGGAATCGGCAGGAATGCAACCTGATTCTCGTCGAATCGGCGGGAATCAGAACGATTCCTGTCGAAGTCGGCGAGAATCACTTGGTTATTCCCGTCGATTCTGCCTTAGCAGAATTTCTGTAGGAAAATAGTCATCCGGAAGAGATCGGCAGGAATGCAGCCTGATTCCCGTCAAATCGGCGAGAATCACAAGTGACTTCCGTCGAAGTCGGCGGGAATGACATAGTGATTCCCGTCGATTTTAACTTAGACGATTTTTCTCTTCCTTTCTATGAACTTGGTCTTTGACCCATCTTTGCTCCTCTTCTGCTCTTGATCTAGCTCGACACTGCACTTGAAAATAAGTACACTCCAATAGAGAGAGCACACGTTAGTCAACACACTGATCTGCTCTATGAGGGATTACGTTGCGCAGACCCGTGTATATTGACCCACTGCACCCTGACATTGGTGTATACTTAGAATGGAATAGCTGCAAGCACAACTTGATTGAAAATCATCAAATACATTGTCAATTCAACTTAGCTTGTTCAGGGGCTTCTTCAAATCAGGTACATTGTGGATACAATACCCAACAATCTCCCCCTATTTGAAGAAACCTAAACCCTACAAGCTAAGGTGAATAGAACAGATGGGAATGAAAATCATAAAATGAAAATTTAGTTGAGAGTGAAATTCATTACCATTTCCCTGAGAGCATACTTAACATTTGCAGCCACCTTAGCCTTAGCCGAGAGGGTAATCTCCCCCTTTTTGGCTTCTGCAAATTTGGGACTTCACTAGGAGCCAAATGCTCCCCCTCAGCTCCCCCTCAGTTCATCCGAACTCGATCTTGAGTTCCTTGCTGATGCTCCCCCTTGATCCAAGAGCCTTGAGCCCTTCAGTCTTCAATCTTCATAGTTCAGCATGTCGAGTTCAGTTTTGAAGAGACTGAACTTGGCCTCGTCTAGGGGCTTTGTGAAGATATCTGCAATCTGCTTATCCATTGGGACATAGCAGAGAGAGATATCTTTGTTTTCCACATGCTCCCGAATGAAGTGGTAGTGCACTTCAATGTGCTTTGTTCTGCTGTGCGACACAGGATTGTTCGCAATTGCTATTGCGCTCGAGGAGTCGCAATACATAGGAAATTTTCTAAACTGCGAGTCATAATCTTTGAGTTGATTTCTGATCCATAGAAGTTATGCGCAACAGCTGCCTGCTGAGATGTACTCAGATTCAGCCGTGGAGGTTGCGACACAGTTCTGCTTTTTACTGTTCCATGAAATAATCCTTCTTCTGAGGAATTGGCACATCCCGGAAGTGCTTTTCCTATCATCCCTACTTCCTGCAAAGTCAGCATCTGAAAATCCTATCAGCTCGACATCATTGTTTCTTGGGTACCACAAGCCAAGATTTGGTGTACCTTTAAGGTATCTAAGAATTCGCTTTGCAGCGACATAATGAGATTCCTTAGTGTTCACCTGATATCTGGCACAAACGCATGTGGAAAACATAATATTCGGTCTACTAATAGTAAGGTAGAGCAGGGATCCAATTATGCTTCTGTATTTGGTTTCATCAAAAGGTTTCCCTTTCTCATCCTTGTCTAGAGACACAGTGGATCCCATTGGAGTCCTCATAGAGGTTGCATTCTCCATTCCAAATTTATTGAGGAGTTCATTTGTTAACTTCGTCTGAGAAATGAAAATTCCATCCTCAGACTGTTTCACTTGAAGTCCCAAGAAATACTTTATCTCTCCCATGTTGCTCATTTCAAACTTTCCTTGCATAAGTTTAGAAAACTTCTTGCAAAGATTGTTGTCCGTTGAGCCGAATATTATGTCATCGACATAGATTTGCACCAGTAGAATCTTGCCTTTGACTTCCCTAAGAAACAATGTCTTATCTATTTTTCCTCTCGAGAACTTATTCTCAAGAAGAATACGAGACAAAGTCTCATACCAAGCTCGAGGAGCTTGTTTTAAGCCATATAATGCTTTATTAAGAAAATAGACATGATTAGGGAGCGATGGATTAACAAAACCTGGGGGTTGCGCGACATATACTTCCTCTTTCAAATTTCCATTTAGAAACGCAGATTTCACGTCCATCTGATAGACTGTGAATACTTTGTGAGAGGCATATGCCAGGAACAATCTGATCGCCTCCAGCCTTGTAACTGATGCAAAGGTTTTGTCGAAGTCAATCCCCTCCTCCTGTCTATAACCTTGAGCCACCAATCTGGCCTTATTCTTAATGATGACACCGTGTTCATCCAGTTTGTTTCTGAAGATCCACTTAGTGCCGATCACATTCTGGTTCTTTGGTCTGGGAGCAAGCGTCCAGACGTTGCATCGTTCGAATTAATGCAGTACATCTTGCATGGCCAATATCCATGACGCATCTTTGTTCGCTTTGTCGAACTTCTTTGGCTCAACCTGTGACAGAAAACTAAGGTGCAAAATCTCATTAATTGTACCTCCTCGAGTTCTAACACCGTCACGAGGATCTCCTATGATCTGATCTCTGGGATGATCCCTCATGTGTCGGAGCTCTAGGAGTCTAGCATTTGGAGCTCTGACAGCTTCTCTGGCTTCTCCTTCTTCTGGGAGATTTTCTCCATCCTAATCGTCAACTTCTCTAGTTGGCATTGAGGTGGAAACCTTGACGTACTTGGGAGTTGTACCTTTTGTAGTCTCATCGAGACTTAATTGTTCAAGCCTTGCACCTACATCTTCAAGAATGCCACTGGAAGAATTGCTATGAAGCGAGCTTCCTTCATCAAAAACAACAATAATGGACTCCTCTACCACTAGGGTTTTCTTATTGAAGACCCTATATGCCCGACTATGGCTACTATAGCCCATGAAGATGCCTTCGAAGCATTTTTCTCCGAATTTAGTACGTCGGTACTTCCCATTATTAAGTACATAGCATCTGCAGCCAAAAAACCTTAAATAGGACATGGTCGGTTTCCTGCCTTTTAGTAGCTCATAAGGAGTCTTACGATGATTCTTGTTGATCAAAGCCCGGTTCTGCACATGACAAGCCGTATTAACAACCTCTGCCTAGAAGTACTCTGGAAGAGAAGCGTCATTCAACATTGTCATACATGCCTTAATGAGCATTCTATTTCTCCTCTCCGCAACTCCGTTTTGCTGAGGAGTACGTGGGGAGTAAAACTAATGAAAGATACCATGTTCTTCACAGAATTTTGTCATAGCACCAGACTCGAATTCTGTTCCATGGTCACTTCTGATTTTGACCACGGAGCAGTTAAGTTCGTTCTGAATCTGCTTGATAAAATTAGTGAAGATGTCAAACAAATTTGACTTTCCTTTTAAGAAGAACACCCACGTAAACCGAGAGTGATCATAAATAATCACTAGCGTATACGATTTGCCTCCTAAGCTATGAACTTGCACTGGACCGAACAAGTCCATATGCAGAAGATAAAGACATCTGGAGGAGTCTTTGTCTGCAATGCCCTTAAAGGTAGCCCGAGTCTGTTTGCCCTTCTGGCATGCAGGACAGGGGCTATCTTTGATGCACTTTATAGTAGGGTCATCCCTTACTAAGTTCTTGGAAAACAACATATTAATAGTCTTGAAATTAATATGTGCTAATCTCTGGTGCCATTGCTCACAAAGAGATGCACTGCCTTTTTCTACTAGGCACACGGGGGTAGAAGAGTCTAAGCTAAGAAAATCTAAGCAAAAGATATTTCTTCTCCTAATGCCAGTTAATACCATCTCCGAGAGGCACACGATATTATCAAGCACTTATCCTTGTAGAACTTTACGTCGTATCCTTTATCACAAAACTGGCTTACACTGATCGGGTTATGGTTTAACCCTTCAACATAGGCCACGTCAGTGATAGAGAATACAACGTTAGAAATCATACCATAACCCCTGTTGACTCCTCGATCCGATCCTCCAAAGATGACTTTGGGACCATTTTTGACTGGGGAGTAGTCACGCAACAGGCTTCTTGTCCCGGTCATATGCCAGGAACATCCACTGTCCAAGTACCAGATTGGCATTTTGGTGGCCTTTTGACATACCTGTAAAACAGAATTAGTTTCCCTTAGGAACCTAATCGAACTTGGATCCTAGATTCCTTGTTAGCGCACTCCCCCTCGGGTGGTTAACCCTACGAGTGGTCGGCCTCGCATTACTAACATGAGGAGTCTCGTTGAATCTTGGATTAAACCAGCAATCCACGGCAAAGTGACCAACTTTGTCACAGCACCAACAGTCAAACCTGTTGTACCGCTTCCTAGGCTCCAGCTTCACCCTTGGTATGGTGGGTCAAGCCAGGGCCTTTGATCTTGAAAGTGAGGGGATAAGTTGTAAACTACTCTAGAGGGGGTGTGAATAGAGTATTCAAATTTTATGAACAACTAGTCAGCTCCCTTGGAGTTTATTTGCGGAATAAATAATTTGATACTTGAACCCTAAGAGCCTAACACAGTGAAGTGCACAAGTGAGAGAGTTAACTGAAATTTCAGTTTAACTAAAAAACCTATCACAGCAACTAGCAATCCTAGGTGGTTCTATCACAGCCACAGAATAAACAATTAAACAAGATAGCCAGAGACACAGGATATATAGTGGTTCCCTCTAAATAGGTACTCCACTCTTCTACCACCCTGGTAGGAATCCACTACAGGTTTTTGCTAAGGTGCCCTGCCACCAATGATCTGATTCAGGTAGATCAAACAGACCCTTTGAGCTTTTGATAAGGATGCTCAACCACAGGTTGTTGATAAGGTGCCCTGTCACCAATGTTCACTTTTGAAGAGGTGTGAATAAACTCTTTTACAAAGGGGTTGAGAGGGTTAGATTATCTTCTCTGTTGTAAATACAGATTAGAGAAGACTTGTGGATTCTCTAAAGAATCAAAGTCTCCCCCTGGCTCAGTGAAAGTCCAGGGAAAGCCTTTGCTTCAGGATGAAGGAGTTTCAGATATACTGAAACTAAATCCTCAGAGATCTGTAGACTGATTTTTATCAGGTCTTCAGATTCTGGAATAATTGAAGCAGAACTGGAGCTCTTTCTGAAGTCATGAAAACTCTAAGAAGATGCTCAGGAGACTTGAGAATGAAAGTAATTGCTCTGGGCTTTTTCTTCAGGGGAGCTTTTCTTCTTCTTTTTGTGAGATGGTGAAGAGTTGCTCTGAAGATGCTTGAGAGAATGCAGCACTAAGAAAAAAATCTCTCTGTATCTGTAACTTCCTGTTTTTCTGAGAAAAAATCTCTCTTAAATATGTTTTCTCATTTTTCCTTTGGAACGGCTCTATTGATTTGAATTCTCGAGCCCTGCAACAGATTATCTCAAAATAGAATATAGCAATAGGAATAGAATGACCTATTAGCTTACTGTCAGTCCCAATAAGGAATTAAATAAGTGGGAAAATATCTCAGTATAAAGACTTACCATTCTTGGAAATAGCAAACAGTGCCAACGGCTAGAATACAGCCTGGCAATATATTTTGTATAATAGGACAAAAATGCTTTATCAAAATACTGAATCCCGTGATTTAAGCTTGACATATTTGGTAATTAATTTATTTTGAATTTAAGCCATAAATCTGCAAAAACAACTTCAGAAAATTCTCTAACCGCAAGCTAAAACACTTGGAAATAAACCAAGGAATAGAATGAATATAAAAAGATAAAGGCAGACAATAATCGTCGAACAGGGATTCGATGATCGTCGACCTAGCTAACAGATCGTCGACTAAGAGCAGAAATCTGTCGAAACAGAAATCATCGAACAGAAATCGTCGACCAGCTCAAGATATCGTCGACTAAAGCAGAAAATCTGTTTAAGCAGAAATCGTCGAACATCTCATGATGTCGACGACTAGGGCAAAAATCTGTCGAGACAGAAATCGTGAAGCAAGAACACGATCGTTGAACTGCTGATGGCAGATCGTCGACCAACCTTCAGAGCGTAATAAACTTGCTCTGAGATCGTCGACCAGCGGTCGACGATAATTGTCTTGACTTCAACGATTCTATAGCCCTGCTATCGTCGACCAATGATCGACGATCGCGAGGCCTCGTTCGACGATGGTCGAACGGAAAATTCCTTAACCAAAAATACATCTAGAACTTCTAGCCTAAGCTCTAGGTCAGTTATAAACTGTCCTAGGGAAACTGAACAAGGCCTAATCATGATCATATATAGTTATATGGATCAAGAGGGGCTGGAAAGGGATTACATAAGCCAAATCACATCTAGGGTACCAACAATCTCCCCCTATTTGGGTTATGTTATCCAATCCGATCTAAAAACTAATGCACACAATAACAAAAGCAGAGATTAACCAAAATTTAAATTACAGGCAATCCACAGAAAAACATAAAAACATAAATCAGCAGAACTATAAAGCATCAAGCAGATTTATCAGAGGTTTTAACATCAGATGAGTTCTTAGGGATTACAACGGGTTTTAAAATAATTTCTCTGTTTGGATTTGCAGCTTGTCTTTTGGATAGCATTAGGTCATGTTCACCAATAATTTTCTTTTCAGCATAGCTTGGCAAAACTGCAGCAGGGTGCAACTTCATGTATTCTTCAGTATTAAAAATTTCAGAGTTGACTTGAATTTTGCTGAGTTCCTTTTCTCTGAATTCAGACATAGTTGTATATGCTGTAGGGTCTAGTCCTTGAGCTTTGGCTCTCTCCATCATGCTTAGTGCAATAGATTCCTTAAATCTTGCCATAGAGGCAATTCTTTCAGTTTCAGTCATATCTGATGGAGAGGGTGGTCTGTCAGTATCAGCTTGAGCTGCAATCTCCATGTTCCTTTGAAGAGCTGTGGCTAATTTGCTTGAGTCAAGAGGAATCTGTGCAGCCTTCTTAGGATCAGTTTCAGCATATAGAGATCTTGGAGGTGCAAGTTCAATGAACTTCTTGTGGGATTTCTCTGAATAGACCACTCTTTTTCCTTTTGTTTCAACTGTCTCAGAAGCAGCAGGTTTCCTTGAAGTGGAGGATGGACCTTTCCTGGGAGGAGAAGGTTTCCATTCTGGAACTTTCTTTTTAGGAGAAGGAGGAGGATAGAAAGTAGGTTGCTGAAGTGTCATCTTCTTTATTTGTTCCATGGGAACATTTTCATTTCTTTTCCTTCCTTGTCCTGATACATCTTGGCCTCCCTGGCTTTGGTTACTCCTTCTCTGGTAGGACTGAAAGGTGTTAGAACTGGCTGACTTTGCAGATGGGGCAGAAGAGAGACTTCCAGAGGCTCCAGCACCAGGAGGTGGAGGAGGACCTCTGGGGGGGAATTTCTGAATTGGAGTGTCATATCTTTTTGTTCTCTTCTTCTCTCTTGTCTGATTCTTTGAGAGTCTCATCCATGGTTGAAATTCTTTGCTCTTGGGATCAATTCCCTTCAGAATGAAATAGGGAACATCCTTGTCTAGATTAGCAGTAGGAGGAGCAGATGCTTTTCTTTTCTTGGATACAGCCTTTTTCTTCTTCTGGGTGCTATCAGAATCCTCAGAATCATCATCATCAGAGGAGTGGGATGAGGTTCTGCCAGCATAATCATCAAAGTCTTGTTCTGAGATATCCTTGGCAACTATAGCATGTTCAGCCTTTTCTTTCTCCTGCTTCTCTCTATCTTCTTTTTCTCTTGCTTCCTCAATGGCATCTTGCACAAGGAGGGCATCAAGATCAACATTTGGAGATCTCTTCCAGAGTTCTGATTCAGGATACAAGTCAGGAACTATCCTGGGGACCAGTTCTGCAATAGAAGGAATGGGTAGAGGATAGGTAAGGATAGGTGGAGAAAAGATGACTGTATCTGCAGGGGCAGATGCTTTTCCTAGAGAGATGGCTAGGGAAACCATATGAAATTTAGCCAACTCTTCAATGTACTCAGAGGCAATATTCTCAGCCACAAAGGCTATATATTGTTCAAGGTTTAGAGTACCTGATCTTGATTCCTTTTCAGTCATCTTGGAGGCATTCTCTGGTAAGTCTTGCACGGCCTCAACTTCTTCAGCAGCAGCA
This sequence comes from Platanthera zijinensis, assembly GCA_039513925.1. NCBI lineage: Eukaryota > Viridiplantae > Streptophyta > Magnoliopsida > Asparagales > Orchidaceae > Platanthera > Platanthera zijinensis. The sequence continues at coordinate 58,973,533 of CM077094.1, read as the reverse complement.
GCAGGGATGTTGATTGTGCCTGCATACAAAGAAAGATAAATTAACAACCAAGTGGGAATAGAGTATTCCCCCCAAGGTGAACAACAGCAGGTAATTGATAGAGTTACCTGTAGATCTACACAGGATACCACTTTGCATCTAGGAAGGAGGTTATAATTCCTTCTAGATGTTCAGTGACATCAGGGATAGACACCTCTGCAAGGCACAAGAGGAGTGCCATACAGGAAAAGAAGAGAGAGTCCTTGACCAAGGGTTCATCAAGGTACTCAGGTCTATAAGGGACCGTTTTCTCTTGAGAAGGAGGAACATAAGGAGTAGATGTGAGTGTGAACTCACAGTCTGAGTTAAGAAAAGATTCCAAAGCATTATCAGAATCAATGGAATCTGCAGCATCAACTTGCAACACTGATGCAAGATCATCAGCAGCTGTGATGGGAGGAGAGGAATAAGAGATTAACTCAAAGTTGGAGTTTGAATTAATTAGAATCTTAAATAAAACTATACCATCTGGTTGAGCAGCATCATTCTTTGATTTTTGAACCACTACTTTTGAGTCAGTAGTGTCCATTGGAACTTTTTCACACAAGTCCATGAGGACTTCCTCATTATCTCTCTCAGAGACTTCTTCATCAGCAGCTATATTCACTAGGGAGTGAATGTCTTTGTTAGATAAAGATATCAAATTAAAGTCCTGATTATAACCTTTAGAGGAAGTGTTTTACCTTCTGATTGCTCTGGATCTTTCATCAGAGACTCTTTCTCTGGAAACTCTTGATGTTCTTCTACAATTGCTGTAAGGGGAAGGGAAGAATTGTCCTGAAGGGTCAAGGAATCACCTGAGACCACTTCAACAGACATCTCCCCCTGCATGACTTCAGTGGGGACTGGAGTCATGCATCTTACTGAAGAGGGCTCAGCAGAGGGTGGAAGTGATTTGATGGCTTCAGTAAGGGCTTTGATGGATGCAATGAGAGGGGCATTGGCAGCCTCAATCATTTTTTGTATGGATGGAGTGATGAGCTCTACAATTTGTGCAAGCAATTCAGGAGTTATCTGAAATGCTGAGGGTGTGGAGGTGGTTGGATGACTGTGGGATGCAAATTGAGGTGGTGATGGAATGGAAGCAGTATGATCTGCCACATGATCAAATGAATCATGTGGAGATGAGTGATCATCAACATGAGTGTGGGATTCATGTTGAGAGAGGTGTGTGAGGATGGTAGCAGCATGTAGGGATTCATGTTGTGGTGGCACTGCAGAGTGTGTGGAGGGTAATGCAGGAGATGAGGATGCAGGGGTAAAAATGGAGGATGGAGGGATTGCTGAGCCTTCCCCAGCAAGCTGGAGAGTGGCTGAATCAGCCCTTGTGTCTGATGGAGGGTTAGGATCAACCCTGGCTGACTTCTTGATGACTCTCTGAGATTTCTTGAACAGAGAGGGGTCCAACCTCTTGCTGGCGTTGACTGCGGATGGTGCAGAAACAAGCAGCAGGGGTGCTTTCACATACAGAAACACACCCAACACCCTGGCAAGGGTTACTTCTTTCTTGTTGTTCTTTCTCCTTATCAGTTCAAACAGAACTTTTCCCCAGGCTATCTGCGTCTTATTCACCAAAGATGACATTAAGGCAAATTGTTGTCGGTTGATGTTGTCGTGAGCAGAGTGTTTTCCCAACACGACCTTGCCCACCAGGTCTGCCAGAAACTTATACTCTGGAGACAGATTAATCTTCAGCAGCTTAGCTGGAATACCCTCAGCATGGCCCATCATAGTTAGCATGCGGCCATATTCCTCTCTATTTTGCTCATAGTCCTCAGTACCGGTTGGTAGTCCAAACAGCTCAGTCAGAACTTCAGGAGTCAGAATGACCTCCTCTCCATTTATCTTTCCAGTCATGGCTTCGTCGCTGGAGGACGAAGTATATACCCATTCTCGAATCTCTGGTATATGAATCTTTGGTGAGAAAGACATAAATCTCTTTAGCCCTTGATCTTCACACAGCTGCAGAATGTCTTGGATGGGTTGATCACATCGACTGAAGGAATCGAAGTCGACACAGAATCCAGTGTCGAACTTCATTCCGAAGAGAACTGCTGAAGGAATCGCCATTGGATTGAAGAGAGAATGACGAATCGAGATGCAAGGCAGGGGAGAAGAGAATCGCACGGGATTAGAGTTCGAGAGCGAATTCTAAGCCAGAAGATGGAATATGAAAAGACGGAGCGGAAGAACGACGATCTCCAGACCTAAATCGACTATCAGATATAAATCTGCGATCGTCGAACCCGGAACAAAATCGGTCGTCGAACAATGACCGACGATAGTCAATATTTGACTAATCGTTAAACATCGACCGACTACAAGCAATCACCACGATCGTCGATCAGTATATGTTGGTCGACGATAGACCAAACAGCACAACAAATCTGTCGTCGACCATTGGTCGACGATAGATACCTAAGGAGAGATCGTTGACCAGTTGGTCGACGATTTCTGCCTTACTACCGAACGAGCTATCGTCGACCGTTGGTCGACGATAGTTCTGACCTGGTCGAAGATCGTCGAGCAGTCGTTCGACGATTTTAGACAGAAAACAAATCTATCCAAATTTTCACTACTCTGAACCATTAATCATACCAAGCTGGTTCAGGAAGAACAAATGCCTTTGTTCATCAAGGGTCTTAGTGAAAATATCTCCTCTCTGCAGGTCTGTGGATATAAATTCCATTGCTATCTTGTTCTTTTCCACATTATCTCTCAGAAAATGATGTCTAATCTCAATGTGCTTGGTCCGGGAATGGTGCACAGGATTTTGAGCAATTGATATTGCACTGGTACTGTCACACAGAATTTTTGACTTTGAGTGTGTGTACCCATAATCCACTAGCTGATTTTGAATCCACAGGATCTGTGAACAACAACTAGCTGCTGCTATATACTCAGCCTCAGCAGTTGAAGTAGACACAGATGCCTGTTTCTTACAAAACCAAGAGACAAGTCTCTCTCCCAGGAACTGACAGGTTCCTGAGGTGCTTTTCCTGTCAACTCTACAACCAGCATAATCAGCATCTGAATATCCAATTAATTCAAATCCTGACTCAGCTGGGTACCACAGTCCTAAGTTAGGGCATCCCTTAAGGTATCTCAAGATCCTCTTGAGAAGAGTTAAGTGAGATTCCTTTGGGTTGACCTGAAACCTAGCACATAGGCATGTAGCAAACATTATGTCAGGCCTACTTGCAGTCAAATACAGCAGGGAACCAACAATGGCTCTATAGTTCTTTTGATCAACAGACTTGCCATTGACATCAGAATCAATAACTGCATTTGAGGCTATAGGTGTGCTCATTGATGAAGCATCAGACATTCCAAATCTTTTAACCAGCTCTCTGACATATTTTGATTGAGAAATGAAGATACCATCAACACACTGTTTCACTTGGAGACCAAGGAAATAGGATAACTCACCCATGCTGCTCATCTCAAACTTGGAGTGCATTAGTTCAGAGAACCTCTTGCATAGTTTGGGATCAGTGGAGCCAAATATAATGTCATCTACATAGATTTGAACTAACAGTTGTGAGTCCTTATGATGTCTAATAAATAGGGTTCTATCTACTACACCTCTCACAAACTTGTGTTCTAGAAGGAAATTTGCTAAGGTCTCATACCAAGCTCTAGGAGCTTGCTTAAGTCCATATAGAGCCTTTTGGAGTTTGAACACATGAGTGGGTAAGGTTGATGAAACAAACCCTGGTGGTTGTTCAACAAACACTTCTTCCTTTAAATCTCCATTGAGGAAGGCACTCTTCACATCCATTTGGAAGACCTTAAATTTCTTATAGGCAGCATAGGCTAGGAAAATCCTAATGGCTTCTAGTCTAGCTACAGGGGCAAAAGTCTGATCATAATCTATGCCTTCCTCCTGTCTATAGCCTTGAGCTACTAGCCTAGCCTTATTCCTAACTACTATGCCTTGGGCATCAAGCTTGTTTCTAAACACCCACTTGGTTCCTATGATCAGTTGGCCTCTTGGTCTTGGAACCAAAGTCCAAACATTACATCTTTCAAACTGGTTAAGTTCCTCTTGCATGGCTATAATCCAGTGTGGATCAAGCTCAGCATCTTTAATGGTTAGGGGCTCAACCTGAGAAAGGAAACAAGCAAACATCACATCTTTGTTGAGTTGATGTCTTGTCTGGACTCCTACTGAAATGTCTCCAATCACTTGAGATACAGGGTGATCTCTAAGTGTGATAAGATTAGTAGGTTCAACAATGATCTGATCTTCAACATGTTCAAGATTTAATTCCTCATGTGGAATTTGATCAACTGTTGGAGCAGGTGCTTTAACTTGTAAAAGTTCTACATCAGATTCAGAATCTGAAGAAGCAACCTGAGGAGTTTGTTGGGGATGATTCTCCTGTGTGAGTCTCAAACCTTCCAAATCCTTACTTACTCCTAGGACTTGCACTGTACTATTAGAGGAAGAGTCCTTCTCCTTATAATACATGACTGTCTCATCAAAAGAGACATGTGCAGACTCTTCTATCTTAAGAGAGGATATATTAAGGACCCTATAGGCTTTGCTTACTTGAGAGTATCCTAGAAAAACTCCCATTGAAGCTTTTGCCTCAAATTTTCTAAGGTATTCTTTGTTGTTGTTATGAACAAAAGCAACACAGCCAAATACTCTAAAATAGTCTATTTTAGGTTTCACTTGCTTAAGTAACTCATAGGGAGTCTTACCCTTAAGTTTATGTATCAGACTTCTGTTCAATACATAGTTAGCTGTGCTAACTGCTTCAGCCCAAAAGGACAGAGGCATGTTAGCATCTGCCAACAATGTACTTGCAGCTTCAATTAGGGTTCTGTTTTTCCTTTCAACTACCCCATTTTGTTGAGGAGTTCTAGGAGCAGAGAAGCTATGTTTGATACCTTCCTTCTCACAGAATTCTTGCATAAGAAGAGACTCAAACTCAGTACCATAATCACTTCTGATCAAGGCAATCTGAGTAGAATACTCACTCTGTATACACTTTAGAAAATCTGTAAGAACCTTGAAGTTATCAGCCTTAGTTCTCAAGAAGAATACCCAAGTGAACCTAGAGAAGTCATCTACAATTACTAGAGTGTAAGACTTTCCTCCAAGACTCTGTACAGCAATAGGACCAAATAAATCCAAATGCAGCAAGTACAGAATCCTGGGAGAATCACTTTTATTAACTGATTTAAAGCTATTTCTTGTTTGCTTACCTAATTGACAAGCTTTGCAAAGGCCTTCCTTCTTGTAGGGGCAAGAAGGTAAGCCTCTTACAAGATTGTATTTAGCCAACCTAGAAATGTTTTTCAAATTTACATGACTAAGTCTCTTATGCCAAAGGGTATTATTACTGGTTACTTCATTAAATAAGCATATTTCAGATTTGGATGAATTAAAATCTACAACATAAACATTACCAATTCTAATACCTACTAACACAACAGTATTATTTAAAGCAATATTACAAGCAGTGTCAGTAAACCATACCTTGTACCCAGCATCACACATTTGGCTTACAGAGATTAGGTTGTGCTTTAGTCCTGAGACATAAGCAACCTTCTTGAATGTTACAGCTCCTATGGTGAAGCTGCCATACCCTTCAGTCTGTCCACAGCTGGAATCCCCAAATACAACTTTTGGTCCCAGCTTGGCTTTGAACCCTGACAGATTCTTCTTTTTTCCTGTCATATGCTTTGAGCATCCATTATCCAGATACCATTTGTCATGTATGACTGGATAGGTCTTCACCTGCAAAGATATCAATTATACATTGTGGACCTAGGTTACCTTGGGTCCAGTATTCTTCACAAAAGAAAAACTAGATATAAAAGATTTTGCAGGCTTAGATTTATATCCTAAAGGGTGTGATCTCCTAGGTGGGATAATCCATTCAGTTGAAGGATTAAACAACCTAGGGTAGTGATTGGGATTTGCAATTCTGGAAGTTTGAAATTTATTTTCCAGCTTAAGTCCAGATCGTCGATCCACGGTCGACGATCGCAAGCCATATCGTCGATCATTTGTAGTAGTGCTATGTTCTGGATTCCACGATCGTCGATCACTGGTCGACGACTCAAGATGAGATCGTCGATCTCCTGTACCAAAGATATCATACTTGGTGAAGGTGTTCAGCGATCGTCGATAGACGTTCGACGATTGGTTTGACGATCGTCGATTAATGTTCGACGATTTTTGTAAAGCTAGAAAATTTTTCTTCCTGTTCTCTTTCTTAATCTTATTCTGAATTTTCTTACATTTTTCAATTTCCTCAGTATTCTTTATTCCTGATTCAGAAATAAATTTTACTGGAGTGCTAAATCTCTCCTTTGTGAGGAGGATGGGTTCACTAGATGTAGCACCTAAGCCTAGTTTATCATTACCAACCCTAGTGTTTGCTATACTGGTTATTTCAGATAATTTAAGGCTTCTGCCATTTAATTGTTCTTCTAACCTCTTAGATTTAGCTAGTTCTAATTTTAGGAATGTTACTTCTTCTTTTGAGCTTTCTAATTCCTTTTCTAATCTAATTATTTCAATACTTTCCATGTCTAGTTCCATTATCTTTAATCTAAGTGACTTAATTTCTTTTTCAGATAATAGTAAATCTAAACATAGAGTTTTAAATTTTAATTTGAACTCAGGAGATGAGAAATCAAATGAGTTGATTACCTGGTCTTCCATAGAAGGATCTTCTTCATTGTCTCCTTCTTCTTCAGAATTCTCTGCAGCTGACAGAGAGCTGCAGGCATCAATAGCCATGAGGCAGACCTCTTTGGCCTTCTTCTCTTCTTCTTCTTCTGAATCACTGGAGCTAGAGGAGCAGGTATCCTCTTCTGTTTCACTCCAGGTAGCAGCCACAAACCCCTTGTCCTTCTTCTTGTATTTGTGTGAGGAGGACTTGGAGTGGTGCTTCCTGTACTCTTTCTCATGTTTCTTCTCCTTGTGTTTCTTCTCTGGACAATCTGGAGCAATGTGTCCAGGCTTGCTGCAAACATAACAGATGATTTCTTTAGATGGAGTCTTGTCATACCTTGGTTTGTCCTCATACTTGGAGAACTTCTTTCTGAGGTCTCTTCTTCCCATGTTGAAGAACCTCTTGGCAATGAGTGCCAGTAACTCCTCATTTGATTGACTTCCTTCAGAAGTCTCAGCAGCCTTAAGAGCTAGAGAGTGCTCTTTCTTTATAGGTGTAGGAGTTTTTACTTCAGTTGCAGCAGCTCTGCTCTTTAAAGTTTGCTCATATGACTTGAGCTTTCCCAACAGAGCTTCTGTGGAGAGTTCCACAGTGTTTCTTCCATCCTTGATGGGCCATATCCTTGAGTCCCAAGAGATGGGAAGGCACATCAGGATCTTGTCATTGACTTCTGACAAAGTTATCTCCTTGTCCAGAGACCTCAGTTCACTTATTATTGAACTGAGTCTTGTGTACATTGTGTCAATGTCTTCAGCATCATCCTTCTTGAAATTTTCATACTGAGAAGTGAGGTTGGATCTCCTGTCCTTCCTCTCATCAGCTGAGCCAGCAACTATGTGGTTGAGGGAATCCCACATAGCTTTGGCTGAGGTACATTCAGCAAGCTTCTGGAATATTTCATCAGACATTGTCTGAGCTAGGATGTTCATTGCTTTTGCATCAGCTGCTTTTGCCTTCTTGTAAGTTTCATTGTAGTCAGGTGGTGGCACAGCACTGAGATCAGCAGAAGTGGAAGCAGCAGTAGGCCTAGCAGGTGGTCCTGTCAAAATAGAAGAAAAGATATCTTCATCAATAGAATTCATGTATAGTCTTATCCTGGCCTTCCATATGCCAAACTTGGACAAGTTGCATACAGGAGGTCTGGTGCTTGAATAATCCTTAGACTGGGCCATGTGTGAAAGTGTTTGTGAATGGTATCAGGAAACAACTTATCACTGGATCTTTTAACTCAGGTGTTAGCCTGTATGAACAGCTAACCTCCCTCTGATACCAATTGAAAGTAAGGGGATAAGTTGTAAACTACTCTAGAGGGGGGTGAATAGAGTATTCAAATTTTATGAACAACTAGTCAGCTCCCTTGGAGTTTATTTGCGGAATAAATAATTTGATACTTGAACCCTAAGAGCCTAACACAGTGAAGTGCACAAGTGAGAGAGTTAACTGAAATTTCAGTTTAACTAAAAAACCTATCACAGCAACTAGCAATCCTAGGTAGTTCTATCACAGCCACAGAATAAACAATTAAACAAGATAGCCAGAGACACAGGATATATAGTGGTTCCCTCTAAATAGGTACTCCACTCTTCTACCACCCTGGTAGGAATCCACTACAGGTTTTTGCTAAGGTGCCCTGCCACCAATGATCTGATTTAGGTAGATCAAACAGACCCTTTGAGCTTTTGATAAGGATGCTCAACCACAGGTTGTTGATAAGGTGCCCTGTCACCAATGTTCACTTTTGAAGAGGTGTGAACAAACTCTTTTACAAAGGGGTTGAGAGGGTTAGATTATCTTCTCTGTTGTAAATACAGATTAGAGAAGACTTGTGGATTCTCTAAAGAATCAAAGTCTCCCCCTGGCTCAGTGAAAGTCCAGGGAAAGCCTTTGCTTCAGGATGAAGGAGTTTCAGATATACTGAAACTAAATCCTCAGAGATCTGTAGACTGATTATTATCAGGTCTTCAGATTCTGGAATAATTGAAGCAGAACTGGAGCTCTTTCTGAAGTCTTGAACACTCTAAGCAGATGCTCAGGAGACTTGAGAATGAAAGTAATTGCTCTGGGCTTTTTCTTCAGGGGAGCTTTTCTTCTTCTTTTTGTGAGATGGTGAAGAGTTGCTCTGAAGATGCTTGAGAGAATGCAGCACTAAGAAAAAAATCTCTCTGTATCTGTAACTTCCTGTTTTTCTGAGAAAAAATCTCTCTTAAATATGTCTTCTCATTTTTCCTTTGGAACGGCTCTATTGATTTGAATTCTCGAGCCCTGCAACAGATTATCTCAAAATAGAATATAGCAATAGGAATAGAATGACCTATTAGCTTACTGTCAGTCCCAATAAGGAATTAAATAAGTGGGAAAATATCTCAGTATAAAGACTTACCATTCTTGGAAATAGCAAACAGTGCCAACGGCTAGAATACAGCCTGGCAATATATTTTGTATAATAGGACAAAAATGCTTTATCAAAATACTGAATCCCGTGATTTAAGCTTGACATATTTGGTAATTAATTTATTTTGAATTTAAGCCATAAATCTGCAAAAACAACTTCAGAAAATTCTCTAACCGCAAGCTAAAACACTTGGAAATAAACCAAGGAATAGAATGAATATAAAAAGATAAAGGCAGACAATAATCGTCGAACAGGGATTCGATGATCGTCGACCTAGCTAACAGATCGTCGACTAAGAGCAGAAATCTGTCGAAACAGAAATCGTCGAACAGAAATCGTCGACCAGCTCAAGATATCGTCGACTAAAGCAGAAAATCTGTTTAAGCAGAAATCGTCGAACATCTCATGATGTCGACGACTAGGGCAAAAATCTGTCGAGACAGAAATCGTGAAGCAAGAACACGATCATTGAACTGCTGATGGCAGATCGTCGACCAACCTTCAGAGCGTAATAAACTTGCTCTGAGATCGTCGACCAGCGGTCGACGATAATTGTCTTTACTTCAACGATTCTATAGCCCTGCTATCGTCGACCAATGATCGACGATCGCGAGGCCTCATTCGACGATGGTCGAACGGAAAATGCCTTAACCAAAAATACATCTAGAACTTCTAGCCTAAGCTCTAAGTCAGTTATAAACTGTCCTAGGGAAACTGAACAAGGCCTAATCATGATCATATATAGTTATATGGATCAAGAGGGGCTGGAAAGGGACTACATAAGCCAAATCATATCTAGGGTACCAACAGATCTGGAGGTGGAGGCATCATGATGACAGCAATCACATGATTTCTTCACTTCCTGTTCGTTCAGTATAACAGGCTTGGCTTTTGGTGCCTACTTCCTATTATGGCCGTTAGAGAAGTGGCCATAATTCTCCACTTGGATTTCCTCATGAAGTACCTTGAAGACACTCTCACCGTAGTTTCGTGGGAAGGTCCAACCATCATACCGGCTCTTGGGATTTTCAACCGAGGGCCGGAATAAGTGGCTATAGGTTGATTCAAAGTCCTGTTCATTGCAAGGAAAGCCAGGCTTTCTGAATAAAACAGGATCGAGTGGGGCCTTACACTTTTCTGCAGCAGAGGCCTTCTTAGCAGCCTTATTTTTCCTCTGTTTTCTGTTTCTCATGGATGATATATCAGGCACATCCACATGCCCTAAGCCAACCCCTTTAGCCTGAGCAGAGAATTCATCAACCAAAGGATGAACGGTCTTGGGCATGGAGAAGCTTTTGACAATCTTCCTTTCTGCCGCAAGCTGTTCTTCCAACTTGTTGATTTCTTCCTGTTTTTGGTCAAGGAGCCTTAGAGACTCTGAGTGCTCAGAAGTCAGGTCTAGGTGTTCCTGTCGGAGAGAAATCAAGCTAGTTATCTCTTCTCTTACGGACACACCCTCAGTCTTAAGGAATTTGACTTCCTTTTTCTAATCCCTCAACCTCTTGTGGCGTTCCTTAAAGATATTGAGCAGAAGCTCATACTTTTCGAGGAGCTCAGCTTCACGGGCAGATGGGCTGTCCTTGAGATCATCATCAGGAGACTCAGAGTCAGAGTCAGAGGGGGGGTACAATCTTTTACCTTCCCAGTAAATGGGGGCAGTCTCCTTCTGAGTCGGAGCAACCCATTAGCCTGAAGTAGGCTTCCTCATCATCACTGGAGTCTGAAGAATCAGATTCACTCAGTGTCTTTGGCTTTTTAGCAATGTAGCTCCTCTCCTTCTTCTTATCTCTAGAGGACCTGTGCTCCTCTCCCTTCCACTTATCTCTCTTACTTTGGTGGCAGTCAGCAACGACGTGGCCTGGCTTATTGCATCCAAAGCAAATAATGTCATCAGAGCGATGTTTGTTCGGTTTGGATTCATACCTGTCAGAAGAATAATTCTTCTTCTGATGTCTGGAGGAGGAGCCATCTCTCTTTCTTTGATTCCTCAACTTTACGAACTTCTTGAACTTTCGAGTGATGAGGGAGAAGTCTTCTTCAGATAGCTATGAGCCGGAAGAGCATGGCTCAGAGTCTTCTTCCTCATCCTTTTTCAGAGAGCGGGACGAGGCTGCACCCTTGCCTTTCCTAGAGTGATTAGCTTTTAGGGCCATAGTCTTTTCTGTGGCAGCGGCTTTATCGGCTTCTTCTTCAGCTTTTCTGGTGTTCAGCTGAAGCTCATAGGACAAAAGTTTCCCAAACAGAATCTGGGGATCAGTTTCTGCCAGCATGCCAAATTCTCTGATGGCGCAGATCTTGGTGTCCCATTCCTTAGTAAGGGATCTAAGGAATTTGTCATTTAATTCACCATCAGTGAACACTCTGCCATAACCCTTCAGGGCCTTGACAATCTTTAGGAAGTTCTCGAATTTCACTCCGATTTCTTCCTTGGGACCTTGCCTGAAGGCCTCGTACTTCTGGTTCAGAAGGGATCTTTGATCATCCCTTACTTCATCTGTGCCTTCCATCAGAATGATCAGGTAGTGCCATATATCTTTGGCAGTCCTGCAGTTGCAGAAAATCTGCATCATGGAATCATCAACGGCGCTTACTAGAATGTTCTGAGCTTTCTTGTCAAGTCCGACAAGCACCATCTCATCCTTATCCATTTCAGAGAGTTTCTTGGGTATTTTCTTGGTTGGATCAATGGTGGAGTCCTTAGTGGGGATATAAGGTCCCTCCTCCACAATCATGAAGAGTCGGGGGTCGACTGCTTCCATATAATACCTGATCCTTTCCTTCTAGATAAGAAAGTTCAGCTTGGTGCACACTGGGATCTTCCCTGAATACTTGAGTCTGTCCATTTCAGATATTTTCTTTCTTCTTGACACTAGACAAGGGATCTTACTCAAGGTGTTAACCTTATTGATGAGCAACCTCCCTCTGATACCACTTGAAAGTATCTAGTGTCGACTAAGTCCACCTATGGGGGGGAATAGGTGTCATGCAGTCTTTTGCAGGATTAATTTACCTGCACAAATAAACAAACATAGCACAAAAAAAACACAGAAAGTTATAGCGGTTCCCCGATTTGGGTACGTCCACTTTCCCCCTTCGACCTATCTCCCACCAAGGGATGACTCGGTCACTTCACCAAACGGATTGAAATCCAATCCTCACACTACGGAAGGAACCCTTCCAACCAAAGGAGTCACTACTCCTCCACCACGGGTTGCACCTAACCCTTACAACTAGGAATCAAAATTCCTTTACAATAAACTAAAATTGAATTTAAAGAAAATACAAACAAACTTTCGGAGTTTCCGATGTCCTTCTTCGATCGTTGAAGCTTTCTTCAAAGATGCGAAGAGTCCACAACCAGAGTACTCTCTTGGAGAGGATCTTGTCAAGATCGGCGGCGGCATGTGATTGCGGTGGCGATGCTTTGTAGATCCAAACTTCTTGACGAAGCAAGCAATGTAACATCCCATTTCCGGCTAGACCCCTAGGAGTCGGTTGGTCGAGTCAGAACCCCAGGGAGCACAAAAAGTGAAAATAAAGCGATCAATTTTTCGGGTCACGGGTTGGTCACGCCCGTGACCGACCCGTCACGCCCGTGACCTGGGCGTGACTACTTCGACGATCGTCGATCTCCACGAGACGATCGCCGAACGTGCTGTCTGGGCATGTCACGCCCGTGACCAAGGTGTCACGCCCGTGACTATGGGCGTGACCCCATCGACGATCGTCGATCGCCGTGAGACGATCGTCGACCTTGCAGCCCGAGCATGTCACGCCCGTGACTTAGCTGTCACGCCCGTGACCTAGGGCGTGACCAGCCTTCGACGATCGTCGATCTCAATTCGACGATCGTCGACCTCGAAATATGCCATTCGGACCTGTCACGCCCGTGACCCAAGGTGTCACGCCCGTGACCATCATCGACGATCGTCGATCTCAGTTCGACGATCGTCGAACCCAGGATTGACTATTCGGACCTGTCACTCCCGTGACCTACGTGTCACGCCCGTGACATTGGCCGAAACGACGGTTCGGGCCCGAAATTATTCCAACACGCGTGGTATTAAATGCTGGTGTGGGAAGTTACACCAGGAGTAACTACCGGCCGTTTTCCTTCTGAAATTTTATAATAAATGAGGAAAAGGTGGTCCAATAGAAAACCGCCAGCTGGACACACCTGTTCAGTTCCGCCGTTTCTTATCCCTTCACCGTAACCGAAATGTTAAGGGGGAAACTTCATGGCCATAATGGTTTCACCCATTCACCTTCCCACTTCCTGAGTTATAAAAGCCCACCTGGACAAGAGGAGAAGGTTACACGCTCAAGTAATCAGAACAGACCTTTGTTCTTGCTGTAGGAGAAGTTCAGCAAACGCCACCACCGCGCCATGGCACCCCGACGCTCTTCTCGCCTTCAAACCGCGAACAAGGTCCTCCTCTACTCCTTATCTTTCATGGGTAGATCTTAGGATTCTTAGAAAGGAGGTTCGCGCTCAATGGAGCCGGATCCATCTCTCGTTTTCATGGAAAAACCATGAAAAAGGTATTTTGAGTTCGCCGGAAACCGCCACCTCCGGCGGCCAAACCACCGCCGACCGCTAGCCATCGCCTCAACGGAGGTGGTGGTGGTGGTGGCTGGCCAGGGAAGTGACCGGACGGCCGGCAACGGATCACGGAAACGTTACAGGAAAAATGGCTTCCTGGTTCTGGTTTCGGGTTCTGAAGAAGATGAACAGTAGATTTAATATATAATACATAGATTATTATATAGTACATAATGGAAAATAGATTATTTGAATGTATTTTTGAGGCTGCAAAACGAGGCACTTAGAGGCCGATTTAGGAAAAATGACCAGACACAAAAGTTGTAGCCCTCGGGGTCTACTTTAATTTAAAACTGATTTTATTCAATTTGGGTGAGTGGTTTGAACACAGCACTCATTTTGGTGGGATCAAGACCTAGGTTAACCAGAAATTAAAATGGTTGCCCACGGTTCATAACATGTCCAAATGACTTGAAATTTGGACTGGAGGTCTATAATATGTATATCTAGAGGCTGTCCAAAAATGAGAATTTTTGGAGAACTTTTGTCTAAAGTTTTTGTAAAAATTTAATAAACAATATAAAATTAATTAGGAGATGAAATTAAGCCCAAACTCCCCCAAATTTTGGGTGGTGGTCCCTGGCATCAATATTAAGATCTGTACAAAATTTCAACTCGATTGGTCGAGTTTTGAATAGGGAATTATCAAGTCCTAGATAGGCCTTGGTGAGGGGTACTTTGGGGAAAAGTACAATTGGAGATGGAGTGGACAAATCTCCTCAAGAGAGGCTGAAGTTGTCGGCCACTGATTTGTTGAGTCTATGTCTACCCTCTTGGGTAACATGGTGTGGCTTAGGGTGGATTTTACCCTAAGAGATTGGCTCAACTCCAACGGGTGGGAGTTTGAGGTTTGTGAAGGACATAGGAGCAACAGCTCTTGTATGCCCTTGAAATTTGGAGGAGAGGGGGAGGATATGATGAAAACCCTCTGGTCGAAATAGTGAAGGAATTGGAGGTAGTTAGGTACCTCGAAAGTTGAGATTTTGGAATAGGATAAACATGTAATATAATTATTTTAAGCACTAAATCTAATTCAAAAATTATGAAACTCGGGAGGAGGGAGTTTTAGGATGTATTAGACTTATGGTAATTTTTCTGGAATTTTATGATTAATATATATTATACTTCATGTGCTAAAGAATTATTAGCCCAATTTGTTGTTTCAATTATTTGGAGGCTTTACATTAATTATAATCAGTTAAAATTCTGGATTTAGATCTTGAATAGTAGAACATTGATCCCTGAATTTTTATAGAATTTTATGTTGAGTAAATCTAGTACTTTATTCACAAATGATAGAAAGGGCTTTTATGTTGAAAAAAATTATTATGGATAGAACACTTGCTGGAAAATTATGAAACTTAGCCAGTGCAAATTTTAGGCCTTAATCTTCATGTCATAAATTATTTAGAATTTTTGGAAGAATATTTTCTGTACTTGATTCATAAACTATAGAAATTAGAGATTATTTCCAAATAATTTTTCAGGTTATTTTGATGATAGAAAATTATGATACTTAGGATTTAGCCTTCTGAGATAGCCTACTAATTATCATGATTTTGCTGGACATCTTGCATAAATAATTAGGATAGTTCATGTTCAAACCGGTGGCCCTTGAGATTTTCGAGGAATTTAATTAAATGCCAAATAAATTAGGAAAATTTCCATTTTCTGGATTTAGGTTATTTATATCAAGATAAGTCTCCAGTAAATAGTTTAGGGCATTTGGATGAGTAATCGATCATTGCATAACCGGTTCGACTTGTATCCTAGGTTGGTCTGCATTTAGTAAATTGTGAAATGCAATAGAACATGATCTGATGAAGATATAAAGAGTAGTGAGTAGTGGTGATAGTTAGAGTTAAGAGGTGCTCGGGTTTGGCGAAAGATCGCTTTTCCCGAGGAGTGGAAGGTTTAAAAATCACCCTAGGATAGTCTATCGTAATATGAGAAGGGAATCAGGCTAAGGGAAAACAACCAATAACAATAAGTGCCTTGCGAAAGGGAACTTCGGGCCGTAATGCACCGTCTTGGTTCCTAGTGCCTCTTGAGAGCCCTTCACGGGGTATACCGGGGGCAGTCCTGGGCTAACGTAAACTGTAATAATAAACTGGCAAGAGTAACTTAGTAATTAGGATTGCACCTTTCACAAACACTGTTGGCACAGGAAGATTGATGAGAGCTTCGGCTCGGTTGTTCTGGAGACGGACGGGATGGTCCGGGGAGCTTCGGCTCGGTTGGTTGGAGACGGACGTTTGGTCCGGGGAGCTTCGGCTCGGTTCTGTTTGTTTTGCGATTAAACTTGCATGTGCATAAGATAGGAAAGTTAAGGTGGTGGGTCTTTCGATATCGGGGAGTTCGATTGCACCGACACCGATATCATTGACTCGGCGAGGTGGTTAGCACTTCGCCAACAGAAGTCCGGTGCGCCAGCCGGCAAGAGTACGCAGGCGTCCGCTTAGTGCACCAAGCGTTGAGGCGTACGATAGGTCAGACCAGTGGTGCTTTTACTGGTTTTGAGGTGGGCGAGGCCCAACCCACCGCTTCCGTTTGCCACTACGGAGGTATCCTGGGAGGTAACGGCTCCGAAAGGGGGAACTAAAGGTCTGTGTGCACAGAGTCAGGTGTGTGAGTTGCACTTGCATGTTTCATCATACCCACTAGCATGTCATAGCATAATCGATTCATTAAACCTTGACACCTAAAGTATAAGTGGTATGGGACGCTTATACATTAGGACCTGCAAAACGACCCCTTGGTCTATAAGCTTGTGTGGGCAAGTTTATAAATCAAAGGTTAATTTCAATATATAACAACCATTGCTGTTTGATAACCGACACCCCAACGTATAAGTGGTATGGGACACTCTATACGATGGGAGCCTTGCAAAAGACCCCTTTAGCTTATGTGTTCTCGCATAAGTGAAGGTTTAAATTCATATAATTGCTTTTCTTACTGCTAGACCTATTACAACAATCATATTAACTGCTCACCGAATACACCTTGCTAGATTAGTTTCCGCTGCCATCTGTTTCATGATTATCTCTACCATCATGTCCTTCCCTTTCTTCCTCTCCGCTCGGTACCTAGGAGCCATGGGGGAAGGGGTAGGGGATGATAGGGCTTAGTCTTTATGACTAATGGTTTTCGAACCGCATCATTTAGGGGATCGTGGAGCCCAGCATGGAGGAGCAGCCCCAGAGATCGGTGCGCCTGGAGATGGGGCAGTCTAGCTCCGGAGTTCATACAGCCGGGACCGTGAGTCTCGACCTCGAGTAGTTTACTGTTTCGCTTCCGCATGAGAGACTTGTAGTGAGGACATTTTGTACCGGGCATAAGCCCGTATTTATAGTACTCTGATGTTTCTGTGGACACTCCCTTCGTGGAGTCTTATTATATTTATGTGATTTTTATTATAGTGGACTGCATTGCTCTTACATCAATAATTGTGCTACTTTCTGTGATCGAAATTGGCCGGCAGAATCGGCGCCTTGTGGTGATGACCCTTCAGGACGTGAAGGTGTCGCCGCAAAGCGGCGGTTCTGGGCCTAAGACCCCGGTGGTTGAAAAAGAAAAAAAAAGGGGGTCTTACAAGTGGTATCAGAGCAAACATCGATCAGAAGAAAGTAGCAGTCCACAAACCCTAGGTCACCCCCGCTCGAGTTTAGTTTGGGGACAAACTAAGCAGCGGAAGCAGTGGTGTGCCCATATGGGGATCACATATAATTTGTCCACCTTTATGTAGTATTTGAACGTTTTCTCAGCGTGTGTTTTTGTTACGCAGCCTCCAGCACGGACTACGCCTCAAGGTGGAGTTCCACAGGCTCAGGATGTTGCACCACCCCCACCGGCCCCCACTCCTTTCCTTCAGTCAGACATGGGACAGACCCTGACTGCCATTCTGGAGGCCTTCAGGGCCCAGCAGGTTCCGGCCCCGCAGCCAAATCCGGGGGCCAACTGGCTAAGCATCTTCCGAGGACTGGCTCCCCCGTCCTATTTGGGGACAGAGTCGGCTGTTCGGACGGAAGAGTGGCTAGATATCATGTATGAGATGCTGACCGGGATTCGGTGTCCATGGGAGGAGAAGGTGGCTCTGGTTGTCTCCTGCCTGGAGTCCCATGCAAAGAGGTGGTGGAAGACGCTGTTGGACACGACCTTTGCTGATAGGGAGGTTGCGGAGGTCACTTGGGAGGAGTTCAGGGCCGCACTGCTGGAGCATTTCGTTCCGCAGTTGGCTAGGGATGATTTGGAGGAGCGGTTCTTACAGCTGAAGCAGGGTACTCGGACCGTGGTGGAGTACCATCGAGAGTTTGACCACCTGGCTCGATACGCAGATTCCTACCAGCTGGACGAGGCGGGGTATATCAGGAGGTTCTACAAGGGCCTGCGTGAGGACTTGAGGGAGGCCCTCTTGTTTGTATCTGACGGGCCCATCTCCCGGATTTTGGAGATGGCCAAAAGGATTGAGGCAGATTGGCACACCACCCGGGGCCGGAAATGGCCAGCAGAGGATCAGGGACGAAGAGGAAGGAATGACCAGCAGCGGGGTGCTGTACCAGAGGGGAGGAGGACAGAGGACCAGCCTCGTCAGGACGTGAGGCCGGAGCCGAGGGAACAGGTGGTATTGGCCCCTCCACCCCTTCGGATGCAGGAGATGCCGAGACCCGGGGGAATGGCGTATCCCCCAGAGTGCTACTTTTGTCATCAGATTGGGCACATTCGGAGGAACTGCCCCATGAGGGGGGCACCACCTCCAGCACATCAGGGCGGCCCACCAGCTCAGCATTACGGAGGCCGAGGACGCGGCCGCGGTCGAGGATACCAGGGGGAAGATCGTAGACAGGGAAGAGAGCAGGTATATGCCTTGGACCTTGCACAGCCGCGGAATCCGGAGCAGGTCATCGCAGGTATGCCGAAATGCTTCTTTGTTTTCATAGAATTTCCCCTTTAAGTTGTTAAAACTTTGAATCGCACTAGATTGATAGCAAGGAAAGTAAAAACTCATTATAGAACCCTAAGATATCTAATCACCCCAGGTATAGTGTTCATCAGCGGCAAGCCTGCCCGCACGCTGTTCGATACTGGAGCTACTCACTCCTTTGTGTCGGAGTCGTTCGTTGAAGGACTGGAAGGTGTGGAGCGGTTCACAGGCTCGAGGATGAGGGTGCGACTACCGGATGGATCTGAGCTCCTTACCACGGATCACTGCAATATGGAGGCGGAGATTGGTGGAAAAGCGTTCGAGGCTCCAGCGACGATTTTGAAGCTGACGGACTACGACCTGATCCTGGGCATGGTATGGCTGCACTGGAACTATGCCCAGATTGACTGCCAGGCAAAGAGGATCACCGTGAGACACGGGGACTCTTTCATTACCATTGAAGGTATAAGACCTGTCTCTCGTATACTCTTATCTTCGGTACAGGCCGTTAAGGCCCATCTGCAGGGAGAGGAGGTCTATCAGATTCTATTTGAGATGGAGGAGGTTAAGGAGTCGGTGATAGACATCCCGGTGGTGCGAGATTTCGTTGACATCTTTCCGGAGAAACTGCCAGGACTACCACCACACCGAGAGCAGGATTTTCAGATACAGCTTGTGCCGGGGGCCAAGCCGGCGTCTAGGGCCCCTTATCGGATGGCCCCAAAGGAGTTGGCAGAGTTTCGGACTCAGTTGCAGGAATTAGTTGAGGCAGGTTTTGTTAGACCGAGTTCCTCGCCATGGGGAGCTCCGGTCCTGTTCGTGAAGAAGAAGGATGGGACACTCCGCCTGTGCATCGATTATCGAGCACTAAACAGGCTGACCGTCCGGAATACCTATCCGCTCCCACGGATAGACGAATTATTTGACCAGCTGGAGGGGGCCCATTATTTCTCGAAGCTGGACTTGAGATCAGGATACTACCAGCTGCGGATCCAGGAGGAGGATATCCCGAAGACGGCCTTTAGTAGCAGATATGGCCTGTATGAGTTCACCGTGATGCCCTTTGGGCTCACGAATGCTCCGTCGGCGTTCATGAGTCTCATGAACCGGGTTTTCGAGGCCTACTTGGATGTGTTCGTCATAGTGTTCATAGACGACATCCTGATCTACTCTAGGACGGAGGAGGAGCACACTCGGCATCTGGCACTGACCTTGGAGATGTTGCGGGAGCATCGCCTTTACGCCAAATTCAGCAAGTGTCAGTTCTGGTTGAAGGAGGTGGCCTTCCTGGGCCACATTATCAGCGGAGCCGGGTTGGCAGTGGATCCAGCAAAGATTCGAGCAGTTCGAGATTGGCCGCAATTGAAGACAGCCACCGATGTGCGAAGTTTCTTGGGACTTGCCGGCTATTACCGGAAGTTCGTCGAGGGGTTCTCTCGGATTGCCCTCCCCCTCACATCTTTGACGAAGAAGGAGGCACCTTTCGTTTGGACCCCGCAGTGCCAGGCGGCTTTCCAGGAGCTGAAGGATCGACTCATCTCAGCCCCTATTCTGGCCCTTCCATCTGGAAAGGAAGGATTCCAAGTGTACACCGACGCATCATACCAAGGGATGGGAGCGGTGCTGATGCAGAACGGACATGTCATAGCATATGCCTCCCGCCAGCTGAAGACCCATGAGAGGAACTACCCGGTGCACGACCTAGAGATGGGAGCGGTCGTTTTTGCTCTAAAGGTCTGGCGCCATTATCTTTATGGAGTCCACTGCGATATCTTCTCCGATCACAAGAACTTGAAATACGTAGACACGCAGAAGGAGCTGAATATCAGACAGAGGCGTTGGGTGGAGTTCTTAGCAGATTATCAGTATGAGATGCACTACCACCCAGGGAAGGCAAACGTGGTGGCCGACGCGTTGAGTCGAAGAGCGGCCACTTCCGAAGCTGGGCCCCAGGTTATGTCTATGGAGCTGGTCCAGTCATTCAGAGACATGCAGATATCCCTAGTGTCCGAGGATGACCCAGATCTGTATAGGGAGTATCTGGCATCGATAGTGGCCATAGACGATATTCGGGATCGCATTCGGGACGGACAGAGGACAGATGCGTGGGCGGAGCCGATGTTCCGAGCTTTGGAGGAAGGTTCGACAGGAGATTATTCCCTGAGAGATGGTTTGCTCCACTTCAGAGGCAGAGTATATATACCCGCAGGAGGCCAGATCCGAGAGGATATTCTGACGGAGGCGCATTGCAGCCGGTACTCCGTGCACCCGGGGATCACAAAGATGACCGCTGATCTGAAGAGAACGATGTTTTGGCCGGGCATGAAGAAAGACATTACGTACTTCGTGACCCATTGCGAGGCGTGTCAGTTGGTGAAGGCGGAGTGCAGGAACCCCGCAGGATTGTTACAGCCACTCCCGGTGCCGGAGTGGAAGTTCGACGATATAGCGATGGATTTCATACATGGTCTTCCCCGGTCTCGGACAGGGAACGACTCGATTTGGGTGATTGTCGATCGGTTGACGAAGGTGGCCCGCTTTGTACCGATCAGGAAGGATTACTCGGTGGGAGTGCTGGTACGGAAGTTTGTGGAGCAGTATGTCCGATATCATGGCGTGCCCCGGACGATAGTATCGGACCGCGATGGACGGTTTACATCCAGGGAGTGGCGGTCAGTGCAGGCATATTTGGGCACCCGGTTGACCTTTAGCACGGCCTTCCACCCTCAGACGGACGGGCAGACAGAGCGCACCAACAGGACGTTGGAGGACTTACTACGGCTGTGTATACTGGACCGAGGGGAGCCGTGGGAGAAGATGTTACCGTTGGTCGAGTTCTCCTACAATAATAGCTACCAGTCCAGCATCAGGATGGCGCCGTATGAGGCCTTGTATAGAAGGAAATGTAGGACCCCACTTTCTTGGGTTCAAGACGAGGATCCGAAGCTGTTGGGATCGGATTTTGTGGAGGATACCGAGGCTCAGGTGAGACTGATCAGAGATAGGATGTTGGAGGCGCAGAGCAGACAGGCTAAATACTATGACGCCCGGCATCGTCAGGTGGAGTTTCGGGTAGGGGATCGAGTGTTCTTGAAGATCCGGCCCATGCACGGAGTCTCACGGGTGCGCGGTCGGAGGAAGAAACTCAGCCCTAGGTATATGGGCCCTTACCGGATCCTGGAGCGGATCGGACCCCTAGCCTACAGGCTAGAGTTGCCCCCGGAGCTGGCAGCTCTACACGACGTCTTCCACATCTCTTCGCTGAGAAGGGCTCTACTACGCCCGGAGCAGCGGATTTTGGCCACCGAAGGGCCGGTAGCTTCAGACCGATCTGTTCACTTGGAGCCGGTTCGGATCGACGACAAAGGAGTGCGGATCTTGCGGCGCAAGAAGATCCCCTTAGTCAAGGTTCTGTGGAGAAATCACGGTCAGGAGGAGCACACCTGTGAACCGCAGGATCTGATGAGGCAAAGATACCCGGAGTTGTTCAGTCAGGTACATCTCACCACCTCTCGGTATACTATAGATTGCCTTCTTGTTTTGGAATGTTAAGACTAGATACGGAATATCCAGGACCTAGGCATGCGCACTTAATCAGAAAGGTAGGGGCTAATCTTTTGTTTATTGGGGAGATTGTCTTCGTTATCAGACGAACAGTCGCCTGAACCCAATAGAAAGATCGTATGGGATGTTACAAGTTTAATTTATTCCGATAGAAATCCCCATAGGCTCAACCTCAATTTCGGGGACGAAATTTTTGTTTTGTTTATTGGGATTTGTAACATCACATTTCCGGCTAGACCCCTAGGAGTCGGTTGGTCGAGTCAGAACCCCAGGGAGCACAAAAAGTGAAAATAAAGCGATCAATTTTTCGGGTCACGGGTTGGTCACGCCCGTGACCGACCCGTCACGCCCGTGACCTGGGCGTGACTACTTCGACGATCGTCGATCTCCACGAGACGATCGCCGAACGTGCTGTCTGGGCATGTCACGCCCGTGACCAAGGTGTCACGCCCGTGACTATGGGCGTGACCCCATCGACGATCGTCGATCGCCGTGAGACGATCGTCGACCTTGCAGCCCGAGCATGTCACGCCCGTGACTTAGCTGTCACGCCCGTGACCTAGGGCGTGACCAGCCTTCGACGATCGTCGATCTCAATTCGACGATCGTCGACCTCGAAATATGCCATTCGGACCTGTCACGCCCGTGACCCAAGGTGTCACGCCCGTGACCATCATCGACGATCGTCGATCTCAGTTCGACGATCGTCGAACCCAGGATTGACTATTCGGACCTGTCACTCCCGTGACCTACGTGTCACGCCCGTGACATTGGCCGAAACGACGGTTCGGGCCCGAAATTATTCCAACACGCGTGGTATTAAATGCTGGTGTGGGAAGTTACACCAGGAGTAACTACCGGCCGTTTTCCTTCTGAAATTTTATAATAAATGAGGAAAAGGTGGTCCAATAGAAAACCGCCAGCTGGACACACCTGTTCAGTTCCGCCGTTTCTTATCCCTTCACCGTAACCGAAATGTTAAGGGGGAAACTTCATGGCCATAATGGTTTCACCCATTCACCTTCCCACTTCCTGAGTTATAAAAGCCCACCTGGACAAGAGGAGAAGGTTACACGCTCAAGTAATCAGAACAGACCTTTGTTCTTGCTGTAGGAGAAGTTCAGCAAACGCCACCACCGCGCCATGGCACCCCGACGCTCTTCTCGCCTTCAAACCGCGAACAAGGTCCTCCTCTACTCCTTATCTTTCATGGGTAGATCTTAGGATTCTTAGAAAGGAGGTTCGCGCTCAATGGAGCCGGATCCATCTCTCGTTTTCATGGAAAAACCATGAAAAAGGTATTTTGAGTTCGCCGGAAACCGCCACCTCCGGCGGCCAAACCACCGCCGACCGCTAGCCATCGCCTCAACGGAGGTGGTGGTGGTGGTGGCTGGCCAGGGAAGTGACCGGACGGCCGGCAACGGATCACGGAAACGTTACAGGAAAAATGGCTTCCTGGTTCTGGTTTCGGGTTCTGAAGAAGATGAACAGTAGATTTAATATATAATACATAGATTATTATATAGTACATAATGGAAAATAGATTATTTGAATGTATTTTTGAGGCTGCAAAACGAGGCACTTAGAGGCCGATTTAGGAAAAATGACCAGACACAAAAGTTGTAGCCCTCGGGGTCTACTTTAATTTAAAACTGATTTTATTCAATTTGGGTGAGTGGTTTGAACACAGCACTCATTTTGGTGGGATCAAGACCTAGGTTAACCAGAAATTAAAATGGTTGCCCACGGTTCATAACATGTCCAAATGACTTGAAATTTGGACTGGAGGTCTATAATATGTATATCTAGAGGCTGTCCAAAAATGAGAATTTTTGGAGAACTTTTGTCTAAAGTTTTTGTAAAAATTTAATAAACAATATAAAATTAATTAGGAGATGAAAGTAAGCCCAAACTCCCCCAAATTTTGGGTGGTGGTCCCTGGCATCAATATTAAGATCTGTACAAAATTTCAACTCGATTGGTCGAGTTTTGAATAGGGAATTATCAAGTCCTAGATAGGCCTTGGTGAGGGGTACTTTGGGGAAAAGTACAATTGGAGATGGAGTGGACAAATCTCCTCAAGAGAGGCTGAAGTTGTCGGCCACTGATTTGTTGAGTCTATGTCTACCCTCTTGGGTAACATGGTGTGGCTTAGGGTGGATTTTACCCTAAGAGATTGGCTCAACTCCAACGGGTGGGAGTTTGAGGTTTGTGAAGGACATAGGAGCAACAGCTCTTGTATGCCCTTGAAATTTGGAGGAGAGGGGGAGGATATGATGAAAACCCTCTGGTCGAAATAGTGAAGGAATTGGAGGTAGTTAGGTACCTCGAAAGTTGAGATTTTGGAATAGGATAAACATGTAATATAATTATTTTAAGCACTAAATCTAATTCAAAAATTATGAAACTCGGGAGGAGGGAGTTTTAGGATGTATTAGACTTATGGTAATTTTTCTGGAATTTTATGATTAATATATATTATACTTCATGTGCTAAAGAATTATTAGCCCAATTTGTTGTTTCAATTATTTGGAGGCTTTACATTAATTATAATCAGTTAAAATTTTGGATTTAGATCTTGAATAGTAGAACATTGATCCCTGAATTTTTATAGAATTTTATGTTGAGTAAATCTAGTACTTTATTCACAAATGATAGAAAGGGCTTTTATGTTGAAAAAATTATTATGGATAGAACACTTGCTGGAAAATTATGAAACTTAGCCAGTGCAAATTTTAGGCCTTAATCTTCATGTCATAAATTATTTAGAATTTTTGGAAGAATATTTTCTGTACTTGATTCATAAACTATAGAAATTAGAGATTATTTCCAAATAATTTTTCAGGTTATTTTGATGATAGAAAATTATGATACTTAGGATTTAGCCTTCTGAGATAGCCTACTAATTATCATGATTTTGCTGGACATCTTGCATAAATAATTAGGATAGTTCATGTTCAAACCGGTGGCCCTTGAGATTTTCGAGGAATTTAATTAAATGCCAAATAAATTAGGAAAATTTCCATTTTCTGGATTTAGGTTATTTATATCAAGATAAGTCTCCAGTAAATAGTTTAGGGCATTTGGATGAGTAATCGATCATTGCATAACCGGTTCGACTTGTAGCCTAGGTTGGTCTGCATTTAGTAAATTGTGAAATGCAATAGAACATGATCTGATGAAGATATAAAGAGTAGTGAGTAGTGGTGATAGTTAGAGTTAAGAGGTGCTCGGGTTTGGCGAAAGATCGCTTTTCCCGAGGAGTGGAAGGTTTAAAAATCACCCTAGGATAGTCTATCGTAATATGAGAAGGGAATCAGGCTAAGGGAAAACAACCAATAACAATAAGTGCCTTGCGAAAGGGAACTTCGGGCCGTAATGCACCGTCTTGGTTCCTAGTGCCTCTTGAGAGCCCTTCACGGGGTATACCGGGGGCAGTCCTGGGCTAACGTAAACTGTAATAATAAACTGGCAAGAGTAACTTAGTAATTAGGATTGCACCTTTCACAAACACTGTTGGCACAGGAAGATTGATGAGAGCTTCGGCTCGGTTGTTCTGGAGACGGACGGGATGGTCCGGGGAGCTTCGGCTCGGTTGGTTGGAGACGGACGTTTGGTTCGGGGAGCTTCGGCTCGGTTCTGTTTGTTTTGCGATTAAACTTGCATGTGCATAAGATAGGAAAGTTAAGGTGGTGGGTCTTTCGATATCGGGGAGTTCGATTGCACCGACACCGATATCGTTGACTCGGCGAGGTGGTTAGCACTTCGCCAACAGAAGTCCGGTGCGCCAGCCGGCAAGAGTACGCAGGCGTCCGCTTAGTGAACCAAGCGTTGAGGCGTACGATAGGTCAGACCAGTGGTGCTTTTACTGGTTTTGAGGTGGGCGAGGCCCAACCCACCGCTTCCGTTTGCCACTACGGAGGTATCCTGGGAGGTAACGGCTCCAAAAGGGGGAACTAAAGGTCTGTGTGCACAGAGTCGGGTGTGTGAGTTGCACTTGCATGTTTCATCATACCCACTAGCATGTCATAGCATAATCGATTCATTAAACCTTGACACCTAAAATATAAGTGGTATGGGACGCTTATACATTAGGACCTGCAAAACGACCCCTTGGTCTATAAGCTTGTGTGGGCAAGTTTATAAATCAAAGGTTAATTTCAATATATAACAACCATTGCTGTTTGATAACCGACACCCCAACGTATAAGTGGTATGGGACACTCTATACGATGGGAGCCTTGCAAAAGACCCCTTTAGCTTATGTGTTCTCGCATAAGTGAAGGTTTAAATTCATATAATTGCTTTTCTTACTGCTAGACCTATTACAACAATCATATTAACTGCTCACCGAATACACCTTGCTAGATTAGTTTCCGCTGCCATCTGTTTCATGATTATCTCTACCATCATGTCCTTCCCCTTCTTCCTCTCCGCTCGGTACCTAGGAGCCATGGGGGAAGGGGTAGGGGATGATAGGGCTTAGTCTTTATGACTAACGGTTTTCGAACCGCATCATTTAGGGGATCGTGGAGCCCAGCATGGAGGAGCAGCCCCAGAGATCGGTGCGCCTGGAGATGGGGCAGTCTAGCTCCGGAGTTCATACAGCCGGGACCGTGAGTCTCGACCTCGAGTAGTTTACTGTTTCGCTTCCGCATGAGAGACTTGTAGTGAGGACATTTTGTACCGGGCATAAGCCCGTATTTATAGTACTCTGATGTTTCTGTGGACACTCCCTTCGTGGAGTCTTATTATATTTATGTGATTTTTATTATAGTGGACTGCATTGCTCTTACATCAATAATTGTGCTACTTTCTGTGATCGAAATTGGCCGGCAGAATCGGCGCCTTGTGGTGATGACCCTTCAGGACGTGAAGGTGTCGCCGCAAAGAGGCGGTTCTGGGCCTAAGACCCCGGTGGTTGAAAAAGAAAAATAAAAGGGGGTCTTACAAGCAAGGTCTACGAACAATCTCAGTCGGATCAGTCGTCTCAATCGATTCAGAATGAAGAACAAACCTCGTTCAACGAATCGAGAGACAAGAGATCTCAAGAGTGATGCATGAGACGCACTGCTAGCCTGGTACTATCGATGGAAGATCAAAGAAGCTCTGAGATCTGCGGCGGCAACGAGCTTGCAAGCGGCGACAGCGATCGGCGATTTTCTGCGATCTGCTAGGGCACGGCGTCGGCTGTTTGATTTCGCGTGAATGAGTTACTGTAGAGGTTCGAAATACGCATGTATATATACCCGAGCCAACCCTAATGACTGTTGTGGGACCCACAAGGAGACGCCCTAGCCCCGGCCGAAACAGCGCACGATTTCTTGGTTCGGTCCAGCGAATAGATGAAAATTTCCTAAGGCAAAATCGGCGAGAATCGTTGGTGATTTCCGTCGAAGTCGGTGGGAATCACTCACGATTCCCGTCAATTCTGCCTTGGCCGATTTCCAGTTGTAAAGCTTGTCAGCCTGTGGGAATCGGCAGGAATGCAACCTGATTCTCGTCGAATCGGCGGGAATTAGAACGATTCTCGTCGAAGTCGGCGAGAATCACTTGGTGATTCCCATCGATTCTGCCTTAGCAAAATTTCTGTAGGAAAACAGTCATCCAGAAGAGATCGGCGGGAATGCAGCCTTATTCCCATCGAATCGGCGAGAATCACAAGTGACTCCCATCGAAGTCGGCGGGAATGACTTAGTGATTCCCGTCGATTTTAACTTAGACGATTTTTCTCTTCCTTTCTATGAACTTGGTCTTTGACCCATCTTTGCTCCTCGTCTTCTCTTGATCTATCTCGACCCTGTACTTGAAAATAAGTACACTCCAATAGAGAGAGCACACGTGAGTCAACACACTGATATTCATCAACGAGGGATTACATTGCACAGACCCGTGTATATTGACCCAATGCACCCTTACATTGGTGTGTATTTAGTATGGAATAGCTGCAAGCACAACTTGATAGAAAATCATCAAATACATTGTCAATTCAACTTAGCTTGTTCAGGGGCTTCTTCAAATCAGGTACATTGTGGATACATTACCCAACACTCCATTCCTTTGGGAATCCAAAGGCAAGATCATACTAGTTCAGATTTATGTTGATGACATAATCTTTGGATCTACTGAAAACAACCTTTGCAGGAAGTGTGCTAAACTTATGCAAGGGAAATTTGAAATGACCAGTATGGGTGAGCAAAAGTTCTTTCTAGGACTTCAAATAAAACAGACTGATGATGTCTTGTCCATATCATAGTCTAAGTTCACCAAGGAGTTGATAAAGAAATATGGTATGGATACAACATCCACCATGAAAACTCCAATGGGGTCAAGTATGCCTATATGCAAAGATGAAGCAGGAAAAACTGTAAATGAGACTTTGTATAGAGGGATAATTGGATCCCTCCTCTACTTGTCTGCTAGTAGGCCTGACATCATTTATACAACATGTGTTTGTGCTAGATATCAAGCCTATTGTAAAAAGAATTCTGAGATATCTTAAAGGCACACCAAATCTTGGTCTTGGGTACCCTAGGAATAGAGATTTCTTTTTAACTGGATTTTCAGATGCAAATTTTACAGGATGCAAAGAAGATAGGAAAAGTACCACAGGTACTTGTCAGTTCCTAGGTGAAAGATTGGTGTCATGGAGCAACAAAAAGCAAACAAGTGTTGTCATTTCTACAGCTGAGTCAGAGTACATTACTGCAGGAAGTTGTTGTGCACAACTATTATGGATGCAGCATCAGTTAGAAGATTATGACAACAAGCTAAGTAAAACACCTTTATATTGTGACTCTATAAGGTTTATTTCCATTGCTAGAAATCCTGTTTCACATAGCATAACAATGCATATTGAAACTAGGTATCACTTTATAAGTGAACATGTGGAGAAAAATGACATCTGTTTAGATTTTGTCACTACAGATAGACAAATAGCTGACATACTCACTAAGCCTTTAGATGAAACTAAGTTCAATAACTTTAAGATTGAGCTAGGAATGTTAGATATTGATTAGGTCAATGTATAAACTCATTAAAGGAAAAATCCTCAGATATTGGCTTAGTTAAGAATTCATGTTGACATCAACAATAAGTTGGTCGACATTAATTGTTGTTAGTGTCGACACTACCAGAGCTTAGTGTCGACATTAAAAGGACAAGTGTCGACACAATGCTGTCGACATCTTACATCTATGTGTCGACATACTTCTGTCAACACCTTAAATCAAGGTGTCAACACAACAATGTCAAGTCTTATATGTCGACTTCTATAGAGTTGTGTCGATAAATAATAGTACATAATCCTTACTGAGAGAGGAAGTTGTCTACCTAAATCACCTAGAGGGGGGTGAATAGGTGAGATGTGCGTCTATTTGCGGAATAAAAAATTAAGGAACCAGCACAGCACAATACCAAGCAATCACAGACGACAAAAGATTTATAGTGGTTCCCCAACCTTGGGTACATCCACTTTCCTCACCAATCTAGTAAACCACTAGACTTGGCTACTCCACTATCTCGGATCAAAACGATCCTACACCTCGGAACAACGTTCCTACAAAAACTCGATCCCAAAATGGATCTACACTCGGAAGATTAAAACTTCCTACAAATCTCGGAGAGAATTTCTCCTATAATAAAGATGTTTGAAATATAACTCAAATAATACAAACAGTGAATTCTCAGATCTGAATAGATCGGCCTTGATCTTCCTCTTTGTTGTTGTGGCTTTTTCAGAAAGATCGAAGAAGAACACGGCAACCCTAGATCTGAAAACTTCTTTGACTTCTCCCAATAGGATGTAGAAGATGAAGAGAAGCAAAACTTGATCACGATCAGAAGAAGAAAACTTAGATCTGAATCAGGAATCAGAAACTCAGCACGAGCACGATGAAGATCAACGGCGGCGGCGGCGGCGGCTTCAGTGATTTAGACTTTTCCGAGAGGTAACGATGTCGACGGCGGCGGCTTGTAGATCTCGAAAAACTTATTCTCTGATAATTCCTTTTCTTTTTCTTATTAGGTTAGGTCTAATCACGTATCCCTTTTATAGGAGACTGATAACGGTCATAATCGTAATTAACGATGATACGTGGACCAATCAGAAAAGAGGAATTCAAAAATTACTTTGGAATTCAGGTCTTAGCGATTTTCAGGAAAAATTTGAACCGACATACTCGAGTCATAGAA
Source organism: Platanthera zijinensis (assembly GCA_039513925.1). NCBI lineage: Eukaryota > Viridiplantae > Streptophyta > Magnoliopsida > Asparagales > Orchidaceae > Platanthera > Platanthera zijinensis. The sequence continues at coordinate 58,943,123 of CM077094.1, read as the reverse complement.
GATACATACTCGAGTATCAGATGGTATATACTCGAGTGGAAAAGATTGGCATACTCGAGTATGAGAAGTTATATACTCGAGTGGAAAGGATTGGCATACTCAAGTATGAGAAGTTATATACTCGAGTGGAAAGGATTGGCATACTCGAGTAAGAGAAGGGAAAACTACTCGAGTGATTTAGAGATCAACACTCGAGTGATTAACGAACTACTCGAGTATGAGAGCAGATACTCGAGTGAAAACACTTAGAAAAATTTCAGATGAAGTAGGAATAAATACTCAAGTATAAGAGTTGCAGATACTCGAGTGATAGAAAAAGAACTACTCGAGTATATTAGGAGAACTACTCGAGTGAGGGGAAAATGAACTACTCGAGTATATTAAAAAACAACTACTCGAGTACAGAGTCACTTACTCGAGTATATAGGGAACTACTCGAGTATGTGGACTTAGAGTATTTCTGAGATGGGAGGAACAGAACTACTCGAGTATAAACAAAGCACTTACTCGAGTAACTGACCAACCACTCGAGTACAAGTTATCACTTACTCGAGTGAATACAGCCTACTCGAGTATGTAAACCAACTTACTCGAGTACAGACCCACTTACTCGAGTATACTAGAGAAGTACTCGAGTATGTGGACTTAGAGAAAATTCTGGATTTAAGAACAGAAGGAATTACTCGAGTATAAGATATGACCTACTCGAGTGATTGACTATCTACTCGAGTATAAACTTATCTACACGAGTATATAGAGTCTACACGAGTATGTCTAAGGATCTACTCGAGTATTAAGTCACTTACTCGAGTATATGAAGGGTACTACTCGAGTATGTGGACTTAGAAAAATTTCTTCTGAAAAACATCCTTCAATACTTGAGTCCACCATTCCAAGTGCATGTAGGAAGTGTATCCCAATAGAGAGGCTATACATGGGCCAACACTTTGGATCACACAATGAGGGATTACATTGTATGGTCCTGTGTTTGGTGACCCATTATAGACTGACATTGGTCTACACTTGGCATTAAGGACCTGCACACATACAACTTAAACACAGCATCAAATACACCTTAATTCATCTTAGTTCAAGGTCTGACCACCTACAAATCAGAGGTATTGTGGAGACAAATCCCAACAATCTCCCCCTATTTGCAGATGTCAGCATTCTCTATACTAAGGTGAATTATTTAGAGTAAAAAGAACAATACACATATACTTAAAAAAAAATAAGCTAAAGCAGGATAACTAATGAAATAGCCATAATCAGAATCAATTATATATATATAATTGTTTTTAACAAAAAGAATCCATTTCCACATTCTCTTTACTCAAGAGGGTCCTTCCTTATGCATCCTTTCTCTCTTCAGCACTTGCCTCTCTAGGTAACTGAATGGCTTGGGAAAATAAGTTCTGGGCCTAGGAGGAGCAGCTGGATTATTGTGTCCCCAATTCCTGTCATGAAGTCTGATTTTGATTTGGGACACTTCATAGGCTTTCCATTCTGAATGACTGTAAAACTGGTCTCTGTTCTCACCAAGATCTGTAACTAACTTCAGGGTATCAAGGATTAGGGATTTGGAGGTTGGACTCCAAACTTCAGAATGAATAATTGGTGGTCTGCTTTCAGAAGTTAGGGCAGGATCTCTATTGGGTGCAGAACGACTGGCAGAAGCACCTTCACCATATTTTCTCTTCTTCCTTGGAGCTGGAATTTCATCTTGCCACAAATCAGTATAGGTGAGAGGGGGCTCAGTCACATCACCCTCAGGTCTAGGTGAGAAGGCTGGCACACCTTCTGTAATGGCTGCCTGGGCTGGAGCATCTGCAGGAGGTTGTGCTTCAAGAGGATTCAAGAAGTGTGGAATGATGGCAGGGTTGAGCTGGGTATTAGGGAAATTCATGTTGTGCAGCCAAACAGCAGTGTCATAGGTATAGAATTTCACAGACTGGAGCTGGGAGAGAATATCTGCTTTTATTACTTTTACAAGACCATCCACAGTAGCTTGAGCTTGGTTAGATAGTGTTTCAACTTGTTCTTTTACAACTGCTTGAGCTTGCTCAGATAGTTTTTCCACTTGTTCTTTTACTATCTTCTCCCCCTTGGTGATATCTACAGATAGCTGAGCTATAGCTTCATCCCTGAACTTGCCAACTTCTTCACAGATTTTCATAAGATTGGCCTCAGCCTTCTTGTCCAACTGGATATGATTATTGGCAACAGTTTCTTGTTGATTTCTCAGTTCACCTATGCTTGTGATAGTGTGATCTATGGCCTTGCCACCTAGCTGGAACAATCTTTTTAGCTCATCAATATTGGCCTGGATTTCTGCAAAGCCTCTACTCATCTCTTGTTCAAGAGTAGTGACTTTGTTAGTGACTGATGCTAGAGAGTCATCAAAGTACTTTCTCTGTGCAAGGAGCAACTGTTCAATTTGACTTACCACAACTGAGGGAGAAGGGGCTGAGGTTGGTGCAGGAACTGAAGGAGCAGGAGCAGGAGCAGTCCAAGGAGGAATTTCTGTAAGAACTATTGAGCTTGCAGCTCTCTTGAAAGATTCTATTTCAACAGTTTCTTCTGTATTTAGGAAAGATGGCATGGAGAAATCCAAAGTCCTCAGAGGTGCCTCCACAGGATCTGGAGACATTTCCTCATCATCAGACAAGAGAATATGATCAGATTTGCTGGGCTCACTATCAGGAGACTTGGCAGGAGACTGGACTGGAGTCTGAGCTGGAGTATGAACTGGAGTCTGTACAGGAGATGAAACTGGAGACTGAATGGGAGACTTGGCAGCTGATCCACTCTGAAAAAGAGGAGCATCTGAGCTGAGCTCATCAATGAATCTGTTTATATCTTCAGCTGTAGACAGTAAAGCTGTTGTATCTGGAATCTCTGAGTCAGGAATTGCTGATTGAGGATCTGCTGGAGGAGTAGAGACTGGAGGAGTAGAAACTCTTACCTCTGCTAGTTCTGGAATCACTGATTCTGAAGAAACTTGATGCTGAGGAAGAGAAGAGGCAGGCTCCCCCTCAACTATTGCACCAGAGGTAGCAGTAGTTTGATGTAGAGGAGGAGATGGAATCCTGTCTTCAGGTAAACTGGTTTCTTGGTGAGTTTCTGAGATGGCATCAGCCTTTGAAGCTTGGGCAGAATTCAGGATCTTGATGTCATACCTCTGTATGGAAGAGATGGAAACTTTCTTCATGTGGTGAAGAGGAGTCCCTTTGGATAAGTCAAACACTGTAGGATTAATCTCATGGAGGAGGAGTGAGATAATCCTAGCATAACTTGGATGTTTCACGCTCTCTCGGATCTTATCCAGTATCATCATTCCGAACTGGAATTTCTTTCGACAGATTATGGCTTGCATAATGTCAAACATATCCATGGAGATGTCTCGGATGGAGTAAGTCTTGCATAAGAGCACTTTGGCAATTACATCCACAAGAAATTTGCCCTCTGAATTGAAATCTGCTCGGCTAAATGACTCTGCTTCAGGATTTGCTCCACAGAAAAGACTGGTTCTGTCGGAATCTTCAGGAGTCAGATCATCTTCTTCATCCACCACTGGCAACTTTAACAAAGTAGCTAAGGAAGTTTTGTCCAGACGGATTTTGATCCCTCTGACCTTGGATTGTAAACTTTGCCATTTTTCTTGACCTTCAGATTCTTATAGAACTCTTCTACGGCAGGGAAAATAACTTTGCACGGTGTCTGGAGAATGAACGATAGACCGGCGGTGTCTAGCAGGATTAACAGATGTCGGAAATCGTCGGAGAGGTCGGCTATACCTTCAGGGGAGAGCTCTGAGCCGATTCCGATCTTGGAGGAGGGAGCCATCAGCGATTCTGGAGTGCGAAGGGAAAAAGAAAGGAGGAAGACAAAACTCTGCAACTGTTCTGGAAGACGAAGGGACGGCGGCTACTCGAGTGAAATGAGAAGTGGAAAGGATTTCTGATTTTTCTAAATATATATATATGACCCTAATTAGGTTTGAGGAGGAGTACGGAAGATAAAATCATACCTGATATGGAGCGCCAAACACTTTGGTGCGAATAGATAAAAAAGATTTTCAAATTTCTGATTGCTGTATACTCGAGTAGATTTCGCCATACACGAGTACGAGATGGAGCATACACGAGTAGATCAAGTACATACACGAGTAGGTTACCAATTACTCGAGTATGTAGATTCTGGTACTCGAGTATTTCCGTTTACTCGTGTATATATCTCTATGTACTCGAGTATATCACTTTGAAATATAATTTTCTTGGGAGAGATTTACTGCCACCGATATCTTCAACTCTGAGCCTGTTTGTGAATCCACCATCACTATTCCTCTTTGTTGAGCAGTCCGAGTTCCGTTTTGAAGAACGAGAACTTGGACTCGTCCAGCGGCTTTGTGAATATATCTGCCACTTGCCTGTCTGTGGAGACATATTGTAGATCTATGTCTCCATTCTCCACATGCTCCCGGATGAAATGATAACGAAGCTCTATGTGCTTGGTCCGGCTGTGGGAGACTGGGTTGTTGGTTATTGCTATAGCGCTGGATGAGTCGCAAAACAAAGGAATGTTCTGGAACTTCATGTTATAGTCTTCAAATTGATTCTTGATCCATAAGAGCTGTGCACAACAGCTGCCTGCAGAGATGTATTCTGATTCAGCCGTTGAGATGGCTACACAGTTCTGCTTCTTGCTGCTCCAGGAGATAAGTCTCCTTCCGAGAAATTGGCAAGTCCCGGAGGTGCTTTTCCTGTCATCTTTGCTACCTGCAAAATCTGCATCTGAGTAACCAATTAGTTCACTATCATTACTTCTTGGGTACCATAAGCCAAGATTTGGTGTGCCTTTGAGGTATCTCAAGATTCGCTTTGCAGCGATGTAGTGAGATTCCTTAGAGTTCACCTGAAATCTAGCGCATACACATGTTGAGAACATTATATCTGGTCTGCTTGCAGTAAGGTAGAGCAAGGACCCAATTATGCTTCTGTACTTGGTTTCATCAAAAGGTTTCCCTTTCTCGTCCTTGTCCAGAGACATAGCTGAGGCCATTGGAGTCCTCATGGAGGTTGCATTCTCCATTCCGAATTTCTTAAGCAGCTCTTTGGTGAACTTGGTCTGTGAGATGAAAATTCCATCCTCAGATTGTTTCACTTGAAGCCCTAATAAATACTTCAGCTCTCCCATACTGCTCATTTCAAACTTCCCTTGCATAAGTTTAGAAAGCTTCTTGCAGAGGTTGTTGTCTGTAGAGCCGAAAATAATGTCATCGACATAGATTTGCACTAGTAAAATCTTGCCTTTTATTTCCCTAAGAAATAATGTCTTGTCTATCTTTCCTCTCGTGAACTTGTTCTCAAGAAGAAAGGTAGACAGCGTCTCATACCAAGCTCGAGGAGCTTGTTTAAGACCATATAGTGCTTTTTGCAGTAAATAAACGTAATTAGGAAAGGTTGAATCAACAAAACCTGGCGGTTGCTCTACATACACCTCTTCCTTTATGTCACCATTTAGGAAGGTGGACTTAACGTCCATCTGATAGACGGTAAAGCCCTTAAGTGCAGCGTAGGCAAGAAATAACCTGATCGCCTCCAGTCTTGCTACTGGAGCATAAGTCTGGTCGAAGTTGATTCCTTCTTCTTGACGATATCCCTTGGCGACAAGTCTGGCTTTATTCTTTATAATTGTTCCATCTTCGTCCATCTTGTTCCGGTAGACCCATTTTGTCCCGATGACGTTCTTATGCTTGGGTCTAGGAACAAGTGTCCAGACTTTGCATCGTTTGAACTGATTCAATTCTTCTTCCATGGCTAGAATCCAGGATGCGTCGGAGTTGGCTTCCTCAAATTTCTTTGGTTCAACCTGTGAGAGAAAACTTAAGTGTAAATTCTCGTTAGTTGTACCTCGACGAGTTCTGATGCCATCCCGAGGATCTCCTATGATTTGTTCAACAGGATGATCCTTCAAGTGTCTGAACTCTAAAGTCCTTGCATCTGGGATCTCTTCAGCCACTGGAGTTGCATCTTCAGCTGGGATGTCTTCTTCATCTTGATCATCTACCTCTCCAATAGTGGTTGTAGAGGGGATCTTGATGAACGTCTCATCTTTATCTTCACTAGGTTCATTCAAGCTAAGTTCTTTCAACTTTGTACCTGCATCTACAATAGGCACACTAGACGAGTTGCTTTGCAACAGACTCGTCTCATCAAATACAAGATGTATCGACTCTTCCACCACCAGAGTTTTTCTATTGAATACTCTATAGGCCTTACTATGGCTACTATAACCTACGAAAATACCTTCAAAGCTTTTCTCGCTAAACTTTGTAGTGTGATACTTGCCATTGTTAAGTACGAAGCACTTACAGCCAAAGATTCTAAAGTATGAAATGGTTGGTTGCCTGCCTTTAGAAGTTCGTAAGGGGTCTTATCATGATTCTTGTTGATGAGTGCTCGATTTTGCACGTGACAAGCGGTGTTGACGGCTTCAGCCCAGAAATACTCTGGAAGTGAGGCATCACTCAACATGGTCCGGCAAGCCTCTATGAGAGTTCTATTCCTTCTCTCAGCTACTCCATTTTGCTGTGGAGTGCGAGGGGAGGAAAACTCATGAAAGATACCTTGACTTTCACAAAATTCTGTCATGGCTCCAGATTTGAATTCCATTCCATTGTCACTTCTGATTTTGACTACGGAACAGTTGTATTCATTCTGGATCTGCCTCACAAAATTAGTGAAAATACCGAAGGTATCTGACTTGTGTTTCAGAAAGAACACCCACGCAAAGCGCGAGTAATCATCCACAATAACCAACGTATATTCCTTACCTCCCAAACTTCTAACCTGCAGTGGACCAAACAAGTCCATATGGAGAAGCTGCAAACTTCTATTGGAATCCTTGCCTATTATGCTTTTAAACGAACTTCTTGTTTGCTTGCCTTTGATACAAGCGTGACAAGGACTGTCCGTAACGCACTTTACATTAGGTGCATCACGCACTAAGTCTTGAGAGAATAATTTATTAATAGTTTTGAAATTAATATGTGCTAGTCTCTTGTGCCATTGGTCAGCAAGAGATGCACTACTTTTTGCCAAAAGACACACTGGTGTCGAGGAGTCTATACAAATAAAATTTAAACAGAAAATATTTCTGCTTCGAGTGACTGATAAAATAGTTTCCATATTGTTAACCGATTTTATCAAACACTTGTCAGCATGAAATTCAACTACGTATCCTTTGTCGCATAGTTGGCTTATGCTAATGAGATTGTGTTCCAATCCTTCAACATAGGCTACATCCGAAAAGGATACGCTACCGTTAGAAATCATACCATAGCCTTTAGTGATTCCACGGTCTGAACCTCCAAAGATGACCTTTGGTCCGTTCAATACTGGTGAGTAGTTTTGAAGTAGGCTTCTAGTCCCGGTCATATGCCGAGAGCATCCACTGTCCAAGTACCAGGTTGGCATTTTAGCGGTCTTTGGACATACCTGCAATCATAATCACTTAGCCTTAGGAACCCAAACGAGTTTGGGTCCTTGGTCTCGAGTTAGAATACTCCCCCTACGAGGATTAGCCTCATGAGTGGTCATTCTCATGTTGCTAACTTGAGGAGTTGCAGCATATTTGGGATTGAACCAGCAATCGATGGCAAAGTGACCAACTCTACCACAGCACCAACAGTCAAATTTGTTGTATCTTTGCCTCATCTTCTCCTGCTTGACTACCTCGAGAGGATGTCCAACAGGGGCAGCATTTTTAGATGTGGAGGCTTCATGATGATGGCACGTGCATGAAGTCTTCTCCATCTTCGGCTTTTCTACAACAACTTTCACTTTGGGTGCCTTCTTAATATTATGACCATGAACATAAGGTCCATAGCTCTGAAGTTGAATCTCCTCATAAGGTTCCTTGAAAACGCTCTCACCAAAGTTGCGAAGGCGAGTCCACCCTTAGTATCTTGTCTTAGGCTTCTCAAGGATAGGCCTGCTAAAGTGACCATAGGTGGATTCGTAGTCAAGATCGTTCATAGGAAAGATGACTTTCTTGAACGCGACTGGCTCCAAGGGAGCTTTCCCTTTCTCTTCGGCAGAGGCCTTCTTGGCCGCCTTATTTATCCTCTTGGCCTTGTTTCTCCTAGAAGATTTACTAGGAGCTCCTTTGTGGCCTAGACCGGCACCACTTGCCTTAGCTGAGAATTCAGCAATCATAGGAAGCACAGTCTTAGGCTTCGAGAAGCTTTCTACAAGCTTCTTCTCAGACAAGAGTTGTTCTTCCAATTCCTTGATGATTTTCTCTTTAAGGTCAAGGTGCCCGAGAGCCTTGTTATATTCTTCGATAGATTTATCGAAGTCTTCCTTGAGAGAGTCAGTCTTAGAGACTTCTTCTCTAAGGTTGCTCTCTGAAGCTTTTAGAGATTTTATCTCCCTAGCTTGAGTTTTCACGACTTGGCGACATTTGTCGTAAGCCTTGAGTAACTCCTGATATTGTATCATGAGTTCTGATTCATCCTCAGAGGGATAGCCCTCTGGTTCATTGTCATCATCAGAGTCCGAAAGAGGGGTGTGAGATTTTACCTCCCCAGTGAACTGGGGGACTTGCTCATCGTCTGTTAGAGCCATTAGCCCAAAGTAAGCTTCTTCCTCTTCTGCACTTGACTCGGATGAGTCGGAGTCACTGGGAGTTTTGCTCTTCTTAGCTAACAAACTCTTTTTTGTCCTCTTCCTGTTGTAGGACTTCTTGTCTTCTTTCTTTCCACCCTCTTTCTTCTTATGGGGGCAATCCGCAATGACGTGACCTGGCTTGTTGCAGCAATAACAAACAATATCAGTGGAATAATGTTTATTCGGTTTCGAGCCATACCTATCGTGGCTGCTTGAGCTCTTTTTTTGACGATCACCATCATTGTGTGATCTTCTATATGAGGCATCCTTGCCTTTCCATTGTTTCTTTTTGTTCAAGAATTTCTTGAACTGCCTTGAGAGTAGAGAAAACTCTCCTTCTGATAGCTCCGAGCCAGAAGAGCTTGGTTCAGATGAATCTTCATCATCAGCTTCAGGAGCTGGGGCAGGAGAGCTAGCCTTAGTCTTCCTTGAGCTGTCTGCCTTCAGAGCAACAGACTTCTCTTTGGATCCGGACCTGCTCTTCTCTTCTTCAGCTTTTCTAGAATTGATTTGAAGCTCATAGGACATTAGCTTTCCGAACAGATTTTGCGGGTCCGTCTCGGCTAACCTTCCGAACTCCCGAATGGCGCATACCTTGTTATCCCATTCCTTGGTTAGGGATCTTAGGAATTTGTCATTCAGTTCTCCGTTGGTGAAGACTCAGCCATAAACTCTTAGGCCATTCACTATCTTGAAAAAGTTCTCGAACGTGTCAGCTATGGCTTCCTTGTGACCTTGTCAGAAGGCTTCATACTTTTGATTCAGAAGGGATCTCCGATCATCCCTCACTTCTTCAGTGCCTTCCATCAGAGTCACCAGGGATTGCCACATCTCCTTGGCAGATTTGCAATGGATGAGATTCTGCAGCATTGAGTCATCGACTGCACTTGCTATTATATTTTTGGCTTTCTTATCGAGGGAGACAAGTGCAATCTCATCTTTATCCAAGTCCATCAGCTTCTTAGGAACTTGTTTGGATGAGTCTATAGTAGAGGCAACCATAGGAACATGCGGACCTTCTTTAACAATCATGAAGATCCGAGGATCCACAGCTTCCATGAAGAACCTAACTCTTTCCTTCCACATAGGAAAATTATTCTTGGTGCAAATGGGAAGCTTGGCAAAATCTTTAGTCTTACTCATGCTTGATATTTCTCAAAAGACAACTCGGGTAGGATCAGAGCAAGGTGTTAACCACTTAACGATCAACCTCCCCCTCTGATACCAATTGAGAGAGGAAGTTGTCTACCTAAATCACCTAGAGGGGGGTGAATAGGTGAGATGTGCGTCTATTTGCGGAATAAAAAATTAAGGAACCAGCACAGCACAATACCAAGCAATCACAGACGACAAAAGATTTATAGTGGTTCCCCAACCTTGGGTACGTCCACTTTCCTCACCAATCTAGTAAACCACTAGACTTGGCTACTCCACTATCTCGGATCAAAACGATCCTATACCTCGGAACAACGTTCCTACAAAAACTCGATCCCAAAATGGATCTACACTCGGAAGATTAAAACTTCCTACAAATCTCGGAGAGAATTTCTCCTATAATAAAGATGTTTGAAATATAACTCAAATAATACAAACAGTGAATTCTCAGATCTGAATAGATCGGCCTTGATCTTCCTCTTTGTTGTTGTGGCTTTTTCAGAAAGATCGAAGAAGAACACGACAACCCTAGATCTGAAAACTTCTTTGACTTCTCCCAATCGGATGTAGAAGATGAAGAGAAGCAAAACTTGATCACGATCAGAAGAAGAAAACTTAGATCTGAATCAGGAATCAGAAACTCAGCACGAGCACGATGAAGATCAACGGCGGCGGCGGCGGCTTCAGTGATTCAGACTTTTCCGAGAGGTAACGATGTCGACGGCGGCGGCTTGTAGATCTCGAAAAACTTATTCTCTGATAATTCCTTTTCTTTTTCTTATTAGGTTAGGTCTAATCACGTATCCCTTTTATAGGAGACTGATAACGGTCATAATCGTAATTAACGATGATACGTGGACCAATCAGAAAAGAGGAATTCAAAAATTACTTTGGAATTCAGGTCTTAGCGATTTTCAGGAAAAATTTGAACCGACATACTCGAGTCATAGAAGATACATACTCGAGTATCAGATGGTATATACTCGAGTGGAAAAGATTGGCATACTCGAGTATGAGAAGTTATATACTCGAGTGGAAAGGATTGGCATACTCGAGTATGAGAAGTTATATACTCGAGTGGAAAGGATTGGCATACTCGAGTAAGAGAAGGGAAAACTACTCGAGTGATTTAGAGATCAACACTCGAGTGATTAACGAACTACTCGAGTATGAGAGCAGATACTCGAGTGAAAACACTTAGAAAAATTTCAGATGAAGTAGGAATAAATACTCGAGTATAAGAGTTGCAGATACTCGAGTGATAGAAAAAGAACTACTCGAGTATATTAGGAGAACTACTCGAGTGAGGGAAAAATGAACTACTCGAGTATATTAAAAAACAACTACTCGAGTACAGAGTCACATACTCGAGTATATAGGGAACTACTCGAGTATGTGGACTTAGAGTATTTCTGAGATGGGAGGAACAGAACTACTCGAGTATAAACAAAGCACTTACTCGAGTAACTGACCAACCACTCGAGTACAAGTTATCACTTACTCGAGTGAATACAGCCTACTCGAGTATGTAAACCAACTTACTCGAGTACAGACCCACTTACTCGAGTATACTAGAGAAGTACTCGAGTATGTGGACTTAGAGAAAATTCTGGATTTAAGAACAGAAGGAATTACTCGAGTATAAGATATGACCTACTCGAGTGATTGACTATCTACTCGAGTATAAACTTATCTATACGAGTATATAGAGTCTACACGAGTATGTCTAAGGATCTACTCGAGTATTAAGTCACTTACTCGAGTATATGAAGGGTACTACTCGAGTATGTGGACTTAGAAAAATTTCTTCTGAAAAACATCCTTCAATACTTGAGTCCACCATTCCAAGTGCATGTAGGAAGTGTATCCCAATAGAGAGGCTATACATGGGCCAACACTTTGGATCACACAATGAGGGATTACATTGTATGGTCCTGTGTTTGGTGACCCATTATAGACTGACATTGGTCTACACTTGGCATTAAGGACCTGCACACATACAACTTAAACACAGCATCAAATACACCTTAATTCATCTTAGTTCAAGGTCTGACCACCTACAAATCTGAGGTATTGTGGAGACAAATCCCAACACTTACCATCCGTGTCGAGATGTTAACTTCTGTGTCGACACAAGGTGTCGACACACAATATTTGGGCACATCGTTTGACCTTCCAAATTTAAAACCCTATAAATAGGTTAGAATGAGAATTAGTCGACCACGCCACTTAGCTTTCTCAAGAGATTGAATTTCTATGTTGAGAGCTAGATCTCCTCTCAACCATCCTCATTCTCTCTTCCTTCCACATTCAATGGCACCAAAATTGGAAGAAAACATCAACGAGGGTTACGACTTGGTTCATAACGCCTTCAACGATGCTTCTCAAGAAATTCAGAAAGTCATCACCCTAGTCACTGACGGTGGACTAGAATTTATGGTCTCAGAACCAACAAAGATATGGAAGAAAGAAGTAATTGAATTCTTCTCCAACGAAAAGCTAAATTCATTTGGAAATAATATTAGGTCAATAGTTTTTGGGACAAAGATAAAGATTACTTGTAAAAGTCTGAGCAAGGTACTCCAATTGTCGTCGGATAAAGAAGAAGATGAGGTTGAATCCGACAAGATAGCAGAGGGACTTCAATGGTGTGGTCTGAATACAGCCACAAAGATTGGATACTCTATGAACAGGAAAGGAATGAATTCCCATGGGAAATTCCTTTTTGAAGTTGTTGGAAAGATTATACTGTGCAAGACTGGGGGGCATGACACGATATCTTCCTTCATGTTCAGCCTAATGATAAGATTAATATTCAATCTCAAGACTGACTGGTCGACAGTTATCTTTGACAGGATCAAGGAAGGGATCAAGAAGCCTGACCTAGGCAGGATCCTGAGTTTGTATCTGGTCTCACCAATGCTAGAGATACTAAATCAAGTTGTAGAAGCTGAAATCAATCATATGAGAAGAATGGACACTAGAATCTTGTCAAGATGGGACAGGGTACTGACCAAGGAGACTCCAGCTCCTGTTCAACCTCAAAAAGAACTAAAGAAAAAGAAATCAGTAGAAAAGATTGTAGAATCATATAGTGATTCTGAAGAGGTTGTGGTTTTCAATTCTGAAGAGGATGTAAATGAAGTACAACCTCAAAAGGAAGATGATTCAATGTCACATCCACAAGAGACCTCAGTTCTAGGGGGAGACTTCATAAAAATTATCATGGACAGTGAAGCAACTCATCTCACTGTCCTGATGGTTCTCAAGGATATCAATAAGGATGTTGCTATGGTAGATGAGCCAGAAGCACAAACTGAGCTTGTCCAATTTGCTGAGAAAGAAACCTTTGTTTCAGAAGCTTATGTCCATGGAGAGAAGACTGGGGTTATTGAGGACAATGTTGCTCCATCTGATACTTTGCCAGATGTCCAGAAGGACAACAAGGACATACTTCAAGAAGATGCATAGATTGATGGGGTTGTACCAAGCCTTGACCCAGTACATTTTCCTGATAACCAGCCTCAGGCTGTGGATGTAGCCAACTCCTCTGAATCCGAAGCTGAACAAGAAGCCTCAGAGCTAAATAAGAGAAAACTAATGGAAATAAGGAAGAAAAGAATAGGCTATAAGAAAGCCTTGAAAATTGCCCCACAAACACCAGCTCTTGTAGTGGTCTTCAGTTCACTTTTGGTGCAACTGCAAGTGAAGATGGATGAGCAAAGAACTACTCTTGAAAAATATATGGATGAGACCAACAAGGACAAGTAATTTCAGCTGGAACAGGATATCAAATCTATCAGATTTGAAGTCAATCAGAATAAAAAAGAGATGACAGATTGATCTCATAAAGGAGGTAATACTGTAATTTACTTGGCCCAACAATAACAGGAGATTAAGACTGCAGTAGAGGACATTTCAGTCAAATAAGGTTAAGTCCTAGAAAATCAACTAAGAATGAATAGCAATCTGGTAGACTCTCATAATGCTATTCTAACAAAGCTTGGGAGTATTGCCACTGATGTAAAGACTTAAGTGTCCAAGAAAATCATGGAAGATTTAGCAGCTATCCAAACAGCAATCTAGGCATCTAAAACAGCTATTTCTGATCAACTGAAGAAGTTCAGGACCTACTACAAAGAAGGAACAAATTATCTGGCTGATCTGGTAAGGTTTCAAAAGGATGATCTGAGATATCATGTAGAAATAGAATTCATAAAGGGGGAGAGAGTATTAGTCAAATCAAGCTCAGATCATGCTAAATTGATATAAAATAGCATCAGAGCAACTCTTAGTTATTCACCCCTTTGTGATGATGACAACACTGCTGAATCTGGAATTCAACCTGCTTATATTGAAGGGGTTTAGCAGGAAGTAACTCAAGTTATTTATCCTCCTTCTTATTTTGAAAAAATCCAACAGGCAGTTCACCAAATGTATAGCCCTCCACAGGAGGCACATAATGTTATTCTTGAAAATTTTGAAATGACTGCAGCTGTAGTTCAAAGAGAAAAAGAAGCTCAGTAGTCTAAGAAAAGGTTCAGAGAACAGGCAGAATTAAAGCCTGGTTTTGAACAATGGAGTCCAACCTTTAGGAATATTATTCTGACTACTTGGAAAGCTGTGAAAGAAAATATGCATGATAGAGGCAAATGGTATTCTGAAAAAGAATGGAGTTAATATCAGGAGCGGAAAAATACCATATTTCAGTTCAGAAGAGATCTTAAAGCTGGTAAGATACCTGCTAACTCGGTGTAGCATAGCAAGTATTTCCCAAAGACTTTTCATTACTTTGAAAGGCAAAAGATCAAGGCTGAAGAGCTCAAGAAGAAGGATCAGAAAGGAAAGAAGTTGGCTGATGACACAGAAGCTAATGTACAAACTAGGATTCAACCTGGCAAAGGAATTGTGATCAAGGAACCAAAGCTTTCTTAGAGTCTTTTATGTCTTAAAGTTTAGAACTATGTAATAATGTTATTTTTACTAGTCATTCTTGAAATTTATAAGTTAGATATAATTTGCAATGATGCCATAATTTCTTAGTTGGGTAAGTATATTTGATTCTATCTATTTATATATTACTTGTTTCTGTGATTGATATACTTAACTTTGTAACATATATATTTTCTGTCTAATAATTAACCCTATCTGTGTTTGTTAGTACATCATTAATTTTACTGGTTATTATAATGGTGTATATCATTGACTTGTGGTTATGACTTCTCCAAATAGGGGGAGATTGTTGGGTACATTGGTAATTGTACTAGATTTGGAGAAGCCTCACTTAAATCAATGACATACATCATCTTATATTTTATGTTTGTTTAAGTTTATTTGTGTAGGCTAAGTAATGCAGAAATTTCTCTAAGTATAAAAGCGTCAAGACACTCGGTCAGTGTCGACACCTATGAAGAAGCTGTGTAGAGAACAAGAGCAAAACTGTGTCGACACACAGGACTTGTGTCGACACACAGAAGTTTAGTCTACACGAGCTGTGTCGACACACAAGACTTGTTTCGACACACAGATACAGGAAAACACAAGCTGTGTCGACTTAAATGATCACAGTCGACATCCTTAATGCTTAGTCGAAGATCAACTGTGTCGACACTCAGGAGTAGTATCGACACACTATCACTAGTAATGCTGACAGTAAGCTGAAGCTGATATGTCGACACCCAGGACTTGGGTTGACAGTTGTTTTGAAGAAAAGTTGTGTCGACACTAAGGAAGTTGTGTCGATACGTTCTACATCATCTTTGTCGAGACTATAAAGAAAAGCTGTGTCGATAGAGATTGAAGTTCGTAGACTACATCAAGGCAATGTGTCGACATCCAGATAGCTGTATCGACACATTCATAATCTTTGTTGACACATTTTGAAATTAGTGTCAACACATTATGAAGAAGATCTGTCTTGATGCTGTCTACTGTTTTGAAGACCAAGTTGCAGATTTCCAGATCTAAGAAGTTACAGCTGGCATAACTGTCAATGTTGTCAGATGTCAGAACTGACAGATACTAGTTAGCTACCGGTTCAGCCGGTTACCTCTGGTGTGTTTTTATAAATAGAACATTGCTATTAAAGAGAAATATATACAACAAAAGAACACGGAGACGATGAGCAATTTTGGGAGAGCTTCAACAAGAGGGAGAAGAAGGAAGCTGATTCAAGATCACCTTCATCTGCTCAAGAGAGATTCAACATAGTTCTCAATTTTCAAGAAGCTTTGAAGAAGTTAAGTAAGGTTGAATCAGATCCAAAGCTATAAGGATCAGAAGAAGAACAATCTCTCAAGATTTGGTTAAGAACACATTACCCCATTCTCTCTTTCTCTGGGTAAAGAAATTCTTAAACCATTTTAATCACAACTGTAGGATCTATATAGATCTGAGTGTAGGAAAGTCTATCTTTCTGAGTGGTAAGCCTGTAATTATAAGGGCTGAGGTAGGGCATGTTGCCTGAGGTAGGAGTTAGAAAACTCTGAGGTAGGGTTCTTGGGAAGAATCTGAGTTGTAGGATCTGAGCTGTAGGACTTGAAGAAGTCTTAGTTGTAGGAACCTCAAAGGGTTCTGAGTGGTAAGATCTGCGAATCTGAGAAAAGTGTAAGTTGGGCCGAATCTAGCTCATTGCTAGATAGGCAAAGGGGGAAAGTGGATTTAGCCAAATATTGGGGAACCACTACTAATTTGTGTGTCTATGCGCTATTTTTTGCTTACTCTTATTTTTGTGATGCTTGAATGATTGGATGAGCAGATTTGCTAGTTAGAAATCCTAAAACTGCCTATTATAATGAATTGAACCTATTCACCCCCCCCCCCCCACCACCACCATCTAGGTGATTAGTTGTTCATTATTGAATTCTTTCACCGTCCTTCTTCTTGACGAATTACACTGGGGCTCCCCATGGTGAAGTGCTCGGACGGACAAATTCGGCTTCCACTAGTTCCTGCAGCTAGCTTTGAAACTCTGTTAACTCCTTTGGGGCCATCCGGTAAGGGGCTCTAGATGCCGGCTTAGCCCCCGGCACAAGCAGTATCTTGAAATCCTGCTCTCGGTGCAGGGGTAGTCCAGACAACTTCTCTGGGAATATTTCAACAAAGTCCCGCACTACCGGGATACCAGAGATGGAATCCTTGGCCTCGACCATTTCAAACAACACTTCATAGACTTCCTCCCTTTGTATGTGGGCCTTGACGGCCTGTACGGATGATAATAGAAGAGGGGGGATAGGTCTAATACCTTCGATTATGATGTAGGAATCCCCATGCCTCACGGTGATCCTCTTTGATAGGCAGTCGATCTGCGCATGGTTCCAATACAACCACGTCATGCCATGGATCAGATCATAGGCTGGCATCCTTAGGATCGTTGATGGTGTTTCGAATGCCTTTTTGCCGATCTCCGCCTCCATGTTGAAGTGGGCGGAGGTGAATAGATCTGATCCGTCGGGTAGTTGTATCCTCATCATCAAGCCTGTGAATTGCTCCATGCCTTCCAGCCCTTCCATGAAGGCTTCTGACATGAACGAGTGCGAAGCACCCGTATCGAATAACATATAAGTGGGTTTGTCGCTGATGAAGACTATGTCTGGGGTAGTAATATATCTTTGAAGTCTAGTTATGGTTTTCTTTCCTAATTTATCAATTCTATATCCATAAATCTAATTACTTAGGAAAGAGAGAACTTAAAATTTATTGGCGTATCTGTGATCACTTGCTCCGGATTCCGATGTTGAGTGAGATCCAGTGTATACACTTACTCCCTCTCCTGCATGCGTTATCCTCCCTGGTATCCACATCCTCGGCCACATCCTCGGCCTCAAAAATACTAAGCAGGCGGGGCAGCCGATGGTGCTGGTAGTGGTGCCCCCTTTATTGTTCAGTTCCTTCGGATATGCACCATCTGATAAAAGTTGAAGCACTCTGGCGGGGGATATGCCATACCCCCAGGTTTTTGCATCTTACACATATGAAGAGTCTGATGGGCCATCACTACTGGTTCCCTCTGCTCCTATCTCACCTCCTAACAAGGCAAGTCCTCTACTCTTCTGTAACGCCCCGAAACTCAAAAGAGTGACGGGTGGTGTTTTGAGCCAAATCTGGGATTTGGTAGAGGTGATACGTCCTGGGATACGGGCGTGTCCCAGGGCGTGTCGAGATCGGGTTCGACGATGGTTGTGTGGTCGATGAATTTCCAGTCAGCAGCCATCGTAGAAGTGAACATGGCCTGGGACACGGGCGTGTCCCAAGGCGTGTCAGCCACTCAAATCTTTCCACTCAACGATCGTTGAATGAGGGCACACGGCCTAACACACGGGCTTTTTAGTGGTCGTATGCTACTCGGGGAGTTTCCGGGTTTATGATGAGGGAGCTACATGGCCTGGGACACGGGCATGTCCCAGGGCATGTATAGCATACGGTATGTGACACGGGCGTGTCACATGGCTGTGTCGTGCTCTGGTCGGTTTGGACCTATGTCGATGGATGAACACGCCCAGGTACACGGGTGTGTACTGTATGACACGGGCATGTCAAGACTGACACGGGCATGTCAAATGCCAGTATTCTTTTCGGGACGCGACGGTTTCGGTGTCGATTGAGGCATACGGCCTTGGACACGGGCGTGTCGCAAGCCGTGTTCGGCCCAGGAAGTTTAATTTTGGGTTGAATCGTAGCCGTTTTTGGGATCTAACGGCCCAGGGCTCTCCATGCTAGGGTTAAGGATGTGATTGGGGGTATAAACCTTCACTTTCACTTAGCCATTCTCTTTCTAAAACCTAAAGAGAAGGGAGAGCAAGGAGTTTGGAGGAAGAGAGATCTGGTCGCCGGAGGAGATTCGGAGTGCCAAATTGCAAACCGAGCCCAGATCTGTGGAGGCAAGATCATCACGGTGCTTTTCATCCGCGTTGTTTTCCATGGCGCCGAGGAGGAACGCTAGGGTAATGATTTTCATCTTGAGCATATGAAGCTCTTCTTCCATTGCATGGGAAAACCCGCTCCCGCGAGTGTGCGGTATTCCTTGGGGGTAGATATGTAAAGTCCCTCTTGTTAGAGTCTGGAATCATAGTACGGACATAGGCATGATGTGGGAAGCCTACCCGTGCATGTTGGTCTGGATCGGTGAAGATTTGCTATGCATTGTTAGACGAAGAAGACTCCGTGTGTTTTGTTTGTTTTCGGGGTTCTATGCGTTAGAATGCATCAGGGAATCTTGGGGATTAACCCCAAGGTGCACCAGTAAATCTGGGTGGAAATGCATTTCTGCCATTTCAGAGGCCTGGGAGCTAGCCGGGTATATAGTTGGGCTATGTACCGTGTTTAATCGAAATTTAGGACTGGGGGAAGCCGGGCCCGCATCAAAGTCCAAAGGGTCGTGATAGGGTGAGCAACGGGCTGGTAGAACCCTACCCGCTCCATCAATTTCGGTTAAAGTGACCTAAAGTTAACGTGGGACTTACCGATGATTTGGAGATCGAGTCTAGGCTACGGCTGAAAGGACTAAATGATCTTTAGGTTTGCCGCCCTGGGGGTGGTGGTGGAGTCAATCATCGGACTGGGTTCAGATTGGCTTTGTCGAGTAAGTGCCCTGAGAGCACAGGGTGTACGGCCGTGTGTGCGTGCACCTTTGATGTGATGTTTTTTCGCATTGTTGCTTGTTTTGCTAACAAGTGCAGGGAAGAAGCTTTGCCAGCTTTAGCTGATCGTTATAATTTTGGGGGCAGAATCGTTATAATTTTGTCAGCTTTAGCTGATCGTTATTCTTGTTTACCACCGTTGTAGTGATTTGTGCTTGCAGGTACTGCGGAGCCAAGCAGAAAATAGGGGGACAAAGCCAAAGTTACTGAGCCGGCCCTCGAAGGCCATGTGTGTTTACTTTATTAGTTCATGTGTGGCCGGCCTGCGAGCCGAAGTTGGTAAAACATAATTTTATTTAAGTGAACTGTTGTAGATCCATAAGGCCAGTACTTTTATGTATTTTGTACTTCATTCCTGTTGGGCTTTTGTTAGTGGACATTCGTGCTTGTGCTGGGTTCATTTCTTTACAACGTAATAAATTGCTTCCGCTAGATACTCTGTGTAAGACATTGTGATTGGTTGATTGGTTTCAATGAGTAACCCACCGGTCTGTCCGTGGTATATGGCGTCGGGCCTCGGCCGGACCTACTGCTATATGCTATGCGACAGATAGGGGTGTTACAAATTTGGTATCAGACAACCGGTTTTGGTCAAGCTTAAATGAATACGTGGACAAATTCACTTTAAGGGGTGGTGAGCACATGTACGTGCGTCATCGTTATAATATGAAAAGAACCCATGATTGTCCACTTAGGAAAGAAAATACACATATTTGAGGAACCTACGTGTTCCTATAATTGCTTTTTGCAATGTTGTTTGGTCGTTTATCGGTGTTTTGCATGATTATGGGTGACCAGGAGTGGTGCTGGGCTGTCAGAACGGCCAGGTTCTAAGGCGAGCAATGCACTAAATGATGCGCCTGCAACACCTCCTTCAGCTGAGACCATTTGATTGGTAGCGGAGGCTGTGTTTGCGATGATCAATGTGTAGCCTGCGAGGCAGGTGCAGCAGCCTGCTCCTACTGTGGAGCAGGTACCGTTCCAAGAGGCAGAGCAAAGTAGGGTGGAACATGTGGTAGTGGAGCCAGTGTTGCCTAAGAGAGTGACGGAGAAGCAACTTAAGCACGTGATGGGCTTCAATCCTCCTATGTTCTCGGGGACGGGAACCCCAACTCAAGCAAAGGATTGCCACTCTCGAATTAAGAGAGTGCTGACAGCTACTGAGACTAAGGAGTAGCAGAAGACCACGATTGCGACGTTCTTGCTGGACGGTGACGCAAGGTTATGGTGGGAAGGCTTGGAGCTACACCATCTGAGGGGTAGGCAGTTGACTGATGTCTCAATGGAGGAGTTTTTGAGGCTATTCTTGGCTCGATACCTCCCCTCAGCTCAGTGGATTGCTTTTGAGAATGAGTTCCAGAAGTTGGTTCAAGGAGATAGTACCGTGGACGAGTATCTCCCCGAGTTTACTCATTTAGGCCGGCACGCAAGTGCTACCGTTGCTGATATGGAGCGCAAGACGAATCGATTCTACGAAGGTTTGAGAGATGACTTGAGATTTCTACTTTCGGGGCCTATGGCGCAGGGTTTCCTGACCTTGGTCAACACGGCCCGGTCATTGGAAAAGGACATGAAGAATGTTCGGGTGAAGGACTCCAGTGGCAGGAAATAAGAGTTCAAGGTGCCGCCTGCAAAGTCTGGTTTTTGAAGATGGAACAAGAAGGCTATGACGTCGGGTCCAGCCCCTTCTTTAGGTATCTCGGGGATAACTCCCAACCGAACCCCGAGCACTTGTTTTACTTGTGGTAAGACGGGGCATTTTTCCCGTGATTGTTGAAGCGGACGTCTGAAGTCCGAGAGAAAGCAAGGAGAAACTTATGAAGAAAAGGGCAAGGCGGTGGAGTCAACCGCATCCCACTATGCTCCGACTCAACCGAGAGTCTATAATCTGGGCCAGTAGGAGGCCATCAAACAGGCAGACATGGTGACAGGTACGGTTTAATTTATATCAAGTTAGCTTTAAATACTGTTACTTAGTGCTTGTTAGCTCAATATTGTTTTGTATGGGCTTTGTTCTGATTTGCGATAGTCTGGCATGAGCACTATTCGATACGGGAGCTTCACACTCCTTTTTGTCCAAAAATTTCATAACGCGCAACGGAGTCCATTCTTCTATGGCGAAGGACAAATTGGATGTGCTACTGCTGAATGGGTGTTCGATGCGCGCAGACAAATTATGTGCTGTAAAGATTCATATTGGAAGTCAAGAGTTCAACTTGCTAGCGTCATTGCTGTCGCTAGTAGAGTTCGATGTCATTTTCGGTATGGATTGGCTTTCGGAGCAGAAGGCTTTTATAGATTGCAATCGTAAAGAGGTCAAGCTGGGTATTGGGAAGGAGACAACATTTGCGGGACTGAAGGGGTCGAGAAAGATGTTGATGTCTGCTCTTTAGGTGGTCAAGACAGTTCGTGCTGGTGCAGAGCTATTCTTCACGTTAGTGGAGGCTGTAAAGCCTAAGCCCACTTTGGGTAGTATCCCAGTGGTTTGTGAGTACCCCAATGTGTTCTCGGACAATCTTCCCAGAGCCCCACCACAGCGGGAGATCGATTTCACGATCGACCTGTGTCACGCTCGCCTTATAGGTTGGCGCCTAAGGAGATGGCGGAGTTAAAGGTTCATCTAGAAGTGTTGATGGAGAAAGGGTATGTGCGTCCAAGCTCGTCACCTTGGAGCGCATCGGTCCTCTTTATTAAGAAGAAGGACGGGAGCTTGCGACTGTGTATCGACTACAGAGAGTTGAAAAAGCTAACGAAAAAGAACAAATACCATATCCTAACGATTGATGATCTTTTCGATCAGTTAGTCGGGTCGTCGATATATTCAAAATTGGATCAGAAGTCTGGTTATTATCGCTAAGGATAAGGGAGAGTGATATCCCGAAGACAGCATTCAGCACAAGGTATGGGCATTTCGAGTTCACGACCATGCCTTTTGGGCTGACTAATGTGCCATTGGTGTTCATGGATCTGATGAATAGGACGGTAAGAGAGTACCTATGTAAGACCCCCTTTTTTTTCTTTTTCAACCACCGGGGTCTTAGGCCCAGAGTCGCCGCTTTGCGGTGACACCTTCTCGTCCTGAAGGGTTATCACCACAAGGCGCCGATTCTGCCGGCCAATTCGATCACTGAAAGGTAGCTCAATAAATGAAGTAAGAGCAATGCAGTCCACAGCAATAGATCACATATAAAGAATAAAAATCTCCACGAAGGGAGTGTCCACAGAAAACATCAAAGTACTATAAATGCGGCCTTATGCCTGGTACATCATGTCCTCACTACAATATCACTCATGCGGAAGCTAAAACAGATACTACTCAGGGTCGAGACTCACGGTCCCGGCTGTATGAACTCCGGAGCTAGACTGCCCCATCTCTAGGCGCACCGATCTCTGGGGCTGCTCCTCCATGCTGGGCTCCACAATCCCCTAAATAATGCGGTTCGAAAACCGTCAGTCATAAAGACTAAGCCCTATCATCCCCCACCCCTTCCCCCATAGCTCCTAGGTACCGAGCGGGGAGGAAGAAAGGGAAGGACATGATAGTAGAGATTAATCAAGAAACAGATGGCAGCGGAACTAATCTAACAAGTTGTATTCGGTGAGCAGTAATATAATTGTTATAATAGGTCTAGCAGTAAGAAAAGCAAATATATGAATTTAACCTTCACTTATGCGAGAAAACATAAGCAAAAGGGATCTTTAGCAAGGCTCCCATCGTATAAGTGTCCCATACCACTTATACCATGGGGTGTCGGTTATCAAATAGCAATGGTTGTTATATATTGAAATTAACCTTTGATTTATAAACTTGCCCACACAAGCTTATAGACCAAGGGGTCGTTTTGCAGATCCTAATGTATAAGCGTCCCATACCACTTATACTTTAGGTGTCAGGGTTAAATGAATCGAATATGCTATGACATGCTAGTGGGTATGATGAAACATGCAAGTGCAACTCACACACCCGACTCTGTGCACACAGACCTTTAGTTCCCCCTTTCGGAGCCGTTACCTCCCAGGATACCTCCGTAGTGGCGGACGGAAGCGGTGGGTTGGGCCTCACCCACCTCAAAACCAGTAAAAGCACCACTGGTCTGACCTATCGTACGCCTCAATGCTTGGTGCACTAAGCGGACGCCTGCGTACTCTTGCCGGCTGGCGCACCGGACTTCTGTTGGCGAAGTGCTAATCACCCCGCCGAGTCAACGATATCGGTGTCGGTGCAATCGAACTCCCCGATATCGAAAAACCCACCACCTTAACTTTTCCTATTTTATGCACATGCAAGTTTAATCGTAAACATACAAAAACCGAGCCGAAGCTCCCCGGACCAAAACGTCCGTCTCCAAACCAACCGAGCCGAAGCTCCCCGGACCATCCCGTCCGTCTCCAAACCAACCGAGCCAAAGCTCCCCGGACCATCCCGTCCGTCTCCAAACCAACCGAGCTGAAGCTCTCATGAAAATCCCTGTGCCAACAGTGTTTGTGAAAAGTGCAGCTCTAGTTACTAAGTTACTCTTGTCGGTTTGTTATTACAGTTTACGTTAGCCCAGGACTGCCCCCGGTATTCCCCGTGAAGGGCTCTCAAGGGGCACTAGGAACCAAGACGGCGGCATTACGGCCCGAAGTTCCCTTTCGCAAGGCACTTATTGTTATTGGTTGATCTCCCATGACCCGATTCCCTTCTCATATTACGATAGACTATCCTAGGGTGATTTTTAACCTTCCTCTCTTCAGGAAAAGCGATCTTTCGCCGAACCCGAGCACCTCTTAACTCTAGCTATCACCACTTCTCGCTACTCTTTATATCTTCCTATTGTGATTTCCCCCACTATTACCCACCCAGACAAAAATGATTAACTCCATTGACTTCCTCAAATCATGTCCTAATGCATTCATAATTGCTATATGCAGACCGACCTAGACTTCATGTCGAACCGGTTATGCAATGATCCAATACTCATCCAGATGCCCTAAATTATTTACTGGAGACTCACCATGATATAAATGACCTAAATCCAGAAAATGGAAATTTTCCTAATCTATTTGGCATTTAATTAAATTCCTCGAAAATCCCAAGGGCTACCGGTTTGAACATGAACTACCCTAAGTAATCATGCAAGATGTCCAGCAAATTTATGATAAATAGTAGGTTATCTCAATAGGTTAAATCCTAATTATCATAATTTTTCTATCATTAAAAGGGCATGAAAACTATTTTAGAAATAATCTCTAACTTCTATTGTTTATGAATCAAGTACAGAAAATATTCTTCCAAAAATTATAAATAATTTATTCCATGCAGATAAAGGCATAAAATTAGCACTGGCCAAGTTTCATAATTTTCTAGCAAGTATTTTATCCATAATTAATTTTTAAACAATAAAACCCCTTTCTAATATCTGTGAACAAAGTACTAGATTTATTCAACATAAAATTCTATAAAAATTCAGGGATCAATGTTCTACTGGTCAAGATCTAAATCCAGAATTTTAACTGATTATAATTAATTTAAAACCTCCAAATATTTGAAACAACAAATCGGGCTAATAATCCTTTAACACATGAAGTATAATATTTATTAATCATAAAATTCCAGGAAAATTACCATAAGATTAAAACATCCTAAAACTCCCTCATCCCGATTTTCATAATTTTTAAATTAGATTTAGTGCTTAAAATAACTAAATTACATGTTTATCCTAATCCAAAATCTCAACTTCCGAGGTACCTATTTACCTCCAATTCCTTCACTATTTCAACCAGAGGGTTTTCAGCATATCATCCCACTCTCCTCCAAATTTCAAGGCCATACAAGAGCTTTTGCTCCTATGTCCTTCACAAACCTCAAACTCCCACCCACTGGATTAGAGCCGATCTCTTAGGGTAAAATCCACCCTAATTCACACCATGTTTCTCCAAGCTGGTTATATCACCCTTCTAAGTCAGGGGTCAGCATATCAGCCTCTGTTGAGGTGATTTGACCTTTCCAAACTCTTAGTGCACTTTTTACTAAAAGATGTCTCACTAATGCCTAGTTAAGGGTAGAAGGATTCCCACCCAAAACTCCACCAAATCAGTTGGAATTTTGTACAGACCTAGGTTTAATAGCCAGGGACCACTCACCAAAATTTGGGAGGGTTTGGAGGTCATTTGACCTCTTAAATAAATTCCTCTAAGTTTATTAAATTAAAACAAAAACTTTAGGCAAAGTATCCCCAAAAATTCCCATTTTTGGTCTGTCGTTAGGTATAGCTAAGGTTAACCCCCTGCCCAAATTTCAGGTCATTTCGACAAGGGACGAAGAGTGGGCATCCATTTTAATTTCTGCCCAACTCTAGGTACAGCCCCCACTAAAACGGGTGCTGCGGCCGAACCGCTTACCCAAACGAGTTGAAACCAATTTTAGATTTATCTAGACTCGAAGGGCTACGACTTTTGTGTCTGGTCATTTTTCCTAAAACGGCCTCTAAGTGCCTCATTTTGCGGCCCCAAAATATATTCAAATAATACATCTTTCCATTATGTAATATATAATAATCTATATATTATAAAATTTATTCTACTGTTCATCTTCTTCATGAAACCGAAAACAGACACAGAAAACCATTTTTCCTGTAAGCATTCCGTGATCCGTCGCCGGCCGTCCGGTCACTTCCCTGGCCAGCCACCACCACCACCACCTCCGTTGAGGCGATGGCTAGCGGTCGGCGGTGGTTTGGCCGCCGGAGGTGGCGGTTTCCGGCGAACTCAAAAATACCTTTTTCATGGTTTTCCCATGAAAACGAGAGATGGGTCCGGCTCCGTTGAGCGCGAACTTCCTTTCTAAGAATCCTAAGATCTACCCATGAAAGAGAAGAAGCATAGGAGGACCTTGTTCGCGGTTTGGAGGCGAGAAGAACGACGGGGTGCCATGGCGCAGTGGTGGCGTAGCCGAACTTCTCCTACAGCAAGAACAAAGATCTGATCCATTTACTTGAGCGTGTAAACTTCTCCTCTTGCCCCAAGTGGGCTTTTATAAGTCAGAAAGTGGGGAGGTGGAAGGGTAAAGCCGTAATGGCCATGAAGGCTCCTCTTAATAGCCTTTCGGTTACAGTGACTGGATAAGAAACGGTGGAAGATGAACAGGTGTGTCCAGTTGGCGGTTTCCTATTGGACCAACACTTCGTCCTTTATTATATAATTATAGAAGGAAAAACGGCCCGTAATTACTCCTGGTGTAACTTCCCACACCAGCATTTATTTCCACGCGCGTTAGAATAATTTCGGGCCTGAACCGTCGTTTCGGCCAATGTCACGGGAGTGACACCTAGGTCACGGGCGTGACAGGCCCGGTTGACAATTTTTGGGGTCGACGATCGTCGAACGGAGATCGACGGTCGTCGAAGGGTGGTCACGCCCTAGGTCACGGGCGTGACACTTAGGTCACGGGCGTGACAGGCCCGAACGGCAATTTTGAGGTCGACGATTGTCGAACTGAGATCGACGGTCGTCGAAGGCTGGTCACGCCCTAGGTCACGGGCGTGATACTTAGGTCACGGGCGTGACGGGCCCGAGTTCAATTTCGACGATCATTTTACGGGGATCGACGATCGTCGAAGGAGTCACGCCCCTGGTCACGGGCGTGACACTCTGGTCACGGGCGTGACATGCCCAGGCTGCTAGATCGACGATCATCTCACGGAGATCGACGATCGTCGAAGGGGTCACGCCCTAGGTCACGGGCGTGACACCTTGGTCACGGGCGTGACACCTTGGTCACGGGCGTGACATGCCCGGGCAGTAAGTTCGATGATCATCTCGCGAAGATCGACGATCGTCGAAGTAGTCACGCCCAAAGTCACGGGCGTGACGGGTCGGTCACGGGCATGACGGGTCAGTCACGGGCGTGACCAACCCGTGACCCGAAACCTCGATCGATTTATTTCAATTTTTGGGCTTCACAGGGTTCTGTCACGACCAACCGACTCCTAGGGGTCTAGCCGGAAATGGGATGTTACAAATCCCAATAAACAAAACAAAAATTTCATCCCCGAAATTGAGGTTGAGCCTACGGGGATTTCTATCGGAATAAATTAAACTTGTAACATCCCATACGATCTTTCTATCGGGTTTAAGCGACTGTTCGTTTGATAAACGAAGACAATCTCCCCAATAAACAAAAGATTAGCCCCTAGCTTTCTGATTGAGTGCGCATGTCTAGGTCCTGAATTTTCCTATCTAGTCTTAACTGTCCAAAACAAGAAGGCAATCTATCGTATACCAAGAGGTGGTGTGATGTACCTGACTGAACAACTCCGGGTATCTTTTCCTCATCAGGTCCTGCGGTTCCCAGGTGTGCTCCTCCTGACCGTGATTTCTCCACAGAACCTTGACTAAGGGGATCTTCTTGCGGCGCAAAATCCGTACTCCTTTGTCGTCGATCCGAAC
The DNA here is from genome assembly GCA_039513925.1 of Platanthera zijinensis. Taxonomy (NCBI): domain Eukaryota; kingdom Viridiplantae; phylum Streptophyta; class Magnoliopsida; order Asparagales; family Orchidaceae; genus Platanthera; species Platanthera zijinensis. The sequence continues at coordinate 58,915,228 of CM077094.1, read as the reverse complement.
CGGCTCCAAGTGAACAGATCGGTCTGAAGCTACCGGCCCTTCGGTGGTCAAAATCTACTGCTCCGGGCGTAGTAGAGCCCTTCTCAGCGAAGAAATATGGAAGACGTCGTGTAGAGCTTCCAGCTCTGGCGGCAACTCTAGCCTGTAGGCTAGGGGTCCGATCCGCTCCAGGATCCGGTAAGGGCCCATATACCTAGGGCTGAGCTTCTTCCTCCGACCGCGCACCCGTGAGACTCCGTGCATGGGCCGGATCTTTAAGAACACTCGATCTCCTACCCGAAACTCCACCTGACGATGCCGGGTGTCATAGTATTTAGCCTGTCTGCTCTGCGCCTCCAACATCCTATCTCTGATCAGTCTCACCTGGGCCTCGGTGTCTTCAACAAAATCCGATCCCAACAGCTTCAGATCCTCGTCTTGAACCCAAGAAAGCGGGGTCCTACACTTTCTTCCATACAAGGCTTCATAAGGCGGCATCCTGATGCTGGACTGGTAGCTATTATTATAGTAGAACTCGAGCAACGGTAACATCTTCTCCCGCGGCTCCCCTCAGTCCAGTATACACAGTCGTAGTAAATCCTCCAAGGTCCGGTTGGTGCGCTGTGTCTGCCCGTCCGTCTGAGGGTGGAAGGCCGTGCTAAAAGTCAACCGGGTGCCCAAATATGCCTGCACTGACCGCCACTCCCTGGATGTAAACCGTCCATCGTGGTCTGACACTATCGTCCGGGGCACGCCATGATATCGGACATACTGATCCACAAACTTCCGTACCAGCACTCCCACTGAGTCATCCTTCCTGATCGGTATAAAGCGGGCCACCTTTGTCATCCGATCAACAATCACCCAGATCGAGTCGTTCCCCGTCCGAGACCGGGGAAGACCATGTATAAAATCCATAGCTATATCCTCAAACTTCCACTCCGGCACCGGGAGTGGCTGCAACAATCCTGCGGGGTTCCTGCACTCTGCCTTCACCAACTGACACGCCTCGCAATGGGTCACGAAGTACGTAATGTCCTTCTTCATGCCCGGCCAAAACATCATCTTCTTCAGATCAGCGGTCATCTTTGTGATCCCCGGGTGCACAGAGTACCGGCTGCAATGCGCCTCCATCATAATATCCTCTCGGATCTGGCCACCTGCGGGTATATATACTCTGCCTCTGAAATGTAGCAATCCATCTCTCAGGGAATAATCTCCTGTCGAACCTTCCTCCAAAGCTCGGAACATCGGCTCTGCCCACGCATCTGTCCTCTGTCCGTCCCGAATGCGATCCCGAATATCATCTATGGCCACCATCGATGCCAGATACTCCCTATACAGAACTGGGTCATCCTCGGACAATAGGGATATCTGCATATCTCTGAATGACCGGACTAGCTCCATGGACATAACCTGGGGCCCAGCTTCGGAAGTGGCAGCTCGCCGGCTCAACGCGTCGGCCACCACGTTTACCTTCCCTGGATGGTAGTGCATCTCATACTGATAATCTGCTAAGAACTCCACCCAGCGCCTCTGCCTGATATTTAGCTCCTTCTGCGTGTCCACGTATTTTAGGTTCTTGTGGTCGGAGTAGATGTCGCAGTGGACTCCGTAAAGATAATGGCGCCAGACCTTCAGAGCAAAAACGACCGCTCCCATCTCAAGGTCGTGCACTGGGTAGTTCTTCTCATTGGTCTTCAGCTGGCGGGAGGCATATGCTATGACGTGTCCATTCTGCATCAGCACTGCTCCCATTCCCTGGTATGATGCGTCGGTATACACCTGGAATCCTTCCTTTCCAGATGGAAGGGCCAGAATAGGGGCTGAGATGAGTCGGTCCTTCAGCTCCTGGAAAGCCGCCTGGCACTGCGGGGTCCAAACAAAAGGTGCCTCCTTCTTCGTCAAAGATGTGAGGGGGAGGGCAATCTGAGAGAACCCCTCCACGAACTTCCGGTAATAGCCGACAAGTCCCAAGAAACTTCGTACATCGGTGGCTATCTTCAACTGCGGCCAATCTCGAACTGCCTGAATCTTTGCCGGGTCCACTGCCAACCTGGCTCCGCTGATAATGTGGCCTAAAAAAGCCACCTCCTTAAACCAAAACTGACACTTGCTGAATTTTGCATAAAGGTGATGCTCCCGCAACCTCTCCAAAGTCAGTGCCAGATGTCGAGTGTGCTCCTCCTCCGTCCTAGAGTAGATCAGGATGTCGTCTATGAACACTATGACGAACACATCCAAGTAGGCCTCGAAAACCTTATTCATGAGGCTCATGAACGCCGACGGAGCATTCGTGAGCCCGAAGGGCATCACGGTGAACTCATACAGGCCATATCTGCTACTGAAGGCCGTCTTTGGGATATCCTCCTCCTGGATCCGCAGCTGGTAGTATCCTGATCTCAAGTCCAGCTTCGAGAAATAATGGGCCCCCTCCAGCTGGTCGAACAATTCGTCTATCCGTGGGAGCGGATAGGTATTCCGGACGGTCAGCCTGTTTAGGGCTCGATAATCGATGCACAGGCGGAGTGTCCCATCCTTCTTCTTCACGAATAGGACCGGTGCTCCCCATGGCGAGGAACTCGGTCTAACAAATCCTGCCTCAACTAATTCCTGCAACTGAGTCCGAAACTCTGCCAACTCCTTTGGGGCCATCCGATAAGGGGCCCTAGATGTCGGCTTGGCCCCCGGCACAAGCTGTATCTGAAAGTCCTGCTCTCGGTGTGGAGGTAGTCCTGGCAGTTTCTCTGGAAAGATGTCAGCGAAATCTCGCACCACCGGGATGTCCGTCACCGACTCCTTAACTTCTGCCATCTCAAATAGAATCTTATAGACCTCCTCTCCCTGCAGATGGGCCTTAACGGCCTGTACCGAAGATAAGAGTATACGAGAGACAGGTCTTATACCTTCGATGGTAATGAAAGAGTCCCCGTGTCTCACGGTGATCCTCTTTGCCTGGCAGTCGATCTGGGCATGGTTCCAGTGCAGCTATACCATGCCCAGGATCAGGTCATAGTCCGTCAGCTTCAAAATTGTCGTTGGAGCCTTGAACGCTTTTCTACCAATTTCTGCCTCCATATTGCAGTGATCCGTGGTAAGGAGCTCGGATCCATCCGGTAGTCGCACCCTCATACTCGATCCTGTGAACCGCTCCACGCCTTCTAGTCCTTCTACGAATGTCTCCGATACAAAGGAGTGAGTAGCTCCAGTATCAAAGAGCGTGCGGGCAGGCTTGCCGCTGATGAAGACTATACCTGGTGTGATTAAACATCTTAGGGTTCTATAAAGAATTTTCTTTCCTTGCTAATCCATCTAGTGCGATTCAAAGTTTTAACAACTTAAAGGGAAATACTATGAAAATAAAGAAGCATTGCAGCGTACCTGCGATGACCTGCTCCGGATTCCGAGGCTGCGCAAGGTCCAAAGCATATACCTGCTCTCTTCTTTGTCTACGATCTCCCTCATGGTATCCACGACCGCGGCCGCGTCCTCGGCCTCTGTAATGCTGAGCTGGTGGGCCGCCCAGTGGTGCTGGAGGTGGTGCCCCCCTCATCGAGCAGTTCCTCCGAATGTGCCCAATCTGATGACAAAGGAAGCACTCCGGTGGGGGATACGCCATTCCCCCGGGTCTCGGCATCTCCTGCATCTGAAGAGGTGGAGGGGCCAGTATCACCTGTTCCCTCGGCTCCTGCCTCACGTCCCGACGAGGCTGGTCCTCTGTCCTCCTCCCCTCTGGTACAACACCTCGCCGCTGGTCATTTCTACCTCTCCGTCCCTGATCCTCTGCTGGACGCTTCCGGCCCCGGGTGGTGTGCCAGTCAGCCTCAATCCTTTTTGCCATCTCCAAAATCCAGGAGATGGGCCCGTCAGATACAAACAACAGAGCCTCCCTCAAGTCCTCCCGCAGGCCCTTATAGAACCTCCTGATATACCCTGCCTCGTCCAGCTGGTAGGAATCTGCGTATCGGGCCAGATGGTCGAACTCTTGATGGTACTCCACCACGGTCCGTGTGCCCTGCTTCAACTGTAAGAACTGCTCCTCCAAATCATCCCTGGCCGACTGCGGAATGAAATGCTCCAGCAGAGCGGCCCTGAACTCTTCCCAGGTAACCTCCGCAACCTCCCTGTCGGCAAATGTCGTGTCCAACAGCGTCTTCCACCACCTCTTTGCATGGGACTCCAGGCAAGAGACGACCAGAGCCACCCTCTCCTCCCAGGGACACCGTATCCCGGTCAGCATTTCGTACATGATATCTAGCCACTCTTCCGTCCGAACCGCCGACTCAGTCCCCAAATAGGACGGGGGAGACAATCCTCGGAAGATGCTTAGCCAGTTGGCCCCCGGATTTGGCTGCGGGGCCGGAACCTGCTGGGCCCTGAAGGCCTCCAGGATGGCAGTCAGGGTCTGTCCCATGTCTGACTGAAGGAAAGGAGTGGGGACCGGTGGGGGTGGTGCAACATCCTGAGCCTGTTGAACCCCACCTTGTGGCGTAGTCCGTGCTGGAGGCTGCGTAACAAAAACACACGCTGAGAAAAACTTTCACACTTAAATAAAAGTGGACAAGTTATATGTGATCCCTCTTTGGGCACACCATTGCTTCCGCTGCTTAGTTTGTCCCCAAACTAAACTCGAGCGGGGGTGACCCAGGGTTTGTGGACTGCTACTTCCTTCTGATCGATGTTTCCTCTGATACCACTTGTAAGACCCCCTTTTTTTTTTCTTTTTCAACCACCGGGGTCTTAGGCCCAGAGTCGCCGCTTTGCGGTGACACCTTCTCATCCTGAAGGGTTATCACCACAAGGCGCCGATTCTGCCGGCCAATTCGATCACTGAAAGGTAGCTCAATAAATGAAGTAAGAGCAATGTAGTCCACAGCAATAGATCACATATATAGAATAAAAATCTCCACGAAGGGAGTGTCCACAGAAAACAACAAAGTACTATAAATGCGGGCTTATGCCCGGTACATCATGTCCTCACTACAATATCACTCATGCGGAAGCTAAAACAGATACTACTCAGGGTCGAGACTCACGGTCCCGGCTATATGAACTCCGGAGCTAGACTGCCCCATCTCTAGGCGCACCGATCTCTGGGGCTGCTCCTCCATGCTGGGCTCCACGATCCCCTAAATGATGCGGTTCGAAAACCGCCAGTCATAAAGACTAAGCCCTATCATCCCCCACCCCTTCCCCCATGGCTCCTAGGTACCGAGCGGTGAGGAAGAAAGGGAAGGACATGATAGTAGAGATTAATCAAGAAACAGATGGCAGCGGAACTAATCTAACAAGTTGTATTCGATGAGCAGTAATATAATTGTTATAATAGGTCTAGCAGTAAGAAAATCAAATATATGAATTTAACCTTCACTTATGCGAGAAAACATAAGCAAAAGGGATCTTTAGCAAGGCTCCCATCGTATAAGTGTCCCATACCACTTATACCTTGGGGTGTCGGTTATCAAACAGCAATGGTTGTTACATATTGAAATTAACCTTTGATTTATAAACTTGCCCACACAAGCTTATAGACCAAGAGGTCGTTTTGCAGGTCCTAATGTATAAGCGTCCCATACCACTTATACTTTAGGTGTCAGGGTTAAATGAATCGAATATGCTATGACATGCTAGTGGGTATGATGAAACATGCAAGTGCAACTCACACACCCGACTCTGTGCACACAGACCTTTAGTTCCCCCTTTTGGAGCCGTTACCTCCCAAGATACCTCCGTAGTGGCGGACGGAAGCGGTGGGTTGGGCCTCGCCCACCTCAAAACCAGTAAAAGCACCACTGGTCTGACCTATCGTATGCCTCAACGCTTGGTGCACTAAGAAGACGCTGCGTACTCTTGCCGGCTGGCGCACCGGACTTCTGTTGGCGAAGTGCTAATCACCCCGCCGAGTCAATGATATCGGTGTCGGTGCAATCGAACTCCCCGATATCGAAAAACCCACCACCTTAACTTTTCCTATTTTATGCACATGCAAGTTTAATCGTAAACATACAAAAACCGAGCCGAAGCTCCCCGGACCAAAACGTCCGTCTCCAAACCAACCGAGCCGAAGCTCCTCGGACCATCCCGTCCGTCTCCAAACCAACCGAGCCGAAGCTCCCCGGACCATCCCGTCCGTCTCCAAACCAACCGAGCCGAAGCTCTCATCAAAATCCCTGTGCTAACAGTGTTTGTGAAAAGTGCATCTCTAGTTACTAAGTTACTCTTGTCGGTTTGTTATTACAGTTTACGTTAGCCCAGGACTGCCCCCGGTATTCCCCGTGAAGGGCTCTCAAGGGGCACTAGGAACCAAGATGGCGGCATTACGGCCCAAAGTTCCCTTTCGCAAGGCACTTATTGTTATTGGTTGATCTCCCATGACTCGATTCCCTTCTCATATTACGATAGACTATCCTAGGGTGATTTTTAACCTTCCTCTCTTCGGGAAAAGCGATCTTTCGCCGAACCCAAGCACCTCTTAACTCTAGCTATCACCACTTCTCGCTACTCTTTATATCTTCCTATTATGATTTCCCCCACTATTACCCACCCAGACAAAAATGATTAACTCCAATGACTTCCTCAAATCATGTCCTAATGCATTTCACAATTGCTATATGCAGACCGACCTAGACTTCATGTCGAACCGGTTATGCAATGATCTAATACTCATCCAGATGCCCTAAATTATTTACTGGAGACTCACCATGATATAAATGACCTAAATCCAGAAAATGGAAATTTTCCTAATCTATTTGGCATTTAATTAAATTCCTCGAAAATCCCAAGGGCTACCGGTTTGAACATGAACTACCCTAAGTAATCATGCAAGATGTCCAGCAAATTTATGATAAATAGTAGGTTATCTCAATAGGTTAAATCCTAAGTATCATAATTTTTCTATCATTAAAAGGGCATGAAAACTATTTTAGAAATAATCTCTAACTTCTGTTGTTTATGAATTAAGTACAGAAAATATTCTTCCAAAAATAATAAATAATTTATTCCATGCAGATAAAGGCCTAAAATTAGCACTGGCCAAGTTTCATAATTTTCCAGCAAGTATTTTATCCATAATTAATTTTTAAACAATAAAACCCCTTTCTAATATCTGTAAACAAAGTACCAGATTTATTCAACATAAAATTCTATAAAAATTCAGGGATCAATGTTCTACTGGTCAAGATCTAAATCCAGAATTTTAACTGATTATAATTAATTTAAAACCTCCAAATATTTGAAACAACAAATCGGGCTAATAATCCTTTAACACATGAAGTATAATATTTATTAATCATAAAATTCCAGGAAAATTACCATAAGATTAAAACATCATAAAACTCCCTCCTCCCGAGTTTCATAATTTTTAGATTAGATTTAGTGCTTAAAATAACTAAATTACATGTTTATCCTAATCCAAAATCCCAACTTCCGAGGTACCTATTTACCTCCAATTCCTTCACTATTTCAACCAGAGGGTTTTCAGCATATCATCCCACTCTCCTCCAAATTTCAAGGGCATACAAGAGCTTTTGCTCCTATGTCCTTCACAAACCTCAAACTCCCACCCACTGGATTTGAGCCGATCTCTTAGGGTAAAATCCACCCTAATCCACACCATGTTTCTCCAAGCTGGTTATATCACCCTTCTAAGTCAGGGGTCAGCAAATCAGCCTCTGTTGAGGTGATTTGACCTTTCCAAACTCTTAGTGCACTTTTTACTAAAAGATGTCTCACTAATGCCTAGTTAAGGGTAGAAGGTTTCCCACCCAAAACTCCACCAAATCAGTTGGAATTTTATACAGACCTTGGTTTAATAGCCATGGACCACTCACCAAAATTTGAGAGGGTTTGGAGGTCATTTGACCTCTTAAATAAATTCCTCTAAGTTTATTAAATTAAAACAAAAACTTTAGGCAAAGTATCACCAAAAATTCCCATTTTTGGTCTGCCATTAGGTATAGCTAAGGTTAACCCCCTGCCCAAATTTCAGGTCATTTCGACAAGGGACGAAGAGTGGGCATCCATTTTAATTTCTGCCCAACTCTAGGTACAGCCCCCACTAAAACGGGTGCTGCGGCCGAACCGCTTACTCAAACGAGTTGAAACCAATTTTAGATTTATTTAGACTCGAAGGGCTACGACTTTTGTGTCTGGTCATGTTTCCTAAAACGGCCTCTAAATGCCTCATTTTGCGGCCCCAAAATATATTCAAATAATACATCTTTCCATTATGTAATATATAATAATCTATATATTATAAAATTTATTCTACTGTTCATCTTCTTCATGAAACCGAAAACAGACACAGAAAACCATTTTTCCTGTAAGCATTCCGTGATCCGTCGCCGGCCGTCCGGTCACTTCCCTGGCCAGCCACCACCACCACCACCTCCGTTGAGGCGATGGCTAGCGGTCGGCGGTGGTTTGGCCGCCGGAGGTGGCGGTTTCTGGCGAACTCAAAAATACCTTTTTCATGGTTTTCCCATGAAAACGAGAGATGGGTCCGGCTCCGTTGAGCGCGAACTTCCTTTCTAAGAATCCTAAGATCTAACCATGAAAGAGAAGAAGCAGAGGAGGACCTTGTTCGCGGTTTGGAGGCGAGAAGAGCGACGGGGTGCCATGGCGCAGTGGTGGCGTAGCCGAACTTCTCCTACAGCAAGAACAAAGATCTGATCTGTTTACTTGAGCGTGTAAACTTCTCCTCTTGCCCCAAGTGGGCTTTTATAAGTCAGAAAGTGGGGAGGTGGAAGGGTAAAGCCGTAATGGCCATGAAGGCTCCTCTTAATAGCCTTTCGGTTACAGTGACGGGATAAGAAACGGTGGAAGATGAACAGGTGTGTCCAGTTGGCGGTTTCCTATTGGACCAACACTTCGTCCTTTATTATATAATTATACAAGGAAAAACGGCCCGTAATTACTCCTGGTGTAACTTCCCACACCAGCATTTATTTCCACGCGCGTTAGAATAATTTCGGGCATGAACCGTCGTTTCGGCCAATGTCACGGGCGTGACACCTAGGTCACGGGCGTGACAGGCCCGGTTGACAATTTTTGGGGTCGACGATCGTCGAACGGAGATCGACGGTCATCGAAGGGTGGTCACGCCCTAGGTCACGGGCGTGACACTTAGGTCACGGGCGTGACAGGCCCGAACGGCAATTTCGAGGTCGACGATCGTCGAACTGAGATCGACGGTCGTCGAAGGCTGGTCACGCCCTAGGTCACGGGCGTGACACTTAGGTCACGGGCGTGACGGGCACGAGTTCAATTTCGACGATCGTTTTACGGGGATCGACGATCGTCGAAGGAGTCACGCCCCTGGTCAAGGGCGTGACACTCTGGTCACGGGCGTGACATGCCCAGGCTGCTAGATCGACGGTCGTCTCACGGAGATCGACGATCGTCGAAGGGGTCACGCCCTAGGTCACGGGCGTGACACCTTGGTCACGGGCATGACATGCCCGGGAAGCAAGTTCGACGATCGTCTCGCGGAGATCGACGATCGTCGAAGTAGTCACGCCCAAAGTCACGGGCGTGACGGGTCGGTCACGGGCGTGACGGGTCAGTCACGGGCGTGACCAACCCGTGACCCGAAACCTCGATCGATTTATTTCAATTTTTGGGCTTCACAGGGTTCTGTCACGACCAACCGACTCCTAGGGGTCTAGCCGGAAATGGGATGTTACAACCTAGACCATTTTGTGATCGTCTTCATTGACGACATATTGGTGTACTCGCAGTGTGAGGAAGATCACTTCAAGCACCTGCATCTGGTATTGGAGATGCTGAGGAGGAATGAACTTTACGCAAAATTCTCCAAATGCGAGTTCTGGCTGTCCTCAGTAGCATTCCTTGGGCATATAGTCAGTGGTGAAGGGATAGAGGTAGATCCAGCAAATATTATTGCGATACGGGAGTGGCCTGTGTTGTCTTAGGTAGCGGAAGTCCGGAGTTTTCTTGGGCTTGCCAGCTATTACAGGCACATCGTAGAGAACTTCTCGCGGATAGCGTTACCTCTCACGAAGTTAACAAGGAAGGATCAGAAGTTTGTGTGGACGCAAGAGTGGGTGCAACCGTTTGAAGAGTTGAAGAGTCGGTTAACCACGGCACTAGTGCTAAGTTCGCCAAGTGGGACCGAAGGTTTCGAGATTTATATTGATGCCTCAGGCAGTGGTTTGGGCTGCGTGCTACTGCAGCATGGATGTGTTATAGCATATGGCTCGCGTCAGCTGAAGGTGCACGAAAGGAATTATCCGGTCTACGACTTGGAGTTGGCGGCCGTGATTTTTGCGCTAAAGTTGTGGAGGCACTACTTGTATGGCATAAAGGTCGATATTTTTACCGACCACAAGAGCCTTAAGTACCTGTTGGATCAAAAGGATCTGAACATGAGGCAGCGGAGATGGATGGAGTTCCTGTGGGACTATATGTTCAAAATTCATTATGTACCCAGGAAAGGCAATGCAGTTGCGGATGCGTTGAATTGCAGGGATCCTGCCCATCCAACTAGTTGTCTGTTCATGATGAGAGGTTGATTCGAAAGTTGGAGGAGTAAGACATCTGTTGTGTTGACAAGAAGACTAGCGCCGAAGCGCTATTGAACTGGACGGAAGTTTTGTATGACCTGGCTGATCGCATTCGGCAAGCTATTGAGTTGGATGGCAGCATGAAGGAGCTCATGGATATAGCATTGGATGGGTCAAATTCCCAATTTTTAGTGGAAGATGGGCTACTAAGGAAGGACAATCGTTTGTGCGTCCCAAACGTGGTAAATCTACGGGCGGAGTTGATGTACAAGGCTCATCAGACCAAGTACTCAATCTACCCAGGGAGCACAATGATGTATCGGGATCTAAAGAAGTTATTCTGGTGGCCAGGGCTCAAGAAGGATGTTGCACTGTTTGTGGCTAAATGTCATACTTGCGCCTTAGTAAAGGAAGAGTGCCAAAAGCCAGGGGGATTCTCGATCTACCCAGGGAGCACAAAAATGTATCGGGATCTAAAGAAGTTATTCTGGTGGCCAGGGCTCAAGAAGGATGTTGCACTGTTTGTGGCTAAATGTCAGACTTGCGCCTTAGTAAAGGAAGAGTGCCAAAAGCCAGGGGGATTCTTGAAATCCTTGCCTATTCCGGAGTGGAAGTTAAATGACATTTTGATGGACTTTGTGCATGGCCTTTCAAGGTCGTAGAAGGGAAATGACGTCATCTGGGTGATCGTAGACTGTTTAACAAAGGTGTCACACTTCATTCCGCATAGGAAGGATAATTCAGTGGAGAAACTGAAGAAGCTGTATGTGGATAATATAGTTAGACTGTACGGTGTGCCCCACAGCATCGTTAGTGATTGAGATGAGCATTTTACGTCTAATGACTGGAGGTTGGTGCAGCAGATGCTGGGGACTAAATTTAAGTTTAGCACAGCCTTCCATCCGCAGACGGATGGGCAGACCGAGAGGTTCAATAGAACCATGGAGGACATGCTCCGCATGTGCATTCTAGACTTCGGAATGAATTGGTGTTGGGTACATTGGAAAATGTGTACCTGATTTGAAGAGGTCCAACTTAGCTCAATGATATACATCAAGGTGTATTTGATGTTGTTTTGAGTTGACATGTGCAGGTGAAGAAGTGTTAAAGAATGCAGAAAAATATTCTAAGTCCATGTGTCGACACCTGAAGAAACAGTGTTGACACTTCAGAATATTTGTGTCGACACTTGAAGGAAGCTGTGTCGACACAGAGAAAGATAGTCGACCACATTTATGTCGACACTGGGAAGCAGTGTCGACTCACAGGAAGATAGTCGACCACATTTGTGTCGACACTGGGAGGCTGTGTCGACACAATGAGACAGAGTCGACACACATTTTGGCAGAAGTTGACAATACTTGTGTCGACACCAGAAGACTAAGTCGACACATTTTGGCAGAGTCAACAATTGATGTGTTGACACCTGAAGGCAGTGTCGACATATACTGAGTTCTGAATCTACAACAACTGTGTCGACACACAGGACTTGTGTCGACACACTGCAAAATCAAGACCAAGTTATTTTCTGAAGAAAGATGAAGTGTTGAGTCGACATAAATTCTTTGTGTCGACTCATTCTCAAAATAAAGTTCTGAAGAAGCTGTGTTGACTTAAAGGCAAACTTGTCGACATCATCAAAGGCTGTGTCGACACTAAAGTTACTTGTGTCGACACATATAGACAGTTGGTCTCGACACTTCCTGACAGTCTGTCTCAACACTTTGTTGACCAAGACTAAGGCACAGGATCTATTTGAAGACTTGACAGTTGTGGGTTGCAGCCAGTTAACTGATGTTGTCAGACTTGTCAGAAGACAGTTATAAACCGGATCAGCTGGTTACCATTAAGAAGGTCTATAAATAGATAGATTCAGAAAAAAGAAAACAGATTGAACTTTGGCAATCAAATTGAGAAATCAAATCAAGAAGGTGTAATACACTAAAGAAGATCTTCATCAGAAGATCTAAGAAGACGATCTCAGGATCGATCTAAGAAGAGTTCTAACAAGAATTCAGAAGTATCATCAAAGGTGTTGGATAGAGAGGGATCCACCCATTTTGAAGAAGAAGAAGGAAGCCATCAGTGGTTTCTCAAGAAGCTGTTTGGAAATCAACTCAGCTAAGTTCAGATTCAAGAAGCTTTGAAGAAAGCTCAGATTCAGTTGATTTCATCAGCTGATCAAGAATTGTCTTGTCCTCTTCTCTCTCAACAAAGGCAAGGCATTAAAACTTCTTTTCTAAATTTCTGTAGGATCTGTTTTACACAGATCTGAGTTGTAAGCCTGTGGTATAAAGGCTGAGTGTAGGAGAGTTGATCTCTGAGTGGTAGGGCTGTTTGCCTGAGTGTAGGAGAAGGTTATTCTCTGAGTTGTAGGCCTTGTGGCTAGGCTGAGGTAGGGCTGTTGTGCCTGAGTTGTAGGAACATATCCAGGTTCTGAGCTGTAGGATCTGAGGATCTGAGAATAGTGGAAGTTTGGCCGAATCTAGCATACTGCTAGATAGGTGAAGGGGGAAAGTGGATGTACCCAAACCTTGGGGAACCACTATAAACATTGTGCAATCTGTGATGATTAAATTTTTGTGATTGTTGTGCTGGTTGTTTTAATTTTATGATTGAATTCTGCCTAAAAGTATAAACAAGCAATTAGAACCTATTCACCCCCCCCCCCCTCTAGGTGTTTAGGTTGTCTTGAAAGTAAAACTATCAAGTGGTATCAGAGGGAGGTTCCTCAAAAAGGACTTAACAGTCTGAGGTAGATCTGAAAGGCAGAATCAAGATTCAAGAAGATGGGTTCTGGAGAAAATCATAAGGAATTAGGGTCAATGAAGTTACCCATCTGAAGGAAGGAAATCTTTGGAATTTTGAAAGAAAGAGTCAGATTATTCATGGAAGCATCTGACCCAAGAATATACATCACAGTTCAGGAAGGACCCTTCATTCCAATGAAGGTATCAGTTCTTGATGCTAATATTCAAACTCCAAAGAGTTATTCTAAAATGACCAAGGATGAAGTCATTTTGGCAACCATGGACAAGAGAGCTCAGAATATTATTGTGAGTGCCATAGATGATTCTACATTTCAGAATCTGATTCACTGCAAGACCTCCAAAGAAATGTGGGACACCTTGATTGTCTACATGGAGGGATCTGAAGAAGTAAGACAGGATAGGAAGTCTATGCTCAACCAGGAATATGAAAGTTTTAGACAAGGAAAAACTGATAGCATAACTGAATGCTATAAGAAATTCTATAGAATTGTGAATGAGTTAATGTCCTATGGAAGAGTCTTCAGTACCTATGAACTGAATGACAAATTCTTAAGATCCTTGACAAAGGATTGGGACACAAAGATCTGTGTCATAAGAGAAGTGGCTAAATTGGCAGAGATCTCTCCTCCCACCTTGTTTGGAAAGTTGTTGTCCTATGAAATGCAACTTATGGTGAGGAAGGAGGAGGAAAAGAATTCAAGAGGAGAGCATAGAGAAAAGACTGTGGCATTCAATGCAGAATCCATCAGAAAGAATAGGAGGATATCACCATCCCCTCCTAAGGAAATTGCAGAAGTCAGTTCTGAAAATTCAGATGATCAGGGTTCAGAAAGCTGTGATTTAGATGCAGACTTTGCTGCATTCACAAGGCAATTCCAAAGGTTCTTGAAGAAGAAACAGTGGAAGTCTAAGCCCTCCACTTCACAGCAAGTTGATGACTATTATCAGAAGAAAAAGTCATCAAGGAAAGAAAAGAGCAGATCAAAGCCCAGCAAAGCCACTACTTCAAAGATTGTCTGCTATTGTTGCAATAGGCCTGGACATGTAGTGGCTGACTGTCCTGATAAGAGAAAGGAGTCTTCAGACAAGAATAAGACTCATCAAAAGGGCAAGAAGGAGAAATCCTTTGTTGCAAAGAAGGATAAGAGCCTAACAGATCAGTCAACTTCAGAGTCAGAATCTGAAGCAGAAGCATATATTGGACTATATGCTGTATCTGAAGAAGAGGAGTTTCTGCAGCTGCTAGACTCCATCAATGAACAAGAGGATCATCAGTGCATGGGACTGATGGCAGGATCAGAAGAGGACATATGCCAGAATCAGTCTGGTCCTAATAAGGTACAATGTCCTTCTATGAAATCTGTTTGTAGTACTAGTACAGAATCAGCTACATCTGCATCAAGTGATGTAGATGCATCTGAATCTGAAGGAAATGTCTATCAATTGATAGATAAGTATGGGGACTTGTTGCAGGCCCTTAAGAAAAGCAAGAACCTGGTTAAATCTCAGGTTCATGAAATTGCTGAATTAAGGGTAGCTGCAACTGAGTTAGAGAAAGTAATTGATCAAAAGTTAAATGAAATTACCAAGCTGAAGAATATAACTATTATTCAGATGGGCACAATTAATTATACCAATGATCAAGTGAAGAGTCTGGAGGCCAGACTAAGAATAGAAAAAGATTTAGTGGCTAGTTACTCTAAGCCAAAGTCTGTCTTACCCTTGATTGATGAATTTGTGAATCAAAAGGGTAAGGCAGGATTAGGATTCAAAGGTAACTCCAGGGCTGGCCATTTCAAGAGGAAAGGCAAAGCTCCTGTCAAGCCACTGAACTTTTCAGTCCCTATTAAGTTTAGAAAGGTGCAAGTGCCTTCTAATCAATATGATCATGAAAATATTCAAGGTCATATTA
This sequence comes from Platanthera zijinensis, assembly GCA_039513925.1. Lineage (NCBI taxonomy): Eukaryota > Viridiplantae > Streptophyta > Magnoliopsida > Asparagales > Orchidaceae > Platanthera > Platanthera zijinensis. The sequence continues at coordinate 58,900,043 of CM077094.1, read as the reverse complement.
AGACTAATGTTCTGAAAAACAAAGGTGTAAATGACAACAGGCCTACCCATGTTCATAAACCCAATGGTTATAAAAAATTAGTGGGTGAAGCTGCTGCAGCACCAGCAATGGACAGAAATTCTTTTGTCAAAGAAGTATCTAGATCTAGATACAACAAGTTTGAATGTTGGTGCTGTGGCAAGAGAGGCCATTTTGCACTAGACTGCTGGTATAACACAAGTGTTAGAAAGAACAATAGTCTACCTGTTAGAAGAGATAATGGTAGCTTTGTTTATGCTAACTTGAACCAAGGACCCAAGACTTGCTTGGGTTCTAAGGGAAAGTAAATCTGTGTTGCAGGTGTATCCAAGTAGCCATGCCCCTATATGGTACTTGGATAGTGGTTGTTCCAGGCACATGACTGGAACAAAGGGGCTGTTAAAGGAGTATTCATCTGTCAAAGATGGACCTAAAGTGATCTTTGGTGGATCTGAAAAAGGAGTCATCAAAGGGTTTGGTAACATTTCTTCTAACTTAATTACTATCACCCAAGTGGCTTATGTAAAAGGTTTGAAACATAATCTAATAAGCATAAGCCAGCTGAGTGATTTAGGATATGACATTTCATTTGTTAAGGATGGATGTCATATCAAAAGGTCAAGTGATCAAGAGATCATTTTGACTGGGTATAGGAAGAGAAATGTATATTGTCTTAATTTTGTATGTGAGAATAAGGCTTCTCCCATCTGTCTTGTAGCTGATGACAATGCTTCTCATTGTGTTAAGTGGCACAAGAGATTGGCTCATCTTAACTACAAGACAATTGGCCAACTCTTTATCAAAGAGTTAGTGAGGAATGGTCCTCAAGTTAAGTGTATGAAGGAAGGGATATGCTCAGCTTGTCAAAAGGGCAAGCAGACAAAATCCTCCTTTCAAAGCCTTGAAAACAAGGATTCTGTGAGGTGCTTATACCTCTTGCATATGGATCTTTTTGGTCCTATGCCAGTTCATAGTCTAGGTAGGAAGATCTACACTTTTGTGGTTGTAGATGACTATTCTAGATTTACATGGGTGTTCTTTCTGAGACAGAAATCTGAAACCCCAAGTGTCTTACTTAATTTTGTAAAGCAAATTCAGAATGAACTGAATAGTACAGTGGTCAAAATCAGAAGTGACTATGGTACTGAGTTTCAATCTGAAAGCATAACAAAGTTATGTGAAGACTTTGGGATTTTCCAAGAGTTCTCCTCACCAAGAACACCTCAGCAAAATGGAATTGCTGAAAGAAAGAATAGAACATTAATTGAAGCTAGTAGAACTCTATTGAGTGACACCTCTCTACCAGAATATTTCTGGGCTGAGGCAGTAAACACTGCTTGTCATGTGATCAATAGGGCTTCTATCACCAAGAGCCACAAAAAGACTCCCTATGAGATTAAGAAAGGTAGAAAACCAAATCTATCCTACTTCAGAATCTTTGGTTGCAAATGCTATATACTTAACAATGGTAAGTCATATTTGACTAAGTTTGCTGCCAAATCCCAGGATGGGATATTTGTTGGGTACAGCACAAATAGTAAGGCCTATAGAATCTTCAACTTGACTACTCAAGTTGTTGAAGAATCTGTGCATGTTGTGTTTGATGAAACAAGATTAATCAACTGTGAGTTGTCTTGTAGATCAAATGACTCAACAGGTATAAGCAAAAGAATGGACAAGCTCTCCATTGCTGAAGCTTCAAGGGAAGATGGAGTATTGGAAAATGAAGGCTATTGTCCAGGGGGAGTACAAGATTTTATAGAAGATGAAGAAAACCAAGAGGTTCAGCATAATGAAGGAGCTGGAGATGTTCAACCAGAAGGGAATCTTCCTCCAGCTATAAGACATTTAAGAGACCATCCAGCAGATCAGATAATAGGTGATCCAAGACAGGGAGTGCAGACTAGAAGCAGAAGTCAAAGCACAGTTCTGCATTCAAGTTTCCTGTCACAAATGGAGCCTAAGAAGTTTGAAGAAGCCATCCAAGACCAGCACTGGACTGATGCTATGCAAGAGGAGCTGAATCAATTCAGAAGGTGCAATGTCTGGGAGCTTGTTCCTAAACCAAGAGGCCACAATATAATTGGGACAAAATGGATCTATAGGAACAAGTTGGATGAGAGTGGAGTAATAGTGAAAAATAAAGCAAGATTGGTTGGTAAAGGATACAGGCAGGAAGAAGGGATTGACTTTGATCAAACCTTTGCCCCAGTAGCAAGGCTGGAGGTAATAAGAATGTTTCTTGCCTATGCAGCCTATCAAGACTTCAAGGTATACCAGATGGATGTGAAGTCAGCATTTCTGAATGGTGATCTTAAAGAAGAAGTATATGTAGAGCAGCCATCAGGTTTTGTAGATCCTCTTAAACCTGATTATGTTTATAAGCTTAGAAAAGCTTTGTATGGGTTAAAGCAAGCCCCAAGGGCTTGGTATGAAACCCTGTCTACTTTCCTTATTGAGAATAAATTCTCAAGAGGAAAAATAGACAAAACTCTATTCCTTAGGGAATCCAAAGGCAAGATCATCTTAGTTCAGATCTATGTTGATGACATAATCTTTGGATCTACTGAAAACAACCTTTGTAAAAAGTTTGCCAAACTTATGCAAGGGAAGTTTGAGATGAGCAGTATGGGGGAACTGAAGTTCTTCTTGGGACTCCAAGTAAGACAGACTGATGATGGCTTGTCCATATCCCAGTCAAAGTTTACCAAAGAATTAATTAAGAAGTATGGTATGGAGTAATCCTCCATCATGAGAACTCCTATGGGAACAAGTATGCTTATATGCAAAGATGATGCAGGTAAACCTGTTGATGAGACTTTGTATAGAGGAATAGTTGGTTCTCTACTATATCTCACAGCTAGTAGACCAGATATTATGTATGCTACATGTGTCTGTGCTAGGTACCAAGCCTGTCCTAAAGAGTCTCATTATACTACAGTCAAAAGGATTCTGAGATATCTTAAGGGCACACCTAATCTAGGCCTTTGGTACCCTAGGAATAGAGATTTTCTACTAACAGGTTATTCAGATGCAGACTTTGCAGGCTGTAGAGAGGATAGGAAGAGTACAACAGGTACTTGTTAATTCTTGGGAGGAAGATTGATATCTTGGAGTAGTAAGAAGCAGACCAGTGTGGCTATATCTACAGTTGAGTCAGAATATGTTGCTGCTGGTAGCTGCTGTGCACAACTATTGTGGATACAGCATCATCTTAAAGATTATGGTATTCAAGTAAGTAGAACACCTCTTTTGTGTGATTCTAAGAGTGCAATTTCTATTGCTAATAATCCTGTTTCTCATAGTAGACCTAAGCATATAGAAATTAAATACCATTTTCTTAGAGATCATATAGAAAGAGAAGACATCACATTGGAATTTGTTAAAACAGATTATCAAATAGCAGATGTATTCACTAAGCCTCTGGATGAAACAAAATTCAATAAATTTAAAATTGAATTAGGCATGCTGACCATTGATTAGATTATCAACAAACTTACAAATAACATATTAGATTATCAAATGGTCTCAAGTGGTGTTGACAGAAACAGAAATTGGCTAAGTAAAATAGTGTCGACACATTCAGTGATAATGTGTCGACTCAGTGAAGTAATGTCGACAAGTCAGAAATATTGTGTCGACACAGAGAATATGTGTCGACACTTAAGAATTAAATTGTCGACTTATCCAGGAATTTAGTGTCGACTTCACCAGAATAGTGATGTCGACACTTACAAATTTTGTGTCGACACTTATCCTAAGAGTCGACACAGATTTTTGGATACTCTACTATATCTCTCAGGTGTCGACATATCCACAATTGGTGTCGACACATAGTAGACAGATTTGTTGTCGAGACAATAGAAGTTTGTGTCGACACATTCCATCTGTGTCGACACATATAGACTGTTTTTGCCCGCCTTTTGATCTTCTTTCAATAGAAGGTATAAATAGGTCAAGAACTTATTCAGTCGACACACTTACAAGGTTTTCGAGACTGAAACCCTGTGTCAACTTTCTCTCTCTCTCTTCTCTCAAGCTTTCTCACCTGAACAATGGCGCCGAAGATTGAAGACAATGTCAATGAAGGTTATGAGTTGGTAAGGAATGCCTTTGCCGAAGCCCCGACAGATGTTCAACGAGTTATCACTCTTATTTCTGAATCTGGATTAGAGTTTTTAGTATCTGAACCTTCTAAGATATGGAAGAAGGAGGTGCATGAATTCTTTAACTCTGCATCAATAGGTTCAGATATTCTCAAGATCAAGTCCACTGTTCATGGGTCGCCAGTGAAGATTACCCCAAGAAGTCTAAGGAAGATTCTACATTTACCAATAATTGAGAATGAAGAAGAAGTCCCTGTTTTTAAGTTAAGGGAGGCTATCCAATGGTGTGGATTGGATCCCACCCTGAAAATTGGAGCTGCGTTCAACAGGAAAGGGATGAATCAGCAAGGGAAGTTTTTGTCTGAAGTAGTTGGCAAGGTGATTCTGTGCAAACCAGGGGGACATGATAGGATTTCAGCCTATATGTTCAGCCTAATGACCAGAATTGTGTTTACAATTCCAACTGATTGGTCAGCTGTAATCTTTGAAAAGATCAAGGAAGGAATCAAGAAGCCAAATCTGGCTAGAATTATGAGTTTATATCTGAATGGAGTAATCCCTGAGGTAATGCAACACCTGCCAGGAACAAAAATCAATCACATGAGAAAGATGGACATGAGATTGTTCTCTAGGTGGGATAGGGTGCTGTCTAAGGATGTGCCTGATGAGAGCAGGCAGGACACCCCAGTGAAATCCTCTTCTCATGCTCAAGATACTGAGCAGCTTCAAGAAGAACAAGAAAGGAAGCAGGATGAAGATCACCCTGCGTCTACTCCAGCCCAGCAAGACACTATACCTACACAGATGCAGGGGGAGCAAGCTCATTCTCCTGCCCAGAATGATTCTACTCCTAACCAGGTATAGTTGCAGGGGGAGCTGGTGTATTTTCTTATAAAAGATATTTCTAATATTTCAATTTCTGCATAGGTACAGGGTGAGCAAGTGTACTCACCTGCCCAGGACATTGCCAATACTGAACAAGTATAGGGGGAGAAGATGTCAGACCCAGTGCAAGAGGCAGTACAAATTGATATCTCCAAAGATCTGAATATAGAAGATCCAATTGATACATCTTATGTTCAAGCTCAGAAGGAATATACTCTAGATGAGTTATTTCCTAATGTTGATATTGCTACTGATAGAGTAGAAGAGGGGCAAGATATTGAGAAGGCTCTTGACATGGAGATAGAAATTGAGAAGGAGCAAGTAGTTGAGGAGGAGTCTGTGCATGTTGAGGCTGAACAACATGGCACTGAGATAGATATTCATCCACCTCCTCAAGAAAGAGTTCAAATTGATAGTTCATCTGAATCTGAGACTGAAGAAGCCAGAATGGCTAAGAAGAGAAAACTTGTTGTTTTCAAGAGAAGGAGCAAAGGTTATAAGAAGGCTCTACAGACTACAACTCAACAATCCCATTCTGAATTTAATTATAACAAGTTTATGGTTGATTTGCAAGTAAAGCTAGATGAACATAGATTGGCAGTTGAAAAATATGTTGATGAGAGCAATAAATCTCTTCAATTTGACTTGGCTCAAGACATTAAGTCTATTAGATTTGAAGTGAATATGAACAAAAAGGAAGTGGTAGATTGCTTCCACAAAGGAGGTAATGTTGTAGTATTCTTAGCTAAACAACAGCAGTCCATTATTACCAAGGCAGATGATATAGCACTGAAGCAAGGCTATGTTCTTACCAATCAGATAAACATGAATGCAAATCTTGAAGACTCTCACAATGTGATTCTTAATGAGTTGAAAAAGACTACTACTGAAGGGCAAACTGAAGCAAGAGCAAAAGAGATGGAAGAATTTGATAAGAAACTTCAAGATGCAATTGAATCAGTTAAAACTGCTATCACTACCTCTCAAAAGGACATATCTGAAAAGCTTCAAAAGTTAAAACCATTTTTTAAAGAGGGTGTGAATTATCTGGATGGCCAGATCAGATTTCAGAAGGAAGATCTAAGAGATCATATTACCAGAGAATCCATAAAGGGGGAGAGGTTGTTAGTTCATGCTGGCTCAGAGTACACCAAATGGGTGACAAATAGTATTCGAGCCACATTGGGATATCCACCTTTGTGTGATGATGCTATGGTGGCTGAGTCAGGAATACAAACAGATCTACTTGAAGGCAATCAACCTGAGGTTGCCCAAGTCATTTACCCTCCTCCATATTTTGATATGATTGATCAGCAAGTTCAAGATATGTATAGCCCTCCAAAGGAGGTTAACAGGGTTGTTATTGAGAAAGTGGATAAGCCGGAGGCCAATTTGAAAGAACAGCAAGATGCTCTACTATCCAAGAAGAGATTTAGAGAGCAGGCTGAACTTAAGCCAGATTTTGAGCAGTGGAGCCCTACTTCAAGAAATATTATACTCACTGCATGGAAGGCTGTAAAAGACCAAGTACATGAAAGAGGGAAGTGGTATAATGAAATGGAATGGCAAAAGCATGAAGCTAGGCAAGAGGCTATAGTACAGTTCAGAAGAAAAGCCAAGCTGGGTAGGCTGCCACTAGATGCTCAGGAGCCGAGCAAGTACTTTCCAAAGCCCTATCATTACTTTGAAAGGCAAAGGCTCAAGGAAGAAGCTCTAAAGAAAGCTGAGCTAAAAGGCAAGAAGCCAGCTGAAGTTGCTGAAGCTCCTGTGAAGGCTCAAATTCAATCTGGCAAAGGAATTGTCATAAAAGAGTCTGATCAGTCTTAGTTTTAAGTTCTTTCAAATGTGTTTTGTAATGTTGTGTTTAAACTTTCAATGTAAACAACTGTAATCAAACATTACCAAGTTATAAACAAAATTTTGTTTGGAATCACATATTCATGTTCTCTCTGTGTTGAATTGTTAATGTTTTGTTTATAAAGTATTCCTGTAATGTCATACATCATAATTTTTTTTATATAAATGGTGTATATCATTGGCTCTAAGGGTTATGACTTCTCCAAATAGGGGGAGATTGTTGGGTACATTGGAAAATATGTACCTGATTTGAAGAGGTCCAACTTAGCTCAATGATATACATCAAGGTGTATTTGATGTTGTTTTGAGTTGACATGTGCAGGTGAAGAAGTGTTAAAGAATGCAGAAAAATATTCTAAGTCCATGTGTCGACACCTGAAGAAACAGTGTTGACACTTCAGAATATTTGTGTCGACACTTGAAGGAAGCTGTGTCGACATAGAGAAAGATAGTCGACCACATTTGTGTCGACACTGGGAAGCAGTGTCGACTCACAGGAAGATAGTTGACCACATTTGTGTCGACACTGGGAGGTTGTGTCGACACAATGAGACAGAGTCGACACACATTTTGGCAGAAGTTGACAATACTTGTGTCGACACCAGAAGACTAAGTCGACACATTTTGGCAGAGTCAACAATTGATGTGTCGACACCTGAAGGCAGTGTCGACACATACTGAGTTCTTTATCTACAACAACTATGTCGACACACGGGACTTGTGTCGACACACAGGACTTGTGTCGACACACTACAAAGTCAAGACCAAGTTATTTTCTGAAGAAAGATGAAGTGTTGAGTCGACATAAATTCTCTGTGTCGACTCATTCTCAAAATAAAGTTCTGAAGAAGCTGTGTCGACTTAAAGGCAAACTTGTCGACATCATCAAAGGCTGTGTCGACACCAAAGTTACTTGTGTCGACACATATAGACAGTTGGTCTCGACACTTCCTGACAGTCTGTCTCAACACTTTGCTGACCAAGACTAAGGCACAGGATCTGTTTGAAGACTTGACAGCTGTGGGTTGCAGCCAGTTAACTGATGTTGTCAGACATGTCAGAAGACAGTTATAAACCGGATCAGCCGGTTACCATTAAGAAGGCCTATAAATAGATAGATTCAGAAAGAAGAAAACAGATTGAACTTTGGCAATCAAATTGAGAAATCAAATCAAGAAGGTGTAATACACTAAAGAAGATCTTCATCAGAAGATCTAAGAAGACGATCTCAGGATCGATCTAAGAAGAGTTCTAACAAGAATTCAGAAGTATCATCAAAGGTGTTGGATAGAGAGGGATCCACCCATTTTGAAGAAGAAGAAGGAAGCCATCAGTGGTTTCTCAAGAAGCTGTTTGGAAATCAACTCAGCTAAGTTCAGATTCAAGAAGCTTTGAAGAAAGCTCAGATTCAGTTGATTTCATCAGCTGATCAAGAATTGTCTTGTCCTCTTCTCTCTCAACAAAGGCAAGGCATTAAAACTTCTTTTCTAAATTTCTGTAGGATCTGTTTTACACAGATCAGAGTTATAAGCCTGTGGTATAAAGGCTGAGTGTAGGAGAGTTGATCTCTGAGTGGTAGGGCTATTTGCCTGAGTGTAGGAGAAGGTTCTTCTCTGAGTTGTAGGCCTTGTGGCTAGGCTGAGGTAGGGCTATTGTGCCTGAGTTGTAGGAACCTATCCAGGTTCTGAGCTGTAGGATCTGAGGATCTGAGAATAGTAGAAGTTTGGCCGAATCTAGCATACTGCTAGATAGGTGAAGGGGGAAAGTGGATGTACCCAAACCTTGGGGAACAACTATAAACATTGTGCAATCTGTGATGATTAAATTTCTGTGATTGCTGTGCTGGTTGTTTTAATTTTATGATTGAATTCTACCTAAAAGTATAAACAATCAATTAGAACCTATTCACCCCCCCCCCCCTCTAGTTGTTTAGGTTGTCTTGAAAGTAAAACTATCAATTGGAAAGACCACTTGTATCTGGTGGAATTTGCATACAACAATAGCTACCAGACGAGTATATAAATGGCGCCCTTCGAGGCCCTATATGGTAGGAAATGTCGCACATCGTTGTCGTGGCTAGAAACGGGTGAGGCAAGGTTGTACAAAAAGCAGGAGGTGGAGAACGCTACTTATTTGGTGCGAATCATTTGAGAGCATTCGCTGATAGCTCAAGATAGACAAGCGAAGTACTACAATGCCAAGCATCGGAACATGGAGTTCGCAGTCGGCGATTGGGTGTACTTGAAAGTAAAGTCGTTCAATGGTGTTTCACGGTTACGACGCTTGAAGAAGCTGAGCCCGAGATACCTTGGACCATTTGAGATTCTAGAGCGGATCGGCGAAGCGGCTTATCGTCTGAGGCTATCAGTACATTTGAGTGGTCTACACGATGTATTCCACATTTCCATGTTGCAGAAGGCAGTGCAAGAGCCTTCGCAGGTTATCGTAGTTGATCAAGTGCCGGTGGATGAAGGGTTGACGACTAGGGTCAAGCCCGTTCGTATTGAGGACTAGGGTCAAGCGACTTCGTAACAAGGAGATCAGGATGGTCAAGGTCTGATGGGACAATTGCGGTTGGGAGGAGCTCTCTTGGGAACGGGAGCAGACCATGCTGGAGGAGTACCCACAGTTATTTCACTCAGGTACAGCTTTTGGTTTTGTTTATCTTTCCTTTGGTAATTTCGTGGACGAAATTCTTTTAAGAGGGAGAGAGTTGTAATGCCCCGAAACTCAAAAGAGTGACGGGTGGTGTTTTGAGCCAAATCTTGGATTTGGTAGAGGTGACACGGCCTGGGACACGGGCATGTCCCAGGGCGTGTCATACTCAGGATCGATGATGGTCGTGTGATCGACGAATTTTCAGTGAGCGATTGTCGGAGCAGTGAACACGGCCTGTGACATGGGCGTGTCCCAGGGTGTGTCAGCCACTCAAAGCTTTCCACTCAACGATCGTTGAGTGATGGCACACGGCCTGACACACGGGCGTGTCAGTGGCTATGTGCTGCTCAGGGAGTTTGCGGGTTTGTGCTGAGAGAGCTACACGGCCTGGGACACGGGCGTGTCCCAGGTTGTGTCTAGCACACGGCATGTGACACGGGCATGTCACATGGCCGTGTCGTGCTCTGGTCGGTTTTGACCGGTGTCGATGGAGTGACACGCCCAGCTACACGGGTGTGTACTGTATGACACGGGCGTGTAAGGCCTGACACGGGCATATCGAATGCCCGTTTTCTTTTCGGGACGCGACGGTTTCGGTGACGATTGAGTCCCACGGTGTAAACCCCCCCCCCCCCCTTTTTTCTTTTTTAAACACCGGGGTCTTAGGCCAAGGATCGTCGCTTTGCGGTGACACCTTCACGTCCTGAAGGGTCATCACCACAAGGTGCCAATTCTGCCGGCCTGATCGATCACAAAAAGATAGCACAATAAATGAAAAGCAAGTCCACAGAAATCACATGTATAGAAATAAAAGTCTCCACGAAGGGAGAGTCCACAAAAATAGTATGAAAGGTAATGAAAGTATGGGCTTATGCCCGATACATCATAATCCTCACTACAGGTCACTCATGTGGAAGCAAACTAAAACATCTACTATAAGTCGGAACTCACAGTCCCAGCTGTCTGAACTCCTGAGCTAGACTGCCCTCTATCTCCAAGCGGGCCGACCTCCGGGGATGCTCCTCCATGCTAGGCTCCACGATCCCCTAAATGATGTGGTCCGAATACTGTTAGTCATAAAGACTAAGCCTTATCATCCCCTACCCCTTCCCCCATGGCTCCTAAGTATCGAGCGGAGAGGAAGAAATGGAAGGACATGAAGATGGAGAATAAATCAAAAGCAGGTGATAGCGGACCTATACTAGCAATTCTATAATAAATATGACAGAAATAGAAAGAAGGAAATGTAACCATAACTTATGTGCGGAAGCACCTAAGCCAAGGGATCTTCTGCAAGGCTCCCATCGTATAAAGCGTCCCATTCCACTTATACATTTGGGTGTCAGTTATCAAACAGCAGCATATATATATATTGAATTTAACCTTAATTTATAAACTTGCCCACACAAGCTTATAGACCAAGGGGTCGTTTTGCAAGGCCTATTGTATAAGCATCCCATTCCACTTATACATTAGGTGACAGGGGTTAAATGAATCAATTATTCCATGACATACTAGTGGGTATGATGAATCATGCAAGTGCAACACACACACCCGACTTTGTGTACACAAACCTTTAGTTCCCCCTTTTGGAGTCGTTACCTCCCAGGATACCTCTGTAGTGGCAGACGGAAGCGGTGGGTTGGGCCTCACCCACCTCTAAACCAGTAATGCACTACCGGTCGGACCTATCGTACGCCTCAATGCTTGGTGCACAAAGCGGACTCCTACGTACTCTTGTCGGCTGGCGTACCGGACTTCTGTTGGTGAAGTGCTAACCACACTTGCCGAGTCAGCGTATTGGCGTCAGTGCATCGACCTTCCAATACCGAAGACCCACCACCTTAATTTTCTTTCCTAACTATGCACATGCAATATTTATCGTATCAAACAAATTGAGTCGAAGCCCCCCGGACCATCCTGTCCGTCTCTTAACCAACCGAGCCGAAGCTCCCCGGACTATTCTGTCCATCTCTTAACCAACCGAGCCGAAGCTCCCAACTATCTTCTAGTATTAATAGTGTTTGTGAAACGTGCAACCCTAATTACTAAGTTTCTCTTATCAGTTTGTTAATACAGTTTACGTTAGCCCAGGACTGCCCCCGATATTCCCTATAAAGGGCTCTCAAAGGGCACTAGGAACTATGATGGTAGCTGAAGCCCATCGTTCCCTTTCGCAAGACACTTGTTATTATTAGTTGGTTCCCTTAACCCATTACCTTCTCATATTACAGTGGGTTAATCCTAGGGTGACTTTGACTCTTCCTCTCCTCGGGGAGGACGATCCTTCGTCGAACCCAAACACCTCTAGACTCAAGCCAAACCACTTCTCACTACTCTTCCTATCCCTCTATAGTGAAATCATCCACATCAGTCCACCCAGCTAAAATGACTAACTCCAACAACTATCCCAGATCATGTCCTATTGAAATTTAACATTTTGCTATATGCAGACCAACCTAGGCTATATGTCGAACCGAATATGAGATAATCTAGATAATCATCCAAATGCCCTAAATTATTTACTGAAGACTTATCGTGACACAAAAAGACTAAATCCAAAAAATTGGAATTTTCCTAATTTATTTGGCATTTAATTAATTTTCTGTAAAGCTTCTAAGGGCTACCAATTGAACATGAAGTGCACTTTTCAGATATGTATAAAGCTTCATAAAATCATGATAAATCCTAAACAATAATTTAATAGTAAAGCCAAGATATAACAATTTTTCCCAGTAATTTAAGGACTCTAATTTAATTTTGATAATAAATCCTATATCTTTTCATTAATGAAGAAACTGCAGTAGATAATCATCCAAAAATTCTTAATTAATCTTCTAGAGAAGATCCTGTCCTAAAAACATTAGTGGCCAAGTTTCATAATTCTTCAATGGGGATTGAGCTCTAGAATAAATAATTACCAAAATCACAAAAAGCTATATTTGTGAAGTAAGTTTTGTAAATATTCTCCTACAAATCATGAATAAAATTATGCAACTAGATATTGATCTGAAAACATCATTGGCTAGGTTTCATAATTTTATAGTAGGTAATTTTCTCTAAATGATTTATTGACCATAATTGCCCTTTTTGGAACTTGTGAAGGAAGTACTAGATATAATCAAAAAAAATTTGTAACAAAATTTAGGGATATTCATTTGGATCTAAAGCATCTGCTGACCAAGTTCCATCAGATTCAAATGAACAGAGTAATCAAAATAATTAAAAGACCGGTTTGAGCAAATTGATACCTAACAATAAAGTACTTGAAATATAATCCATAAAATCCTAATAAAATTACTAAGGATTCTACCTAGTCTAAAACTTACTCCACCTAAGTTTCACAACTTTTTACTAAGGTTTAGTGACTGTGTTTTAATAATTGAACTTCTACCCTAAAACTAGGGTTAGGGTTTTGAGGTGTCTTCCTACCTCCTATTCCTCTAAGATTTCTACCAGAGAACTTAGGATACACTACCTTCAACTTTACTAAGTTACAAGGTCACACAAGGGAATTTACCCATATGCCCTTCACAACACACAAAAACCCTTCCTTAGGGTTTGAGTTTGAACCCTAGGGTGAATCAACCCTAAATCACACCATTTTCCTTAAGAGGGTGACAATAGCCATGCCAAGTCAGTGTCCAAAATTTCAGCCTAGCACCGGTGCACCTGCGACCAGCTCCGTGAGTGATTAGTACTTTTATAGTTTCTACGATGAGTGATTTGTAGTGAGGACTCTGATGTACCGGGCTCGAGCCCGTTCATTTATATATCATCTGAACTGTATCTTTGCAGTACTTCTGTTATCTACTGATGGACTGGATGTGATTTCACTTTTATTTACATGTTTTTGTGGACTTGTGTGTACATTTTATGTATAATTACTTCTCTCTCTCTTGTGATCGAAAAGGGCCGGCAGAATTGGCATTTTGTAGTGGCGGCCTTCCCGTGAGTCGGTGCCACCGCAAAGCGGCAATTCTGGGCTAAGACCCCGGTGTTTAAAAAAAAGGGGGGGGTCTTACAAGTGGTATCTGAGGGAGGTTTCGATCCTCCGACCTGTGGGTTATGGGCCCATTTAGATCATAAAATTACCCTGCCCAAATTTTACTTGATTTGAAGTTCATTAGATAGCTTAATAATTCAAATTAAAGTTGGTGACCTAAACTAGGGTTAGGATTTTAGGTGGCCTAGCTGTCTCCAAATACCCTAAACTTTTGTCCAGGGAACTATACTTGCCCTATGGTTCTCTCCACCAAATTTTAAGTCGGTCCAAGGTCATTTGACCCCATGACCTTCACAACCCCAAAAACCACCATTAAGGGATTTTCCCTAGGGTTCTAGGGCTACCCTACACCAAACCACCCCAAACTCCCTTGGAGGGTGTGTCATGCCCTAAACAGCCTTTGGACAAAATATCAGCCTCTGTTGAGGTGATATGACCACCCAAATACCAAGGGGGTGTTTGATCCTAAATTATCCTATAAGGACCAACCTAGGGTTGTATAAAAACTTAATCAAAACATCTCCAAATGAGATGAAATTTTTACTAGAACCTTATGATATACCTAGGGACCACTCACCAAAATTTGGGAGGGTTTGGAAGTCATATAGCCATCTAATTAAATTATGCTAGGATTATTGAATTTTTCCAAAAACTATAGAAAAATATTTTCCAAAAATCCTAATTTTTGGATAACACTTAGATATAGGTAAGATTAGGCCACACCCCAATTTCAAGTCATTTTGACGACTTGATTGGAGTGGGAAATTTTTCTAAGGTCAAGACAGCCCTATGGATAGACCTCACCAAAAAGGGTACTGTGGTCTAACCAGGACTCCAAATCGAGTGAAATCAATTTTGAATTAAACTAGACTTCAAGGGCTACATTTTCTATGTTAACCACTTTTTATGTTTCAGCCCCTACGGGCAATAATTTTCAGTTTTAACCTAGTATACAGTAGAGGGAATTAATTCCTAATTATACAATATATAATATAATAAAATGCTACTGTTCACCTTCTTCTTTAGCCCGAACCAGTAACCTAAAAACAAAATCTTGAAACCTGTAGCTTTTCTAAAGCCATTTCCTGGCCACCCAGCCATCTCCCTGGCCGGCCACCACCACCACTTCCTCTGTTGAGGTGAGGACTACCGTCGGGCGGCGGCACGGCCGCCGGAGAGGCGGTTTCCGGCGAACCCGCCACCATGAAATTTTTGGAAAAACCATGGAAATGCTCACCTGATCCGGCTCTTTTGAGCCCGATATCTCTCCTAATGATTTCTAAGATCTATCTGCAGAAGAAGAGGGAGGGGAGGACCTTGTTTGCGGGCTGGAGGCGTGCAGATCGTCGGGAAGCCATTTGCGCGGTGGCGGCGTCGCCGGAAATTCTTCAACAGCAAGGGGAGGAATCTGAATCTGTTTGATCGAGCGTGTAACCTTCTCCTCTTGCTCTAAGGAACCTTTTATAGATCAGCAAGTGGGGAGGGGAAGAGGTAAGCAATTATGGTCATGAAGGCTCCTCTTAATGGTGTTTCGGTTATGGTAGAGGCAGTTGAAACACTGGAAATGAAAATGTATTTGCTAGGTAGCGATTTCCTATTGGACCAACATTTCCTTATTTTATTAAATAATTAGAGTAGGAAACGGCCCATAAATATTCCTGGTGTAACTTCCCATAATCAGAATTGATTACGACATCGGTTACCGAAATTTCCAGTCTAGCTGACATTTCGGCCTTGGTCACGGGCGTGACACATAGGTCACGGGCGTGACAGGCCCGGGTGGCTAATTCTCAGTTCGACGATCATCGAACTGAGATCGACGATCATCGAAGGGTGGTCACGCCCTAGGTCACGGGCGTGACAAATGGGTCACGGGCGTGACAGGGTCATCAGGCAAATTCCGCGCTCGGCGATCATCTCGCTGAGATCGACGATCGCCGAAGGGAGTCACGCCCTTGGTCACGGGCGTGACACCTGGGTCATGGGCGTGACAGGGCCATGACGCAAATTTTGCGCTTCGACGATCGTCCCGCTGAGATCGACGATCGTCAAAGGTGTCACGCCCTAGGTCACGGGCATGACACATAGGTCATGGGCGTGACAGGCCCGGGTTGAAAATTCTGCGCCCGACGATCGTCTCCCTGAGATCGACGATCGTCGAAGGAGTCACGCCCTAGGTCACGGGCGTGACGGGTCGGTCACGGGCGTGACCAACCCGTGACCCGAAATCTTGGTTGATGTATTTCAATTTTTGGGCTTCCTAGCATTCTGTCACGACCAACCGACTCCTAGGGGTCTAGCCGGAAATGGGATGTTACAAATCCCAATAAACAAAACAAAGATTTCGTCCCCGAAATCAAGGTTAAGCCTACGGGACTCTAATTGGGAAAAAGAAGCTTGTAACATCCCATGAGAATTGAAAGATTACATCTCTACGTTATGTTTGCTTTGTGCGGTTTCAAATCTAAGACTAATTCGCCCAATTAACTAGGTATATACACCCCAATAAACAAAAGATTAGCCCCTATTCTTGAAATTTCAGTCCTATTAGTTTAAAACAGGAAGGCAAATTGATTGTCCAGAGGGGTTGTGAGGTATACCTGATGAAAACATTTCGGGTATTTTTGCCGCATCAAGTCCTGTGGCTCCCATGTATGCTCCTCCTGCCCATGATTGTTCCACAGAACCTTGACTAACGGAACCTTCTTCCGTCGCAAGACCCACACTGTTGTATCGTCAATCCTGATAGGCTCCAAGTTGACTGACCGATCCGAGGCCACCGGGCCATCTGCCGAGGAAATCAGCTGCTCAGGGCGTAGCAGAGCCCTCTGAAGTGAGGAGACGTGAAAGACGTCATGCAATACTGCTAACTCCGGTGGTAGCTCTAGTCTATAGGCTAAGAGGCCGATCCGTTCCAGGATCCTATAAGGCCCCATATATCTCAAGCTGAGCTTCTTCCGCCCGCGAACCCGCAAGACTCCGTGCATCGACCGTATCTTCAAGAAAACCCGGTCTCCCACCTGGAACTCCACTTGACGATGCCTCGCATCGTAGTATTTGGCCTGTCTGCTCTTGTCTTCCAACATCCTATCCCGGATCAATCTAATCTGAGCATCTGTATCTCCCACAAACTCCGAGCCTAGTGCCTACGGATCCTCATCCTGAACCCATGATAGTGGGGTCTTGCACCTCTTTCCGTACAACGCCTCGTATGGAGCCATGCCTATGCTGGACTGATGGGTGTTATTGTACGAAAACTCGACCAGTGGCAGCAATCTCTCCCAAGGCTCGCCACGGTCCAAAATACACAGTCGCAGCAGATCTTCCAGTGTACGGTTGGTGCGCTCTGTCTGCCCGTCGGTCTGAGGGTGAAAAGCTGTGCTGAATGTCAATCGAGAACCCAGATGGGCCTGGACTGACCTCCATTCCCTGGATGTAAATCGCCCATCCCGATCCGAAACGATAGTCTTGGGCACCACATGATAACGCATAAACTGCTCAATGAACCTCCGTACTAATACACTAACCGGTGCGTCCTTCGCCACTGGAATGAATCTGGCCACCTTTGTTAGTCTGTCCACTATCACCCAGATCAAGTCATTCCCCGCACGGGATTGAGGTAGCCCATGTATGAAGTCCATGGCTATATCCTCAAATTTCCACTCCGGCACCGGAAGCGGCTGCAGCAAGCCTGCCGGGTTCCTACACTCCGCCTTCACGAGCTGGCAGGCCTCGCAATGCGTCACAAAGTACGTAATATCTTTCTTCATACCCGGCCACTACATCATCCTCTTCAAATCCTTTACCATCTTGGTGATCCCCGGGTGTACCGAATACCAGCTGTAGTGAGCTTCCGTCAAAATGTCCTCCCGGATCCGTCCTCCTGCTGGTATGTAGACTCTGCCTCGGAAACACAGGAGACTATCCCTCAAAGAATAATCTCCTGTCGTGCCTTCCTCCAAGGCTCAGAATATCGGCTCAGCTCTCTCATCCAGCATCTGCCCATCTCTGATGCGGTCTCGAATATCATCAGTAGTAACCATCTACCCCAGGTACTCCATGTATAGCTCCGGGTCATCCTCAGACACTAGTGAAATCTGCATCTCCTCGAATGATCTAACCAACTCCAAGGCCATCAGCTGCGGGCCTACTCCTGTCGTACTCACTCTCCGGCTCAGAGCATCCGCGACCACGTTCGCCTTCCCCGGATGGTAGTGCATGGTATACTGGTAGTCCGACAGAAATTCCACCCAGCGTCTCTGTCTGATGTTTAACTCCTTCTGGGTGTCGACGTACTTCAGATTCTAGTGGTCGGAGAAGATATCGCAATGTACTCCGTAGAGATAGTTTCGCCAGATCTTAAGAGCAAAAATAACTGCCCCCATCTCCAAATCGTGCACGGGGTAGTTCTGCTCGTGCTGCTTCAACTGACGGGAGGCATAGGCTATCACGTGCCCGTTCTGCATCAGAACGGCACCCATCCCCTAATAGGAAGCATCTGTGTACACCTGGAATCCCTCCTTCCCTGATGGAAGAGCAAGGATGGGAGCCGAGGTGAGACGATCCTTCAGCTCCTAGAAGGCAGATTCGCATCGAGGCGTCCAGATAAAAGGGGACTCCTTCTTCGTCAGAGACGTAAGAGGGAGGGCAATCTGAGAGAACCCCTTTATGAACTTCCGGTAATAATCGGTAAGTTCCAAGAAACTTCAAACATCCGAGGCCGACTTTAGTGGTGGCCAATCCCGTACTGCCTGGACCTTCGCCGGATCCACTGTCAGACCTGCTCCACTAATGACATGGCCTAGAAAGGCCACCTCCTTTAGCCAGAACTGGCACTTGCTGTACTTGGCATACATCCCATGCTCCCGCAGCTTCCCCAAGGTCAAGGCCAGATGTCTCGCGTGCTCCTCCTCCGTCCTTGAATAGATAAGGATGTCGTCGATGAATACGATGACGAAGACGTCCAGATACTCCTCGAACACCCGATTCATCAAGGCCATGAATGCGGAGGGTGCATTCGTGAGCCCGAACGGCATCACGGTAAACTCGTACAACCCATATCTGCTGCTGAAGGCCGTCTTCGGGATGTCCTCCTCCCGAATGCAAAGCTGGTAGTACCCTGACCTCAGATCCAGCTTTGAGAACCAATGGGCTCCCTCCAACTGGTCAAATAGCTCGTCTATCCTTGGTAAGGGATAAGTATTCCGGACCATCAACCTGTTCAGGGCCCGGTAATCTATGCACAGTCGAAGGGTCCCATCCTTCTTCTTAACGAACAACACCGGAGCTCCCCATGGTGACGAGCTGGGCCGAACGAACCCGGCCTCCACTAACTCCTGAAGATGGCTTCGAAATTCCACCAACTCCTTTGGGGCCATTCGATAGGGAGCTCTGGATACCGGCTTAGCCCCCAGTATGAGCTGAATCTGAAAGTCCTTCTCTCGGTGCGGGGGTAGCCCTGGTAGCTTCTCCGGAAACACGTCGGCGAAGTCCCGCACTACTGGAATATCTGAAATAGAGTCCTTGGCCATGACCGCCTCAAAGAGGACCTGATAAACTTCTCCCCCCTGCAGGTGGGCCTTAACGGCCTGCATAGACGATAATAAGGTACGAGGTGCTGGTATAATACCTTCGATGACAATGAAGGAGTTGCCATGCCTCACGGTGATCCTCTTCGCCACGCAATCGATCTGGGTATGGTTCCAATACACCCAAGTCATGCCCAGGATCAGATCGTAATCTGGCATCTTCAGAAACGTCACTGGTACCTCAAATGCGTTCCCGCCGATCCTTGCTTCCATATTGCAATGAGCAGAGGTCATTATCTCTGATCCATTGGGTAGGCGCACCCTCATCATCTTTCCGGTGAATGGCTCCACACCTGCCAGTCCTTTCACGAAATCCTCCGACACGAACGATTGCGACGCACTAGTGTCGAAGAGGGTGTGAGCGGGCTTGCCGCTAACGAAGACTATGTCTGGGGTAATTATGTGTCTTAGTACTCTTGTTGCAGTTGTCTTCTCTTAATTTCTAACTAGGTTATATCTAGAATACTAGTTTATATGAATAAAATTTAAAAGTACTGCCATACCTGTGATAACCTGCTCCGGATTCTGGGGCTGTGTCAGGTCTAGAGCATACACCTGCTCCCTCTCTGGCCTGCGGCCTCGATCCTGAAATCCTCGTCCTCGGTCCTATCCTCGTCCGCCAAACTGCCCGGGAGGTGGAGCGCCCTGATGTGCTGGTGGGGGTGCTCGCCTCATAGGGCAGTTCCTCTTGATATGCCCCGGCTGGTTGCACTGATAGCATACCGGAGGTTGCTCAGCTGTCCTTTGCATTTCCAGCATTTGTATAGGCTGGGGAGCCAGTACCCCCTGACTCCTCTGCTCCTGCCCAAACTCCTGATGAGGCTGATCCCCGTTCCTTCTCTCCCCAATAACCTGTCCCCGAGGATGGTCTCTACGACCTCCAATCACTATATCATCAGCCGGTCTCTTCCGGCTCTTCACTGTAAGCTGATCCGCCTCTCTCTTCTTAGCCATCTCCAGAATCCTGGCCAGACTCACTTCTGAGATGAAAAGGAGGGCATGTATCATGTCATCTTGCAGCCCCTTATAAAACCTCCGGGCATAGCCAGCATCGTCTAACTGGTAAGCGTTCGCATAGCGGGCCTAGTGAGTGAACTCCTGATAGTACTCCACCACAGTCCTGTTCCCCTGCCTCAACCGCAGGAACCTATCCTCCAGGTCATCCCTCGCCGACTGAGGTACAAAATGTCCCAAGAGCGCTACTCTGAACTCCTCCCAAGTAATATCAGCGCAGTCCAACCCCGCAAATGTGGTGTCCAGCTGAGATTTCCACCACCTCTTTCCGTGTGACTCTAAGCAGGAGACTGCCAAAGCGACTGCCTCCTCCGTGGGGCATCAAATCCCTACTAGCATCTCATAAATGGTATCCAACCATTCCTCCGTACGTACTGCAGACTCCGTCCCCTGGTAGCATGGTGGGGAAGTCCTCGGAAGGCCGTCATCCAATTGGCCCCGGGGTTTGGCTGTGGGGCCGGGGCTTGCTGAGCTCTGAAGGCCTCCAGAATGGCCGTCAGTGTTTGCCCCATCTCCGTCTGCTGGAACGGAGCTGGAGCTGGCATATGCGGGACCACATTTGGAGCCTGGGGTGTCCCCTGCTGTGATGTAGGGTTCGTCGCAGGCTACAAGTAAAAATTCCGTTTGTTAGAGAGCGAATTAATGGAATTTTAAGAAGGGTTAGGATGGACTCTCACGTGTGATTTCCCTTATGGGCACACCACTGCTTCCGCTGCTAGTTTGTCCGCAAACTAAGCTCGCACGGGGGTGGCCCAAGATTTTGTGGACTACTTCTCTTCTGATCGAGGTCCGCTCTGATACCACTTGTAAGACCACGGAAACTGAACTAGAGTGATAATGAACTTGGGAAATGGAATTTTGGTAGTTGCTGGTTGGTTAGGGCAAGCGAAGATTAAGTTCATAATTGGAAGTCAGGATAAGTAGAGTATGAGACTGGTTAAGGTAAGTGGCGTACGGGAACGACGAAAGATCGTCCACCCCGAATAGGAAATCACATAAGGGAAATCACATGTGAAAGTCCACTTCATCATTAATTGGAATTCCTCTTTGTAGCTTGCGGCAAACCCTGCCCCCAGCAGGGAACACCTCCGGCTGCGAAGATTTCATCTTATAATCCTCTAACCAACGAGTTAGACTCAACCAACTAGAACTCGTGACAAACCATGACAATATATAGACCTTGGGTATGAATTTGGTTAAGGTAAGGAGATACCAAAAGAGAATAAAAGAGGAGTTTAGCACGAGAATGACTACCTAAGACGTAAACTCAGGTATCCCTACTTTCCCAATCAAGGATTATTCAAGCGGTAGACTACTTTAAGGAGAATTGAGACCAATAATACACTAGCAGAATGGTAAAAAAACAAGTAGTCTTAACCCTCAATACCGGTAATAAAATTACCTGGAGGCAACCACCGAGACAAACACTGAGGGACGGATAGGAATTCAAGTTTGGAAGATACCCATTTGGGGTTGGGAACATTTTGACCCGGATAAGGTTGTCGTAAATGTTACTCAGAGAGTTTAAGTATGGAGTATATTAACGAGTTTCAGGGTGGAACCCCAAGTCGAAGATTGATGCCCTAGGGATTGTGCACCTAGCTAGGACAGATGTAACAGGGTAATATCAAAGATACTTAGCCCAAGATAGGTAGGGGCTTATCTTTTGTTTATTGGGGGTTAAACTTTTGTTTATTGGGCAAATTAGTATAGGCTTGGGTTCCCTTGGACCTAGTTTAGGGAAGGTGGTTGTAGTTTAGTTGTGAGAATTCCACGTTTATTCACTTAGGAGGGCTCTACTGTGCCCGGAGCAGCAGATTTTGACCACAGATGGACCGGTAGCTTCTGACCGGTCAGTTCACTTGGAGCCGATTCGGATCGATGGCAGAGGAGTACGGACCTTGCGTCGCAAGAAAATTCCATTAGTAAAAAGTTCCGTGGAGGAACCACGGTCAGGAGGAGCATACCTGGGAACCACAGGACCTGATACGACAAAGGTATCCAGAGCTGTTCAGCCAGGTATACCTCATAACCTCTCAAGACGTTCAATTTACTTTCCTATTTTAAATTAGTAGGACTTAAATTTCAAGAATAGGGGCTAATCTTTTGTTTATTAGGGTATATACCTAGAAAACTTGACGAATTGGTCTTAGATTTGACAAACACCTTCAAACCACACATAGCAAACGTAACGTAGAGATGTAAATCTTTCGACTCTCATGGGATGTTACAAGCCTTTTTTTATTCTCCCGATAGGAGCCCCGTAGGCTTAACCTTGATTTCGGGGACGAAATTTTTGTTTTGTTTATTGGGATTTGTAACATCCCATTTCCGGCTAGACCCCTAGGAGTCGGTTGGTCGTGAGAGAACCCGAGAAGCCCAAGAATTGAAGTACATCGACTGAGATTTCGGGTCACGGGTTGGTCACGCCCGTGACCTATGTGTCACGCCCGTGACATAGGGCGTGACTCCTTCGACGATCGTCGATCTCTGTGAGACGATCGTCGAATTTGAAACCCGGGCCAGTCACACCCGTGACCTATGTGTCACGCCCGTGACCTAGTGCGTGACTCCTTCGACGATCGTCGATCTCCATGAGATGATCGTCGAACTTGCAACCTGGGCCTGTCACGCCCGTGACCTATGTGTCACGCCCGTGACCTAGGGCGTGACCCCTTCGACGATCGTCGATCTCAGCGGGATGATCGTCGAATCGCAGAAATTGCGTCGTGGCCTTGTCACGCCCGTGACCAAGGTGTCACGCCCGTGACAAAGGGCGTGACCCCACTTCGGCGATCGTCGATCTCAGCGAGACGATCGCCGAGCGCGTAATTTGCACATTGACCCTGTCACGCCCGTGACCCATGTGTCATGCCCGTGACCTAGGGCGCGACCACCCTTCGACGGACGTCGATCTCAGTTCGACGATCGTCGACCTCAAAATTTTCCACTCGGGCCTGTCACGCCCGTGACCTATGTGTCACGCCCGTGACAAGGGCCGAAACGTCAGCCAGACTGGAAATTTCGGTAACCGACGTCATAATCAATTCTGAGTATGGGAATTCACAGCAGGAGTATTTATGGTCCGTTTCTGTCTCTAATTATTTAATATAAAGAGAGAGTGAGGTCCAATAGGAAATCGCCACCTGGATTAGCCAATTCATCTTCCACCTTTTCCTCTTCCCTACATCATAACCGAAACGTTATTAAGAAGAAACATTCATGGCCATGAATGTTTCATCCTTTCCCCTCCCCATTGGGAAATCTATAAAAGCCCCGTGGAGCAAGAGGAGAAGGTTACACATTCGATCAAACGGATTCAGATTCCTCCCCTTTCTGTTGAATAATTTCCGGCGATGCCACCACCGCGCCATGACAGTCCGACGTCCATCTCGCCTTCAAACCGCGAACAAGGTCCTCCTCTACTCTTTCTTCTATGGATAGATCTTAGAAATTACTTAGGAGAGATGTCGAGCTCAAAGGAGCAAGATTGAGCGAGCTTTTCCATGGTTTTTCAAAAATAAATGGTGGTCGGGTTCACCGGAAACCGCCTCTCCGGCGGCCGTACCGTCGCCCGACGGTAGCCCTCACCTCAACAGAGGTGGTGGTGGTGGTGGCCGGCCAGGAAGATGGCTGGGTGGATGGGAATTAGCTTTAGAAAAGCTACAGGAAGTGTTGTTTTTCTGATGCTGTTCGGGTTAGGGTGAAGAAGATGGTGAACAATAGCATTTAATTATATTATATAATGTATAGTTAGGAATTAATTCCCTTTACCGTACACTAGGTTAAAACAGAAAATTATTGCCCGTAGGGGCTGAAACATAAAAAGTAGTAAACATAGAAAATGTAGCACTTGAAGTCTAGTTTAATTTAAAATTGATTTCACTCAATTTGAAGTCTTGGTTAGACCACAGCTCACTTTTTGGTGAGGTCTATCCATAGGGCTGTCTTGACCTTAGAAACATTCCCCACTCCAATCCAGTCATCAAAATGACTTGAAATTTGGGGTGTGGCCTAATCTGAACTATATCTGGGTTCTATCCAAAAATTAGGATTTTTGGAAAATGTTTTTCTATATTTTTTAGAAAAATTCAATAATTCCTGTATAATTTAATTAGATGGCTAAATGACTTCCAAACCCTCCTAAATTTTGGTGAGTTGTCCCTGGGTGTATCATAAGGTTCTGGTAAAAATTTCATCACATTTTGAGATGTTTTGTATAGGTTTTTATCCCACCCTAGGTTGATCCTTATAGGATAATTTAGGATCAAACACCCACTTGGTATTTGAGTGGCCATATAATCTCAACAGAGGCTGATATTTTGGTCACTGACTTTTTAGGTCATGGCACACCCTCCAAGGGAGTTTGGAGTGGTTTGGTGTAGGGTAGCCCTAGAACCCTAGGGTAGG
Organism: Platanthera zijinensis; assembly: GCA_039513925.1. NCBI lineage: Eukaryota > Viridiplantae > Streptophyta > Magnoliopsida > Asparagales > Orchidaceae > Platanthera > Platanthera zijinensis. The sequence continues at coordinate 58,875,501 of CM077094.1, read as the reverse complement.
TCCCTTAATGGGGATTTGTAGGGTTGTGAAGGTCATAGGGTTAAATGACCTTAGACTAACTTGAAATTTGGTGGAGAGGACTATAGGGCCATTAAAGTCCTCTGGTAAAAATCTTAGGGGCTTTGGAGACAGTTAGGATACCTAAAACTCTAACCCTAGTTTAGGTCACCAACTTTAATTTGAATTATTAAGCTATCAACTGAACTTTAAATCAAGTAAAATTTGGGCAAGGTAATTTTATGATCTAATCGGCCATGTTATACTTTTGTTGAGATTTTTGGGCCAATTTATACAGTACTTCATTCACAATTCTAGTTGTGCTTCATATAATTATTTTGATGATTATGGATTGTCTGTTCACGAGAATGTTATGAAATCTTTGATTAGGTCATTTTATAGCATGTTATACCTTCTTTATTTTCCTTGGAAGTTTTATCTTATTATTTCGGGTACTTGCTTCTTTAATGTACCAATTGTGATATGTAGTCAAAAATACAAATAATGCCAATTTACTATTTGGAAAATTATTAAATTTGGTCCGTGGGTGTTTTAGACCATGATAGTCATCCTGTAGATTTATTTGGAATTTTAGATGATTACAAATAGTACCTCCTTCTTTAAGCTGGGAAAATAAGTGTTTTACATTAAAATAAATTCAGAGCCCAAATATTGGATAAATATTATGAGACTTGGTTTATGATGGTTTTAGGTCATTATAAAGCTTCTATAATTTTCTTGTGATTTTTGGATATATATTTACAGTACTTGCTTCACAATATGGTAAAAGTGGCCTAAAATGGTAAATTAGGAAATATAGGCCTAAACACCTCTGAAATTTCTATGAATTTGGAATTACTGCTTATATGACTCAAAGGATTTTTATTGATTTTATAGTGATTTATTGTTGGCTCATTAGTGCACTTCATGTTCATACTAGGGCATTGGGAGGCTAAGAATAAATAAATTAAATGCCAAATGAAATAGGAAAATTATTATTTTTTGGATTTAGACTAATTAGGTCATGGTAGACCCCCGGTAAATATTATAGGGGATTCGGAAGACAATTTGGAGTACCACCCCTTGCATACCCCATAAGCTTAAGATGGTCTGCGTTTAGTAAAAACTGCAGAAGCCGAACTAGAGTGGGTAATGAGCTTGGGGAGATGGAATTTTGGTAGATTGCTGGTTTGGATAGGGTGAGTTAAATCAAGTTCATTATTGGAAGTCGCGATGGGTTGGGTGTGAGACTGACTAGTGATAAGTAGTGTTCGGGTTCGACGGAAGATCGTCCTCCCCGAGAAGAGGAAGAGTCAAGTCATCCTAGGATTAGCCCACTATAATATGAGAAGGGAATGTTTTAAGGGAACCAATCATTATAATAAGTGCCTTGGAAAGGGAGCTTTGGGATTCACCCCATCATAGCTCCTAGTACTGTTGCGAGCCCTTCACCGGGTAACCCTCGGGAAGTCCAAGGTTAACCTTAAATCTTAGGAATAAAATGATCAAGAGTAACCCTAATAATAGTTGTACCTCACACCTACACTTGTACACTTAGGAAGAAGAATTGGCATGGAATGGGTAGAGTAGGTCCGTGGTCTAAGGGCCTACTAGTAATGTCAATGGTTTGGTTTGTAATTTGGAAGTCCAGGGAGCGGGATGCTCGGGGACTTGGTATATGCTTGGTAGTCTAGAGAGCTGGAGGCTCGGTAACATGAGAACTTGTACAAATATAATTGTCATGATTGCATGTGCATAAAAGTGGTGAGTCATCGGTACTGGACGATCGATCACACCGACGTCGGTACGTTGACTCGACGGTGTGGGACACTTAGCCAAAGAAAGCCTGGTGGGTATAACCAGCACTAGTAAGTGGATACTCTAGGTTGTTTTCTTCTAGGGGCGTACGGAAGGGCTAGGCCTGGTAGTGTGGTTACCCGCCTAGGAGTGGGGGGCCCGACTCACTGTCTCTGTTTGCCACAACAAAGGTTCCTGGGAGTGAAGCTAGCTGCCCGAACAGGGGGAACTAAAGGTCTGTGCGCATAGAGTCGGTGGGTGTGTTGCACTTGCTTGTGCATTCCATATCATATTTGTGTGTCATAGCATAAACATTGCCACCTATCGTATAAGATGGTATCGGACGTTTTATACGATAGGCCCTGCAAAATGACCCCTTGGTTTATAGGGGTAATCCCTATAAATCAGTGGTTATATTTGTTATTTCTTGTGCTTTTACTTACTTGCTTCTCCTTGCTGTTTGACAACCGACACCCCAACGTATAAATGGTATGGGACACTTTATACGATGGGAGCCCTGCAAAAGATCCCTTGGCTTATGTGCTTCCGCATAAGTTAGGGTTATATTTCCTACTTTTTGCTTCTGTCGTATTTACTATGGTCTTGCTAGCATAGGTCCACTGTCACCTGCTTTTGGCTTACTCTCCACCTTCATGTCCTTCCCTTTCTTCCTCTCCGCTCGGTACCTAGGAGCCATGGGGGAAGGGGTAGGGGATGATAGGGCTTAGTCTTTTAGACTAACGGTTTTCGAACCACAACATTTTAGGTGTACCATATGGAAGGGGCACGAGTTTTGCAGTTTCTGACAGAGTTGACCCCTCGACCGTGTTACCATTGTCACCAGCCGGGACATACACGGGTCAAATGCACCTTGATGGGTGGGATCCCACCACCTCAGCGGCCAGGAGGCCGAAAACGTAGACGCAGACGTGGATTGCGAGGCGGCGACTACAGGCCGAAAAGGGAGAAGTACCCAGAGATGCAGCACCAGTAGAGTACGGAGATGGTGGAGATGGGCCAGTCTAGCTTGGGTGCTCTCGGTTCAGTGATAGTTACGGTGACGCTTAGTTTTAGTTTTGCTTCCGCGAGTGACTTGTAGTGAGGATTACATGTACTGGGCACAAGCCCTTCCATTGTACTCTGATTATTATTATTATTGTGGACTCGCCCTTCGTGGAGATTTATTTATACACATGTGATTATGGTGGACTAGTTTTTATATGTACTTATGCTACTATTCTGCGATCGAAAAGGGCCGACAGAACTGGCGCTTTGTAGTGGCGACCTTCCCGTGAGTCGGTGCCACCGCAAAGCGGCAATTCTGGGCTAAGACCCCGGTGTTTGAAAAGAAAAAAAATGGGGTCTTACATCACGTCCTATTGTAATTTAACATTTTGCTATATGCAGACCAACCTAGGCTATATGTTGAACCGAATAGGAGATAATCTACATAATCATTCAAATGCCCTAAATTATTTACTGGAGACTTATAATGACACAAAAAGACTAAATCCAGAAACTTTTAATTTTCCTAATTAATCTGGCATTTAATTAATTTTCTGTAAAGCTTCTAAGGGCTACCAATTGAACATGAAGTGCACTTTTCTGGTATGTATAAAGCTTCATAAAATCATGATAAATCATAAACAACAATTTAATAGTAAAGCTAAGATATAACAAATTTTTCCTAGTAATTTAAGGGCTCTAATTTAATTTCTATAATAAATCCGATCTCCTTTCATAAAGAAGTAAGTGCAGTAGATAATCATCCAAAAATTCTTAATTAATCTTCTAGAGCAGATACTGTCCTAAAAACATCATTGGCCAAGTTTCATAATTCTTCAATAGGGATTGAGCTCTAGAATGTATAATTACCAAAATCACAAAAAGCTATATTTGTGAAGCAAGTATTGTAAATATTCTCTTAAAAATCATGAATAAAATTATGCAACTAGATATTGATCTTAAAACATCATTGACTAGGTTTCATAATTTTACAGTAGGTAATTTGCTCTAAATGATTTATTGACCATAATTTCCCTTTTTGGAACTTGTGAAGGAAGTACTAGATATAATCAACTATAATTTGTAACAAAATTAGGGGATATTCATTTAGACTTAAATAATCTGCTGACCAAGTTCCATCAGATTCAAATGAACAGAGTAATCAAAATAATTAAAAGATCGGTTTGAGCAAATTGAGAACTAACAATAAAGTACTTGAAATATAATCTATAAAATCCTAGTAAAATTACTAAGGGTTCTACCTAGTCTAAAACTTACTCCACCCAAGTTTCACAACTTTTTACTGAGGTTTAGTTACTGTGTTTTCATAATTGAACTTCTACCCTAAAACTAGGGTTAGGGTTTTGAGGTGTCTTCCTACCTCCAAATCCTCTAAGATTTATGCCAGAGAACTTAAGATACACTACCTTCAACTCTACTAAGTTACAAGGTCACACAAGGGAATTTACCCATATGCCCTTCACAACACTAAAACCCTTCCTTAGGGTTTGAGTTTGAACCCTAGGGTGAATCAACCCTAAATCACACCATTTTCCTTAAGAGGGTGAAATTAGTCATGCCAAGTCAGTGTCCAAACTTTCACCCTCTGTTGAGGTGATTTGACCACTCAAAACCCCAAGGGGGTGTTTGATCCTAAATAATCCTATAAGGGTCAACCTAAGGTTGGATAAAAACTATTCAAAACATCTCCAAATGAGATGAAATTTTTACCAGAGCCTTATCATGCCCTCTAAGACTACCTATCCAAATTTGGGGGGGGGGGGGTTTGAGGTGTTTATGATACCTAAATAATTTATACATGGTTTATTAAATTTTTCCAAAAACTATAGAAAACTATTTTCCAAAAATTTCCATTTTTGGACAGGCCCTAGATATAGCTAAGTTAGACCCCCTGACCAAATTTCTGCTCATTTGGACAAGGGATGAAAGGTGGGTATCCATTTGAACCTCAAGATAGCCCTAGGTATAGGTCCCACCAAAATGGGTGTTGTGGTCAAACCACTTACCCAATTGAGTTGAAATAAATTTTCGAATAATCTAGACTCGAAGGGCTACAACTTCTGGGACTACTTATTTTTCCCAAAACGGCTTCTAAGTGCCTCATTTAATAGCATCATAAAGCGCTTGATAAATCACTACATAGTATATATACATATAATAATTTAGTATTATAAGCTACTGTTCATCTTCTCAAAAGCTTGAACCAGCAACCTAAAAACGTTTAAAACCTGTAACTTTGCTTGAGCCATCGCCGGCCATTTGGCCACCTCCCTGGCCAGCCACCGCCACCACTACCTCCGTCGACGTGATGGCTATCGGTCGGCGGTGGTTTGGCCGCCGGAGGTGGTGTTTTCCAACGAACACGACCATCCAGGAATTTTGGAAAAAAAACATTGAAACGCTCACCCGATCCAGCTCTATTGAGCCCGATGTCTCTCCTAATTGATTTCCAAGATCTATCAATAGAAAAAAAGTAGAGGAGGACCTTATTCGCGGTTTGGAGTCGAGCCGATCGTCGTGATGCCATTTGCGCGGTGGTGGCATCGCCGAAATTCCTCAACAGCAAGGTAATAAGCTCTAGCTTTATCGGACAAGGGTTAAAACTTCCTCTCTAAGTCTAGGGAGTCTTTTAAAGGAGAAACAAGGCTGCGGGTGGGGGTATAAACTGTCCAGCCATTAATGCCTCCTTACATGCATGCTTCGGCCATGGTGGAGGGGAGCTGAAACTGCTCCAAAACAGCTAAGAGAAGGCTGGAAACTCCTCCTCTCCTTGAGAGGAGTTGAATCCAGCTGTTTCAAGGGGGAGAGGATGGAGCCGAGCCTTAAAAGCCATTAATGGCCATGCAAACCGTCGCTCGACCATGCCTGAAAGGAAGGGGAACGGCTGCCGCATGGCATTGATCGGTCAAAATAATAAAATAAGACTTAACTAAGTCTTAATAAGAGAAAACGGCCCAATAACGCATTCTGGCCCATTTCCTAGACCGGCCCGGTTCAGCTGAACCATCAGCCAAGCTTAAAAAAGTTTCTAAGTAAAATGGCGTTGAGTGAGCTCAGCTCACTCAATGCCATCCAAGCTACGGCGTTGAGTGAGCTATGCTCACTCAACGCCATCCATGCTGCGGCGTTGAGTGAGCTCTTCTCAATCAACACCATCTAGGATACGGCGTTGAGTGAGCTCTGCTCACTCAACGCCATCCAGAGTATAGCCCTTCCAGACTATGGCATTGAGTGAGCTCAGCTCACTCAACGCCATCCAGACTATGGAGTTGAGTGAGCTCAGCTCACTCAACGCCATCCAGACTATGGCGTTGAGTGAGCTCAGCTCAGTCAACGCCATCCAGACTATGGCATTGAGTGAGCTCAGCTCACTCAATGCCATCCAGATAATGGTGTTGAGTGAGCAGAGCTCACTCAACGCCACCTAGACTATGGCGTTGAGTGAGATCAGCTCACTCAACGCTATTTAGACAACACCATATGGCGTTGAGTTCAGTCACTGCACTCAACGCCATTCAACTTATGGTGTTAGTGCACCCGACGCACTCAACGCCAACCCACCTGTAAGATAGAGTTGAGTGCAGTCAGTGCACTCAACGCCATTCTACTTCTGGCGTTGAGTGCACTCGACGCACTCAACGCCCGAGTCCCAATCTTATTTTAAGCAAGTTTCTGACCTACTATTTGCAGACCAAGGTGATTTTCACCTTCCTACCTAAGCTCTCTTGGTCTTTTGGGTTTCCTAGGGTTTTGTCATGACCTAGTCATGGAAAAACCACTCCCGGGGGTCTAGCCAGAAATGGGATGTTACACACGGCCTTGGACACTGGTGTGTCGCAAGCCGTGTTCGGCCCAGGAAGTTTAATTTTGGGTTGAATCGCAGCAGTTCATTTCCGTATTTTGGGATCTAATAGCCCAGGGATTTCCATGTTAGGGTTAAGGCTGAGATTGGGGGTTTAAACGTTCACTTTCACTTAGCCATTCTCTTTCTAAAACCTAGAGAGAAGGAAGAGCAAGGATTTTGGAGGAAGAGAGAACCACTCGCCGGAGGAGATTCGGAGCGCCAAATCGCAAACCGAGCCTAGATCTGCGGAGGCAAGATCATCACGGTGCTTTTCATCCGCGTAGTTTTCCATGGCACTGAGGAGGAACGCTAGGGTAATAATTTTCATCTTGAGCACGTGAAGCTCTTCTTCCTTTGCATGGGAAAACCCGCTCCCGCGAATGTGCGGTGAGTTTATGGTATTCCTTGGGGTAGATATGTAAAGTCCCACTTGTTAGAGTCCGGAATCATAGTACAGACATAGGCATGATGTGTGAAGCCTACCCGGACATGTTGGTCTAGATCGATGATGATTTGCTATGCATTGTTAGCCGGAGAAGACTCCATGCGTTTTGTTTATTTTTGGGTTACTATGCGTTAGAATGCATTAGGGAATCTTGGGGATTAACCCCAAGATGCACCCAAAAATCAGGGTGGAAACACATTTTTGCCATTTCGGTGGCCTGGGAGCCATCCGGGTATATAGCGTGGCTATGTACCGTGTTTGATCGAAAGTTGGGACTAAAGGAAGCCGGGCCCGCGTCAAAGGCCAAAGGGCCATGATGGGGTGAGCAACTGGCTGGTGGAACCCTACCCGCTCCATCTGTTTCGGTTAAAGTGACCTAGAGTTAACGTGGGACTTACCGATGATTTGGAGATTGAGTCTAAAATATGGCTGAAAGGACTAAATGCTCACGAGGTTTGCCGCCCTGGGGGTTGTGGTGGAGTCAAGGATCGGACTAGGTTCGGACTGGCTTCGCCGAGTAAGTGCCCCGAGAGCACGGGGTGTACGGCCGTGTGTGCGTGCACCTATGATGTGATTTTATTCACTATGTTGCTTGTTTTGCTAACAAGTGCAGGGAAGAAGCTTTGTCGCCCCGGTTTTGGGGAGGAATCATTATAATTTGGTCAGCTTTAAATGACTGTTATTCTCTTTTGCCACCTTTACGGTGATTTGTGCTTGCAGGTACTATGGAGTCGAGCGGCAAATAGTGGGACAAAGCCCAAGTTGCTGAGCCGGCCCTCGAAGGCCTTGTGTGTTTACTTTATTAGTTCATGTGTGGCCGCCCGCGAGCCGAAGTTTGTAAAACAAAATTTTATTTAAGTGAATTGTTGTAAGGCCATAAGACCAGTACTTTTTGTGTATTTTGTACTTCATTCCCACTGGGCTTTTGTTAGTGGACATTCGTGCTTGTGGTGGGTTTATTTCTTTGCAACATAATAAATTGCTTCCGCTACATGCTCTGTGTAGGACGTTGTGATTTGTTGATTGGTTTCAATGAGTAACCCACCGGTCTGTCCGTGGTATATGGCGTCGGGCCCCGGCCGGACCAACTGTTATATGCTATGCGACGAATAGGGGTGTTACATCTTTTCCCATCTCTCCCATCAGTAATGCGGCCCCATCGCTGATCATTTCTGAATCCCTGGCTGTGTTACTCAGTCAACCGCTTCCGGCATCGGGTAGTGTGCCAATCTGCCTCGATCCTCTTCCCCATCTCTAATATCCGAGGAATAGGCCCGTCAGACACGAACAACAGAGCCTCCCTCATATCCTCTCGCAAGCCCTTATAAAACCTCTTAGTCTATCCTACTTCATCAAACTGATAAGAATCCGCAAACCGGGCTAGATGATTGAACTCCCGGTTGTACTCCACCATCGTCTTATTGCCCTGTCTCAACTTTATAAATCTGTCTTCCAGCTCATCTCTGGCCAACTGCGGAACAAAGTGCTCCAAGAGTGCAGCCCTGAATTCCTCCCAAGCAATCTCTGCAACCTCTCTATCAGTAAATGTCGTGTCCAACAATGTATTCTACCATCTATTGGCATAGGACTCTAAGCAAGATACCACCAAAGGTACCCTCTCCTCCCATGGGCACCGTATCCCGGTCAACATCTCAAACATTATGTCCAACCACTCCTCTGTCTGAACAGTCGAATCTGTCCCTAAGTAAGACTGGGGAGAAAGTCCTCGGAAAATACTCAACCAATTGGCCCTCGGGTATGGTTGTGGAGCTGGAACCTTCTGGTCCCTGAAAGTATCCAGAATATCTGTCAGGGTCTTCCCCATCTCCGACTATAGGAATAGAGTGGGAGTCGGGGGAGGTGGTGCAACATTCGAATCTTGTTGGACTCTGCCCAATGGTGCGGGATGTGCTAGAGGCTGCACAACAAGGACCACTCTAAGTAAATGACCCAAACCTAATTAAAAAAAGTGGTCAATTTACATGTGATCCCCCATATGGGCACACCACTGCTTCCGCTGCTTAGTTTATCCCCAAACTAAACTCATGCAGGGGTTATCTAGGGGTTATGGACTGCTACTTTTTCCGATCGAGGTTTGCTCTGATACCACTCTTAAGACCCCATTTTTTTCTTTTTAAAACACCGGGGTCTTAGGCCTAGAACCGCCGCTTTGCGGTGACACCTTCACACCCGGGAAGGTCGCCACTACAAAACGCTGATCCTGCCGGTCGATTCGATAACAATAGTAGTAAAATAATAAAAGGCAAGTCCACAAACATCGCATATATAGTAAATAATCTCCACGAAGGGAGTGTCTACAGATATAATAAAAGCACAGAATACTTGGGCTCATGCCCAGTACATCAAAATCCTCACTACATATCTCTCATAGCGGAAGCAAAACTAAGTAACTACTAGCGATCGGGACTCACAGTCCCAGCTGTCTGAACTCCGGTACTAGACTGTCCCATCTCCAAGCGTGCCGACCTCCGGGGCTGCTCTTCCATGCTGGGCTCCACAGTCCCCAAAAATGATGTGGTTCGAAAACTGTTAGTCTAAAAGACTAAGTCCTATAATCCCCCGCCCCTTACCCCATTGCTCCTAGGAACCGAGCGAGGAGGAGTAAAGGAGAGAAATGAAGGTGGAGAATAACAAGTATTAGGTGACGACGGAACTAGTCTAGCAGTTCTATAAGTATGTGTGGCAGTAATATAAATAAGAAAGACTAAACAAGAGTTAAGTAACCTTAACTTATATGAAAGCACATAAGCCAAGGGATCTTTTACAAGGCTCTTTTCGTATAAAAAGTCTCATACCAATTTATACGATAGGGTGTCGGTTTTCTAGCAAGCATACAAGTATATTTACTAAATAAAAACCTTAACTTATAAGCACGCTCGCGCGAACTTATAACCAAGGGGTTATTTTGCAGGGCCTATTGTATAAAGCATCCCATACCACTTTATACAATAGGTGTCAGGGTTATATTCAATGGTTATGCTATGAAATGCGATTATGCCATGATGTGAACATGCAAGTGTAACTCACCAACTCGACTTTGTGTTCACAGACCTTTAGTTCCCCTTTTCTAGAGCTGAACCTCCCAGGATACCTCCGTAGTGGTAAACGAAATCTGTAGGTTGGGTCTCACCCACCTCTAAACCGGTAATTGCACTACCAGTCAGACCTATCATACGCCTCAACGCTGGTGCACTATGAGGGGCTGTTGCATACTCTTGACGGCTGGCACACCAGACTTTATCTAGCCAAGTGCTAAACCGCACATGCCGAGTCAACGTATTGGCATCGGTGCATCGACCCTCCAATACCGAAGACCCACCACCTTATACTTTATACACATGCAACTTATGTAACAGCTACTGAGCTAAGGCTCCCCGGACCATCCCGTTTGTCACAGTCAACAACCGAGATAAAGCTCACTGGGCCAACCTGCCCATCACCAAATCCACCGATCCTACTGCCCGAGTGAGCCAACCTAACATCCCGAGACATCAAGGTGACTGAAAGTGAATCCCTATTTATGCTAGTTACTCTTGCAATTCAGTTTTTCCTACAGTTTAGGTTAGCCAAGGACTTCCCCCGTCATACCCCATGAATGGCTCTCAAAGGGAACTAGGAACTACGATGGGCTGAAGCCCAAAGCTCCCTTACGCAAGGCACTTATTATTATTGGTTGTTACTGTAACACCCCAAAAAGCTCTCAGGTCAAATTGAGGTTCAGGCTGGCTGACACGGCCTGGGACACGGGCGTGTCCCAGGGCGTGTCTAGGGTACACGGCCTGGGACACGGGCGTGTCCCAGGGCGTGTCTAGGGTACACGGCCTGGGACACGGGCGTGTTCTTCTTTGTCGACGATCATTGAGTCGATGATCGTTGAGTGGCAACACGTCCTGGGACACGGGCGTGTCCAAGGGTGTGTCCTGCTCGGGTAACGTTGAGTGGCGCTGAGTGAAGTGGCGTTGAGTGGTGACACGGCCGGGGGATATGGGCGTGTCCCAGGTCGTGTCATGCCCAAGTATTAGCCAGAATGTCCCGTGAAGGACACGGGCTGGAGGCCCAGCCGTGTCGATCTTGACACGGGCATGTCGATCTTGACACAGGCGTGTCAAAATGTCACACGGGCGTGTCCAGTGCCCATGTGTTTCTCGAGAAAACGACGATTTCTGTCTCGATGGGGGAATACGCCCCTCGATACGGGCGTGTCAGGTGCCGACACGGGCGTGTCCCGGGCGTGTCGACACCCGTGTTCTGGTTTAGCATAAGTCAGTTGTTGGTCGCTTCAGGAACACGGCCTGTGACACGGGCGTGTCACTACCCGTGTTCGGCCCAGAAAATCAATTTCAGGGCTGATCAAAGCCGTTCATATTCCTTGACCAAGATCCAATGGTCTAGGCTCTCCCCTGGGTTGATAAGGTCGGGATTGAATATGAGAAGGCTCATTTGAGTTTTACCATTCTCTTTCTAAAGTAAAGAGAGAGAGGAGAGCAAGGGAAGGAAGAAGAAGGGAAATCCAACTGCCGGCGGTGCTGCGGTGGTCCAAATCGCGAACCGAGTTCAGCTCTGCGGCGGATAGATCATTGCGGAGCTTTCCAACGGTATGCTTTTCTCCATGGCGCCGAAACGTCTTACAAGGGTAACGATTTCCTTCTTGGACATGTGAAGTCCTTCTTTCCTGCATTTGCATAGGGAAAACCCTTCCCCGCGAGTGTGCGGTGGGTTGTGGCATCCCTTGGGGTAGATATGGGAAGTCCCCCTAGTTAGAATCTAGAATCGGAGTACGGATCTAGGCATGCTGTGTGAAGCCCATCTGGACATGCTGGTCTGGATTGGTGATGCTTGTTTGCACATCGGAGAAGACTCCGTGATTATTTCTTGTATGCATGAAATCCGTGGTGGATACCTGTGGCTTGGTACTACAGGAAATACTGGAGGAAGTCCAGGAAATGGTGAGACTTGGGTTCAACTCTTGTGGCCGTGAGTGCCATATGGTATGAAATTGAGCTGTTAGGCTGCAACTGGATGAATGTCTTGGTGGCGGACGGGAAAGTTGAAGCTGTACCCACGTCAGTCCATTCTTGAGTCTGACGATTTTGAGCAACGGCAAAGGTGGATCTGTACCCGCGTTATGGTTGTCTAACCTTGGGTGCTTAAGGCCCTGTTAGGATCATATAGCGAGAGTCGATGGCTTGCGTGCCGATAAGACTAGAATGCTCAAATTGGACTATCATGTCTGAGACCTCTGAACGGTGGTGGGACCAGGTTTTTCCGGTACACCAGAATGTGCCCTGAGTGCACGGAGCGTCGGGCCATCGTGCCGCGTTTGTGATATGTATTGAGTGTGCAGTCATGCACGTCTTGTGTGGTTTTTTATACATACTGTTGCAAAAATGCTATGCAGGGATGGAATTCCGCTGCCCTGTGCCAGGGGCAGGGTCGTTAAAATTAGTCAGCTGAATGCTGACCGTTGCCCTATTTGCCACCGCTTGGTGGGTTGGTTCTTGTAGGTACAGGTGGTGCTGGTCCGAGCGGGACTTAGCGGGCTAAAGCCAAAGCTATGGTTCTTCCCTCGAAGGCTTTGTTTTGTTTATTCTTGTTCATGTGTGGCTGGATGCGCGCTGATGTTTGGAAACCACACTTTTGTTGAGAGAAACCTGTAAGGCCATAAGGCCATTTGCTTTGGGTGTAAACATTCTTATTTTGTTATAGTGGACCGTTCTTGTAACTCTTGAGTTCAAGTTTTCAACCGTGAAGCTTCCACTATAATGCTCTGGGTTAGGATGCGTTGGTATTGATATTATTTAGTAACGTCTCCGCCTGTTTGTGGAATAAAGTGTGGGGCCCCGGCAGGAACCTCTATTATATTCTTCTTGACGGATAGAGGCGTTACAATTTGGTACCAGCTTGTTGGTCGATCTCTTCCGAATTCGCGGACGAATTTTTTTGCGAGGTGGCGAGCACGTGTCAGTGCTGTCGTTATAACACATACATTGCACTCAAGAATGTCCACTTAAGAATGTAAATACACTTGTTTGGTGTATTCTTTTGTATGTTTGCCATGTTAATTGGTCGCTAAGCTGTGTCTTTTACACATAAAGGTGACTAGAAGTGCTGCGAGTCAATCGGAACCTCAACGTTCTATTGAAAGTGTGGCACCAGCTGATGTGTCCACGCCTCCTCCATCTGCTGAAACTGTGTGTTTCATTATGGAAATGGTACTTGCTGTGATGAATGCTAAGCAGGCTGGGCAGGCACGTCCTGTAGTGGTGCTAACGCATGCTGGGGTACGGCAAGAACCGGTAGATGTTGTAGTTGATCAGCGGGCAGCTGATCAACAATTAAAGCAATTCATGAGCTGCAATCCTCCGCAATTTACTGGGGCGGGTTCACCGGCCCAAGCAGAGGATTTGCTTGCAAGGATCAAGCGGATCATGAGAGATATCAGAGTTGAGGAGGAACGAAAGGTCTTGTTAGCCACTTTCCTACTAGAGGGAGAGGCTCGATTGTGGTGGGATGATATTGAACTGCATCACTTGGCCGGCAGACAATTGGCTGAAGTTTCAATGGAAGAGTTCTCTCGGTTGTTTTTGGCAAAACATCTGCCTATGCAGCAGAGAATATCGATGGAAATGGAGTTTCAACGGTTGTCACAAGGAGATCGTAGTGTGGATGACTACCTGTATGAGTTCAATCGTTTGGGAAGATATGCGGGGACGATCTTTGCCGAAGAGGAGCGTAAGACTAGTAGGTTTTATGCGGGACTGCGAGATTAGCTACGGTATTTGCTCTCGAGTTCTGTAAATCAGGGATTTCAAGCCTTAGTCTATACGGCTCGGTCTTTGGAGACGAACATGAGAAGGGGGCAAGCCAAGGGAACCTTGGCTGTTACAAAGCCAGAGTTCAAGCCGCAGCGTCCGGAGAAGTTTGGGTACCGTAAGAGATGGGGAAAGAAGTCCAAGTCTACTAGACAAGCTCCTTCTGCGACTGTGACAGAGGCATCATCTGGGTATGGATCTCATGCTTGTTTTACGTGCGGGAAGTTGGGACACTTCGCACGTGATTGCCGAGGTTGTCCTCCAAAGGGTGACAAGAAGACGGGAGCGTCTTATGCGGAGAAAGGGAAGACTGTGATGGAGTCTTCTACCTCGCACGCGCAGCCCCGGGTCTTCAATCTTGGACAACAGGAGGCCATTAAACAGGCCGAGGTCGTCACAGGTGCGCGCAGTTTTTAACTTTTATTTTATACTGTGTGTTGTGCTTGTTTAATTGTGGTGTTATAGGTTTTGTCCTTATATGGGAATATCTGGCGCGAGCACTGTTTGATACAGGTGCTTCCCATTCGTTTCTGTCTGAAGATTTCGTTTGACGAATATGGGTGCCTATACGGACCACGACAGACAGTGTAAAGGTGTTGTTACCGAACGGATGTTTGATGTGCGCGGATAAATCTTGCGGTCTTGAGGTCAAGAAAGGGAGTCGGGAGTTCAAGGTGGAAACAATAGTACTGCCAATTACGGAGTTTGATATAATCTTTGGTATGGACTGGCTTTCTAAGAAGCATGCCTTTATAGATTGCAGTTCAAAAGAGGTTATACTCGGGCAGAATATCGAACAAGAGACCATGTTCACTAGTATGCGAGGGATGAGTGGGATGTTGTTATCTGCTCTCCAGGTCATTAAGGCAGTTCGGAAGGGTGCGGAGTTATTCTTCACACTCGTAGAGGCAGTGGCGCCAAAGGCCAGTGTGAGTGAAGTGCCGATTGTGTCAGAGTATTCTGATGTGTTTCCAAAGAACCTTCCGGGGTTACCTCCCCAAAGGGAAATCGACTTCGCTGTCGAGCTGGTTCCAGGTGCGAAACCTGTGGCCCGTTCGCCGTATCGGGTAGCACCAAAAGAAATGGTCGAACTGAAAGTTCAGTTGCAAGAGCTGTTGGAGCAGGGATATATACGCCCAAGTATGTCACTTTGGAGCGCGCCTGTTCTATTTGTGAAAAAGAAAGACGGTAGTTTGCGGCTGTGTATTGATTACCGTGAACTGAATAAGCTGACGGAGAAAAACAAGTATCCGATTCCACGGATCGATGACTTGTTCGATCAGCTAGCGGGCTCAACCGTCTATTCCAAGTTGGATTTGAAATCCGGGTATTATCAATTGCGGATTGGGGAAAGTGACATTCCCAAGACATCATTTGGCACACGCTACGGTCATTATGAGTTCACAGTGATTGTGTTTGGCTTATGCAATGCACATTCGGTATTCATGGATCTCATGCATCGAACGTTCCGCGAATACATGGATTTGTTTTTTATTGTGTTCATTGATGATATCCTTGTGTATTCACAATCGGAGGAAGATCATGCAAACTATTTGCAGTTGGTATTGCATACCTTGCGGAGGAGTAAGCTGTATGCCAAGTTCGCTAAGTGTGAGTTATGGCTCTCGTCGGTGGATTTTCTGGGCCATGTGGTCAGTGTAGAGGGAATAGTGGTGGATCCGGCAAAGATAAGTGCCATTCGTGATTGGCCAGTGATGTCTTCTGTGGCCGAAGTCAGGAGTTTTCTTGGGCTAGCAGGCTACTATAGACGATTTGTTGAGAACTTCTCCCGGATTGCTTTGCCTTTGACTACGTTGACGAGAAAAGATCAAAAGTTCATTTGGATGTCGGAGTGCGCGCGAGCTTTTGAGGAACAAAAGAGTCGTTTGACCACGGTGCCCGTTTTGACGTCGCCATGTGGTACAGACGGTTTTGAGATATACAGCGATGCGTCAGGAAGCGGCTTAGGCTGCGTTCTCCTGCAGTTTGGCAAGGTGATTACTTATGGCTCACGTCAATTGAAAGTGCATGAATATAATTAACCCATCCATGACTTGGAGTTGGCTGCGGTGATCTTTGCATTAAAGTTGTGGCGGCACTATCTCTATGGCGTTAAGGTTGATATTTTTACAGATCATAAGAGCCTAAAGTATCTGCTCGATCAGAAGGATTTGAATATGCGATAGAGGAGGTGGATGGAGTTCCTTGGGGAATACACATTCGATATTCACTATGTGCCCGGAAAGGGAAATGTGGTCGCTGATTCCTTGAGTCGTCGGACTCCGGTGCGGGCAAGTTGGTTGCGGATACATGATGAGCATCTAATCCAGGAATTGGAAGCGCTAGAGATAGTTTGTGTTGAAAGGGATTCCACGGCCGATGTATGCTTGAACTGGATGGAGGTTCAATATGACCTTGCAGACAGGGTTCGGCCGGCAACAGAGCTTGATGAAAGTCTCCAGCGCTATGCAAAAGTTGGGTCTGGTGACAATTTCTTTTGGGATGACGGTTTATTACGGAAGGATTGTCGATTGTGTGTCCCTTGTGCGGGTAAATTGCGAGAAGAATTGTTATACGAAGCGCACTTTACAAAGTACTCAATTCAACTGGGAGCACAAAAATGTATAAGGACATGAAGAAATTGTTCTGGTGGCCCGTTTTAAAGAAGGACATAGCCTAGTATGTGACTAAGTGTCGTACTTGTGCTTTGGTGAAGGCAGAGTGTCAACGGCCTAGTGGTTTCCTGAAATCGTTGTCGGTTCCGCAGTGGAAGTTTGAGGATATTTCTATGGATTTCGTTCACGGATTGCCGAGCTCGCAACGCGGGAATGACTCAATCTTGGTGATTGTAGACCGGTTAACAAAGGTGGCTCACTTCCTACCGAACAAGCGGGACGATTCTGTGGAAATGTTGGCAAAGCTCTATGTGGAGCAGATTGTTCGATTGCACGGTGTTCCCCGAAGCATCGTGAGTGACCGAGATGGGCGATTTAATTCGAAAGATTGGAGGCTAATTCATCAGTTGTTTGGTACGAAGTTTGCATTCAGTACGGCCTTTCATCCTCAAACGGATGGCTAAACTGAGCGAACCAATAGGACGATGGAGGATATGCTCCGTATGTGCACCCTGGACTTTTGTAAGAGATGTGAAGATCATCTGGTTATGGTGGAGTTTGCCTATAATAATAGCTACCAAGCGAGCATCGGTATGGCACCATTTGAAGCTTTGTATGGTCGCAAGTTCCGTACACCGTTAGCTTGGGCAGAAACTAGCGAATCCAAACTTTTGGGGCAGAAGGAAGTCGAAAGCGCTAACTCAACAATACGCTCTATTCGAGAGAGGCTACTGATATCCCAATATCATCAAGCCAAGTATTACAATGCTTAGAACCGAAACGTGGAGTTCGCGGTGGGCGACTGGGTCTACTTGAAGATTAAACCCTTCAAAGGCGTATCTCGGATTCGGCGGCTGAAAAAGCTAAGTCCGCGATACCTAGGTCCGTTTGAAGTGGTGGAGCGAGTTGGGCAAGCTGCCTATCGGTTAGCTCTTTCATCGGAATTGGGTGGACTGCATGATGTGTTCCACATCTCGGTACTATGAAAAGCAGTCAAGGATCCAGCTCAAGTGATTGAGAATGATCGGGTGCCTGTTGAGTATGGGCTAACGACAAAGGTGAGGCCCATTCGGATCGAGGATCGAGCCGAGAAACAATTGCGGAACAAAACGATCGGGATGGTCAAAGTCCGGTGGGACAATTTTGGCCGAGAAGAGCTAACATGGGAGCGAGAGAAAAACATGCGGGCCGAGTTTCCCGAGTTATTTGTGTAATTGTTGGCTCGTGTGTATTTTGTTACAACTTATATATAAAGTTATCACATTTTATGTCATACACTTGCATTTCCTTACAGTATCCAAATTTCGGGATGAAATTTATTATAAGGAGGGGAGGGTTGTAACACCCAAAAAGCTCTCAGGTCAAATTGAGGTTTAGGCTAGCTGACACGGCCTGGGACACAGGCGTGTCCCAGGGCGTGTCTAGGATACACGGCCTGGGACACAGGCGTGTCCCAGGGTGTGTTCTTATATGCCGACGATCGTTGAGTGGCAACACGGCCTGGGACACGGGCGTGTCCCAGGGCGTGTCCTGCTCGGGTGGCGTTGAGTGGCACTGAGTGAAGTGGTATTGAGTGGCGTTGAGTGGTGACACGGCCGGGGGACACAGGCGTGTCCCAGGGCGTGTCATGCCCAAGTATTAGCCAGAATGTCCCGCGAAGGACACGGCCTGAAGGCCCAGCCGTGTCAATCTTTACACGGGCGTAACAAAATGTCACACGGGCGTGTCCAGTGCCCGTGTGTTTCTCGAGAAAATGGTGATTTCTGTCTCGATGGGGGAACACGCCCCTCGACACGGGCGTGTCCCGGGCGTATCGACACCTGTGTTCTGGTTTGGCTTAAGTCGGTTGTTGGCCGCTTCAGGAAACGGCCTATGACACGGGCGTGTCACTACCCGTGTTCGGCCCAGAAAATCAATTTCAGGGCGGATCAAAGCTGTTCATTTTCGTTGACCAAGATCTAATGGTCTAGTCTCTCCCCTTGGTTGATAAGGTCGGGATTGAAGATGAGAAGGCTCATTTGAGTTTTACCATTCTCTTTCTAAAGCTAAGAGAGAGAGGAGAGCAAGGGAAGGAAGAAGAAGGGAAATCCGGCAACCAGCGGTGCTGCGGTGGTCCAAATCGCGAACCGAGTTCAGCTCTGCGGCGGATAGATCGTTGCGGAGCTTTCCAACCGTGTGCTTTTCTCCATGGCGCCAAAACGTCCTATAGAGGTAACGATTTCCTTCTTGGACATGTGAAGTCCTTCTTTCCTGCATTTGCATAGGGAAAACCCTTCCCCGCTAGTGTGCGGTGGGTTGTGGCATCCCTTGAGGTAGATATGTGAAGTCCCCCTTGTTAGAATCCGGAATCAGAGTACGGATCTAGGCATGCTGTGTGAAGCCCATCTGGACATGCTGGTCTGGATTGGTGATGCTTGTTTGCACATCGGAGAAGACTCCGTGATTATTGCTTGTATACATGAAATTCGTGGTGGATACCTGTGGCTTGGTACCGAAGGAAATACTGGAGGAAGTCCAGGAAATGGTGAGACTTGGGTTCAACTCTTGTGGCCGTGAGTGCCATATAGTATGAAGTTGAGCCGTTAGGCTGCAACTGGATGAATGCCTTGGTGGCGGACGGGCAATGTGAAGCTGTACCCGCGTCAGTCCAGTCTTGAGTCTGATGATTTTGATCAACGGGCAAGGTGGATCTGTACCCGCGTTATGGTTGTCTAACCTTGGGTGCTTAAGGCCCTGTTAGGATCACATAGCGAGAGTCGACGGCTTGCATGCCGATCAGACAAGAATGCTCAAATTGGACCGTCATGTCTGGGACCTCTGAACGGTGGTGGAACCCGGTGTTTCTGGTACACCAGAATGTGCCCTGAGTGCACGGAGCGTCGGGTCGTCATGCCGGCGTTTGTGATATGTATTGACTGTGCGATCGTGCACGTCTTGTGTGGTTTTTTATACATACTATTGCAAAAATGCTATGCAGGGATGGAATTCTGCTGCCCCGTGCTAGGGGCAGGGTCGTTAAAATTGTTCAGCTGAATGCTGACCGTTGCCCTGTTTGCCACCGCTTGGTGGGTTGGTTCTTGTAGGTACAGGTGTTGCTGGTTCGAGTGGGACTTAGCGGGCTGAAGCCCAAGCTGCGTTGCTGCCCTCGAAGGCTTTGTTTTGTTTCTTCTAGTTCATGTATGGCCGGCCTGCGTGCTGATGTTTGGAAACCACACTTTTGTTGAGAGAAACTTGTAAGGCCATAAGGCCATTTGCTTTGGGTGTAAACATTCCTATTTTGTTATAGTGGACCGTTCTTGTAACTCTTAAGTTCTAGTTTTCAACTGTGAAGCTTCTGCTAGAATGCTCTGGGTTAGGATGCGTTGGTATTGATATTATTTAGTAACGTCTCCGCCTGTTTGTGGAATATGGTGTAGGGCCCCGGCCGGACCCTCTATTATATTCTTCTTGATGGATAGAGGTGTTACAGTTACCAAACTCCCAATCCCATTAATGTTGTACTGGATCTAACCCTGGAGTATTTTTACTCTTTCTCTCTCTCCATGGGGAAGACGATGTTTCGTCGACCCCGAGAATCTCTTAACACTAGTCAAACCTCCCACTCCTCATCACAACTCTTATGATGAACACATTTCACTTACCAGATCAATATACTAACGTCCCGACTCTCTGGGTTCATTTTGCACCGTACCTTGATTTCTGCAGTTTTACTAAACGCGGACCATCCTAAGCAATATGATGTATACAATGGTAGGTACTCATAATTATCATCCAAATTCACTATATTGTTTATTGTAGGTCTACCATGACATGATTTGCCTAAATCCAGAATTACATAATATTCCTAATTTAATTAACAATTTATTTAATTTTTCTAAGTAATCTAAAAACCCAAGTTTAAACATGAAGTACCCATTTAAGGCATGCAAATGCTCCACAAAACTTAGGATAAATAGAAGATTACTATTTAATAGAAAATCCAAAGTATCCCAATTTTTCAGGAAGGTTTAACCTCTAAACCTAATTTTAAAAAAGAATTTACATTAATAATTTTAAGGAAGCAAGTACTGCCAAAATACTTCCAAAAATTCTGAGAAAATCCATGCATGTATATAATGACCAATAAACACTCTTGGTCAAGTTTCATAGTTTTCCAGTGTACAAAGAACTCTAAACTTAATTTTGAACAATAATACAAATTGGTAAGTTCATGCACTAAGTACAGAAATTATTCATCTAAAAATTGTAATAAAATTTCACCTAGAGCATGTTGACCTAGAATCACTACTGATCAAGTTTCACAATTTTTCAACAACTGTGGAGCTCTGAATTCATTCTTGAACATATTTGTATTTTTAAAAGCTTGTGAACAAGGTGCTGAGAATACACATCTAAAAACTATATTAAAATTCAAGGAGATGTATATTGACATATAACACTCTCTGCCCAATTTTCATAATATCCTATCAAGGAGTGTGATCATAATAATTAGAAGATTATCAAGGGCAATTCCATGTACTATAAAGGAGGTATTAAATACATTGTTCCAAAATTTCAAATAAAATCACCAAAGTGCATTATTGACCCTATGACTATACTACCCAAGTTTCATGGCTTTTGATTAAGTTTTGGTGGCCTTATTTGCATGTCTATGTGTTGTGCCCTAAGCTAGGGTTAGGGTTTTGAGGGGTATACCCATCTCCAAATCCTCTAAGATTTTTACCAGAGGACTTTAGCTACCCTAGTAGCCTCCCAACAAAATTTCAAGTCCATACGAGGGCATTTGACCATATGCTTTTCAAACCCCCAAAGTCCAAACATAGGGTTTGCACTTGGATCCTAAGGCAATTCAAATCCGAACCATGCCATATACCATATGAGGGTGTTATATGTCATGACAAACCAGTGGCCCAAATCCCAACCCTTGTTGAGGTGGTTTGACCAATCAAAGCACAAAGTGCACTTTTGACCTAAATACCCTTATTATGGCAAGGCTAGGGTTTGAAATAATTCAATTCAAATCATCTCCAAATGAGATGAAATTTTATCCAGAGCCTTATGATAACCCCAATGACCACTCGCTAAATTTTTGAAGGGTTTGGAGGTAATTAGGTCCCTTAATAAATTTACCCTAGGGTATTTAAATAATTTAAAAAACTATAGTAAACTTGTCTCCAAAAATTCTCATTTTTTGTCAGGACCTAGGTATAGGTTAGTGGGACTTCCTATCCAAATTTCAATTCATGTGGACAAGAGATGAAGTGGGGGCACTAATTTTAATCTCTTCCTAGCTCAAGGTATAGAACCCACCAAAATGGGTACCCTTGTCAAACCAGTTGTCCAAATTGACTCAAATCAATTTTAAAATAAATTACTCCCATAGGGCTACAAATTATATGTTGACCACTTTTTCTGATTTAGGCTCTATATATTTTTAAAATTATTTACAAGATAACTGAAATGGTGTGACAGATTCATTAAAATGAAATAAACATAATCCTATAGTTTGAACAGTAGCCGCATGCATCTTGACGCAGCTTTGGACGGCATCCCGTCATCGTCCCTGTGCACTAACTGCTAGGATTTATTCCTCTTGGGCAAACTTCACGCCTCTGACACCGGACTCCCGGACACCTCCCTGGCCGGCCACTGCCACCACCACCTCCGTCGAGGTGGTGGTTATCGCCAGGCGGCGGCACAGTCGCCATAGGGGAGGATTCTGGCGATCCCGACAAGTTAATTTTTACGGAAAAACAAGGAGAAAACCTCTCTCGATCGTGCTCAATTGAGGCCGATTCTTTGCCCTAAACATTCCTATGATCTACCCACAGGAAAAGAGGAAGGGGAGGACCTTGTTTGCGGCCTGTGAGCGGGTGGTTTGCTTCCTTGCCATCTTCAGCCGCCGATTTGGGCTTCTCTGCAACTTCTACACCAACACCACTAAAACTGAAATGTAATCGTGGAAAAATCTTGCCCTTGCCGTGGTGAAGGTTTCTAATGAAGGAAGTGGGGAGAGGTGGTGAAAGTGGAAAGTTGTCAACCTAAATCACCTAGAGGGGGGTGAATAGGTGAATTTTGCGTTTGTTTGCGGAATAAAAATTTTAGAGATCTAGCACACACAATCAAGCAATCACAGAAGGACACAAAAGATTTATAGTGGTTCCCCGTCCTTGGGTACATCCACTTTACCTCACCGCTCTAGCAAATCACTAGATCCGGCTACTCCACTATCTCGGATTGCAAACCAATCCTACGCCTCGGAACCACGTTCCTACAAACTCCATCCAAATGGATCTACAATCGGAAGAGGAACTATTCCTACAACTCGGAGAACCACACTCCTACACTCGGAGATTAATCTCCTACAAGGTTTACAAAAGATATGAAAAATATAAGCACAAAATATCTAAGATCTGCAAGAAATATATCTTTAGGTCTTCTTCTTGAAGTTGCGGCCCTTTTCAGATTTGTGGAAGAAACCTTGTAGATTGACCTGAGAAATTCTTGAATCTACCGGATGAAGAAGAAGAGAACCTTTCTTGAACCAGCAGATCTTCTTAGATCGATGATGCAAATTGCTTCTAACAGTCGAAGAGATGAAGTTCGATCAGAACGAGAGCGTCGGCGACGTCTTTAGGTCGTCGGGCTTGAGAGAAATGCGGCCGAACCAGCGATTTAGGAAAGTACGAAATCGCTCAATCAATCTCTTAATCCTTCTTAGGGTTATGTCTTAGTGACAAGACATTATATAGGATGTCTCTAACGGTTGGAATTATCATAAATGATGACACGTGGACCAATCCTGTCGGGTTGAATTAAATTTTGGCCGATCTGGACTTAGAGAATATTTCTGGAAAAAGAAGAACTTAGTTCTCGAGAAGTTGAGATAGTTCTCGAGAACTATGTACTAAGCTTTTGAAAACTATGGCTGCATCTCGATCACTGATCTCCTTGAAATAGCCTTGGACTTCTTGAGAATATGGGATTATAGTTCTCGAGAGCTAAATTGACTTTTCGAGAACTTGACAGAAAACTTTTCGAGAACAAAAACTTCTCGAAAACTTATATAGCACTTCTCGAGAACTTTACTTATAGTCAACTTATAAAGAAATAGCTGAACTTAATACTTCTCGAGAACTTTGTCAAGTAGTTCTCGAGAACATTATCGACCTCTCGAGAACTTATGGAATAGTTCTAGAGAACTTGATTTGAGTCCAATTCCTGAAGAGAAAGCAGAACTTTTTGAGACCCAAGGAGTACTTCTCGAGAACTTCTATAGTTGTTCTCGAGAACTTTATTAACCTCTCAAAAACTTCAACTTAGAGAAATTCTTGAACTGTCCTGACTTCTCGAGAAGTAGAGTCTGAGCCTCTCGAGAACTATGTCATACTTCTCGAGAACTCTGAGAGAACTTCTCGAGATATGGACTTAGAGATTGTTTTAAGAACTTCATGTAAGATTTCCTTCTGGACTTGTCTCCATCTTTTGCTCATAAGCTTGAATATGAAGTGTATACCAATTGAGAGGCTACACATGAGTCAAAACTTTGGATCACCCAGTGAGGGATTACATTGAGTGGTCCTATGTTCCTGACCCACTGTAGATTGACATTGGTCTACACTTATAACTGAGGATCTGCAAACATACACTAGAACACAGATGTCAAATACAACTTAATTCATCTTAGTTTAAAGAGTGACTTCATGCAAATCTGGGTTATTGTGGAGACAATACCCAACAATCTTTCCCTATTTGTAGAAGTCAGAACCCTTTATACTAAGGTGAATTATTATAACAAAAAAAAACAAAGCATGAAAGAAGAAGGTAAGAGCAGTAAAAGCAAAGAAAGAAAAATTAGAAATTGTAATTAAGCAAAACTAGGAAATGTTATATATATCAAAAATCTTTTAGGGTTTTAATCAACATTCATTTCCTTTTCAGTTCTCAACACAACAACCATCAAGAATCATCTTTGTTCTGTTGTTGCTTGTCTTGTTTAGCCTGTTGTCTTCTTTGGTAGCTGAAGGGTTTGGGATAGTATCTGGGAGGTTTTGGAGGAGCTTTAGGATTGTTTTTACCATATTCTCTGTCATGTAGTCTCCTTTTAGTCATTGACTTCTCATATAACTCCCATTCCGAAGAGCTGTAGTGCAGGCTTCTTTTCTCATTCAGATCCAGTACAAGTTTCAATGTATCAAGAATTAAAGATTTTGAGGTTGGGCTCCATACTTCAGCAAACTCTTGAGCTTTTCACTTTTCTGCTTTAGGCTGAGGAACTGATCTACTGGCAGAGTGTCCCTCCCCATACTTCCTTTTCTTTGGGATATGAATCTCTGGTAGATCTTCTGGTATCACATCATCCCAGACATTAGAGTAAGAAGCTGGAGGAGGTTCCTGGTCTTCTGGCCTAGGAGAGAAAGTGGGATATTGAGGTTGAGGCACTTGGGGTTGAGACACTTGGCTAGATGTACCTTCAGCAAGAGGATTTAGATGGTGAGGGATCACATTTTGGTCTGCCTGAAAATCTGGGAATATCTGGTTGTGCATCCATACAGCTATATCATAAGTATGGAATTTTACAGATTGAATTTGTTCTAGAACAACCTTATTGATCTCAGTAACTTTTGCAGTCCACAGAGATTTGGCTTAATTATTAAGCTTTTCAACTTGGGCTTTGACAATGTCCTCCCCCTTTCTGATTTCTACAGATAGGGTAGCTATGGCATCCTCCTTGAAGGTTCCAACCTCATTGCATACCATCATTACATTTTCTTCAGCTCGTTTGTCCAGTTGTATCTGATTATTTACAAGAGTGACTGATTGGTCCATTACTTGTCCAATACTGTTGATTGTATGATCTAAGGCCTTCCCTCCTATTTTGAATAATTATTTGAGCTGGTCAGTGTTGACTTGAATTTCAGCAAAACCTCTGCTCATCTCTTATTCCAAAGCAATGACTTGTTTTTGAATGTTCTGAAGGGATTCATCAAAGTGTTTTCTTTGGGCAGAGAGCATTTCTTCTATGTTGGAGAGAATATTTGTGTTCACCATAACAGCAGCAGCAGTACTAGGAGCATGAGAGATGGAAACATTCTGAGCTGGAGGGGCATCTGATAAGGAAGTAGAGGCAGGATCACTGGTAGGAGAAGCTGGAGGTGGAGGGGCTTGCCATGGAGGCAGTTCTTCTAGAACAACAGATCTCTTAGCTCTTACAGTGCGAAAGACTGTATCACCCTCCACATCAATGAATCTTGGAAGGTTGAAGTCTAGTGTCCTGAAAGGGGGTTCTACCTCCTCAGGAGCTTGCTCATCCTCTTCAGATGACAGGACTGTCTCTAGAGGAGTGGATACTTGTCTTGGGGATTGAGGAGGAGTAGGAGTACCTTGATGTGAAGGTAGGGGGGATGGAGTATCTCTGGGTAGTTCAGCAGAAACATCTTTTGGAAGAGGAGGAAGAGGGTCCTCAGATGAGAGTTCCTCTATCATTTTATCTATAGCTTCATCTGTATCCTTGAGTACCTCTTGAGCTGGTAAATCTGACTGGGTAGATATTGGAGAAGACTCCCTGGGACTCCTGAGTGGAGTAGGAATCCTAAAGGCTGAGGTAGAAGGTGTAGGCTCCCCCTCTGTTGCTACATCAGATGGTGCATCAGCATGATGTGGAGGTGGAGAAAGTTATAAAGTTCTCGAGAACAGCCCCAGACTCCTGAGTTTTCGAGAAGTTAGAAAGTTCTCGAGAACTGGGGTCCAGAGTTTTCGAGAGAGAGAATGACTTTTCGAAAACTAGTCTCCAGAGTTCTCGAGAGAGAAACAGACTTCTCGAGAACTAGTTCTCGAGAACTTACAATGAACTTTTCGAGAAGTTTAAGTATTTCTCGAGAACTTAAGATACTTTTCGAGAGAAATTTTCTGCCTCTCGAGAAGTGGACTTCGGTTTTCGAGAAATGACTTCTACTTTTCTAGAAGTTTAAGTAGGTTTTCGAGAACTGCCTTCCACTTGGTAAAATCTGACCTTTTAGAAGTATCCTCGATTCTTGAGCCTTTGAACTGATCACTTTGGTTTAATTCTCCTTGTTCAGCAACCCAAGTTCAGTTTTGAAGAAATTGAACTTGGTCTCGTCCAGCGGCTTAGTGAAGATATCTGCAACCTGCTGATCTGTAGGCACATACTTCAGATCTACTTCCCCTTGATCCACATGCTCCCGGATAAAGTGGTATCGCAGCTTGATGTGTTTAGTCTGGATATGTGTGACTGGATTGTTTGCGATTGCGATAGCGCTGGAGGAGTCACAGAACAAAGGAATGTCCTTGATCTTCATGTTGTAATCCTCCAACTGGTGCTTTAGCCAAAGCAACTATGCATAACAACTACCAGAAGAAATATATTCTAACTCGGCCGTTGAGATTACGACACAGTTTTGCTTCTTGCTGCTCCATGAGATGAGTCTTCTTCTTAGGAACTGATACGCCCCTGATGTGCTTTTCCTGTCATCTTTGCTTCCTACAAAGTCTGTATCTGAAAAACAAATTAGTTATCTGTCATTGCTTCTTGGGTACCATAAGCAAAGATTTAGTGTACCTTTAAGGTATTTCAAGATCCTCTTTGCAGCAGCATAATGAGATTCCTTACAGTTCACTTGGAATCTAGCACAGACACATGTATAGAACATTATGTCTGGTCTACTGGCAGTAAGGTAGAGCAAGGATCCAACTATACTACTATACTTGGTTTCATCGAAAGGTTTCCCTTTCTGATCCTTGTCCAGAGACATAGCTGAGGCCATTAGAGTCCTCATAGAGGTTGCACTCTCCATTCCGAATTTCTTAAGCAACTCCTTGGTGAACTTGGTCTGAGAGATGAGATCCCATCTTCAGATTGTTTCACCTGAAGTCCTAAGAAATACTTCAGCTCTCCCATACTGCTCATTTCGAACTTCCCTTGCATGAGTTTGGAAAACTTTTTGCAGAGGTTGTCGTCAGTAGAGCCAAAAATAATGTCATCGACATAGATTTGCACTAGCAGAATCTTGCCTTTAATTTCCCTAAGAAACAATGTCTTGTCTATCTTTCTCCTCTAAAATTTATTCTCGAGGAGAAAGCTAGACAGCGTTTCGTACCAAGCCCGAGGGGCTTGTTTCAAATCGTACAATGCCTTCGATAGTAAATAAACATATTCAGGATGATTAGGATCAACAAAACCTGGGGGTTGTTCCACATACACTTCTTCCTTTATGTCACCATTCAGGAATTTGGACTTCACATCCATTTGGTAGACGGTGAAGCCCTTCAGTACAGCGTAGGCTAGAAACAATCTGATGGCCTCCAGCCTTGCCACTGGAGCGTAGGTCTGGTCAAAGTCGATCCCTTCTTCTTGACGATATCCTTTAGCAACCAGTCTGGCCTTGTTCTTTATGATCGTCCCATCCTCGTCCATCTTGTTCCTATAGACCCACTTTGTTCCGATGACGTTTTTATCTTTAGGTCTGGGAACAAATGTCCACACCTTGCAGCGCTTGAACTTATTCAGTTCTTCTTCCATGGCCAAGATCCATGATGCGTCTGCGTTTGCTTCTTCAAACTTCTTTGGTTCAACCTGCGAGAGGAAACTTAGATAAAGATTATCGTTAGCTGTACCTTGACGAGTTCTGACACCAACTCAAGGATCTCCTATTATTTGGTCCATAGGGTGATCCTTTAGGTGTCTGAGCTCAGGATCTCTGGTATCTGGAAGTTCTTCAGCCATTGGTGTGACTTCATCAGCTTGGACAATCTCCTCATCTTGATCTACTACCTCTTCAATAGGGTTTAGAGAGGTGATCTCGATGAACTGTTCATCTCTACCTTTGGTGGGTTCATCCAAGTTGATTTCCTTAATTTTTGTACCTGTAGCTTCAACACGCATGCTAGACGATTCGCTTTGCAGCAAGCTCGTCTCATCAAATACAATATGTATCGATTCTTCAACGACCAGAGTTTTTCTATTAAAAATCTTATATGCCTTACTATGGCTGCTATATCCTACAAAAATACCTTCAAAACATTTCTCACTAAACTTGCTAGTATGATACTTACCGTTGTTAAGCACGAAGCATTTACAGCCAAAAATTCTAAAATGTGAAACTGTTGGTTTCCTGCCTTTTAGAAGTTCATAAGGTGTCGTATCATGATTCTTGTTTATGAGGGCTCGATTTTGCACGTGACATGCAGTATTGACTGCTTCAGCCCAGAAGTACTCTGGTAATGAAGCATAACTTAGCATGGTCCTGCAGGCCTCTATGAGTGTTCTGTTCCTTCTCTCGGCTACTCCATTTTGCTGTGGAGTACGGGGAGAGGAAAACTCATGAAAGATACATAAGCTTTCATAGAATTCTGTCATGGCCCCAGATTTGAACTCCGTTCCATTATCACTTCTGATTTTGACTACGGAACAGTTGTATTCATTTTGGATTTGCCTGACAAACTTAGTAAAGATATCGAAGGTATCTGACTTGTGTTTCAGAAAAAACACCCATACAAAACGCGAGTAGTCATCAACAACAACCAACGTATAATCCTTACCTCCTAAGCTTCTAACTTGCAGTGGACCGAACAAGTCCATATGTAGTAGGTGTAAACACCTATTAGAGTTTTTTCCTATAGTGCTTTTAAAGGTAGCCCTTGTTTGCTTGCCTTTTATGCATGCTTAACAAGGTCTCTCTTTGACATGCTTGACATTTGGGGCATCACGCACTAAGTTCTAGGAGAATAATTTATTAATAGTTTTAAAATTAATATGTGCTAGCCTCTTGTGTCATTGGTCAACAAGAGATACACTATCTTTAGCCAAAAGACACACTGGTGTAGAAGAATCTATACAAATGAAATTTAAGCAAAATACATTCCTGCTTCGAGTACCTGATAGAATTGTTTCCATATTGTCAACAGATTTTATCAAGCACTTGTCGGCGTGGAATTCAACCATGTATCCTTTGTCGCATAGTTTGCTTATGCTGATGAGATTGTGTTCCAATCCTTCAACATAGGCTACATCGAAAAAAAAATACGTTACCGTTAGTAATCATACTGTAGCCTTTGGTAATTCCTCGGTCTGAACCTCCAAAGATGACCTTTGGTCCGTTCAACACCGGTGAAAAGTTCTGGAGTAGGCTCCTCTTCCCGGTCATATGCCGAGAACATCAACTGTCCAAGTACCAGATTGGCATTTTGGTGGCCTTTGGACATACCTGCAATCATAATTATTTTGCCTTAGGAACCCAAACATATTTGGTTCCTTGGTCTCGGGTTAGATTGCTCCCCCTACAAGCGTTAGCAATCCGAGTGGTCAATCTCATGTTGCTAATGTGAGGGGTGGCAAGCTTCCAGGTATTAAACCAACAATCGATGGTAAAATGACAAGTTCTGTCACAGCACCAACAGTCGAACCTATTGTATCTTTGCCTTGTGTACTCTTGCTTGATCCTCTGAGGTGATGGTCTTGCAGGAATGACATTCTTGGAGGAAGAAGCTTCATGCAGATGACAATCACATGATTTCTTCTCCTTTAGAGGCATTTCAGCAATAGGCTTTACTTTCGGTGGTTTCTCGAAGTTGTGACCATGAACATAAGGACCATAGCCCTGAAGAATCACTTCCTTATAAGATGCCTTAAAGACACTCTCACCAAAGTTCTGAGGGCGAGTCCATCCTTGGTACTGAGACTTAGGCTCTACATGGGTAGGCCTGGTCAAGTGACCATAGGATGAGTCTAGATCAAACTTGTTTGATGGGAAGATCACTTTCTTGAACACAGTCTGATCTAGAGGGGCTTTCCCTCTTTCCTTGGCCAAGGCCTTCTTGGCTTCCTTATTCTTCCATTGAGCCTTGTTCCTCTTAGAAGATTTACTAGGAGCGGCAACATGGCCTAGTCCTGCTCATTGAGCCTTTGCTGAGAATTCAGCAACGAGTTAAAGAACTGTTTTAGGCTTAGAGAAACTTTCAACTAGTTTCTTCTCAGCCTCGAGTTGTTTTTCCAACTCCTTGATGATTTTATCTTTAAGGTCGAGGTGCTTGAGAGCCTAATTGTATTCTCCACTAGCAAGATTGAAGTTCTCCTGAAGAGTGTTAGTCTTAGCGACTTCTTCTCTCAGGCTGCTCTCAGAAGCCTTTAGAGACTTAATCTCTTTGGCCTGAGTTTTCACAACTCGATGACATTTGTCGTAAGTTATGATCAACTCCTTGTACTGGGCCATAAGTTCCGACTCATCGTCAAAAGAGCTATCCTCATGTTCATGCTTAGAACATTCAGATTCAGTGAGAGGAGTATGATTGTTTACCTCTCCAGTAAACTGGGGCTCTTGTTCGTTATCAGATTGGGTCCTGAGGCCAAAGTAGGCTTCCTCTTCTTCACCCGACTCAGATGAGTCGGAGTCACTGAGAGTTTTGCCCTTCTTGGCCAACAGGCTCTTCTCAGTTCTCTTCTTATGGTATGAGGACTTCTTTTCCTCTCTTCTGCCACCTTCCTTCTTCTTGTGGGGGCAGTCAGCTATGACGTGACCTGGTTTGTTGCAACAGTAGCAAATGATGCCAGTAGAAATCTGTTTGTTCTATTTAGAATTATACCTGTCATAGCTACCTGATCCTTTCTTTCGTTGATCACTATCGTGTCATGATCTTCTGTATGAGGCATCCTTGCCTCTCCACTACTTCTTCTTGTTCAAGAATTTCTTGAACTGTCGTGAGAGTATTGAGAACTCTCCATCAGATAGTTCTGACCATGAGGAGCTTGGCTCGGAGCTTTCCTCTTCACTGACTTCTTGAGCTGGTGCTGGTGGGGTAGCTTTACCCTTCCTTGAACTGTCAGCCTTTAATGCAGTAGACTTCTCTTTCAAGGAGAAGCGACTTTTCTCTTCTTCAGCTTTTCTGGAGTTTATTTGCATTTCATAGGACATCAGCTTCTCAAAAAGATTCTGTGAGTCTGTATCAGCTAGTCTCCCAAACTCCCAAATGGCATAGACTTTGTTGTCCCATTCCTTGGTGAGAGACCTCAGAAACTTATCGTTCAGCTCTCCATTGGTGAAGACTCTGCCATACACTCTTAGGCCATTCACTATCTTGATGAAATTCTCAAAGGTGTCTGCAATGGTCTCCTTTGGTCCTTGCCTGAAGGCTTCATATTTCTGGTTCAGAAGGGTCCTTCTATCATCCCTCACTTCTTTAGTGCCTTCTATAAGTGTAACTAGAGATTGCCACATCTCCTTAGCTGATTGGCAGTGAATCAGATTTTGCAAAATTGAGTCATCGACTGCACTTGCTATAATATTTTTAGCCTTTTTGTCCAAAGAGACAAGTGCAATCTCGTCCTTATCCAGATCCATCAATTTCTTAGGGACCTTTTTGGTTGGATCTATGGTGGAGTTGGTCATAGGAACATAGGGACCTTCTTCAACAATCATGAATATCCGGGGGTCCACAGCTTCCATGAAAATTTTAATTCTTTCTTTCCACATAGGAAAATTATTTTTTGTGCACAGGGGAAGCTTGGCGAAATCTTTGACTCTGTCCATTGCAAGATTGATGAGTAACAACTTTCAGAAATAGGAACTTGATCAAGGTGTTAACCATTTAACGATCAACCTCCCTCTGATACCAATTGAAAGTGGAATGTTGTCAACCTAAATCACCTAGAGGGGGGTGAATAGTTGAATTGTGCGTTTGTTTGCGGAATAAAAATTTTAGAGATCTAGCACACGCAATCAAGCAATCACAGAAGGACACAAAAGATTTATAGTGGTTCCCTGTCCTTGGGTACGTCCACTTTACCTCAGCGTTCTAGCAAATCACTAGATCCGACTACTCCACTATCTCGGATTGCAAACCAATCCTACGCCTCGGAACCACGTTCCTACAAACTCGATCTAAATGGATCTACACTCGGAAGATGAACTATTCCTACAACTCGGAGAACCACGCTCCTACACTCGGAGATTAATCTCCTACAAGTTTTACAAAAGATATGAAAAATATAAGCACAAAATATCTCAGATCTGCAAGAAATATATCTTTAGGTCTTCTTCTTGAAGTTGCGGCCCTTTTCAGATTTGTGGAAGAAACCTTGTAGATTGACCTGAGAAATTCTTGAATCTACCAGATGAAGAAGAACAGAACCTTTATTGAACCAGTAGATCTTCTTAGATCGATGATGTAAATTGCTTCTAACAGTCGAAGAGATGAAGATCGATTAGAACGAGAGCGTCGGCGGCGGCTTTAGGTCATCGGGCTTGAGAGAAATGCGGTCGAACCAGCGATTTAGGAAAGTACGGAATCGCTCAATCAATCTCTTAATCCTTCTTAGGGTTATGTATTAGTGACAAGACATTATATAGGATGTCTCTAACAGTTGGAATTATCATAAATGATGACACGTGGACCATCCTGTCGGGTTGAATTAAATTCCGGCCGATCTGGACTTAGAGAAAATTTCTTGAAAAAGATGAACTTAGTTCTCGAGAAGTTGAGATAATTCTTGAGAACTATGTACTAAGCTTTTGAAAACTATGGCTGCATCTCGATCACTGATCTCCTTGAAATAGCCTTGGACTTCTCGAGAACACGGGATTATAGTTCTCAAAAGCTAAATCGACTTTTCGAGAACATGACAGAAAACTTTTCGAGAACAAAAACTTCTCGAAAACTTATATAGCACTTCTCGAGAACTTTACTTAGAGTCAACTTCTAAAGAAATACCTGAACTGAATACTTCTCGAGAACTTTGTCAAGTAGTTCTCGAGAACATTATCGACCTCTCGAGAACTTATGGAATAGTTCTCGAGAACTTGATTTGAGTCCAATTCCTGAAGAGAAAGCAGAACTTTTCGAGAGCCAAGGAGTACTTCTCGAGAACTTTTATAGTAGTTCTCGAGAACTTTATTAACCTCTCGAAAACTTCAACTTAGAGAAATTCTTGAACTGTCCTGACTTCTCGAGAAGTAGAGTCTTAGCATCTCGAGAACTATGTCATACTTCTCGAGAACTCTTAGAGAACTTCTCGAGATATGGACTTAGAGATTTTTTCAAGAACTTCATGTAAGATTTCCTTCTAGACTTGTCTCCATCTTTTGCTCCAAAGTTTGAATATGAAGTGTATCCCAATTGAGAGGCTATACATGAGTCAACACTTTGGATCACCCAGTGAGGGATTACACTGAGTGGTCCTGTGTTCCTGACCCACTGTAGATTTACATTGGTCTACACTTAGAACTGAGGATCTGCAAACATACACTAGAACACAAATGTCAAATACAACTTAATTCATCATAGTTCAAACGGTGACTTCATGCAAATCTGGGTTATTGTGGAGACAATACCCAACAGGTGGCTTGTAACTCCCCAATTCATCAAAGCACCATTAATGACCATAAGGGTGAAATTTTGGTTTCACGCATATTGAGGGGCTGAGCCACCCCACTGGTCGGCCATCTACTGTAAACTTCTTACCTGCCTCCAAGGAGTTAAAGCCCCATAAAAGGGAGGGGTTATGGAGCCTCCATGACCATGATGGCCATTAAGCTATTACTTTCTCTCTCCTCCAAATTAGGGTAACTTCATCTCTATCTTTCCTAGTCACCACATTCTTAATTTGGTGGGCCCAAAACGTGTCTCTCCACCTCCTAGACCAATGGGCCACACTAGTTTGGGCTTAGCCCACTTGGATTGGGCTTGAGCTAGCCATTTATGCTAGTTTGACCACTTTGATCCATCAGTTGACTTTGGTCAAATTAGCTACTAGGGTTGACCCCAATGGGTCCTTGGTGACCCATGGACCTCACTTAAGGTTTAGGAACACTTAGGTAGGGTAGGTTGGGCATCTTAGAGGTCACCTGCCCCTTCATTAGGGCACTTTGACATTTTAGGGTTAAGGTTGACTTGGGTCAACTTAGCCTCTTTGGTTGACTCCAAGTGGTCCCAGGTGACCCTATGGACTACCCAAGGTGTTAAGGGTGTTGTGGTAGGGTTATGGGGTCAAGTTGAAGCCCTAAAGTCAGACTTTAGGTCTGATGTTGAGGATGTGCTAGAAGCAGACCAAGGTGATTTCCACCTTGGGCCTTGCCCACTCTATATAGAGCTTCTGATGATTTTGTCATGACCTAGTCATGACAAAACAGAGACCTAAGGATCTAGTTGTTTGAGGGATGTTATAGGAAGCCGCGTCAATAATTTGACCCATCTGAAAATTAAGGGTAATATAAAAAATTTGTACCTACAATAATGTTGGCAGCGCTTGGTGCAGGCACCTGCGGAGGAATTCCTTAAACCGTTCCCAAGTCTCATTTAGAGACTCCGGATCATTCTGTACAAACGAAGAAATGTCCGCCCATAAATTTGTAGTTTTTTCGGGCAGAAAGTACTTCGTTAGGAAGCGCTCCGCCAACTCAGCCCAGGTGGTGATACATCCTCGCGGGAGGGAATTCAACCACGCCTTAGCTTTAGATTTAAGGGAAAAAGGAAATAGGCACAAGCGAATGGCATCATCAGTGATGTCATTAATCTTGAAGGTGTCGCATGTAAGACCCCATTTTTTTTCTTTTTAAACATTGGGGTCTTAGACCCAGAATCGCCGCTTTGCGGTGACACCTTCACGCCCGGGAAGGTCATTACTACAAAATGTCGATCCTGCCGGCCGATTAGATCACAACAGTAGCAAAGTAGAGTAAACACAAGTCCACAGAAAATCATATATCAGAGAAAATAGTCTCCACGAAGGGAGTGTCCACAGATATAATACAGTAAGAAAAGTACTGAAACGAGGTCTTATGCCCGGTACATCAAAATCCTCACTACATAGTTACTTATCACGAAAGCAAAACGGAACACTACTAAAGATCGGGACTCAAAGGTCCAAGCTATCTGTACTCCGGTGCTAAACTGCCCCATATCTAAGTATGTCGACCTCCGGGGCTGCTCCTCCATGCTAGGCTCCACGATCCCCTAAATGATGTGATTCGAAAATTACTAGTCTAGAAGACTAAGCCCTATCATCCCTCACCCCTTCCCCCGTGGCTCCTAGGCACCGAGTGGGGAGAAAGAAAGGAGAGGACATGATAGTGGAGAATAGCAAATGCAGGTGACGGTGGAATCTAGACTAGCAGTATATATATGTTGGGTTTCTCTATGTGGTTGGCACAACACTTGTGCACGCAGCGGAATAATAAAATCTAGAACAACCCAAAAGAGATTGGATCGGGCCATGAATGTTGAATCAAGAAGTTAACAAAAATTAGGCAAAAATTACCTCTTCGGTGTTGAGTCACAACTCAATGAAGATGCTCCAAATGTGATTCCTTGTTGGTGGCGAGTTCCACGTAGAATAATATCTACGTCTCTGCAGAAATCCACACGAGCGGGAGAACACCAAGCTTCCGTCACACGGATGATCGGAAAGAGATTGACCGCACCTTACACTTCCACGGACTGCTAGGTCCGCTCCAGGAAGCGCAGCACCGGCGACTATCGTCGGAGAGGAGGAGGTCCCAAAGCGAATGCGGCGGCGGAACGCTTCCGGCCGGCGGGATTCGAGAATCGGCGGGGCGAACGAGAACGGCGGAGCAGGCCCGTTAGTTTCGATTCGGTCAAAGGAAAAACCCGATCAATCCGATTTACTGTGTCTATTCCCAAAACCCTAAGAGTCTATTTATACTCAAGCATAAATAAACCTAGGCAAAATCGCTATCCGCAGACCTCTGCAAAATAGGGTTTCAGAATCGATCGGCGAGAATCACCTAAAGATTCGGCGAGAATCAGTCGGCGAGAATCACCTCAAGATTCGGCGAGAATCAGTCGACGAGAATCAGTCCGCAAAAACGGCGTTGAGAGCGTTGAGTCATACTCAACGATTCTCGACGAATTTTCCTTGGCGTTGAGAGCGTTGAGTCATACTC
Organism: Platanthera zijinensis; assembly: GCA_039513925.1. Taxonomy (NCBI): domain Eukaryota; kingdom Viridiplantae; phylum Streptophyta; class Magnoliopsida; order Asparagales; family Orchidaceae; genus Platanthera; species Platanthera zijinensis. The sequence continues at coordinate 58,839,031 of CM077094.1, read as the reverse complement.
AACGATTCTCGACGAATCTGCCTTGGCATTAAGAGCATTGAGTCATACTCAATGATTCTCGACGAATCTGCCTTGGCGTTGAGAGCGTTGAGTCATACTCAACGATTCTCGACGAATCTTCCTTGGCCTTTAAAGCGTTGAGTCATACTCAACGATTCTCGATGACTCTCATCGAATTTTCCTTAGTCTCTAAGAACCTTCTCTGGCAACGTTTGCCCAACCCCATTCTGTGTGGTGATTGGTAACCCTTACCAACACAGTCGATCTTCCAACTTCTCCACTTGCTCTTATGTGCGACCCTGCAGGCTCATATCGCGTTTGCAGTGAGATTACATGTTTAACCACTTCTATATCACCATGGTAACTCCAACAATATATAGCAATAATAAAAGTAAGAAAAGCTACTCAAGAATAAGTAACCTTAACTTATGTGAAAGCACATAAGCCAAGGGATCTTTTGCAATGCTCCTATCATATAAAAAGTCTCATACCAATTTATACGATAGGGTGTCGGTTTTCTAGCAAGTATACATATAAATCTATTGAATAAAACCTTAACTTATAAGCATGCTTGCGCGAACTAATAAACCAAGGGGTTGTTTAGTAGAGCCTATTGTATAAAGCATCTCATACCACTTTATACAATAGGTGACATGGTTAAATGCAATGTTTATACTAGACATGCAATTATGCCATGATGTGAACATGCAAGTGCAACTCACCCACTCGACTCTATGCGCACAGACCTTTAGTTCCCTAGTTTTGAGTTAGCTAAACTCTCAGGAGCCTCTCGTCGTGGCCAATGGAGATAGTGGGTTGGGCCTCTCCACTCCTAGACTGGTAATCACACTACCAAGCCTAGCCCCTCTCATACATTTTCGTACTATTCTTAGCAAACCAACTAGTCTCCTCGAGTCAATGTACCGACGACAGAGTGATTGATCATCCAATAATGAGGACCCACAACTGTTATGCACATGAGAGCTTGTATATTATACCATACTTAAATCTCCGAGCCTCCAGCTCACCAAACCATCAAGTATAAAACTATTCCCCGAGCATACAGCTCCCTAGACTACCAAATCGATTCCAAGTCCATTTAACTCTACCAGTAAGCCCATCAACCATGGGTCTATGCTATCCATTCATTACCATTTTGCATCACTACGTGTATAAGTATGAGTGTAAAGTCGAGGTATTACTGAGGTTACCCTTATCCATATTATCCCTAAGGTTTACATTAGCCCAGGACTGCCCAAGGCATACCCCGTGAAGGGTTCTTGAGGGCACTAGGAACTACGATGGGCTGAAGCCTTAAGCTCCCTTTAGCAAGGCACTTAATATTATTGATTTCTACCCATGACCAATCCTCTCTTTTATTTCAGTGTGACTCCACTAAGTGTGTTTAAGCTCTCCGAGCTAGCTTATTTAAGTTCTATGTACTATATGCGGACCGTACTAAGCTACATGGTGCTCCCACTAGGGGGTACTCCATTTACTCATCCAACAGATCCATAACAATTTTTGGGAGACTGCCATCACCTATTTAGACTAACTTTAGAGTTTCCTAATTTTCCTAATTATTTGGGCATTTAATCTAATTAACCTAAGACTCTGAATGCCCTACTTTGAACATGAAATTCACTTTTAAATCAGAAACAAATCACCACAAAATTATGATAAATACTAGGTAATATTTCTACAGCAAATCCAAGGTCTAAGAATTTTAAGAATTATTTAAGCCCCAAATCCACAATTTAGAACATAAAGTCAATATTACCATTTTAAGAAGCAAAGGCCAGCAATATTGTTCTAAAAATTATAATAAAAATCCAGTAATTCCATCATGGACTAAAACTTATGAAAAAATTCCAGAGCCAACATAATGACATAAAACACTCACTGACCAAGTTTCATAATTTTTGTAGCAATATTGCGCTCTATATATATTTTGATCAGAAATCCACAATTCATAATGTATGAAAGAAGTACTTAAAATAATCATCTAAAAATTCCAATAAAAATACAGAGGGGACTAACATGATGTAAAACTTACAAATACTAAAATTCATAACTTTTCAGTGGACAGAAATATCATAACAAGCAAAATAAACTTAAGGACACAACTAAGGTTATTAAGGAAGTACTGATTTTATTAGCCCAAAAATTCCACCAAAATTATTTTAGGACTCTTTTTATCAGAGAAATACCCTTCCCAAGTTTCAAGTTATTGTGAGGTGTTTTGATTGCTTAAACCCCACTATTGGGCTTTGTGCCCTAAACTAGGATTAGGGATTTGAGGGGGTTAAAGGCTTCCAATTTCAATAAAACTACAACTAGAGGACCATAGCCACCCTATGATCCCTTTCACCAAGTCTCAAGTCATTCCAAGGTCATTTGACCCCATGACCTTCAAACCCTAAAAATCTCCAAAAAAGGAGCCTACCCTAGGGTTCTATGGCTACCCTACCCCAAAGCACCCCAAATCCCATTGGAGGGTGTTACATGCCATATAAAATCATTGGACAAAATATCAGCCTCTGTTGAGGGGATTTGACCACTCAAACACCAAAAAGAGCACTTTGACCAAAATACGTACCCTTATTATGACAAGGCTAAGGTTTGCAAAATTCCAAACTAAATCATCACCAAATGAGATTAAATTTTAACTAGAGCCTTATACTGACCCCAAGAACCACTCACCAAATTTGGGAGCCATTGGAGGTAATTAGGCCCCTTAATTTATTTAATCATGGTTTATTAAATAATTACAAAAACTATAGAAAACTGTTATCCAAAAATTCCTATTTTTGGACATTTTCTAGGTATAGGTAAGAGTGACCCCATCCAAAATTTCAAGTCATTTGGATGGCTGGATTGGTGGGGGCACTCAAACCAAGTTCTGGTCAAGCCTATGTATAGACCCCACCAAAATGGGTGTTGTGGCCAAACCACATAGCCAAATGGGTTCAAAAAAATTTTAAAATAAACTAGACTTCATGGGATACAATTATTATATTGGCCATATTTTCTGTAGGAGGGCCTAAGTATTTTTAATATATAATTTAAAAGAGTCCAGTAAACAGGACAGAAATTTCAGAATTTAATAAACAAGATCCGGCACGAATCTTTGAGCAGATCTAACGCCTCCTGGTCATCTTCTTCCTCCAGCCAAGGGCTGTGATAAGCCCGACCTGGAGCGTATTCCGACCCTTTTTCCAGGCCACCCAGCCACCTCCCTGGTCGGCCACCACCGCCACAACCTTTGTTAAGGTAGGAGCTATCGCCGGGTGGCGGCACGGCCGCCAGAGGGGCGGTTTCCGGCGAACCCGAGTGGTATAAAAACCATGAAAAATCTGAAATTTTGCTCACACGATCCGGCTCATTTGAGACTGATTTCTCTCCTATTTGAATCCTAAGTTCTATCCATAGAAGAAGGAGTAGAGGAGGACCTTTAACCGTGCTTGCCGATGGGTTTGGTGGTGGTGCGCCATTGCCGGATTTTGGAGCTTTGGGTATGTTACTACCATGCAATGGGAGGGCTCGATTCCTTCAGGAAAAATGTGGAAACTCCTCCGCTCTGCCTAGTGAAGCTTTTAAAGTCATCAAATGGGGGAGGGGAAGGGACTAGGCTTCAAAGCCATTTATGGCCATGAAGGAGAAATTTTGGCCACCCCATATCGCTTGCATTCAGCCACCTAGAGGCTGGATAAAACCCTTGGTCTCCTATAACTAATGAGGGGAAGATGAATCAAGACATTAGGGATGAAGGGAGGAGGACCCTTGGCCTTCCAAAGCCATTAATGGCTCTCTTTAAACCACTTTCTCTCTCTAAAAATACATGAAACTCTCATTTTCTCTCTCCTAGTTACTATGAACGAATTTGCTCATCTCTGTAGCCTATTGGCAGCCCATAAAATCATTATTAATAATTAGGATGGGGTTAGCCCAAGTGAGGGAAATGGGCTTGAGCTTGAGTTAGCCCATTTGAGCTAAGTTTGATATAACTTAGACTATGGTTAACCTTGGTCAATTTGACCTTTTGAGTTACTCTCAATGTGTCCTTGGTGACCCATTGGACTCCCCTAAGGTCTAGGTAGGTCTGGGTAGGGTAGACTTGGCATCTTGGAGGTCACTTGACCCTTAGTAAGGGCACTTTGACCGCTTTGGAGCTTGAGTTGACTTGGGTCAACTTAGCCTCTTGGGTTGTCCCCAATGGGTCCTTGGTGACCCATTGACCTCACTTAAGGTGTAGGAAGACTTAGGTAGGGTTGGTTGGACAAATTAGGGGAACATTGACCTTATTTAGGGCACCTTGCCCATTTTAGGCCTAGGATGATCCTAGGTCAACTTGGCCACCCTGGGTTGATTTCAATGGACCCTTAAGGCTCTAATGGACCTTCCAATAGTTTAGGGATATTGTGGTGGGGTCATGAAGTCATGGTGATGCCCTATGGTCAACCTAAACTAGTGTTTAGAATTCTACTATTTGCAGATCATGGTGATCTCCACCTTCATGCCTAAGCTCACTTGGTCTTATTGGGCTTCTTAGGGTTTTGTCATGACCTAGTCATGACAAAACCACTCCTAGGGGTCTAGCTGGAAATGGGATGTTACAAATCCCAATAAATAAAAACAAAAATTTCGTCCTCCAAATTCAAGTTAGGCCTGCGGGGTTTCTACTAAGGGTAACTGCTTGTAACATCCCATAGGAAGTTGAATGTATACTTTACCCGGAGAGATCCAGGTACCTCCACTGCATTAGATTCGGTGGCTACCAGGTATGCTCCTCCTGCCTATGGTTCTCCTATAAGAGCTTGACCAGTGGGACCTTCTTGCGCCGCAAGACCCGCACCGCTGTGTCATCTATCCTGACTGGCTCATCTTGTTACCGATTGAACAAAATATGTCAAGCCATCAATGCCAAGAACCTTCTGTTCCGGCCGTAGTAGAGCCTTCCTGAGAAAGGAGATGTGGAATACATCGTTCAAACCCGCTAACTCCGGCAGTAGCTGTAACATCCCAAATTTCAAATGACTTAGATTTGGGTTAGACATGTGGTGGATGCTAGGGTTTAGCTAGGTTTGACCCTAGGAGGAGGATTTAGACCATGTGGGGCCCACGATGGGGCCCAAGTCAACCTAGGTCAAACTAGGCTAAATACAAACCCTAGCCACACCATGACCCCACCACATTACCCTAACCCTAAATACAATCTAAGTGGACCCTAGGGTAGGCCATGGGGTCAACTAGTTGACCCATGTTGAGTCAAGTCAACATGTTGACCTAAATAGTGAAAATGGTGCCCTAGCCCATTTCACTAGGTTGGGTCCACCCAAACCAACCCAGAATCACTAGGTGGGTCTAAAGTGACCCTATACCCCCTATGGAAGAGAAAAATAGGGGCATGTAATGGTAATTTTGGAAATTACCTAGGAGAGAGAAAAGAGGAGGAATAGGAGAGAGAAAATGCTAAGGAGTCATTTTGGGCCACTTGGGCTCACCCCACCAACCCACAAAGGGTTGGCTGACCATGTAGGGGTATTAGGAGGAGAGGGGACCCACCATGCAGCCTTGGGTCAAGCCCAAGCCCAAACCCGAGCCTATCTAGCCTATTTTATTTTTGTGAGCCAAACCCCACCTCTCCACTCACCCAATCCAACTCTACTCATGGAACCCGACCCATTAGGGGTTATTTAACCCACTTGGTGCAGTAGGGCCCACTCCCAAGCACCAGCCGGCTCAACCCAGCCAACCCGAGCCCCCCCCCCCCCCCCACATTGGTGAAATCGCCTCCTTGGTGAAATCGCCCCATCATTGGTGAAATCGCCCCCCCCCCCCCCTCTTAACTCAGCCCAAACCGATTACACTCCCTCATTTCCACTTCAACCCTACCCCAGAGAGAGAGAGAAAGAGAGATCACCTGCTGTCATGGCCAACCAAAGAGGAGTTCGCCGGAGTTTGCATGCTATGGGAAACCGCCGCCACCCTCAACCACAACCGCCGCCAATGGTCCGTATCCCTTCCCCTCCAAGCGTACTAGTTTCCTAGATCAACTAGGCTAGAGGTCGAGCTCAAACGAGCTCGACGTTAGGAAATCAAAAGCTCGAAAATCTGTAAAAAAATGGCGATTTAGGGGGCTCTCGGCTTGGTTGCGCCGCCGCCGTCCGCCGCTCTCCGCCGCCCAGTCGCCGGCCAGCTCTAGCCCCGACCACCGTGAGGTCGGGGAAGAACTTGGCCGGAGGTCCCGCCGCCGGCGATGGCCGGGAACGGCCCCGCAAAACCACCCAGCACGGGTTTTGGCCATGAATGTTGCATGGAGAAGAAATACAGGCACCGTCCGATCTTCTTTAAAATTCGGGCAGGCTGATCATGCATTTAAGTTATTTTTAATAAATCTGTTACTATTTCATTTAATGAATAGTGTATTAAATTGTGACATTTTGGCAGTCACTGTGCATGTTGATTTTAAGGCCCTTATAGCCACCTGTAGAATTTTTGCCCAACATGAATATTGTAGATCTCTGTGTTAACTTTGATTTGACATGTTACTCATCAAATTTGGTTAAGTATTCTGCCCTGTAGGTCCGTTTTACTAGGACTACTCCTAGGGTAGGACAGAAATTAAATTAATTCCTCAGCCCAAACCCTTGGTCCAAATGGGCTGAAATTTGGGCTAGGTTACTAAATTAGGCTTATCTAGGCCCTCCCCAAAAATCAGAATTTTTGGGGAACATTTTGCTATAGTTTTTACAAAAATACCCAAAAGTAAATAAATGTGATTTTTGGAGTTTCCTAACTCCAAATGGCCCCAAATTTTGGTGGCACCCTCTCATGGGTATACTAGATCCATGGTTAAAATTTGGGCTAAATTGATTCACTGCATGTTGAGGAATCTCACTTGCATGTTTGAGAAATAATATTTGGCTTGGGCTGCAAATAGCAATTTTGCAGAATTTCAAATGGCTGCCCCAGCCAAACCAGAAGCCCCCTTGACCTGAGATTTTGGTCAGAGGTATAATTAGGGCATATTTAGGCCCTGCCCAAAAATGGGCTTGATTGGAAAATAAAATATGGGAAAATTACCAAAATTCCCCTAGGGCTTAACTAGGTGATTCTTGGAGATTGCTAACTCCAAATGGCCCCAAATTTTGGTGTCTGGCCATTAGGGACCATATAGACCAGTGGTAGAAATTTCTCTGAAATTGGAACAAGTCATGTTGGGAAAGACCTGCATGCAAGAATTGAACTACTTAGGCTCGGGGTGCAATTAGCAAAAATCCCACACTTAGTGAATTTGACAATTTTTGAGAATTTGGTGAACACTTAAGAATTTTCTAAAATGAATCAAACTAGGGTTTAAAAGATTTACAAAACCCTAATGATATTATTTAAACTCATGGGAGACATATTCGAGCCCTTGAGATTCGACTTGATAAATTGAAGATTTAATTTATAAGTATACGGGAAAATGACAATTTTACCCTTAACGATAATTGAATGATTCTCGTGGAGATAAAATAATGAATAAATCGATGTATCATATCTATAATAATCTCATGTGATTAAACACAATACAATGCATTTGGAAGTTCATTCAATTGATCATTAGTTAGGTCATCTTACACTAGTCGCTCAGTCTCGATAGAAGTGTCGTACGTAAATACCTATCTAGATAATACCACCCTAGATTGATGAACAGAACGATGGGGATGGTAGTGTAATTTGGGAATGGCAGGGTGGTATTAGGTCTGGGGCTACATTTAGAATAAATAGGGTTTACCCTACTAGGACCACCGGGTGATAGAATAAAATGAGATAGTCGTGGAAATTGGGAATAAACCCGGGTGGTGTTGATTACGTCATAAGTATAGTGAAGCGTGAAAGAGTGCAAATCACTTTACAATATGCATAACGGAGTCCGACGGGAGACCCTCGACTTCCGATTAATACCATAAGTCATTAGGCCACTAAGGAGTAATACTAAAGGAGAATCGTGGGTAACGGGTAAACATCAACTAAAACTAATTATCCTTGCGAAAGGGAACTTCGGGTTTCATGCCCGTCTTGGTTCCTAGTGCCCTCGAGACCCCCTCACGGGGCATGCCTTGGGCAGTCCTGGGATTCACTCTAAATCACTATGTATAATAAACCTTAGACGAGAGTAGTCTATTAGGCTTGGAGATCTACGCGATAGGTTCGCCGGTTAAATAAGGTTGGAGACATCATATGGGTTACTTGCTCACCTGTTTCACAAGGTTGGAGGGATACAAGTAATGAGCTCATCCTAACCGGGTTGGAGGGATAAGAGTGGCTTGCTCACCTGTTTCTTAAGGTTGGAGGGATACAAGCACTTGCTCACCCAAATTGGATTGGAGGGAATGTGTTAACAATATCAGTATGAGCAGGAAGCTCAGATTAATACCTTGCATGTGCATAAAATTAGTGGCGAGTCACGCGGGACTGGCCAGTCGATGCACCGATGGCAGTACGATGACTCGGGCGAGGGTACGGGTGGAGGGGCCAGTGTGCTAAATATATAATACTGCGGAATCCCCGAAGACGTACACTCGACCTACAAGACTGATGGGTAGTCAGCAAAATACGTACGCAAAACTCTAGAGTGCACCTAGGACGTGTACAGAGGCGTATGAGAGGGGTCTAGGTCTGGTAGTGCTTATACCCACCTAGAAGTGGAGAGCCCGCTCCACTGTTGCCGTAGCCACAACGGTAGTACCCGAGAGTGATGCAAGCTCTCAAAAAGAGGGAACTAAAGGTCTGTGATCACGGAGTCGTGTGTGTGTGTTGCACTTGCATGTTTAACATACTCATCATAACATACATTCATTCATTAGGACATACGCCTCATAGATCCTTATCATATAAATTGTATGGGCGGTTTATATGATAAGTTACTTTTGGAAACCCTAACTTATAAGTTCGTATGGGCGTTCATATAAGTTGGGGTACTTCTGTGATATTGATAGGAGTAGGAGTAGCAGTAGCGTACTTCCCTTTCTGTACTGCATTTACTTCCAGTTCTATCTTCTTACTGCAGTCCTTTTCTTTCTGCACTGTCTTTACTTACTTGCACTTTATATAGAACTGCTAGATTATATATAGAACTGCTAGATTATACTTACTCCTGCTAGATAGAAATGTCACCTGCTTCCACTTTGCTACCCCTTGTTGTCCTCCGCATCCTCCTTCCATCCGGTGCCTAAGAGCGACAGGAGGAGGTGTTGAGGATACGACTTAGTCTTTTTGACTAACATACGTTGACTCCCCCTTTTTAGGAGTTCGAGGAGATGGTCCAGCACGTCCAGCGGGACGAGGAGGCAGGGCATGAGGAGCAGCTGCCACCACCACCAGACACTACTACCGCACGTCCTCAGGTGGGAGGAGATGTAGTGGATAGCTTAGTTTACAGCTTTCTGTTTTGTGAGAGAGAGTCTGATTTCTATTGATGTATATGGGCATAAGCCCTACTTTCTCTTTTGTACTCATTATGGACTATAGTAGCACTTTCATTTCCATATATATGATATGCTCTGTGATTTCTGTGGACATGTGTATTAGCTTGTTTATACACTTTTACTTCCGCATCTCTAGTGAAAAATGATTGTAATAGCCGGCAGAATCGGTGTCTTACGGTGTCGACTAACTCTGGAGTTAGTGTCACCATAAGGCGGCGGTTCTGGGCATAAGATCCGGGATGCCTTCGAAAAGGGAAAAGGCGGATCTTACAAACTGGTATCAGAGGAAAAATACGATCATTAGAGAAAGAAGTCCACAACACTAGAACACCCCGCTCGAGAGTAGTTTGCGGACAAACTATTCAGCGGAAGCAATGGTGTGCCCATGTGTAAAAAGTCACACTAAATAGTCCATTAAACAATGAGTTAGGCCAAATTTTGAAGAATTTGGACTTAAGAATCACCTTTTTGCAACCTCTACAGGTCGCCGTGCCACAGAACGTGGTCCCTCCCCCTCCGGCTGCCACTCCGTTCATGCAGACTGAGATGGGACAGACCCTTACTGCGATCCTAGACGCATTTAGAGCCCAGCAGGCCCCGGCACAGCTGCCAAATCCGGGGTCAAACTGGTTGAGTGCGTTCAGGAGCTTGTCCCCACCCATGTACCACGGGACGGAGAATGCTGTGAAGACAGAGGAATGGCTAGAGGCCATACAGGAGATGCTTGCAGGCATCAGTTGCCCGGTGCAACAGGCAGTACCCTTGGCGACTTCTGCTCTAGATTCACATGCCCGGAGATGGTGGAAATCCATGATGGATTCCACATATGCTGATAGGGACCCATCAGAGATCTCATGGGAGGAGTTCAGTGAGTCCGTCCTTGGACATTTTGTGACAGATACAGACAGAGACGAGTTGGAGGAGAGGTTTTTGAACCTCAAGCAGGGGACTCGTTCAGTGATTGAGTACCAGAGGGAATTCTCCCATCTAGCCAGATTTGCAGGCATTCATGATCTAGAGGACCGGAGGTATGCAAAGAAGTTCTACCGAGGACTTAAGGATTCAGTGCGGCAGGCACTGCTATTTATTTCTCATGGATCATCGACAGAGATCATCGAGATGGCAAAGAAGCATGAGGTGAACCAGCTTATGACACAGAGTTGAGGGAAGAGGCCACTTGATGGGCCATGGCACGGAGAGAGTAGTAGAGGCCCCCAGAGGGGCAAGGTCATTGGGTTCAAACAGGGTGGGGGACGTCGTCGTCCCAACTACCGGCAGGAGAACTACAGGCAAGAGAATTACAGACAGGAGAACTACAGGCAGGAGCAGAGGCCTCCTCCAGTATATGCTCCTCCACCTCTTCAGATTCATGGACCGATCGGGCAGGAAGAGCAAGGTCAGAGACAAGTGGTCTGTTTTGGGTGCCACCAGCCGGGGCACTATAAAGCTGATTGTCCGCAGCAGTTCTGTCAGCTTCCTCCTCCTCCTCCACCCCCTCCAGTGGCCCCTCCAGCATACCAGGGCCGAGGTCGAGGATGAGGCCAAGGCCGAGGACGAGGACATCACGGCCGAGGCAGGGGTCGCGATCAGATGTACGCCTTGGATCTTGCCGTTCCAAGAAACCCAGAGGAGGTCATTACAGGTAATTTAAAACCTTAAAAGTTTTATTTCCTTCAAATTACTTGATCTTATAAGCTCATTAAGCCTCGTAGAATAACACTCGTTAAAATAATCGAAACCTCAGGCATAGTCATCGTCAATGGCAAACCCACCCATACCTTATACGACACGGGTGCTACACACTCGTTCATATCAGAAGCCTTCATCAAAGGGCTAGATGGCGTGGAAAGGTTCACGGGCGCGGAGAGAAGGGTGCGTCTGCCCGACGGCTCGGAGATAGTGACTACGGAGCATTGCAACCTGGAGGGCGAGATCGCTGGCAAGATATTCCAGATACCGGGGACGATCCTGATGCTGCAGGACTTCGACATTATTCTGGGCATGGTGTGGTTACATTAGAACTACGCCCAAATAGACTGTCTGTCCAAGAGGATCACCCTCAGGCATGGCGACTCCTACGTCACCATCGAAGGTATCCGACCTATCCCATCTCTTTCATTATCTTTCGTACAGGCTGTCAAAGCCTACGAGCAGGGCGAGGAGGTGTATCTTGTATGCTTCGAGATGATAATGGCGGAGACGGCCATTTCCGATATACCCGTGGTTCGGGATTTCTCCGACGTATTCCCGGAGAAATTGCCCGGACTACCGCCGGCCAGAGACACCGACTTCCGTATCCAGCTGATACCGGATGCCAAGCCCGTATCCCGGGCACCGTACCGGATGGCTCCAAGGGAGCTGGCAGAGTTCAGGGCGCAGTTACAGGAGCTAGTGGAGTCCGGATTTGTCCGGCCTAGTTCATCACCCTGGGGAGCACCAGTTTTATTCGTGAAGAAGAAAGACGGTTCGCTCCGGTTGTGCATTGATTACCGGGAGTTGAACCGGCTTACGGTCCGGAACACTTACCCACTGCCACGGATTGATGAGCTGTTCGATCAGCTTCAGGGAGCATTCTGGTTTTCAAAGCTGGACTTGAGATCTGGATACTATCAGCTGCGGATCCAAGAGGAGGACATACCGAAGACGGCGTTCAGTTCTCGGTATGGATTGTTTGAGTTCACGGTGATGCCCTTCGGGCTCACGAATGCACCTTCAGCATTCATGAGTCTGATGAACCGTGTATTCGAGCCTTACTTGGATCGGTTCGTCATAGTCTTCATCGACGACATTTTGGTCTATTCCAAGACCAAGGAGGAACATGCTCAGCATCTATCGTTGGTTTTGGGAAAGCTGAGGGAGCATAACATGTATGCTAGGTCCTCTAAGTGCCAGTTCTGGCTTAAGGAGGTAACATTCTTGGGACACACCATCAGTGGGGCTGGACTAGCCGTGGATCCAGCTAAGATCGAGGCAGTTAGAGATTGGCCGCAGCCGAAATCGGCCACGGAGATACGTAGCTTCTTGGGGCTAGCAGGCTACTACCGCAAGTTTGTGGAGGGGTTTTCCAGGATAGCTCTCCCCCTCACCTCGTTGACGAAGAAAGAGGCAGGATTTCATTGGTCTGAGAAGTGCGAGGCAGCGTTCCAGGAATTGAAGAGCAGGCTCACCTCATCCCCTATCCTTGCACTTCCAGCTGGGAAGGAAGGATTCCAGATTTACACCGACGCATCATACCAGGGGATGGGTGCTGTCCTAATGCAGCACGGTCATGTGATAGCATACGCTTCGAGACAGTTGAAGAAGCACGAGCACAACTACCCAGACCATGACCTAGAACTCGGGGCAGTGGTATTCGCATTAAAGATATGGAGGCACTATCTGTACGGGATCCATTGTGATATTTTCTCCGATCACAAGAATCTCAGGTACATCAACACTCAGAAGGATCTGAATCTACGCCAGAGGAGATGGCTAGAATTCCTATGTGACTACCAGTACAAGATCCATTACCACCCAGGGAAGGCAAACACTGTGGCGGATGCCTTGAGCAGGAGAGCCGGCACTACTGGTCCGGAACCTCGGGTGGGAGCTATGTCGTTGGCTCAGATGGTGGAGGGCATGCACATTACTGTGGTGTCAGAGACTGAGCCAGAGCTGTACCAGGAGTATCTGAACTCCCTGATTAGCGATTGTGACATTCGGGAGCGCATCTGGGCGCATCAGAGGCAGGATGCAGATTTAGAGCCGATATTCGGAGCCCTAGCTGAGGGCAAGGCAGAGGATTACACGCTACGCGACGACCTCGTTCATTTCCGTGGCCGTATATATACCCGCAGGAGGTGGTATCCGGGAGGACATACTCAGGGAGTCGCACCAATCACGGTACTCAGTGCACCCCGGTATCACCAAGATGACGGCTGATTTGCGGAAGAGCATGTACTGGCCCGGGATGAAGAGGGAGATCATACATTATGTTACACACTGCAAGGCATGTCAGCTAGTGAAAGCTGAATGCAAGAGCCCAGGAGGGTTATTACAGCCATTACCGGTGTCAGAGTGGAAGTTTGAGGATATTGCTATGGATTTTGTGCATGGGTTGCCTCGCTCCCACTCTGGGCACGATTCCATTTGGGTCATCGTCGATAGATTGACCAAGGTAGCCAGATTCATACCGATCCGGAAGGACGCCCCAGTTGCCGTATTGGTAAGATTGTTTGTGGAGCAGTTCGTTAGATACCACGGCGTCCCCAGGACGATTGTCTCGGATCGTGACGGTCAATTCACTTCTAGGGAGTGGAGGGCAGTGCATGCTTACTTAGGTTCGCAGCTCTCTTTCAGCACTGCCTTCCATCCACAGACCGACGGTCAGACAGAGCGGACCAACAGGATTATGGAGGATCTGCTGCGTCTTTGTATTTTGGATACGGGGAAGCCCTGGGAGCAACTGTTGCCCTTGATTGAGTTTTCTTATAACAACAGTCACCAGGCGAGCATTGGGATGGCTCCTTACGAGGCACTATATGGGAGGAGGTGTCGGACACCTCTATCATGGGTACAAGATGAGGATACACGAGCTCACGGTTCAGAGTATGTCGAGGATACGGAGGCTCAGATACGTCTGGTCAGAGATCGGATGTTGGAGGCCCAGAGCAGACAGGCGAAGTATTACGATGCGCGGCATCGTAAGGTGGAGTTCCAGGTGGGAGACAGGGTTTTCTTGAAGATACGTCCAGTGCACGGTGTTTCCCGGGTGCGGAGGCACAAGAAGCTCAGTCCGAGATATATGGGGCCTTACTTGATCCTGGAGCGGATCGGCCCCTTGGCTTACCGACTGCAGCTACCGATAGAGTTGGGAACTCTGCACGACGTCTTTCACGTCTCCTCCCTACGACGAGCACTCCTTCGCCCTGAGCAGCATATTTCTACTACCGATGGACCAGTAGCATCAGATCGATCAGTTCGTTTAGAGCCGGTCCGGATCGACGATACCGCCGTCCGAGTGTTGCGGAAAAAGAAGGTCCCTCTCGTGAAGGTGTTGTGGTCCAACCACGGACGGGAGGAGCACACCTGGGAGCCGAGGGATCTCATGATGGAGCGACACCCGGAGCTATTCTCCTCAGGTACAACTTAGTTTTATATTTTCCTTTTAGTTACGTTTCGAATCTTTTATAAGCTTGTCGTAGAAACCCCGTAGCCCGAACTTAAATTTCGGGGACGAAATTATTTTTTTTGTTTATAGGGTTTGTAACATCCCAAATTTCAAATGACTTAGATTTGGGTTAGACATGTGGTGGATGCTAGGGTTTAGCTAGGTTTGACCTTAGGAGGAGGATTTAGACCATGTGGGGCCCACTATGGGGCCCAAGTCAACCTAGGTCAAACTAGGCTAAATACAAACCCTAGCCACACCATGACCCCACCACATTGCCCTAACCCTAAATACAATCTAAGTGGACCCTAGGGTAGGCCATGGGGTCAACTAGTTGACCCATGTTGGGTCAAGTCAACATGTTGACCTAAATAGTGAAAATGGTGCCCTAGCCCATTTCACTAGGTTGGGTCCACCCAAACCAACCCAGAATCACTAGGTGGGTCTAAAGTGACCCTATACCCCCTATGGAAGAGAAAAATAGGGGCATGCAATGGTAATTTTGGAAATTACCTAGGAGAGAGAAAAGAGGAGGAATAGGAGAGAGAAAATGCTAAGGAGTCATTTTGGGCCACTTGGGCTCACCCCACCAACCCACAAAGGGTTGGCTGACCATGTAGGGGTATTAGGAGGAGAGGGGACCCACCATGCATCCTTGGGTCAAGCCCAAGCCCAAACCCGAGCCTATCTAGCCTATTTTATTTTTGTGAGCCAAACCCCACCTCTCCACTCACCCAATCCAACTCTACTCATGGAACCCGACCCATTAGGGGTTATTTAACCCACTTGGTGCAGTAGGGCCCACTCCCAAGCACCAGCCGGCTCAACCCAGCCAACCCGAGCCCCCCCCCCCCACATTGGTGAAATCGCCTCCTTGGTGAAATCACCCCATCATTGGTGAAATCCCCCCCCCCTCTTAACTCAGCCCAAACCGATTACACTCCCTCATTTCCACTTCAACCCTACCCCAGAGAGAGAGAGAAAGAGAGATCACCTGCTGCCATGGCCAACCAAAGAGGAGTTCGCCGGAGTTTGCATGCTATGGGAAACCGCCGCCACCCTCAACCACAACCGCCGCCAATGGTCCGTATCCCTTCCCCTCCAAGCGTACTAGTTTCCTAGATCAACTAGGCTAGAGGTCGAGCTCAAACGAGCTCGACGTTAGGAAATCAAAAGCTCGAAAATCTGTAAAAAAATGGCGATTTAGGGGGCTCTCGGCTTGGTTGCGCCGCCGCCGTCCGCCGCTCTCCGCCGCCCAGTCGCCGGCCAGCTCTAGCCCCGACCACCGTGAGGCCGGGGAAGAACTTGGCCGGAGGTCCCGCCGCCGGCGATGGCCGGGAACGGCCCCGCAAAACCACCCAGCACGGGTTTTGGCCATGCATGTTGCATGGAGAAGAAATACAGGCACCGTCCGATCTTCTTTAAAATTCGGGCAGGCTGATCATGCATTTATGTTATTTTTAATAAATCTGTTACTATTTCATTTAATGAATAGTGTATTAAATTGTGACATTTTGGCAGTCACTTTGCATGTTGATTTTAAGGCCCTTATAGCCACCTGTAGAATTTTTTCCCAACATGAATATTGTAGATCTCTGTGTTAACTTTGATTTGACATGTTACTCATCAAATTTGGTTAAGTATTCTGCCCTGTAGGTCCATTTTACTAGGACTACTCCTAGGGTAGGAGAGAAATTAAATTAATTCCTCAGCCCAAACCCTTGGTCCAAATGGGCTGAAATTTGGGCTAGGTTACTAAATTAGGCTTATCTAGGCCCTCCCCAAAAATCAGAATTTTTGGGGAACATTTTGCTATAGTTTTTACAAAAATACCCAAAAGTAAATAAATGTGATTTTTGGAGTTTCCTAACTCCAAATGGCCCCAAATTTTGGTGGCACCCTCTCATGGGTATACTAGACCCATGGTTAAAATTTGGGCTAAATTGATGCACTGCATGTTGAGGAATCTCACTTGCATGTTTGAGAAATAATATTTGGCTTGGGCTGCAAATAGCAATTTTGCAGAATTTCAAATGGCTGCCCCAGCCAAACCAGAAGCCCCCTTGACCTGAGATTTTGGTCAGAGGTATAATTAGGGCATATTTAGGCCCTGCCCAAAAATGGGCTTGATTGGAAAATAAAATATGGGAAAATTACCAAAATTCCCCTAGGGCTTAACTAGGTGATTCTTGGAGATTGCTAACTCCAAATGGCCCCAAATTTTGGTGGCTGGCCCTTAGGGACCATATAGACCAGTGGTAGAAATTTCTCTGAAATTGTAACAAGTCATGTTGGGAAAGACCTGCATGCAAGAATTGAACTACTTAGGCTCGGGGTGCAATTAGCAAAAATCCCACACTTAGTGAATTTGACAATTTTTGAGAATTTGGTGAACACTTAAGAATTTTCTAAAATGAATCAAACTAGGGTTTAAAAGATTTACAAAACCCTAATGATATTATTTAAACTCATGGGAGACATATTCGAGCCCTTGAGATTCGACTTGATAAATTGAAGATTTAATTTATAAGTATACGGGAAAATGACAATTTTACCCTTAACGATAATTGAATGATTCTGGTGGAGATAAAATAATGAATAAATCGATGTATCATATCTATAATAATCTCATGTGATTAAACACAATACAATGCATTTGGAAGTTCATTCAATTGATCATTAGTTAGGTCATCTTACCCTAGTCGCTCAGTCTCGATAGAAGTGTCGTACGTAAATACCTATCTAGATAATACCACCCTAGATTGATGAACAGAACGATGGGGATGGTAGTGTAATTTGGGAATGGCAGGGTGGTATTAGGTCTGGGGCTACATTTAGAATAAATAGGGTTTACCCTACTAGGACCACCGGGTGATAGAATAAAATGAGATAGTCGTGGAAATTGGGAATAAACCCGGGTGGTGTTGATTACGTCATAAGTATAGTGACGCGTGAAAGAGTGCAAATCACTTTATAATAGGCATAACGGAGTCCGACGGGAGACCCTCGACTTCCGATTAATACCATAAGTCATTAGGCCACTAAGGAGTAATACTAAAGGAGAATCGTGGGTAACGGGTAAACATCAACTAAAACTAATTATCCTTGCGAAAGGGAACTTCGGGTTTCATGCCCGTCTTGGTTCCTAGTACCCTCGAGACCCCCTCACGGGGCATGCCTTGGGCAGTCCTGGGATTCACTCTAAATCACTATGTATAATAAACCTTAGACGAGATTAGTCTATTAGGCTTGGAGATCTACGCGATAGGTTCGCCGGTTAAATAAGGTTGGAGACATCATATGGGTTACTTGCTCACCTGTTTCACAAGGTTGGAGGGATACAAGTAATGAGCTCATCCTAACCGGGTTGGAGGGATACGAGTGGCTTGCTTACCTGTTTCTTAAGGTTGGAGGGATACAAGCACTTGCTCACCCAAATTGGATTGGAGGGAATGTGTTAACAATATCAGTATGAGCAGGAAGCTCAGATTAATACCTTGCATGTGCATAAAATTAGTGGCGAGTCACGCGGGACTGGCCAGTCGATGCACCGATGGCAGTACGATGACTCGGGCGAGGGTACGGGTGGAGGGGCCAGTGTGCTAAATATATAATACTGCGGAATCCCCGAAGACGTACACTCGACCTACAAGACTGACGGGTAGTCAGCAAAATACGTACGCAAAACTCTAGAGTGCACCTAGGACGTGTATAGAGGCGTATGAGAGGGGTCTAGGTCTGGTAGTGCTTATACCCACCTAGAAGTGGAGAGCCCGCTCCACTGTTGCCGTAGCCACAACGGTAGTACCCGAGAGTGATGCAAGCTCTCAAAAAGAGGGAACTAAAGGTCTGTGATCACGGAGTCGTGTGTGTGTGTTGCACTTGCATGTTTAACATACTCATCATAACATACATTTATTCATTAGGACATACGCCTCATAGATCCTTATCATATAAATTGTATGGGCGGTTTATATGATAAGTTACTTTTGGAAACCCTAACTTATAAGTTCGTATGGGCGTTCATATTAGTTGGGGTACTTCTGTGATATTGATAGGAGTAGGAGTAGCAGTAGCGTACTTCCCTTTCTGTAGTGCATTTACTTCCAGTTATATCTTCTTACTGCAGTCCTTTTCTTTCTGCACTGTCTTTACTTACTTGCACTTTATATAGAACTGCTAGATTATATATAGAACTGCTAGATTATACTTACTCCTGCTAGATAGAAATGTCACCTGCTTCCACTTTGCTACCCCTTATTGTCCTCCGCATCCTCCTTCCATCCGGTGCCTAAGAGCGACAGGAGGAGGTGTTGAGGATACGACTTAGTCTTTTTGACTAACATACGTTGACTCCCCCTTTTTAGGAGTTCGAGGAGATGGTCCAGCATGTCCAGCGGGACGAGGAGGCAGGGCATGAGGAGCAGCTGCCACCACCACCAGACATTACTACCGCACGTCCTCAGGTGGGAGGAGATGTAGTGGATAGCTTAGTTTACAGCTTTCTGTTTTGTGAGAGAGAGTCTGATTTCTATTGATGTATATGGGCATAAGCCCTACTTTCTCTTTTGTACTCATTATGGACTATAGTAGCACTTTCATTTCCATATATATGATATGCTCTGTGATTTCTGTGGACATGTGTATTAGCTTGTTTATACACTTTTACTTCCGCATCTCTAGTGAAAAATGATCGTAATAGCCGGCAGAATCGGTGTCTTACGGTGTCGACTAACTCTGGAGTTAGTGTCACCGTAAGGCGGCGGTTCTGGGCATAAGATCCGGGATGCCTTCGAAAAGGGAAAAGGCGGATCTTACAGTAGCTCCAGCCTGTAAGCCATTGGGCCGATCTGCTCCTGGATCCTGTAACTCCCCATATTCCATGGACTGAGCTTCTTCCTCCCGCATAACCGCGAGACTCTATGCACCAGACGTATCTTCAGGAATCATGGTCTCCATCTTGAGACAATACTTGGAAATGTCGCGCATCGTAATATTTGGTTGGTCTACTCTAGGCCTCCAACATTATAACAACCCGAAACTCAAAAGAGTGATGGATGGCATTTTGAGCCAAATCTGGGTTTTGGTAGAGGTGACACGGCCTGGGACACGGGCGTGTCCCAGGGCGTGTCGTGCTCGGGTTCGGCGTTGGTCGCATGGTCGACGATTTTTGAGTCAACGATCATCGGGGGGGTGAACACGGCCTTGGACACGGGCATGTCCCAGGGCGTGTCAGTCACTCAAAGCCTTGCACTCAACGATCGTTGAGTGAGGGACCTACGGCCTGAGCCCAGGCGTGTTCGGGTCCGACACGAGCGTGTGGTATTCGACACGGACGTGTCGAATACCTCTGTCCTCCTCGGGTCGTTTAGCGGTTTGTGCTGAGGGAGCTACACGCCCTAGAACATGGGCGTGTCCTATAACGTATCTAGCACACGGCATGTGACACGGGTGTGTTACATGGCCGTGTTATGCTCGGGTTGTTTTGGACCTGTGTCATTGAGGGAACACGCCAAGCTACATGGGCGTATACTGGCTGATACGGGCGTGTCAAGCATGACACGGGCGTGTCGAGTGCCCGTATTCTTTTCGGGACACGGCAGTTTCGACGGAAATTGGGTGACACGGCCTTGGACACGGGCATGTCATAACCCGTGTTCAGACCAGGTTTTGGAATTCCGGGCTGAATCACAGCCGTTCGTTTCCTTGTTTTTGTATCTGATGCTTCAGGCTCTTCCCACCTTAGGGTTAAGGCCGGTTTAGGGGTGTAAATTCATCATAATCTTGGATTCACTCTCTTTCTAAGATCTAGAGAGAGGAGAGAGCAAGGATGAAGAAAGAAGGCTAGATCCGGTCACTGGTGGAGTTTCGGAGCTCCAAATCGCGAGCCGACTTCGGATTTGCAGAGGCAAGGAGATTACGGTGCTTTTCATCCGCATAGATTTCCATAGAGTCAAGGAAAACACAAGGGTAACGATTCTCATCCAAGGACATGTGAAGTCCTCTTTTCCTCTACATAGGAAGCCCTCTCTCGCGAGTATGCGGTGAGTTTGTGGCGTTCCTTGGGGTAGATATTTGAAGTCCCCCTTTTGTAGAGTCCATATTCAAAAACGGACATAGGCATGTTGGGTGAAGCCTACCCGGACAAGTCTGTCTAGATCGGTGATGTTGCATTGCATATATGGCCGGAGAAGACTCCATGCGAATGTTTGTTTTTCGGGTTTTCTACGGGGTAGATTGCAACAGGGAGACTTGCGGACTAACTCCAAGGTGCACCCAAAAACTGGGCAGATGCGTGATTATGCCAACATGGTGGCTGGGGAGCCAACTTGAACATAACATGGTTATGTGAACTGTGTGATGGAAACGGGACTCGGGGAAACTTGATCCGTGCATATGGGTTAAATTGACGTTGCGGTATGAGCAATGGGTCAGGCAGAACCGTACCTATTCTATGTTGTTCAGTGGGACCGTTGGCATAGATGAGTGTTTCTGGCGGTCTATGGCTTAAATTGACGTGACCCGAGCCCAGAAGACAAAATGCTCATAAAGTTGGCCGTCCAAGGGACGGTGGTGAGACGGAAATATCTATGGTTTAAATTGACGTGACGTTGGCCGGTTCGCCGTGAATGTGCCCTAAGTGCACTGGGTGTGTGGTCGTGCGTGCCTGCGCCTGTGATGAAGTGTGTTTACACTATACTGCTTGTTTATTCTAATAAAGTGCAGGAAAAGAGCATCGCTGCCCCAAGTTGGTGGCAGGGTCGTTATAATTTGGTCAGCATAGCTGACCATTGCTTTGGTTTTCCACCGTGCGGTGGATTGTTTCTTGCATGTACTGCGAAGTCGAGCGGTAAATAGCGGGTTAAAGCCCAAGGTTTTGAGACGACCCTCGAAGGCCTAATTTTAAGTGTTTTTCTTGTATTCTCATGTATGACCGGCCTGCGTGCCGAGGTTTGGAAGACACTTATTTTTGAGCAAACTATTATAAGGCCATAAGGCCAGTACTCGTGTATTGTACATTCCTGTTGGTTTGAGTTGTGGACATTCATGCTTTGCTGGGTTCTTTATTCTTAGCAACTTAATAAACTGCTTCCGCTAGATGCTCTGTGTAGGACGTGTGATAGGTTTATTTGTTTTAATGAGTAACCCACCGGTCTGTCTGTGGTATATGGCATCGGTCCCCGACCAGACCTACTTCTTTATGCTATGTGATGGATAAGGGTGTTATAATTTGGTATCAGACTACCGGTTTCGGTCAGGCTTAAATTAATTTTTGGGCGAATTCCATTTAAGGGGTGGTGAGCACACGTGTGTGCGTCATCATTATAACATGAAAAGAACCCATGAATGTCCACTTAGGAATGAAAGTACACATGTTTGGGGAACCTGCGTGTTCCTATTATTGCTTTTTGCAATGTTGTGTGGTCGCTTATCAGGTGTTTTACACGATTATAGGTGACCAGGAGTGGTGCTGGGCCATCAGAACGGCAAGTTTCTGAGGCGAGCAGCGCACCAAACGATGTGTCTGCAACACCCCCTTCAGCCGAGACCATTCGATTGGTAGCGGAGGCTGTGTTTGCGATGATCAACGCGCATCCTGTGAGACAGGTGCAACAGCCCACTCCTGCTGTAGAGAAAGTACCGCTCTAAGCGATAGAGCCAAGGAGGATGGAATAGGTGGTCTTGGAGCCAGTGTTGCCGAGGAGAGCAACGGAAAAGCAGCTGAAAAATGTGATGGGCTTCAATCCTCCTGTGTTCTCTTGGACGGGAACCCCGACTCAAGCGGAGGATTGGCTCTCTAGAGTTAATAGAGTGCTGACATTGACTGAGACTGAGGAGTGGCAGAAGTCCACTATTACGGCGTTCTTGCTGGACGATGACGCAAGGCTATGGTGGGAAGGCTTGGAGTTACAGCATCTGAGGGGCAGGCAGTTGGCTAATGTTTTAATGGAGGAGTTTTCAAGGTTGTTCTTGGCTCAATACCTCCCCTCTGCCCAGAGGATTGCTTTGGAGAATGACTTCTAGAAGGTTGTTCAAGGAGACAGTACCGTGGACGAGTATCTCCATGAGTTTACTCGTTTAGGCCGGTATGCAAGCACTACCTTTGCTGATGAGGAGCGCAAGACGAACCGATTCTACGAAGGTTTGAGAGATGACCTAAGATTGCTACTTTCGGGGCCTATGGCGCAGGGTTTCATGACCTTGGTCAATTCGGACCAGTCCTTGGAAAAGGACATGAAGAATGTTCAGGCGAAGAAGGACTCTAGTGGTAGGAAATCAGAGTTTAAAGTGTCGACTACTTCGAAGTCGGGATATCGCAGATTCCACAAGAAGGCTACGACATCGGGTCCAACCCCTTCTATCGGTGCCTCGTGGGCAACCAACCGAACCACGGGCGCTTGTTTCACTTGTGGAAGACGGGGCATTTTGCCCGTGATTGTTGGAGCGGACGTCCGAAGTCCGAGAGAATGCAAGGAGCAACTTACGAAGAAAAGGGCAAGGCGGTGGAGTCAACCGCATCCCACTATGCTCCGACTCAACCGAGAGTTTATAATCTGGGCCAGCAAGAGTCCATCAAACAGGAGGACGTGGTGACAGGTATGGTTTAATTTATAGCAAGTTAGCTTTAAATACTGTTACCTAGTGCTTGTTAGCTTATTACTGTTTGTATAGGCTTTGTTCTGATTTGCGACAGTCCGGCACGAGCACTATTCGATACGGGAGCTTCACACTCCTTTTTGTCCGAAAGTTTCATAACGTGCATCGGAGCCCCTTCTTCGATGGCGAAGGACAAATTGGATGTGCTGCTGCCGAATGGGTGTTCGATGCGCGCAGACAAAGTATGTGCCGTAAAGGTTCATATTGGAAGTCAAGAGTTCGACTTGCTAGCGTCGTTGCTGCCGCTAGTAGAGTTCGACGTCATCTTCGGTATGGATTGGCTTTCAGAGTAGAAGGCTTTTATAGATTGCAACCGCAAAGAGTTCAAGCTGGGTGTTGGGCAAGAGACAACGTGATAGTTTAACTTTCAAGACAACCTAAACACCTAGAGGGGGGGTGAATAGGTTCTAATTGCTTGTTTATACTTTTAGGCAGAATTCAATTACAGAATTAAAACATCCAGCACAGCAATCACAGAAATTTAATCATCACAGATTGCACAATGTTTTATAGTGGTTCCCCAAGGTTTGGGTACATCCACTTTCCCCCTTCACCTATCTAGCAGTATGCTAGATTCGGCCAAACTTCCACTATTCTCAGATCCGCAGATCCTACAGCTCAGAACCTGGATAGGTTCCTACAACTCAGAACCCAGAATGGTTCCTACAACTCAGGCACAACAGCCCTACCTCAGCCTTGCCACAAGGCCTATAACTCAGAGAAGAACCTTCTCCTACACTCAGGCAAACAGCCCTACCACTCAGAGATCAACTCTCCTACACTCAGCCTTTATATCACAGGCTTACAACTCAGATCTGTGTTAAACAGATCCTACAGAAATTTAGAAAAGAAGTTTTAATGTCTTGCCTTTGTTGAGAGAGAAGAGGACAAGATAATTCTTGATCAGCTGATGAAATCAACTTAATCTGAGCTTTCTTCAAAGCTTCTTGAATCTGAACTTAGCTGAGTTGATTTCCAAACAGCTTCTTGAGAAACCACTGACGGCTTCCTTCTTCTTCTTCAAATGGGTGGATCCCTCTCTATCCAACACCTTTAATGATACTTCTAAATTCTTGTTAGAACTCTTCTTAGATCGATCCTGAGATCGTCTTCTTAGATCTTCTGATGAAGATCTTCTTTAGTGCCTAGCACTTTCTTGAATTGATACTTCAATTGGATTGTAATCCTTCTTCACTTTATCCACCCTTTTTTCACTTCCTTCTGAATCTGTCTATTTATAGACCTTCTTCATGGTAACCGGCTGATCCGATTTCTAACTGTTTTCTGACAAGTCTGACAGCATCAGTTAACCGGTGGCAACCCACAGCTGTCAAGTCTTCAAACAAATCCTGTGCCTTAGTCTTGGATAGCAAAGTGTCGAGACAGTCTGTCAGAAAGTGTCGAGACCAACTGTCTATATGTGTCGACACAAGTGACTTTGGTGTCGACACAGTCTTTGAAGATGTCGACAAGTTTGCCTTTAAGTCGACACAGCTTCTTCAGAAAATAACTTGGTCTTGACTCTGCAGTGTGTCGACACAAGTCCTGTGTGTCGACACAGTTGTTGTAGATTCAGAACTCAGTATGTGTCGACACTGCCTTCAGGTGTCGACACAGCAATTGTCGACTCTGCCAAAATGTGTCGACTTAGTCTTCTGGTGTCGACACAAGTATTGTCGACTTCTACCAATGTGTGTCGACTCTGTCTCATTGTGTCGACACAGCCTCCCAGTGTCGACACAAATGTGGTTGACTATCTTTCAGTGAGTCGACGCTGCTTCTCAGTGTCGACATTAATGTGGTCGACTATCTCCTTCTGTGTCGAGGTCGACTATCTTCTTCTGTGTCGAGGTCGACTATCTTTTTCTGTGTCGAGGTCGACTATCTTTCTCTGTGTCGACTATCTTTCTCTATGTCGACACAGCTTCCGTCAAGTGTCGACACAAATATTCTGAAGTGTCGACACTGTTTCTTCAGGTGTCGATACATGGACTTAGAATATTTTTCTGCATTCTTTAATACTTCTTCACCTGCACATGTCAACTGAAAACAACATCAAATACACCTTGATGTATATCATTGAGCTAAGTTGGACTTCTTCAAATCAGGTACACATTTTCCAATGTACCCAACAATCTCCCCCTATTTGGAGAAGTCATAACCCTTAAAGCCAATGATATACACCATTTATAAAAAGTATAATATGATGATATATGACATAACAGGAATACTTAATAAAAAACAAAATATGAACAATCCATCACAGAGTGAACATTATATGATTCCAAACAATATTTTGTTTATAACTTAGTAATGTTTGATTACAGATTTTTACATTGAATGATTTCATCAAAACATTACAAAATACTTTTGAAAGAACTTAAAATTAAGACTGATCAGGCTCTCTTATGACAATCCCTTTGCCAGATTGGATTTGAGCCTTCACAGGAGCTTCAGCAACTTCAGCTGGCTTCTTGCCTTTTTGATCAGCCTTCTTCTGTGCTTCTTCCTTGAGCCTTTGCCTTTCAAAGTAATGATATGGCTTTGGAAAGTACTTGCTCGGCTCCTGAGCATCTGGTGGCAGCCTACCTAGCTTGGCTTTTCTTCTGAACTGTACTATTGCCTCTTGCCTAGCTTCATGCTTTTGCCATTCCATTTCATTATACCACTTTCCTCTTTCATGAACTTGGTCTTTTACAGCCTTCCATGCAGTGAGTATAATATTTCTTGAAGTAGGGCTCCACTGCTCAAAATCTGGCTTAAGTTCAGCCTGCTCTCTAAATCTTTTCTTGGATAGTAGAGCATCTTGCTGTTCTTTTAAGTTGGCATCAGGCTTATAAACTTTTTCAATAATAACCTTGGTAACCTCCTTTGGAGGACTATACATATCATGAACTTGCTGATCAATCATATCAAAATCTGGAGGAGGGTAAATGACTTGGGGAATCTCAGGTTGATTGCCTTCAAGTAGACCTGTTTGAATGCCTGACTCAGCCACCATAGCATCATCACACAAAGGTGAATATCCCAATGTGGCTCGAATACTATTTGTCACCCATTTGGTGTGCTCTGAGCCAGCATGAACTAACAACCTCTCCCCCTTTATGACTTCTCTGGTAATATGATCTCTTAGATCTTCCTTTTGAAATCTGATCTGGCCATCCAGATAATTCACACCCTCTTTAAAAAATGGTTTTAACTTTTGAAGCTTGTCAGATATGTCCTTTTGAGAGGTAGTGATTGCAGTTTTAACTGATTCAATAGCATCTTGAAGTTTCTTATCAAATTCTTCCATCTCCTTTCCCCTTGCTTCAGTCAACCCTTCAGTAATCTTTTTCAACTCATTAAGAATCACATTGTGAGAGTCTTCAAGATTGGCATTCATGTTTATCTGATTTGTAAGAACATAGCCTTGCTTCAGTGCTATATCATCTGCTTTGGTAATAATTGATTGCTGTTGTTTTGCCAAGAATACTACAGCATTACCTCCCTTATGGAAGCAATCTGTCATCTCCTTCTTATGCATATTGACTTCAAATCGAATTGACTTTATATCTTGAGCCAAGTCAAATTGAAGGGACTTATTTCTCTCATCAACATATTTTTCAACAGCCAATCTATGTTCATCCAACTTAACTTGCAAATCAACCATAAACTTGTTATAATTAAATTCAGAATGGGATTGTTGAGTTGTAGTCAGTAGAGCCTGCTTATAACTTTTGCTCCTTCTCTTGAAGACAACAAGTTTTCTCTTCTTAGCCATTCTGGCTTCTTCAGTCTCAGATTAAGATGAACTATCAAATTGAACTCTTTCTTGAGGAGGAGGAGGAATATCTGTCTCAGTGCCATGTTGTTTAGCCTCAACTTGCACAGACTCCCCCTCAACCACATGCTCCTCCTCAATTTCTTTCTCCTTCTCAACCTCTTGCTCGATCTCAGCTTCTTGCTCTATCTCCATGTCTAGGGCCTTCTCAATATCTTGCCCCTCTTCTACTTTATCAGTAGCAATATCAACATTAGGAAATAACTCATCTAGAGTGTATTCCTTCTGAGCTTGAACAGAAGATGTATCATTCAGATCTTCAATATTCAAATCTTTGGAGATATCAATTTGTTCTGCCTCTTGCACTGGGTCAGACATCTTCTCCCCCTATAGTTGTTCAGTATTGGTAATGTCCTGGGTAGGTGAGTACACTTGCTCCCCCTGCACCTGTGCAGAAATAGAAATTTTAGAAATGTCTTTTGTAGGAAAATACACCAGCTCCCCCTGCAACTGTACCTGGTCAGGAGTAGATACATTCTGGGCAGGAGAATGAGCTTGCTCCCCCTGCATCATTGCAGGTATAGTTTCTTGCTGGGCTGGAGTAGACTCAGGCTGATCTTCAACCTGCTTTCTCACTAGTTCTTCTTGAAGCTGCTCAGTATCTTGAGCATGAAAAGGGGATTTCACCGGGGTTTCCTGCCTGCTCTCATCAGGCACATCCTTAGACAGCACCCTATCCCACCTAAAAAACAATCTCATGTCCATCTTTCTCATGTGATTGATCTTTGTTTCTGGCAGTTGTTGCATTACCTCAGGGATCACTCCAGTCAGATATAAACTCATAATTCTAGCCAGATTTGGCTTCTTGATTCCTTCCTTGATCTTTTCAAAGATTACAGCTGACCAATAAGTTGGAATTGTAAACACAATTCTGGTCATTAGGCAGAACATATAGGCTGAAATCCTATCATGTCCCCCTGGTTTGCACAGAATCACCTTGCCAACTACTTCAGACAAAAATTTCCCTTGCTGATTCATCCCTTTCCTGTTGAAAGCAGCTCCAATCTTCAGGGTGGGATCCAATCCGCACCATTGGAGAGCCTCCCTTGACTTAGAAGCAGGGACTTCTTCTTCATTCTCAATTA
The DNA here is from genome assembly GCA_039513925.1 of Platanthera zijinensis. Taxonomy (NCBI): domain Eukaryota; kingdom Viridiplantae; phylum Streptophyta; class Magnoliopsida; order Asparagales; family Orchidaceae; genus Platanthera; species Platanthera zijinensis. The sequence goes on along the minus strand of CM077094.1, from coordinate 58,810,840 downwards.
TTGATAATTGGAGAATCTTCCTTAAACTTCTTGGGGTAATCTTCACTGTCGACCCATGAACAGTGGACTTTATCTTGAGAATATCTGAATCCACTGATGCAGAGTGAAAGAATTCATGCACCTCCTTCTTCCATATCTTATAAGGTTCCGAAACTAAAAACTCTAATCCGGATTCGGAAATAAGAGTGATAACCCGTTGAACATCTGTCGGGGCTTCTGCAAAGGCATTCCGTACCAACTCATAACCTTCGTTGACGTTGTCTTCAATCTTCGGCGCCATTGATCAGTTGAGAAAGCTTGAGAGAAGAGAGAGAGAATGTCGACACAGGGTTTCAGTCGCGAAAACCTTGTAAGCGTGTCGACAGATTAAGTTCTTGACCTATTTATACCTTCTATTGAAAGAAGATCAAAAGTCAGCAAAAACAGACTATAAGTGTCGACACAGATGGAATGTGTCGACACAAGCTTCTATTGTCTCGACATCAAGTCTGTCTACTATGTGTCGACACTAATTTGTGGATATGTCGACACCTGGGATATATAGTAGAACATCAGAAATTCTGTGTCGACTCTTAGTATAAGTGTCGACACAAAATCTGTAAGTGTCGACACCACTATTCTGATGAAGTCGACACTACATTCCTGGATAAGTCGACAATTTGATTCTTAAGTGTCGACACATATTCTCTGTGTCGACACAATATCTCTGACTTGTCGACATTACTTCACTGAGTCGACACATTATCACTGAATGTGTCGACACCATTTTACTTGGCCAATTTCTGTTGTTCAAAACAACTTGAAAGTACTTCAAAGTACTTGATACTACTTCAATACCATTCTTGATGATTTTGTTAATACACTAATCAATGGTTAACATGCCTAATTCAATTTTAAATTTATTGAATTTGGTTTCATCTAGTGGCTTAGTAAATACATCTGCAATTTGATAATCTGTTTTTACAAATTCCAATGAGATGTCTTCTTTTTCTACATGTTCTCTAAGAAAATGGTATTTAATTTCTATATGCTTAGTTCTACTATGAGAAACTGGATTATTAGCAATAGAAATTGCACTCTTAGAATCACACAAAAGAGGTGTTCTACTTACTTGAATACCATAATCTTTAAGCTGATGCTGCATCCATAATAGTTGTGCACAGCAGCTTCCAGCAGCAACATACTCTGACTCAGCTGTGGATTTTGCCACACTGGTCTGCTTCTTACTACTCCATGAAATCAGTCTTCCTCCCAGGAATTGACAAGTACCTGTAGTACTCTTCCTATCCTCTCTACAGCCTGCAAAATCTATATCTGAATAACCTGTTAGTAGAAAATCTCTATTCCTAGGGTACCAAAGGCCTAGATTAGGTGTGCCCTTAAGATATCTCAGAATCCTTTTGACTGCAGTATAATGAGACTCTTTAGGGCAGGCTTGGTACCTAGCACAGACATATGTAGCATACATAATATCTAGTCTACTAGTAGTGAGATATAGTAGAGAACCAACTATTCCTCTATACAAAGTCTCATCAACAGGTTTACCTGCATCATCTTTGCATATAGGCATACTTGTTCCCATAGGAGTTCTCATGATGGAGGATGACTCCATACCATACTTCTTAATTAATTCTTTGGTAAACTTTGACTGGGATATGGACAAGCCATCATCAGTCTGTCTTACTTGGAGTCCCAAGAAGAACTTCAGTTCCCCTATACTGCTCATCTCAAACTTCCCTTGCATAATTTTGGCAAACTTTTTACAAAGGTTGTTTTCAGTAGATCCAAAGATTATGTCATCAACATAGATCTGAACTAAGATGATCTTGCCTTTGGATTCCCTAAGGAATAGAGTTTTGTCTATTTTTTCTCTTGAGAATTTATTATCAATAAGGAAAGTAGACAGGGTTTCATACCAATCCCTTGGGGCTTGCTTTAACCCATACAAAGCTTTTCTAAGCTTATAAATATAATCAGGTTTAAGAGGATCTACAAAACCTGATGGCTGCTCTACATATACTTCTTCTTTAAGATCACCATTCAGAAATGCTGACTTCACATCCATCTGGTATACTTTGAAGTCTTGATAGGCTGCATAGGCAAGGAACATTCTGATTGCCTCCAGCCTTGCTACTGGGGCAAAGGTTTGATCAAAGTCAGTCCCTTCTTCCTGCCTGTATCCTTTAGCAACCAATCATGCTTTATTTTTCACTATTACTCCACTCTCATCCAACTTATTCCTATAGATCCATTTTGTCCCAATTATATTGTGGCCTCTTGGTTTAGGAACAAGCTCCCAGACATTGCACCTTCTGAATTGATTCAGCTCCTCTTGCATAGCATCAATCCAGTGCTGGTCTTGGATAGCTTCTTCAAACTTCTTAGGATCCATTTGTGACAGGAAACTTGAATGCAGAACTGTGCTTTGACTTCTGCTTCTAGTCTGCACTCCCTGTCTTGGATCACCTATTATCTGATCAGCTGGATGGTCTCTTAAATGTCTTGTAGCTGGAGGAAGATTCCCTTCTGGTTGAACATCTCCAGCTCCTTCATTATGCTGAACCTCTTGGTTTTCTTCATCTTCTATTGTGTCTTGTACTCCCCCTGGACAGTAGCCTTCATTTTCCAATGCTCCATCTTCCCTTGAAGCTTCAGCAATGGAGAGCTTGTCCATTCTTTTGCTTATACCCGTTGAGTCATTTGATCTACAAGATAACTCACAGTTGATTAATCTTGTTTCATCAAACACAACATGCACAGATTCTTCAACAACTTGAGTAGTCAAGTTGAAGATTCTATAGGCTTTACTATTTGTGCTGTACCCAACAAATATCCCATCCTGGGATTTGGCAGCAAACTTAGTCAAATATGACTTACCATTGTTAAGTATATAGCATTTGCAACCAAAGATCCTGAAGTAGGATAGATTTGGTTTTCTACCTTTCATAATCTCATAGGGAGTCTTTTTGTGGCTCTTGGTGATAGAAGCCCTATTGATCACATGACAAGCAGTGTTTACTGCCTCAACCCAAAAATATTCTGGTAGAGAGGTGTCACTCAATAGAGTTCTACCAGCTTCAATTAATGTTTTATTCTTTCTTTCAGCAATTCCATTTTGCTGAGGTGTTCTAGGTGAGGAGAAATCTTGGAAAATCCCAAAGTCTTCACATAACTTTGTCATGCTTTCAGATTGAAACTCAGTACCATGGTCACTTCTAATTTTGACCACTGTACTATTCAGTTCATTCTGAATTTGCTTCAAAAAATTAAGTAAGACACTTGGGGTTTCAGATTTCTGTCTCAGAAAGAACACCCATGTAAATCTAGAATAGTCATCTACAACCACAAAAGTGTAGACCTTCCTACCTAGACTATGAACTGGCATAGGACCAAAAAGATCCATATGCAAGAGGTATAAGCACCTCACAGAATCCTTGTTTTCAAGGCTTTGAAAGGAGGATTTTGTCTGCTTGCCCTTTTGACAAGCTGAGCATATCCCTTCCTTTATACACTTAACTTGAGGACCATTCCTCACTAACTCTTTGCTAAAGAGTTGGCCAATTATCTTGTAGTTAAGATGAGCCAATCTCTTGTGCCACTTAACACAATGAGAAGCATTGTCATCAGCTACAAGACAGATGGGAGAAGCCTTATTCTCACATACAAAATTAAGACAATATACATTTCTCTTCCTATACCCAGTCAAAATGATCTCTTGATCACTTGACCTTTTGATATGACATCCATCCTTAACAAATGAAATATCATATCCTAAATCACTCAGCTGGCTTATGCTTATTAGATTATGTTTCAAACCTTTTACATAAGCCACTTGGGTCATAGTAATTAGGTTAGAAGAAATGTTACCAAACCCTTTGATGACTCCTTTTTCAGATCCACCAAAGATCACTTTAGGTCCATCTTTGACAGATGAATACTCCTTCAGCAGCCCCTTTGTTCCAGTCATGTGCCTGGAACAACCACTATCTAAGTACCATATAGGGGCATGGCTACTTGGATTCACCTGCAACACAGATTTACTTACCCTTAGAACCCAAGCAAGTCTTGGGTCCTTGGTTCAGGTTAGCATAAACAAAGCTACCATTATCTCTTCTAACAGGTAAACTATTGTTCTTTCTAACACTTATATTGTACCAGCAGTCTAGTGCAAAATGGCCTCTCTTGCCACAACACCAACATTCAAACCTATTGTATCTAGTTCTAGATATATCCTTGACAAAAGAATTTCTGTCCATTGCTGGTGCTGCAGTAGCTTCACCCACGGATTTTTTATAACCATTGGGTTTATGAACATGGGTAGGCCTGTTGGCATTTACACCCTTGTTTTTCAGAACATTAGTCTTAATATGATTATGAATATTTTCATGATCATATTGGTTAGAAGGCACTTGCACCTTTCTAAACTTAATAGGGACTGAAAAGTTCAGTGGCTTGATAGGAGCTTTGCCTTTCCTCTTGAATCGGCCAGCCCTAGAGTTACCTTTGAATCCTAATCCTGCCTTACCCTTTTGATTCACAAATTCATCTATCAAGGGTAAGACAGACTTTGGCTTAGAGTAACTAGCCACTAAATCTTTTTCAATTCTTAGTCTGGCCTCCAGACTCTTCACTTGATCATTAGTATAATTAATTGTGCCCATCTGAATAATAGTTATATTCTTCAGCTTGGCAATTTCATTTAACTTCTGATCAATTACTTTCTCTAACTCAGTTGTAGCTACCCTTAGTTTAGCAATTTCATGAGCCTGAGATTTAACCAGGTTCTTGCTTTTCTTAAGGGCCTGCAACAAGTCCACATACTTATCTATCAATTAATAGACATCTCCTTCAGATTCAGATGCATCTACATCACTTGATGCAGATGTAGCTGATTCTGTACTTGTACTACAAACAGATTTCATAGAAGGACATTGTACTTTATTAGGACCAGACTGATTCTGGCATATGTCCTCTTCTGATCCTGCCATCAGTCCCATGCACTGATGATCCTCTTGATCATAGATGGAGTCTAGCAACTGCAAAAACTCCTCTTCTTCAGATGCAGCATATAGTCCAATATATGCTTCTGCTTCAGATTCTGACTCTGAAGTTGACTGATCTGTTAGGCTCTTATCCTTCTTTGCAACAAAAGATTTCTCCTTCTTACCCTTTTTATGAGTCTTCTTCTTGTCTGAAGACTCCTTTCTCTTATCAGGACAGACAACCACTACATGTCGAGGTCTATTGCAACAATAGCAGACAATCTTTGAAGTAGTAGCCTTGCTGGGCTTTGATCTGCTCTTTTCTTTCCTTGATAACTTTTTCTTCTGATAATAGTCATCAACTTGCTGTGAAGTGGAGGGCTTAGACTTCCACTGCTTCTTCTTTAAGAATCTTTGGAATTGCCTTGTAAATGCAGCAAAATCTGCATCATACTCACAGCTTTCTGAACCCTGATTCTCTGAATTTTCAGAACTAACTTCTTCAACTTCCTTAGGAGGAGATGATGATATCCTCCTATTCTTTCTAGTGGCTTCTGCCTTGAAGGCCACTGTCTTCTCTTTATGCTCTCCTTTTGAATTCTTTTCCTCCTCCTTCCTCACCATAAGTTGCATTTCATAGGATAGCAACTTTCCAAACAAGGTTGGAGGAGAAATCTCTGCCAGTTTAGCCACTTCTCTTATGGCACAGATCTTTGTGTCCCAATCCTTTGTCAAGGATCTTAAGAATTTGTCATTCAGTTCATAGGTACTGAAGACTCTTCCATAGGACATTAACTCATTCACAATTCTATAGAATTTCTTATAGCATTCAGTTATGCTATCAGTTTTTCCTTGTCTAAAACTTTCATATTCCTGGTTGAGCATAAACTTCCTATCCTGTCTTACTTCTTCAGATCCCTCCATGTAGACAATCAAGGTATCCCACATTTCTTTGGAGGTCGTGCAGTGAATCAGATTCTGAAATGTAGAATCATCTATGGCACTCACAATAATATTCTGAGCTCTCTTGTCCATGGTTGCCAAAATGATTTCATCCTTGGTCATTTCAGAATAACTCTTTGGAGTTTGAATATTAGCATCATGAACTGATACCTTCATTGGAATGAAGGGTCCTTCCTGAACTGTGATGTATATTCTTGGGTCAGATGCTTCCATGAATAATCTGACTCTTTCTTTCCAAATTCCAAAGATTTCCTTCCTGCAGATGGATAACTTCATTGACCCTAACTCCTTGTGATTTTCTCCAGAACCCATCTTCTTGAATCTTGATTCTGCCTTTCAGATCTACCTTAGACTGTTAAGTCCTTTTTGAGGAACCTCCCTCTGATACCACTTGATAGTTTTACTTTCAAGACAACCTAAACACCTAGAGGGGGGTGAATAGGTTCTAATTGCTTGTTTATACTTTTAGGCAGAATTCAATTACAGAATTAAAACATCCAGCACAGCAATCACAGAAATTTAATCATCACAGATTGCACAATGTTTTATAGTGGTTCCCCAAGGTTTGGGTACATCCACTTTCCCCTTCACCTATCTAGCAGTATGCTAGATTCGGCCAAACTTCCACTATTCTCAGATCTGCAGATCCTACAGCTCAGAACCTGGATAGGTTCCTACAACTCAGAACGCAGAATGGTTCCTACAACTCAGGCACAATAGCCCTACCTCAGCCTTGCCACAAGGCCTACAACTCAGAGAAGAACCTTCTCCTACACTCAGGCAAACAGCCCTACCACTCAGAGATCAACTCTCCTACACTCAGCCTTTATATCACAGGCTTACAACTCAGATCTGTGTAAAACAGATCCTACAGAAATTTAGAAAAGAAGTTTTAATGTCTTGCCTTTGTTGAGAGAGAAGAGGACAAGACAATTCTTGATCAGCTGATGAAATCAACTGAATCTGAGCTTTCTTCAAAGCTTCTTGAATCTGAACTTAGCTGAGTTGATTTCCAAATAGCTTCTTGAGAAACCACTGACGGCTTCCTTCTTCTTCTTCAAATGAGTGGATCCCTCTCTATCCAACACCTTTAATGATACTTCTGAATTCTTGTTAGAACTCTTCTTAGATCGATCCTGAGATCGTCTTCTTAGATCTTCTGATGAAGATCTTCTTTAGTGCCTAGCACTTTCTTGAATTGATACTTCAATTGGATTGTAATCCTTCTTCACTTTATGCACCCTTTTTTCACTTCCTTCTGAATCTGTCTATTTATATACCTTCTTCATGGTAACCGGCTGATCCGATTTCTAACTGTTTTCTGACAAGTCTGACAGCATCAGTTAACCGGTGGCAACCCACAGCTGTCAAGTCTTCAAACAAATCCTGTGCCTTAGTCTTGGACAGCAAAGTGTCGAGACAGTCTGTCAGAAAGTGTCGAGACCAACTGTCTATATGTGTCGACACAAGTGACTTTGGTGTGACACAGTCTTTAAAGATGTCGACAAGTTTGCCTTTAAGTCGACACAGCTTCTTCAGAAAATAACTTGGTCTTGACTCTGCAGTGTGTCGACACAAGTCATGTGTGTCGACACATTTATTGTAGATTCAGAACTCAGTATGTGTCGACACTGCCTTCAGGTGTCGACACAGCAATTGTCGACTCTGCCAAAATGTGTCGACTTAGTCTTCTGGTGTCGACACAAGTATTGTCGACTTCTGCCAATGTGTGTCGACTCTGTCTCATTGTGTCGACACAGCCTCCCAGTGTCGACACAAATGTGGTCGACTATCTTTCAGTGAGTCGACGCTGCTTCTCAGTGTCGACATTAATGTGGTCGACTATCTCCTTCTGTGTCGAGGTCGACTATCTTCTTCTGTGTCGAGGTCGACTATCTTTTTCTGTGTCGAGGTCGACTATCTTTCTCTGTGTCGACTATCTTTCTCTGTGTCGACACAGCTTCCATCAAGTGTCGACACAAATATTCTGAAGTGTCGACACTGTTTCTTCAGGTGTCGACACATGGACTTAGAATATTTTTCTGCATTCTTTAATACTTCTTCACCTGCACATGTCAACTTAAAACAATATCAAATACACCTTGATGTATATCATTGAGCTAAGTTGGACTTCTTCAAATCAGGTACACATTTTCCAATGTACCCAACACAACGTTTACGGGACTAAAGGGGTCGAGCAAGACGCTGATGTCTGCTCTTCAGGTGGTCAAGGCAGTTCATGCTGGTGCAAAGCAGTTCTTAACGTTAGTGGAGGATTTAAAGCCTAAGCTCACTTTGGTTAGTATCCCAGTTGTTTGTGAGTACCCCGAGGTGTTCCCGGACAATCTTCCCAGAGCCCCACCGCAGCGGGAGATCGACTTCACGATCGAGCTCATGCCAGGTGCCAAACCTGTGTCACGTTCTCCTTATAGGTTGTTGCCTAAGGAGATGGCATAGTTTAAGGTTCAACTAGAAGAGTTGATGGAGCAAGGGTATGTGCGTCCAAGCTCGTCGCTTTGGAGCGAACTGGTCCTTTTTGTTTAGAAGAAGGATGGGAGCTTGCGGCTGTGTATCGACTACAAGGAGTTAAACAAGATAACGGAAAAGAATAAATACCCAATCCCAAGGATTTATTATCTTTTTGATCAGTTAGTCGGGTCGTCGGTCTATTCAAAATTGGATCTGAAGTCTGGGTATTATCAGCTAAGGATAAGGGAGAGTGATATCCCGTAGACAATATTCAGCACGAGGTATGGGCATTTCGAGTTCACGGTCATGCCGTTTGGGCTGACTAATGTGCCATCGGTGTTTATGGATCTGATGAACAGGACGTTCAGAGAGTACCTACAACAATTTGTGATCGTCTTCATCGACGACATATTGGTGTACTCGCAGTACAAGGAAGATCACTTCATGCATTTGCATCTGGTGTTGGAGATGCTGAGGAGGAATGAACTTTACGCAAAATTCTCCAAATGCGAGTTCAGGTTATCATCAAAAACATTCCTTGGTCATATTATCAGCGGTGAAGGAATAGCGGTAGATCCAGCGAAGATTGTTGCGAGACGGGAGTGGCCTATGTTGTCTTCGGTAGCGGAAGTCAAGAGTTTCCTGGGGCTTGCCGGCTATTACAAGTGCTTCGTAGAGAACTTCTCACGGATAGCATTACCTCTCACGAAGTTGACAAGGAAGGATCAGAAGTTCTTATGGACGCAGGAGTGCGCGCAAGCGTTCGAAGAGTAGAAGAGTCGGTTGACCACGGCGCCAGTGCTAAGTTCGCCGCGTGGGACCGAAGGCTTCGAGATTTATAGTGATACCTCAGGCAGTGGTTTGGGTTGCGTGTTGCTGCAGCATCGGAGTGTTATTGCGTATGGATTGCATCAGCTGAAAGTGCACGAAAGGAATTATCCCGTCCACGACTAGGAGTTGGCAGCCATGATTTTTGCGCTTAAGCTATGGAGACACTATTTGTACGGCATAAAAGTCGATATTTATACCGACCACAAGAGCTTGAAGTACCTAATGTATCAAAAGGATATGAACATGAGGGAACAGAGATGGATGGAGTTCCTGGGGGACTATATATTCAAGATTCATTATGTACCCGAGAAAGGTAATGCAGTTGTGGATGTGTTGAGTCGCAGGGCTCCCTCCCAAGCCTACTGGTTGTCGGTTCATGATGAGAGGTTAATTTGGGAGTTGGAGGCATTAGAGATCTGTTGTGTTGACAAGCAGACTAGCGTCAAGGCATTGTTGAACTGGACGGAAGTTCAGTATGACCTGGATGATCAGATTCGGTAGGCTTTGGAGTTGTATAGCGGCATGAAGGAGCTCATGGATGCAGCATTGGATGGTTTAAATTCCCAGTTTTTAGTTAAAGATGGACTTCTAAGGAAGTACAATCGTTTGTGCATCCCAAACGTGGGAAATCTATGGGCGGAGTTGATGTACGAGGCTCATCATACCAAGTACTCAATCCACCCAGGGAGCACGAAGATGTACCAAGACCTAAAGAAATTATTTTGGTGGTCATGGCTCAAGAAGGATGTGGCACTGTTTGTGGCTAAATATCAGACTTGAGCCTTAGTAAAGGTAGAGTGCCAAAAGCCAGGGGGATTCATGAAGTCCTTGCCTATTCCAGAATGGAAGTTCGACGACATTTTGATGGACTTTGTGCATGGCTTGCCAAGGTCGCAGAAGGGAAACGACGTCATCTGGGTGATCGTAGATCGGTTAACAAAGGTGTCGCACTTCATTATGCATAGGAAGGATGATTCAGTGGAGAAACTGACAAAGCTGTATGTGGATAATATAGTCAGACTGCACGGTGTGCCTCGCAGCATCGTGAGTGATCGAGATGGGCGTTTTACGTCAAATGATTGGAGGTTGGTGCAGTAGATGCTGGGGACTAGATTGAAGTTCAGCACAGCCTTCCATCCAGATACGGATGTGCAGACCGAGAGGGTCAACAGAACTATGGAGGACATGCTTCACATATGCGTTCTAGATTTTGGAAAGCATTAGGAGGACCACCTGTATCTGGTGGAATTTGCGTACAATAATAGCTACCAAGCAGGTGTATAGATGGTGCCCTTCGAGGCCTTATATGGTAGGAAGTGTCACACGCCATTGTCGTGGCTAGAGACGGGTGAGGCAAGGTTGTATAAGAAGCAGGAGGTGGAGAGTGCTACTTCCTTGGTGCGGATCATTCGAGAGCGTTTACTGATCGCTCAGGATAGACAAGCTAAGTACTACAATGCCAAGCACCAGAACGATGAGTTTGCGGTCGGCGATTGGGTGCATTTGAAGATAAAGCCATTCAAGTGTGCGTCACGAGTACGATGCTTGAAGAAGCTGAGCCCGAGATAACTTCGACCATTTGAGATTCTGGAGCGGATCGGCGAAGCGGCTTATGGTCTGAGGCTATCAGTGGAGTTGAGTGGTCTACACGATGTATTCCACATTTCAGTGTTGCGGAAGGCGGTGCTAGAGCCTTCGCAGGTGATCGCAGGTGATCGCAGTTGATCAAGTGTCGGTGTACAAAGGGTTGACGACTAAGGTCAAGCCCGTTCGTATTTAAGACTTGAGGTTAAGCGACTCCATAACAAGGAGATCAGGATGGTCAAGGTCCGTTGGGACAATTGCGGTCGTGAGGAGCTCTCTTGGGAATGGGAGCTGACCATGCTAGAGGAGTACCCAGAGTTATTTCACTCAGGTAACGCTTTTGGTTTTGTTTATCTTTCCTTGGGTAATTTTGTGGAGGAAATTCTTTTAAGAGGGAGAGAGTTGTAACGCCCCGAAACTCAAAAGAGTGACGGGTGGCATTTTGATCAAAATCTGGGTTTTGGTAGAGGTTACACGGCCTGGGGCACGAGCATATCCCAGGGAGTGTCGTGCTCGGGTTCGGCGTTGGTCGCGTGGTCGGCGATTTTGGGGTCAACGATCGTCATGGGGGTGAACACGGCCAGGGACACGGGCGTGTCCCAGGCCGTGTCAGTGATGGTTAAAACTCGCAGCGCCCCGCGGGTTTGTTTAGTGATTTATTAAAGAAAACAAGCAGTGGTTATATTTATTAGAAAGAAATGCGGGGCGCGCGGATTTATTTATTATAAAAAATGGTTGAAACTGAGTTTTAACGAGAGGGAGGAAAGTACACCTATCGCGTGTAGTACAGGATATTCCGGTGTTGAATATCGGGGTCGTATTGTTCTCGGGGCCGGTCTACCTATTTCTACTCTTTCCCTGAAAGTCTATTATTTTACCGATAATATTTTTAGTTGTGTGTTTATATAAAAAAATATGGCAGACGTAAAAAGATAAGTAATGCAGAAAGAAAACAGTAAGCCGATGAATAAATTAGCGCGATGAATATCAAAAAAAAGAATTTGAACTAAAATAACTTTTAATAAAAAGAGATCCTAAATTTCAAATTAATTAAGGCGGAGACTTGGCCGTGGAGGTTCAACAAAAATGAGCACACCTATCTCTAGGTAATATCACTCACCTGAACGCTAAGACTATTTGACCGATCGTTAGACCGACGAAGGATTTCTCTTAACGCCCGCATTACGCTAAGAACACTGCTATTTGGTGGGGAACCCAATCCAGTAGAGTTACACGCCTCCTCTCTCGAGGGTTAGCGCGGAGCTCTCTTTACCCAAGGGTGATCGGCCCATACGCACGGCCTCTCGGCTAGCTAGCGTATGGACTACGGAAATAGGGCCCCGCACATCGATATGCGGTACTACGCATCGTAGACCCGGGGCAAACCTTAAGTAATTTTATTTAACGACAAAAAGAGGACCTGCAATTATTTAACGCAATTTCATCTGTCCCAATGCTCTTCGATATTGTGGGCTAAGAGAGGTTAGCCACTCATCGGAATGGGGACGGCTAAAGCTAGAAAGCGATAAAAGGAAAGAAGTAAAAGGAAAGTAGTAAATGAAAGCAGTAAAGAAAGCAGTAAATTGTGAGTCCTACTCAAACAAGTAGGCGGTAAAGAAAGCAGTAAATGACAAGTCCCGGCTCAAGCGAGTGGGCGGGAATAAATCTATCTCATACACGCACGCACTCTACTTGAAATAAAACGCACACAAACGCACAAGGTCCTACTCAAGTGAGTAGGAAGAAAATGAATGCAGTAAACTGCAAGTCCTACTAAAACGAGTAGGCGGGAAATAAAAGCACGCCATTTAACTCTTAACGAGTAGGCGAAAATAAATGCGCACACGCACACACTTTACATAAATTTAAAGAAATCTATAAAATCTAACTCATACACGCACACACACGTACAAAAAATAAGAAAAACAAAGTTACTGAAAAATTAAAACAACGATATTTCTACCGCTAGAATGCAGTAGAAATGCGTAAAAAGACAAAAAAAAATTTAAGGAGCGAAAAGTTTTGCAAACAAACGCAAAAAATGAAGTTGACGAAAAAAATAAAATAACAACATTTTCATTCTTATAACTTTATAGAAATGGATAAAAAGTGAAATAAAACTAAAAAAAGAACGAAAAGTTTTTACGATCCTAAAAAGTTCTAAGTTAAAGAAAATAAAAACAACACTTCTTAAACCATTTTTATAAAACTATAAGAATGAAAACAAAACTAAAAAGAGAAATCTAAACCTAAACATGTGTGGAGTACGAAAATAAAACGGACAGCGTAACGGCTAGAAATGCGGTAAAAACCTAAATCTAAACTAAGTTATCAACTAAAAAGAAGACATAAAAAGAACAAAAAGGAGAATGAAAAATTACTTTGGGTAGGCGCATTCAAATGGATTTTTCATACTAAGCAAGAGGAGAAAATGACTAATTTTATTAAAATGATAAGTGATTACAACAAAGCTAAAGCAGGAAATCTAATACAAACTAAGCGAGAGAGGGGGGGAATAAAAAATCCCTTACATTGCATGAGAAGCCATTTGGGCAGCACCTACCCTAAGCAAAGGGTTCAAAAAAGTGGACGGGAGAGCTCTCTGAAAGCTCTTATTTATAGGCAATTTTTTCGGGTATGACACGCCCTACGACACGGGCGTGACAGGGGTCGTGTCGGTACTGTGTATGAGTTTATCCGGCTATTTGATGGCAGAGCTGACTTCGGGGCGGTCCACATGGCAGTCATGGGCATGACATGTTTGTCACGGGTGTGACAAGAGGGCGTGACAAGCTAGCTGGCAGTTTTGATGTCGGCAGCGACTTATCTTTGACTGGGTTGACTTAGTTGACCGACACGGGTGTGACGGGTTTGGTCACGGGCGTGTCAGGTTGCGTTGAGAGTGTTCTGTCTCGACGGCATTGAGTGGCTGACTGGATGAAGGCGTTGAGTGGCTGACACGGGCGTGTCAGTCATTAACACGGGCATGTCCTTCTCTGGTTGATGATGGCGTTGAGTGGCGTTGAGAGGTGAACAGTGAAATCGTTAAGTGGCGTTGAGTGCCTTTACATGGGCGTGTAGGTCATGTGACACGGGCATGTCAGGTCAATTTTGACCATTTTCTGAAATTTTCAGAAATTCAAAATAAATTTAGTTAGAAATGAATTTTGCAAAAAGAAGCAATTTGTTAAATAAAACAAACTAAAAACAACAAAACTAAACAAAAAAAGACGTAAATAAAATACAAAAATATAGGTATATTTACAACTCATCAGTCAGTCACACAAAGCCTTGCACTCAACGATCGTTGAGTGAGGGACGCACGGCCTGAGCCCAGGCGTGTTCGGGTCCGACACGGGCGTGTGGAATTTGACACGGGCATGTCGATACCCGTGTCCTCCTCAGGTTGTTTGGCGGTTTGTGTTGAGGTAGCTACATGGCCTGGGACACAGGCGTGTCCCAGGGTATGTCTAGCATACGGCATGTGACACGGGCGTGTCACGTGGCCGTGTTGTGCTCGGGTTGTTTTAGACCTGTGTCGTTGAGGGAACACGCCCAGCTACACGGGCGTGTACTGGCTGACACGGGCATGTCAAGCCTAACACGGGCGTGTCGAGTGCCCGTATACTTTTCGGGATGTGATGGTTTCGACGGCGATTGGGTGATACGGCCTTGGACACTAGCGTGTTGCAACCCGTATTCGGCCTAGGTTTTTGAATTTCGGGCTGAATCACAGACGTTCGTTTCATTATTTTTGGATCTGATGGTTCAGGCTCTTCCAACCTTAGGTTTAAGGCATGTTCAGGGGTGTAAATTCCTCATAATCTTGGATTAACTCTCTTTCTAAGATCTAGAGAGAGGAGAGAGCAAGGAGGAACAAGGAAGGCTAGATCCAGTCACCGGCGGAGTTTCAGATCTCCAAATCGCGAGCTGACTTCGGATTTGCGGAGGCAAAAAGATTACGGAGCTTTTCATCCGCATAGATTTCCATGGCGCCAAGGAAAAATGCAAGGGTAATGATTCTCATCCAAGCACATGTGAAGTCCTCTTTTCCTCTACATCGGAAGCCCTCTCTCGCAAGTATGCGGTGAGTTTGTGGCATTCCTTGGGGTAGATATGTGAATTCCCCCTTGTGTAGAGTCTGTATTCGAAAACGGACATAGGCATGATGTGTGAAGCCTACCCGAACAAGTCTTTCTGGATCGGTGATGTTTCATTTCATATATGGACGGAGAAGACTCCGTGCGAATGTTTGTTTTTAGGGTATTATATGGGGTAGATTGCAACAGGGAGACTTGGAGACTAACTCCAAGGTGCACCCGGAAAATTGGGCAGATGTGTGATTCTGCCAACATGGTGGCCGGGGAGCCAACTTGAACATAACAGGGTTATGTGAACTGTGTGATGGAAACAGGACACAGGGAGACTTGACCCGCGCATATTGCTTAAATTGACGTTGCAGTGTGAGCAACGGTTCAGGCGGAACCGTACTTGTTCTATGTCGTTCGGTGGGACCATTGGCATAGATGAGTGTCTCCGGCAGTCTATGGCTTAGATTGACGTGACCCGAGCCAGGAAGACAAAATGCTCATAATGTTGGAAGTCCAAGGGACGGTGGTGAGACGGAAACGTCTACGACTTAAATTGTCATGACATTGGCCAGTTCGTCGTGAATATGTCCTGAGTGCACGGGGTGTGTGGTCGTGCGTGCCTGTGCCTGTGATGAAGTGTGTTTACACTATACTGCTTGTTTATGCTAACAAAGTGCAGGGAAAGAGCATCGCCGCCCCGAGTTGGGGGCGGGGTCGTTATAATTTGGTCAGCATAGCTGACCGTTGCTTTGGTTTGCCACCGTACAGTGGATTGTTTCTTGCAAGTGTTGCGGAGCCGAGCGGTAAATAGCGGGCTAAAGCCCAAATTGCTGAGCCGGCCCTAATTTTGAGTGTTTTTCTTGTATTCTCATGTGTGACCGGCCTGCATGTCGAGGTTTGGAAGACACTTATTTTTGATAAAACTATTATAAGCCCATAAGGTCAGTACTCGTGTATTGTACATTCCTGTTGGTTTGAGTAGTGGACATTCATGCTTTGCAGGGATCTTTATTCTTAGCAACTTAATAAACTGCTTCCGCTAGATGCTCTATGTAGGACATTGTGATTGGTTGATTGGTTTCAATGAGTAACCCACCGGTCTGTCCGTGGTATATGGCGTCGGGCCCCGGCCGGACCTACTGCTATGTGCTATGTGACGGATAGGGGTATTACAAGCATCCTATCGTAAATCAGTCACACTCAGGTGTCTGGGTTCTTCATAAATTCCGAGTCGAGTGCCTTTGGATCCTCGTCCTAGATCCATGATAGTGGAATCTTGTACCTCCGTACGAGGGTGGAGAGCTGTGTTGAATGTCGGCCGAGAGTCCAGATAAGCCTGGACTAACCTTTTCTCCTTAGACGTACACTATCCATCCTGATTTGACATGATCACCTTAAGCATACCATAATAACGGAATTCTACTCCCAAACTTCATGAAATAACCACGGGAGTTTTCTTTCGGGTCGAGGTGACCCTAGCTTTCTCGGCCAGTCTATCCTCGATGTTCCCTTTATAATTATGACAGGAGTGGGGATGAGGAATCCTGTGTATGAAAATCCCTAATTATACCCTCGAACTTCGACTCTAACTCGGTCACTGTATGATAATTGTGCCTCTTTCTTCACTCCGGGGAGATACATGTTCTGAGATACACCATGCTTCCGGTGATACATCATAGCGATTAAATTTTTACCTTCTCAGATATCCTGAATCTTGTTACCCATCATCTAATTTTTTGTGATCATAGTTAATCCTCATCTTATCACCAAGTCATTGTCTTGGTAATGCTACAGGTCATCATTCTAAACAAGTTTTAACAAAATCTTATCTTCGCCTGAATAACGTCGAATTATATCGACTTCATTCTCACTATGTTTGTTATGCCTCATTCTCTTAATTAGGTCTAAGGGAACCCTAGTCAATATAAATTTACCCAATAATCAAAGTACAAGTCTCCAATAAACAAAAGGTTAGCCCCCAAAAAACAAAAGATAAGCCCCTACCTACCATTGGCTAAGTATCTTTGATATTACCCTATTATATCCATCCTAGCTGGGTGCACAAACCCTAGGGCATCAATCTTCGACTTGGGGTTCCACCCTGAAACCTGTTGATATACTCCTTACTCTAAACCCTCCGAGTAATATTTACGACAACCTTATCCGGGTCAACATGTTCCCAATCCCAACTTTGTCTCTTCCGAACTTGAATTCCTATCCAACCCTCATTGTTTGTCGTGGTGGTTTTCTCCAAGTAATTTTGTTACTTGTACGAGGTTTGAGACTATGTGTCTTTTACCATTCTAATGGTTATTGGTCTCAATTCTCCTTAATGCAATCCTACCAGTTTGAGTAATGGACCGTATGGTCACCTAAGTTTATGTCTTAGGTTACCATTCTCGTGTTAAACTCCTCCTTTATTCTCTTTGGGTATCTCCTTACCTTAACCAAGTTCATACCGAAGGTCTATTTTGGACTAAGGCATACTACAAGTCGTCATAGTTAGTCATGAGTCCTGGTGGGCTGTGTCTAACTTGTTAGCTAGAGAATTATAAGATGAAATCTTCGCAGCCGGATGTGCTCCCTGTTGGGGCAGGGTTTGCCGTAGTCTACAAAGAAGAATTCTAATTAATGAAGAAGTGGACTTTTACATGTGATTTCCCATATGTGCACACCACTGCTTCTGCTGCTAGTTTGTCCTCAAACTAAGCTCGCGCGGGGGTGACCTAGGGGTTGTGGACTGCTACTCTCTTCCGATCGAGGTTTCCTTTGATACCACTTGTAAGACCCCTTTTTTTTCCTTTTTAAACATCGAGGTCTTAGGCCCAGAACTGCCGCTTTGCGGTGACACCTTCATGCCCGGGAAGGTCGTTACTACAAAACGTCGATCCTGCCGGCCGATTCAATCACAACAGTAGCAATTTAGAGTAAACACAAGTCCACAGAAAATCACATATCAGAGTAAATAGTATCCACGAAGGGAGTGTCCACAGATATAATAACAGTAAGAAAAATAGTGAAACGAGGGCTTATGCCCGGTACATCAAAATCCTCACTACAAAGTAACTCATCGCGGAAGCAAAATGGAACACTACTAAAGATTGGGACTCATAGTCCCAACTGTCTGTACTCCGATGCTAGACTTCCCCATCTCCAAGCGTGTCAACCTCCGGGGCTGCTCCTCTATGTTGGGCTCCTCGATCCCCTAAATGATGTGGTTCGAAAACCGTTAGTCTAGAAGACTAAGCTCTATCATCCCCTTCCCCTTCCCCCATAGATCCTAGGCACCGAGCGGGGAGGAAGAAAGGAGAGGACATAATAGTGGAGAATAGCAAATGCAGGTGGCGGCGGAATCTAGACAAGCAGTTCTACAGAGCAGTATATATATAACAATAATAAAAGTAAGAAAAGCTACTCAAGAATAAGTAATCTTAACTTACGTGAAAGCACATAAGCCAAAGGATCTTTTGCAAGGCTCCTATCGTATAAAAAGTCTCATACCAATTTATACGATAGGGTGTCGGTTTTCTAGCAAGTATACATATAAATCTATTGAATAAAACCTTAACTTATAAGCATGCTTGCGCGAACTTATAAACCAAGGGGTCGTTTAGCAGAGCCTATTGTATAAAGCATCCAATACCACTTTAAACAATAGGTGACAGGCTTAAATGTAATGGTTATGCTATGACATGCAATTATACCATGATGTGAACATGCAAGTACAACTCACCCACTCGACTCTATGCGCACAGACCTTTAGTTCCCTAGTTTGGAGTTAGCTAAACTCTCAGGAGCCTCTCATCGTGGCCAACGGATACAGAGGGTTGGGCCTCTCCACTCCTAGACTGGTAATCCCACTACCCAGCCTAGCCCCTCTCGTACATTTCCGTAATATTCCTAGCAATCCAGCTAGTCTCCCCGAGTCAACGTACAGACGACGGTGTGATCGATCGTCCAATAACGAGGATCAACCACTGTTATGCATATGCAAGCTTGTATATTATACCATACTTAAATCTTCGAGCCTCCAGCTCACCAAACCATCAAGTCGAAAACTAGTCCCCGAGCATACAGCTCCCTAGACTACCAAATCGATTCCAAGTCCATTTAACTCTACCAGTAAGCCCATCAACCATGGGTCTATGTTATCCATTCATTACCAATTTGTATCACTACGTGTACAAGTCTGAGTGTAAAGTGGAGGTATTACTGAGGTTACTCTTATCCATATTATCCCTAAGGTTTACATTAGCCCAGGACTGCCCAAGGTATACCCCGTGAAGGGTTCTTGAGGGCACTAGGAACTACGATGGGCTGAATCCTTAAGCTCTCTTTCGCAAGGCACTTAATATTATTGATTTCTAACCATGACCAATCCTCTCTTTTATTTCAGTGTGACTCCACTAAGTGTGTTTAAGCTCTCTGAGCTAGCTTATTTAAGTTCTATGTACTATATATGGACCGTACTAAGCTACATGGTGCTCCCACTAGGGGGTACTCCATTTACTCATTCAACAGATCTATAATAATTTCTGGGAGACTACCATCACCTATTTAGACTAACTCTAGAGTTTCCTAATTTTCCTAATTATTTGGGCATTTAATCAAATTAACCTAAGACTCTGAATGCCCTACTTTGAACATGAAATTCACTTTTAAATTAGAAACAAATCACCACAAAATTATGATAAATACTAGGTAATATTTCTACAGCAAATCCAAGGTCTAAGAATTTTTAGAATTATTTAGGCCCCAAATCCACAATTTAGAACATAAAGTCAATATTACCATTTTAAGAAGCAAAGGCCAGCAATATTGTTCTAAAAATTATAATAAAAATCCAGTAATTCCATCATGGCCTAAAACTTATGAGAAAATTCCAGAGCCAACATAATGACATAAAACACTCACTAACCAAGTTTCATAATTTTTATAGCAATATTGGGCTCTATATCTATTTTTGATCAGAAATCCATAATTCGTAATGTATGAAAAAAGTACTTAAAATAATCATCTAAAAATTCCAATAAAAATACAGAGGGGACTAACATGATGTAAAACTTCCAAATACTAAATTTCACAACTTTTCAGTGGACAGAAATATCATAACAAGCAAAATAAACTTAAGGACAAAACTATGGTTATTAAGGAATTACTGATTTTATTAGCCCAAAAATTTCACCAAAATTATTTTAGGACTCTTTTTATCAGAGAAATACCCTTCCCAATTTCAAGTTATTGTGAGGTGTTTTGATTGCCTAAACCCAACTATTGGGCTTTGTGCCCTAAACTAGGATTAGGGATTTGAGGGGGTTAAAGGCTTCCAAATTCAATAAAACTACAACCAGAAGACCATAGCCACCCTATAATCCCTTCCACCAAGTCTCAAGTCATTCCAAGGTCATTTGACCCCATGACCTTCAAACCCTAAAAATCTCCAAAAAAAAGGAGCCTACCCTAGGGTTCTATGGCTACCCTACCCCAAACCACTCCAAATCCCATTAGAGGGTGTTACATGCCATATAAAATAATTGGCCAAAATATCAGCCTCTGTTGAGCTGATTTGACAACTCAAACACCAAAAAAAGCACTTTGACCAAAATACCCTTATTATGACAATGTCAAGGTTTGCAAAATTCCAAACTAAATCATCTCCAAATGAGTTGGAATTTTATCCAAAGCCTTATACTGACCCCAAAGACCAGGCACCAAAATTTGGGATCCATTGGAGGTAATTATACCCCTTAATTAATTTAATCATGGTTTAATAAATAAATACAAAAACTATAGAAAACTATTCTCAAAAAATTCCCATTTTTGGATATTTTCTAGGTATAGATAATAGTAACCGCCCTCCAAAATTTCAATTCATTTGGATGGCTGGATTGGTGGGGGCACTCAAACCAACTTCTGGTCAAGCCTATGTATAGACCCCACCAAAATGGGTTCTGTGGCCAAACCACTTATCCAAATGGGTTCAAACAAATTTTAAAATAAACTAGACTTTACGGGCTAAAACTTTGATATTGGCCATATTTTCTGTAGGAGGGCCTAAGTATTTTTAATATTTAATTTAAAAGAGTCCTGTAAACAGGACAGAAATTTTAGAATTTAATAAACATGATCCGGCACGAATCTTGAAGCAGATCCAACGCTTCCTGGTCATCTTCTTCCTCCAGCCGAGGGCTGTGATTAGCCCAACCTGGAGCGTATTCCAGCCCTTTTTCCCGGCCACCCAGCCACCTCCCTAGCCGGCCACCACCGCCACCACCTTCGTTGAGGTGGGGGCTATCGCCGGGCGGCGGCAGGGCCGCCAGAGGGGCGGTTTCCGGCGAACCCGAGTGGTATAAAAACCATGAAAAATTTGAAATTTTGCTCACATGATTCGGCTCATTTGAGACCCAATTCTCTCTTATTTGATTCCTAAGATCTATCCATAAAAGGAGTAGAGGAGGACCTTTAGCCGTGCTTGCCGACGGGTTTGGTGGTGGTGCGCCATGGCCGGATTTTGGAGCTATGGAAATGTTACAACCATGCATTGGGAGGGCTCGATTCCTTCAGTAAAAATGTGGAAACTCCTCCCCTCTGCCTAGTGAAGCTTTTAAAGTCATCAAATGGGGGAGGGGAAGGGCCAAGGCTTCAAAGCCATTTATGGCCATGAAAGAGAAATTTCGGCCACCCCATATCCCTTGCATTCAGCCACCTAGAGGATGTAGAAAACCCTTGGTCTCCTCTAACTAATGAGGGTAAGATTAATCAAGACATTAGGGATGAAGGGAGGAGGCCCCTTGGCCTTCCAAAGCCATTAATGGCTATCTTTAAACAACTTTCTCTCTCTAGAAATACATGAAACTCTCATTTTATCTCTCCTAATTACTATGAATGAATTTGCTCATCTCTATAGCCTATTGGCGGCCCATAAAATCATTATTAATAATTAGGATGGGGTTAGCCCAAGTGAGGGAAATGGGCTTGAGCTTGAGTTAGCCCATTTGAGCTAAGTTTGACATAACTTAGACTAGGGTTGACCTTGGTCAATTTGACCTTTTGAGTTACTCTCAATGGGTCCTTGGTGACCCATTGGACTCCCCTAAGATCTAGGTAGGTCTGGGTATGGTATACTTGGCACCTTGGAGGTCACTTAACCCTTAGTAAGGGCACTTTGACAACTTTGGGGCTAGAGTTGACTTCGGTCAACTTAGCCTCTTGGGTCGTCCCCAATGGGTCCTTGGTGACCCATTGACCTCACTTAAGTTCTAGGAAGACTTAGGTAGGGTTGGTTGGGCACACTAGGGGCACATTGACCTTAGTTATGACACCTTGCCCATTTTAGGCCTAGGATGATCCTAGGTCAACTTCGCCACCCTGGGTTGATTTCAATGGACCCTTAGGGCTCTAATGGACCTTCCAATAGTTTAGGGATATTGTGGCGGGGTCATGGAGTCATGGTGAAGCCCTATGGTCATCCTAAAATAGTGTTTAGAATTCTACTATTCGAAGACCATGGTGATCTCCACCTTTATGCCTAAGCTCACTTGGTCTTCTTGGGCTTCTTAGGGTTTTGTCATGACCTAGTCATAACAAAACCACTCCTAAGGGTCTAGCTGGAAATGGGATGTTACAACGCGCACTTCTAAAAAAAATTAGACAAGTGAACATTTGGGTCCTCATCTGGCAGTCCATCGAACTGCACGGCGTTTTGGATCTTTTGAATGACACGAGATTTTAATTCAAAATTATTATTCACCACCGTAGGGAGAACAATACTAGACCCAGTATCATCCAGGTAAGGTCAGGCGTAATAAGACATAGTATACTCGATCGCTTGGGTAGGGTTAGGGTCGGCCATAACTATGGCAGAGGGTTCTCTAATAGATTCTTCAGGGTCTAAAAAATGATTTCGGCGTTGAGATCGAATACGCGCAAGGGAGCATTCGATCTTAGGGTTGAAATCAAAATCTTCAGATTCCGAGGGTTGTCCACCGGTGATATACCCCAAAATATAAACTAAATTAACTCTTTTTTTTTTATTTTTAAATAGAGTTTTTAAGTTTTTTTTGTTTTTAAAAAATAGGTAAAATTAATAGACTCGGGAATTCAAAATAGCAACACGAAGATTCCCCTACAACGACGCCAAAAAGTTGATGTGCGCGGAGAGAACCGGTTTTGCGCGGCAAATTACGGAGCCAAGTAAACCTGTCGCAAGTAATACAGGATATTCCGGTGGGGAATATGGAGGTCATATATTTCTCGGGGCCTGTTGACAATTTATACAAGATCACCTCTCCAACCCCTATTGGAGAGGTAGAGAATCAAGATGAAAATACTGTCCAAGTTGATGAAGTGACTCCAGTGGCTGAAGAAGTCGAAGATGCGAGGAATCTAGAGCTCAGACATCTGAAGAATCACCCAATGGACCAGATCATAGGAGATCCCCGGGATGGAGTTAGAACTCATCGGGTACAACTAACGAGAATCTCTATTTAAGTTTTCTCTCGCAGGTTGAACCAAAGAAGTTTGAGGAAGCAAACTCAGACGCATCGTGGATCTTGGCCATGGAAGAAGAACTGAATCAGTTCAAGCGCTGCAAAGTTTTGACGTTTGTTCCAAGACCCAAAGGTAAAAATGTAATTGGAACGAAATGGGTCTACCGGAACAAGTTTGACGAGGATGGAACTATCATAAAGAACAAGGCCAGACTCGTCACCAAAGGATGTCGTCAAGAAGAAGGGATCGACTTCGACCAGACATATGCTCCAGTGGCAAGGCTGGAGGCCATCAGACTGTTCCTGGCTTATGCTGCACTGAAGGGCTTCACCGTCTATCAAATGGACGTGAAGTTCGTCTTCCTAAATGGTGACATAAAGGAAGAGTTGTATGTGGAACAGCCCCAAGGTTTTATTGATCCTAACTTACCCGAGTACGTTTATTTATTATCTAAAGCGCTGTATAGCTTGAAACAAGCTCTTCGAGCTTGGTACGATACGCTATTTAGCTTTCTCCTCGAGAACAAGTTCACAAGGGAAATGATAGATCAGACATTATTTCTTAGGGAAATTAAAGGCAAGATTTTGTTAGTGCAAATCTATGTCGACGACATTATTTTTGGATCTACAGACGACAACCTTTGCAAAAAATTCTCTAAACTTATGCAAGAGAAGTTTGAAATGAGTAGTATGGGAGAGCTGAAATATTTCTTAGGACTTCAGGTGAAACAATCTGAAGATGGAATTTTCATCTCATAGACGATGTTCACCAAGGAGTTGATTAAGAAATTTGGAATGGAGAGTGCAACCTCTATGAGGACTCCAATGGCCTCAGCTATGTCTCTAGACAAGGATGAGAAAGGGAAACCCTTTGATGAAACCAAATACAGAAGCATAGTTGGATCCTTGCTCCACCTTACTGCCAGTAGACCAGACATAATGTTCTCCACATATGTCTGTGCTAGATTCTAAGTGAACTGTAAGGAATCTCACTATGCTGTTGCAAAGCGGATCTTGAGATACCTTAAAGGTACATCGAATCTTGGCTTATGGTACCCAAGAAGTAATGACAGCGAACTAATTGGTTTCTCAGATGCAGACTTTACAGGTAGCAAAGATGACAGGAAAAGCACTTCCGGGACGTGTCAGTTCCTTGGAAGAAGGCTTATCTCATGGAGCAGCAAAAAGCAAAACTGTGTCGCAATCCCAACGGCCGAGTCAGAATACATTTCTGTCGGTAGTTGTTGTGCACAGTTGCTTTGGCTAAAGAACCGGCTAGAAGATTACAATATGAAGGTCAAGGACATTCCATTATTTTGTGAATCCTCCAGCGCAATCGCAATCGCAAACAACCCAGTCTCATATAGCCGGACAAAGCACATCGAGCTGAGATACCACTTCATCCGGGAGAATCTGGAGCAAGGGGATGTGGATCTGCAGTACGTGCCAACAGATCGGCAGGTTGCAAATATTTTCACAAAGCCGCTGGACGAGACCAAGTTCAATTTCTTCAAAACTGAACTTGGGCTGCTGAACAAGGAAGATTAGGCCAAAGTGATCAGTTCAAAGGCTAAAGAATCGAGGAAACTCCAAAAAGGTTAGAATTTCTCAAGTAGAAGGATAGTTCTTGAGAACAATACTTACTTCTCAAGAACTATCTGCCAGTTCTCAAGAACCATGCTTACTTCTCGAGAACTATCTGCCACTTCTCGAGAACTAAAGCCTGCCTCTCGAGAAATGGCCCGTCATTTTGCCGATTTTTGCTAACTCTTCAATTTCGCAAACCTCTTGATTTCTGTCCTAATCTAAGGTTAATTAGACACATAATTGACATTACTAGGGTTATATATATATAATATTTTAGAAATCTTAAATCAACCGCCATTTCAAAATCATTTCTCTCAAAACTCTTCGTCTTCCGCCGTAAGAAACCTCTGTCTCTGTCGCTGTCTCGCGCTCAGTCCGTCGCCTCTGTCAGCTTCCATGGCACAGGTTTCCAAGATTGGAGTCGGCAGCGAACTGGTGGTCGTAGGAATTGCAGAGATTTCAGACGATTTCCAGAACCTCCTCATTCATCTCGAAACCGCTGGCCTCATGTTTGTTTTGACAGAACCCTGCAAAATACTATTTTCTGATGTCGAGGAGTTCTTCAGAAATGCAAAGGTGAAAAGGAATGGTAAGATTGTGAAAACTCAAGTCAGAGAGATCAAGATAAAGCTTAACAAGATGATAGTTTCCTAGCTTCTGAGAATGCCCATTGTAGATGAGGAAGATGACCTGACCCCTGAGGATTCTGACAGAACCTACTCCTACTGTGGAGTTTTTGTGGATGTAATGTCATTAAGGAGAAATTTATTCAATGATGTAGGCAAACTAGATATCATTGGCAAAATTTTGTGGTGCTGTACAGGGTCGATCAGTTTCATAACCAATGACTTCTTTGATGTAATGACAGCTATAATCTGCAGAAAGAGATTTCAGTTTGGAATGATTGTATTTGAATTGATCAGGGACAACATTCAAGCTCCCACATTTGTAAGGATAATCTCATTAATTTTGTGAGAGATTGATCCTGTTACCTTCAAAACCTCTAAAGGTACCAAGATTCACCATCTTAAGAAAATTTCCTTAGCCTCCATCCAGAGATTGGATTTAAAGCTGAAAAACCCAAGGCAGATAGCTAAAGAAGTTGGAGCTTCTATCTCAGAGGTCAGGACCCCATCTCCTCCTCTACATCATGTTGTTGAACCATCTAGTGCAGTAACTGAGGGGGAGCCTGCACACTCTGCCCCAG
Source organism: Platanthera zijinensis (assembly GCA_039513925.1). Lineage (NCBI taxonomy): Eukaryota > Viridiplantae > Streptophyta > Magnoliopsida > Asparagales > Orchidaceae > Platanthera > Platanthera zijinensis. The sequence goes on along the minus strand of CM077094.1, from coordinate 58,784,637 downwards.
TTATCAGAATTCCTTCTCCTCCTACAGTCAGATCTCCTCTAAGAAGCCTAGTGAGATCTCCAGTAAGGAGCCCTGTGGCAGTCTCTCCATTTCCAAACCCATCAGATGTTCCAGCCTAAGATATTCTCAAAGATCAAATGAAGCTATAGACAAAATGATAGAAGAGCTCACCTCAGAAGAACCTCTTCCTCCCCTTTCCAAAGATCTCCCCGAAGAACCATTCAGAGAACCATCTAGAGAACCATCTCCCCTAAACTCACCCCAAGCTACTTCTTCTCCCTCTCCAAGAAAAGCATCTACTCCACTAGAGACCATCCTTCTATCTGAAGAGGATGTGCACGCCCCTAAAGAGGTAGAAGCCCCTCTCAGGAATCTTGATTTCTCCCTTCCCAGATTTGTTGATGAGGAGGGAGATATAATATCTCATACTATAATGGCCCAGAGCTCTGTAATACTAGAAGCAATCCCCCCATGGAAAGCTCATCCTCCACCTCAGATTAATTCTACCACCCTTGCTCCTCCTGCTGCTGCTGTAATTACAAATTCAGATATTCTATCAAAGATTGAAGAAATGTTAGCTAACCAGAGGAAATATTTTGATGAATCTCTTCAGATTGTTAAAGATCAAGTAACTGCCCTTGAGAGAGAAATGAGTAGAGGCTTTGCAGAGATTCAAGCTAATACAGATTCTCTCAAAGAATTGTTCAGAATTGGAGGCAAAGCTATAGATAACACCATCACCAGCATTGGTCAAGTCATGGAACAATATGTCACCCTAGCATACAATCAAATTCAGTTGGACAAGAGAGCTGAAGAGAAAGTCATGAAAGTATGCAATGAAGTTGGTACTTTCAAAGAAGACACCATAGACCAGCTATCTGTAGAAATCAGAAGGGGGGAGACAATAGTGTAAGAATAGGTAGAAAAGCTTACTACAGATGCCAAAACTATCTGGAATGAGAAATTAACTGAAATCAGTAAGGATGTTTTAGAACAGATTCAATCAGTAAAATTCCATACATATGATACAACTGTCTGGATGCACAACCAGATCTTTCCATATTTTCAGGCTGACCCCAACATTATTCCTCATCACTTAAATCCTCTTGCTCAAGGTTAGTCCAGCCAAGTGCCTCAACCTCAAATGCCTACATTCTCTCCTAGACCAAAAGATCAGGAACCTCCTCCAGCTTCCTATTCCCAAGTTTTGGATGACATTATTCCTCAAGATCTACCAGAGGTTCACATCCCCAAGAAAAGGAAGTATGGGGAAGGTCCTTCTGTAGCAGATCTATTCCCCGGCCAGAGGCAGAAAGAAGAAAAGCAAAGGAATTTGCTGAAGTTTGGAGCCCTACTTCCAAAGCTCTAATTCTTGAAACTCTTAAACTAGTCACGGACTTTAATGAGAATAGAAATCTTCACTACAGCTCAGTTGAGTGGGAATTATATGAAAAGTCCATGACCAAAAGGAGGATATATGATAGAGAATATGGAAAGAACAATCCTAAAGCTCCTCCAAATCCCCCAAGGTACTATCCTAAGCCTTTCAGTTATCAGAGGAGGCAGCAGGAAAAGCAAGACAGGCAATAGCAAAGCAAAGAATGATTCATGATGTTTTGTTTTTTAGAATTTTTGAGGAAATGGATATTGATTGATTCTAAAACATTACTTATATATACAATTCCTAGTTTTGCATAATTGTGCCTTTAATTAATCTATCTTTGCATTTATATTCAATTTCCTTTCTTCTAGTTCTTTCTTTATTATGATAATTCACCTTAGTGTAGAGGGTTCTGACTTCTACAAATAGGGGGAGATTGTTGGGTATTGCATCCACAATAACCCAGATTTGCATGAAGTCACCCTTGAACTAAGATGAATTAAGTTGTATTTAATATCCTATTCTAGTTGAATGTTTGTAGATGGTCAGTTCTAAGTGTAGACCAATGTCAGTCTACAGTGGGTCAGGAACACAGGACCATACAGTGTAATCCCTCACTGTGTGATCCTAAGTGTTGACTCATGTGTAGCCTCTCAATTGAGATACACTTCATGTTCAAACATTGGGAGTATGGGATGAAGACAGGACCTAAAGAAAATCTTCTCTAAAATTCTTGAAAAATTATCTAAGTCCAGTTCTCGAGAAGTAACTTCAGAGTTCTCAAGAAATGTAGTTTAGTTCTCGAGAAGCTCTCATAGTTCTCGAGAAGCTTAACTACAAAGTTCACGAGAAGCCCAGGTTCAAGGTCTCGAGAAGTCTGGACAGATTCAAGAAACTTTCTAAGATATAGTTCTCGAGAAGTCCTCTTTGTTCTCGAGAAGTCTTGGTCAGTTCTCAAGAAGCCTAAGGTATAGTTTTCGAGAAGTCTTACTTGTTCTCGAGAAGCTTGGCTTTAGTTCTCGAGAACTGCCAGTTCAATTTCTTGAATTGTCAGGATTTGCCTCAGAAATTTTTTCTAGTTAAGTTCTCGAGAAGTGTTCCTTTAGTTCTCGAGAAGTCCTACTTCAGTTCTCGAGAAGTCTTCCTTTAGTTCTCGAGAAGTCATTTAGTTCTCGAGAAGTCACGACAGTTCTCGAGAACTCAGTTCCTAGTTCTCGAGAACTAAACCTTGTGTTCTAGAGAAGTCCAAACCTCTTCTAAAGAATGTAGTTCTCGAGAAGTCATGACAGTTCTCGAGAACTCAGTTCGTAGTTCTCAAGAACTATAGCCACTTCTAGAGAACTAAGTCGACTTTCCAGGAAATTTTTTCTTAAGTCCAGAACGGCCGGAATTTCAAATAACTCGACGTGATTGGTCCATGTGTCGTAAATAATATCATTTCTAGCCATTAAGGGTAATCCTATATAAAGTCTTTTCACTAAGACAAAACCCTAAGCAGAAAAGAAAAAGAAGAATTTCTTTTAAGAGAGGATTCCGTACTTTCCAAAGTTACTGGTTCGGCCGACTATTCTCAAGAACGACATTCTGAAGCCGTCGCTCTCATCAAGATCATTCTCTCTGCATTCGATCTAGAAGATCTGCTGATTAAGGAATCGTCTTCCTCTCCTTGATCAAGTAGATTCAAGCTTTCTCAGGTCAGATTTTCAAAGGATCCTCTTCTATAAATTCTGAAAGAGCCGCAACGTTCAAGAAGAAGACCTAGAGACAAATTCTTTCAGATCTGAGAATATTTCTGTTTGTATTTTCAAACTCTATTTGTAAATCTTGTAGGAGATTATTCTCTGAGTGTAGGAGCTTTGTTCTCCGAGTTTGTAAGAAGTTTTCATCTTCCGAGTGTAGATCCATTTGGATCGAGTCTGTAGGAACTTGGTTCCGAGGCATAGGATTGTTTTCAATCAGAGATAGTGGAGTAGCCGAGTCTAGTGATTTGCTAGATCAGTGAGGTAAAGTGGACGTACCCAAGTTTGGGGAACCACTATAAATCTTCTTGTCTTTTTGTGATTGCTTGATTGTTTGTGCAAGATTGCTAAAAATTTTATTCCGTAAATAGATGCACGATTCACCTATTCACCCCCTCTAGGTGATTTAGGTTGACAACTTTTCACTTTCAAAAACTTGGTGGCTAAACCACATGTACTTTCTCTTTTAAGTCTCCATTCAGAAATGTTGACTTCACATCCATTTGGAAAACTTTGAATCCTTGATAGGTAGCAAAAGCAAGGAATAACCTTATTGCTTCTAGCCTTGCTACTGCGGCAAAGGTCTGGTCAAAATCTATTCCTTCTTTTTCCCTGTATCCTTTTACGACCAATCTGGCCTTATTTTTGACAATAATGTCATTCTCATCTAGTTTGTTCCTGTAGATCAACTTTGTTCTTATGATATTATGTCCCTTTGGTCTGGGAACCAGCTTATAGACTCTATATCTTTTGAACTGGTTCAGATCTTCCTGCATAGCTCCATTCCAGTAAGAGTCTTTGATAGCCTCTTCAAGCTTCTTGGGCTCTATTTGTGATAAGAAGCTTGAACAAAGAGCTGTGTTGATCCTCTTTCTCCTTGTTTGGACACCAAGTCTTGCATCACCAATGATTTGGTGTGTTATATGGTCCCTCAGATGTATCTCAGCTGGAGGCATTCTTGCTTCAACTTGTTGTACTGCATTGTCTTCAGCTAGCTATTCTTCATCTTCAGCTAGTGAGTCTTGAGCTCCCCCTTGACAGCACCCAACTTCTTCCTTATCCTATCCTGCTGGATCCATTTACTTGATGGTAAGTTTGTCCATCACATTCTTTAAACCTGCAGAACTATAAGAGGTATTTGGCAGCTCACAGTTAATTAAGTTTGACTCATCAAAAACAACATGTACTCATTCTTCTACAACTTTTAGTAGTCAAGTTATAGATCTTATTTCCCTACTATTGTTGGAGTACCCAACAAATATCCCTTATTGGGACTTGACAACAAACTTAGTCACATAGGACTTAACAATGTTTTGAACATAGCACTTGCTACCAAAAGTCCTGAAGTAGGATATGTTTGGTTTTCTGACTTTCAGAATCTCATAGGGAGTCTTCTTGTGGCTTTTAGTGATGGAAGCCTTGTTAAGAACATGACATGCAGTGTTTACTACCTCAGCCCAGAAATATTCAGGGAGAAATGTGTCACTTAACAAGGTTCTACCTGCCTCTAAGAGATTTTAGTTTTTCCTCTCAGCAATCCCATTTTGCTGGGGTGTTCTAGGAAAGGAGAACTCTTGATGAATCAAAAGCCCTTCACAGAATCTTGTCATGCATTCAGACTGAAACTCAGTCCTATGGTCACTTCTTATTTTGACCACATTACTGTTAAGTTCATTCTGAATTTTCCTAACAAATGTCTGAAAGACTTCAAGGGTTTCAGATTTCTTACTTAGAAAGGACACCCAGAAAAATCTATAAAAGTAATCAACAACCTCAAGTGTGTAGACTTTCCTAACTTGACTATGAACTGGTATAGGACCAAATAGATCTATATGTAGGAGATATAAACACCTCACTGAGACTTTGGTGTCAAATCAATGGAATGAGGTCCTGGTCTGCCTTCCCTTTTGGCATGCTGAGCAGATACCCTCCTTAATACACTTCACCTTAGGACCATTTCTCACTAGTTCTTCATTAAAGAGTTTGCCTATGGTCTTGAAATTTAAATGAGCTAGCCTTTTATTCCATTGGACATAATGTGAAGCTTTCTCATCTGCATCTAGGCATATAGTAAAGTCCTTACTCTCACAAACAAAATTGAGACAATAGACATTTCCTCTCCTAGTGCCTATTAAGATGACCCCTTAGTCACTTGACCTCCTAATTTGGCACTCATCCTTGAGGAAAGAAATGTCATAGCAAGAATCACATAGTTGGCTTATGCTTATCAGGTTATGTTGCAAACCTTACACATAAGCTACTTGTGTGATAGTGATTATGCCATTAGATATCTTACCAAACCATTTGGTTACTCCTCTTTTTGAACCATCAAAGATGACTTTGGGTCCATTTTCAACTTGAGTGTACTCCTTCATCATGCTCCATGTTCTAGTCATGTGCCTGGAACATCCACTGTCTAAGTACCATATAGGGGTATGGCCACTTGGACTCACCTGCACCAAATAAATCATCTTTCCTTAGGACCCCAATTCTCATTGGGTCCTAGGTGTAGGTTAGATTGAAATTGAACATACCTACCTGCAGCTCTTCTGACAGGTAAGCTAGCATTTTCTCTCTAGACAGAGTTATTGTGCCAACAATCAAAATCATAGTGGCCCGATTTACCACCGCACCCGAACTCATAAATATTATACCTTCTTTTAAGGGTTGGCTTTATAGTATAGCAGTCAGTAGTTCTCATTCCTGCAGGTATAGCAGCCTTTTTCTTAAGTCTTCAAGCTACAGCCTGATTTGGGATTTTCCTGGCAGTAGAGGTACTAGGGAAATCTTGAACCCTATCAGCAGCTGCCTTCTTTTCATAGTGCAAGCTCCTGATAGCATCAGATATACCCAAGTCTTGTGTGCATATAGACTTTTCTTTAGTCTGATTATGGACTGACAGACTTAGAGATTGGGCTGCAGCCTTATTTTGGAGTGTTGGGGCTGGTACACCAAACACAAATGGTCCATGATGGGTTATTTGGATTTCTTCTTGGGCTATCTTGTAGGTACTAGCACCCTTGACATTCCTAACACCATACTCCCAGTGACCATAAATGATCTCATGGTCATACCTGTTAGATGGTAGCTCCACTTTCCTGAAAGGAATTAGCGACTTAGAGTCTAATGGCTGCACTGGAGCTTTGCCCTTCCTTTTGGAATATGCAGCTCTAGTTCTCCCTTTGAAGCCTAACCCCTTCCTACCATTTTAGCAGGAGAAAGAATCAATTAAAGGAAATATTGAACATGGCTTTGATAACTTAGCCACTAGCTCCTTCTCCTTTTGGAGTTTACCTTCAAGATTCCTAATGTGGTTATTTTTGAAGGTGATTATGCCCATCTAAATAACAGTGATGTTTTTCAGCTTGCTAACTTCTTTTGTCTTCAAGTTCAGCATGTTTGCTAAGTATGAAACAGCCAGCTTCAGAGAGTTAATTTCCTCAGCCTGTTTTTTGGCAAGGAGCCCTCTTCTCTTTAGTACTTGAAAGAGTTCACCATAATCATCAATTAATTGATTGACATCTCCTTCAGATTCAGAACCAACTTTATCTCTTGATACAGATGCTTCAGATTCTGGACTAGTTTCATAATGTGACACAGAAGGTGTAGAATGTACCATACCAGGGCCAGGCTGCTCCTGGCAAGGTCCTTCCTCAGTCTAAGGCATCAGCCCAAGGCAATGGCTAACTTCTTCTTCTCCTTCAGATCTGGCTGCATAATCATCTTCTCCAGTGATTGCAGCCAGCATCTCTAAGAAGTATGTTCTACAGAATCTTCTGCAACAGTAAATAACCCAATGTAGGCTTAAGCTTCATCTTCCTCTTCTGACTCTGATGATGATGAGTCAGACCAACTCTATTGCTTCTAAAAATTAATTGACTTCTCCTTCTTTCCCTTCTGCAGATGTTCCTTCTATCCACCAACATCATTTCTTTTGATATGGCAGTCTGTTATGACATGCCCTGGTTTGCTGTAACAATAATATACCACTTTAGAAGAAGTATGTTTACTTGGTTTAGAGCCATACCTGCGCTCTTTAGAGGATTTATTCTTGCCCTTATAGTAAGCTTCCTTGGGAAAAGAAGAAGAGGATGGCCTGGTTCTCCAGTGCTTATTCTTCATAAATTTCTGAAATTGCCTAGAGAAGGAAGAAAAGTCTTCATCAGAAATGTAGTAGTCTGATGTGATGGTTTCTGAGCTTTCTGATTCAGAATTAGCAACATTCGAAGTTGGAGAAGGAATCTTTCTTCTGATCTTCCTTGTGGCTTCAGCTTTGAAGGCCACTGACTTGTATTTGACTGTAGGCTTGCTTATTTTCTCTTCCTCCTTTCTAGAATTCAGCTGCATTTCAAAAGACAACAGATTTCCAAACAAGGTTGGTGGTGGAGTGTCTGCATGTCTGGCCGCTTCTCTGATCGAACAAATTTTTGTGTTCCAGTATTTAGTTAAAGACCTGAGGAACTTGTCATTCAATTCATAAGTGCTGAAGACTTTACCATATGTCTTCAGCTCATTCACAATTCAGAAAAACTTCTCATAGCACTCAGCAATGCCATTTGACTTGTTCTGCCTGAAGCTTTCATACTCTTGATTTAACATGGACTTCATGTCCTCCCTCACTTTTTTAGTACCCTCCATATAGATAACTAGTGTGTCCCACATCTCCATAGATGTCTTGTAGTGGACTAGGCTTTGGAAGGTTGAGTCATCTTAGGCACTAACAATAATGTTTTGTGCCCTCTTATCCAATGTAATTAAGATGATTTCATCTTTAGTCATCTCAAAATACTACTTTGGAGTCTTCAGATTTGCATCAAGGACTGATGTCTTCATTGGGATTAAGGGTCCTTCTAGTACTGTGATGTATATCCTAAGATCAGATGCTTCCATTAAAAGTTTGACCCTTTTCCTTCTAGATGCCAAAGGTCTCCTTCCTGCAAAGGGGAAGTTTCATGGATCCAAGTTCTTTATGATTCTCACTTGAAACCATTTTGGCCTTCTGATAGCTAGCCCTGGAGATCAACTCAGACTGTTAAGTCAATCTTGAGCAACCTCCCTCTGATACCACTTAAAAATCTTGATTTCAAGAACAACTAATCACCTAGAGGAGGGGTGGGGGAGTGGGGTGAATAGGTCTAATTTAAAACTTAGGCAACTTATCAATTAAAATCACAACATAGCACAGTACACGAAGATTTATAATTGTTCCTTAATTGATGGGTACATCCACTATCCCCTTCGCCTATCTAGCTGCATATTAGATTCGACCAAACTTTCTTCAATCTTTCTCAGATCCTCAGATCTTATAGCTCAGAGCCCAACCGATTCCTATAACTCAGGCACAAGCCCTGCCACTCTGATCACAAAAATCCTACAACTCAAGTTCTTCCCAAGAACTCTATCTCAAAGTGACTCCACACTCCTACAACCCAGGAAATCTTGCCCTACCTTAGTGTGAATCCACACACCTAAAACTCAGGCAACTCTTGCCCTACCTCAACCTTTATAACACAGGCTTACAACTCAGGCCTTAGCCTTACCACTCAGATTCAAAATGAATCTTACATAAAATAATTCAAGATTTTGAATTATAGATACCATAGAAAATTCTATGTGTCTGTCTACTTGGACCGAACAGATGTCTGCCCTAACTTTGTCTTTACAGCAAAAGGATGATACGACGATCTTGAAATGATGCCTGGCTTGTTCTGGAATAAACTACCAGATGAATCTGCTTCTTCTTCTTCTGGAATATCTCTCGATCTGGATTGTGCAGATTCCAACACTTCCTTCTTTTTTGAACCAGCGAATTGATCTTCTGATACTGGCTCGGCTTGGATCGAGAAGATAACTTCAGCTATGGCATGCCTAGGCTGATTCGTCTCTCTCAGAGGATTACTCTTAACCTACTGGAGTGGATGTTGATTGCACTAGCTAACTCAGAGGCCCTTCAGATTTTAACTTGATGTTCTTGGCTTCTGCAATAATGGCGGATGAAGACGACGAACTCTGCTTCTCGTTTTCTCTAAAAATTAATTAGTTATTAATCCATTATCATCTTCTGCTATTTATAATCCCGTCATATTGGCGAGATGATCGACACGTGTCTCAGTTTTAACGGTGGTTAAAACCTCAGCTTTATTAACTTGAGATCCATTGGAGACTGACGACGACGTTATTGCCGATTTGCATCGAATCTGAACTTTGTTTACTTTGCTGAGTCAGCATCATTCTGGACTTAGCCAAAATCAACTAACTTTTCTGAAATACTGCGTTTGAAGAACTTCAAGATCAGCTCGACGACATTTGAGCTCAACTTGACAAAATAGTGAAGCTTAGGTTGACGAAATATCTCTGCTCAGTTCTTTCTTCAAGTGAAGGCTGAGGTCGACAAACATCGAACTCAGCTTGAAATTTCAGCTCAGCTTGACGAAACAGTTAAGCTGAGATCGATGAAATCTCTAAGCTCCGGTCGACGTAAGCTAAGCTCAACCATTCTTGATCCATTCTCCACCTTTAACTCTTAACTCTGAACTCAGGTGGACGAAATCTGAACTCCGGTTGACGAAAGCTAAGCTCAGACTTTCTTGATCCTTTCTCCACCTTGAACTCTTAACTCTGAACTCAGGTCGATGAAATTTTAACTCTGAACTTTGAACTCTGAGCACCTTCGTCACAACTGAGACTCTTCTGTCTCAACGGTTCCTTCTAAACTGTCTCAGCGTTTTCTTCTTCATAGCTGAGACGGTCATCTGTCTCAGCGGTTTAGCTATGACCAACACTTCTCTTAAAGTTTTTTGTTGAGCTTCTCAGCTGTCTCAGCGGATATGCTGAGACATTCTACTCAGCTGTCTCAACGGTTATGCTGAGACATTCTCCTCAGTTGTCTCAGTTATCTCATCAGTTATGCTACGACATTCTTCTAGCCTGTCTGAGCTGTCTGAGCTGTCTCAGCGATTATGCTGAGACATTCTTCTGATTTCCAGCTTCCTCTTTCTATTCACCTGTCCAATTAAGGACAACCTGCATGCGAGAACTCAACCATACATCAAATACAACTATCTATCTAATTGACATATTTGATATTATCAAATCAGGACCATTGGGATCAATGGACCCAACAAAGAATGACACACACAAACACAAACCGACAACAATACAAACACAGACACAAACAAACGCAAACACACAGATAAAGACATACAGACACAGATACACTAATAGCCGTAGACACACACATTGATACTACACAAACATAGATACACATAATTAAACACATAAACACGCATACACATATATAGGGACGCAAAGACACATACACAGACACAGACCCAAACTGGCACCGACAAACATATTTAGGCACGCAGACACTGACACAAACACAGACCCCAACAGGCATAGACAAACATATATAGACACACAGACACACATACATGGATATACACAAACACTGACACACACAAACACACATAGACAAAGACACACATAGCTGCAGACACACACTGCACATAGACACTGCACACAGATATAAGGACACAAATTAACAAGCACATATAGACTACATAGAGACACATTCACAAACACAGAGAGAAACACAAAAAATAATAGGAACAGACAGATATAGGAACACAGCTACACATAAATGCGTATACATGAACATGGACATACACACAAACAACTCGACTCGAACTCGATTTACATCTCGAAAAAGCTCGACTCAAGCTCGAGCCTCTATAGCTCGGGCTCGTTTACGAGTCGAGCTTTAGCTCGTTTACATGTCGAGAGGTCGAGCTCAAATATTTTTTGCTCATGATGGCACACGAGTTATTATTTCCACGCGAATTTCTCCCTAAAACTTTGCAAAAATAAATTTCATGAGGATAAAAAATTTGGAGGGAAATTTCCCCCCACCCAAAAAAAATATTTAATATTATTATTAAGTGCACCACAATTTTCGCTATGTGCACCACAAAATCACATAACTCTTGATTTAAACTCATTCCTAAAATTATAACTAAGAGGAAGCATTATTGTGCACAACACTCACAACCCTAGCCCTATGAAATCGCTCGCAGCACTTTCCGCCATCGACGCCTTCCGTTGCCTCGACGCTGACCGCCGTCCGCCGCCTCGACGCAGTCCGCCACCTTGATGCCATCCTCCGCTTCCTGGTCCGCTTCTTCTGCTGCTTTAAACCTCGCCGCCATTACTTCCTCCCTGCGCCGATTATTGTTTCCGCCATTTCGTGCTAAGACCTCTGTGTGCTAAGATCCTTCTGAAACAAGGTAATCATCTCTTAAGCCATTGATAGCATCATTAAAGCAGGTTATGGACTGGGAAGTACGCAAGGTACACGCCAGAGCAAGTGGAGGCGCTCGAGAGGGTTTACAATGAATGTCCGAAGCCGAGTTCGTCCAAGAGGCAACAGCTCATCATGGAATGCCCCATTCTCTCAAAGATTGAGCCCAAGCAGATGAAGGTTTTGTTCCAGAACCGCAGGTAAATCGTAACAATATGAAGATTTGTGTATTGTCTTCCAGTTTGTTCATTTTTAATTTGATCTCCTGCTTTATGTCAGATTACATATATTGGCAAAGAAGAAAGATTTGTGATGAATCATCCCAAATGTGGTTGTGGATTCAGTAGTTTTCTTCAGAAAATATTTGGGGAAATTTTTGATTCTTAAGCTTGGCCTTTATATTCTCCCTGACTTTACTTATTTTGGTTGTTATGTTCATATCAAATTCTTGTTCCTGCATTTAAAAGCACTGTGCTTGGATATTTGTGAGTTGAAAAAAATTGTGAAGAGTTTTGACTCAATTTCCTCCGACCTTTCATGTTAGCTTATGGCTTTCAAGCTTATGAAAATCTTATGCTTGTAATTGTAGTTCTCACGTTCAAAATGTGGTTTTCTTTAAAAATGATGATTGCTAGTTTTTTTTGTTTTTTGGCAGATACCGATTGTCTACTGTTCATTTTAGATGCCGCGAGAAGCAAAGGAAGGAGGCCTCTTGAGAGCAGATGGTTAACAGAAAGCTCACTTCCATGTGTTGAGGTATATTTATATAAGTGCGAATGAGCTCCTTAACGGGTCGGTTAGGATCCGATAGGCATCCAAACCCGTAGTCGGGGATTTTGGGTTTCGCTTATAAATACCCTAGCTAGGGGCAACGGGGAGACCATTCCAAACTAGATGGTCACGCGGATGCTTCGAGCACCATAACTTTCTCGAAGGTTTTTCCTCTTGCCCTAGCCGTGCTCCGTTTTTCTCCCGTGACCTAGCCGCCTTCCCCGACTGTTCCACCCGATCCCGTGCGACGATCGATCGCGAAGGAGAAGCTCGCAGCCCTCCCGATTCGTGAAATCAGTGGCCGATCGTCGCTCGATGTCCTTCCCGTAACCGTCCGCTGCTCTGTTCGATCGGTTTCCTGGATACAGAATCGGGAAATTTGTTTCCGCGCCGGGTGTTCATCGCAAGGCGGTGCGATTTCTCCGCCAAGAGTAAGACCTAGCCCGCCGCTCCAGTCGCCGATCGTGATTCCGCGCCGGGTGTTCATCGCAAGGCGGTGTGATTTCGCGCCTACTCCAGTTTGCGTTCTTCATTGCCGCTGCTCGCGATCGTCTCACTCTATCACCGATCCGTGAGGCAGAAATCGCGGCTCTGGTTTTCTTCCCGATTTCGGGACTTTGACCTGGCAGATTGCGGAGGGGGATCCAGATCGAAGAAAAAAAAGGAGATCGTCTCTATTCTCCCGTCCTGCCGTATCCGTGGAATCCGGCCGCTTGCTAGGTTCAGCCGCTCGGCTGGTGAAGACGTTCCCGACACAGATTTCTTGTGGCCGATCTTGAAGAGATCTTGGGATTGTAGTTTGCTGATTCCTTCGACGAAAAGAGAATGAGGTCATTTCCAGATCGATCATTGGTTGCTTCTCTTTAGATCTGTAGTGGATTGGTCCTCTCTACATCTATTTGTTGATTGGAATCAAGATTGTGGTCATCATCGGGGAGGGCCTTTTGTGCTTCTGTGGAGATTGTTCTGATGATCGTGACCTTCTCTTTGGCGACTGTGTGTTAGCCGAAAAGCAGGAGCAAAACAAAATTTTTCTCTGGATTGGATCCGAAGACTCTGTCACTACACGTGCTCAGGTGATTTTTCTCTAATTTTTTCTCGCAATTTTGTCTGCAAGTAGAATTACACGTAGTGGAAAGGAACACAAAAATGTCAAAGGCGATCAATCACTCTTCTCCCGTGCCGATGATCAAGCTGGAGAAATTCTCCAACGCCGAGTTCAGTGGTTGGAAGCGCAACACACAGTTCTGCATGAAGTACCTGAACATCTTCTACACAGTACAGACTGTTTTTTAAGACTTCAAGGAAGCAAAGATGAAGATCAATGGGTCAACGACGAGGACTTCTGCAGAGACTACATACTGAATTGCCTCTCCAACAGGCTTGCAGAGACGTACGACAAGATGCAAAGGGCCAAAGAGATCTAGGAGGCCTTAGAGGAGCAATTCAAGGAGGAGGAGAACATGTCCAAGACGCACCTCGTGGACAAGTTTATGACATTCACCTTCACTGAGGAAAGGGAAATCGTGCCACAGGTTGCTGAGTTCGAAAATCTGGTGGACAAGCTCAACAGTGAGAACATCCCTCTGCCAGATGGTTTTGTTGCAGGGGCGATTATTTTGAAGTTTCCCTCGGCCTGGTATTCCTTCAAGACTGAGATGTACCAGAAGAAGACGCAGGTGAGTCTTAAAAACCTCAAGCGCTTCATCTGCATTGAGGATGAGAACCGGACTAGACACGCAATAGAGACGATCAGCAAGCAGTCCTCTACTGCTAACATGATCACGCATCCTAAGTGAAAGCCTAAGCCTGGGAAGAATCGCCCACCGACCAGTGCACCCGCAGTTGCTGCCACCAGCAAACAGATAAAAAAGAAATTCAAAAAGGCAAGTGCTACAACTGCAATAAGTGGGGTCACTGCGCTTCCGAGTGCCGACAGCCCAAACGGGGCGAATCAAGCACACCAAGAACTGAAAATCAAGCCAACATGGTTTATCAGACTGCACCTACCGACTTTGTTGCCATGTTCGGTAACGGGACAGCCAGTTCAAAGTGATGGCTCGACTCAGGTGCTACCTGCCACGTCTGCAATAACCCAAAGCTTCTGGAGGATGCAAAAGAGGTGGAAGAGACTGTCATTGTTGCGAATGGAGCTGTAGCTGACGTGCTGAAGGTCGGCAACGCTACCCTGACTCTCTCCTCATGTAAGACTCTTATTTTGAAAAATGTTAAATTAATTCCGACATTAGCTGCTAATTTAATTTCGATTAGTCTGTTGTGCGATGCGGGTATGTCTTTTAACATTAGTGGTGGTCGGGTAACCCTAATTGTTCACTCACATTACTTTGGTTGCGCTTATGTCGTTAACGGGATGTATAAGCTAAGTCTAGCACATGAAGTAGTAAATCAGGTTAGCTCAAATATGATAGATCCTAAGACTTTACATGCAAGACTAGGACACGTCAATTATAGAAAACTACTCCTGCTAGCTAGAACTCACAACATAACCCTCGACACAAAAAACCAAATTTGAAAAATGTGAAATTTGTGCTCAAACCAAGATAACTAGAACACCTTTTAGTCACGTTTCTAGGAGCACACAATTGCTAGAGTTGATACACTCCGACATTTGTGACTACAAAAGTTTTGTCACACGTGGAGGTCGGAAGTATCTGATAATCTTTATCGAGGACTACTCTAGATTCAATCACATTTATCTTCTTAAACCCAAAGATGAAGCTTTTGAAAAATTTCGTATATTTAAAAATAGGGTTGAAAATCAACTTGACATGAAAATAAAAAAGGCTAAGAAGTGATAGAGGAGGAGAATGCGTCTCGGGGGAGTTTAGAGATTTCCTTGCCAGCAATGACATAATCCCTGAAACCACCGCTCCATATTCCCCACAATCCAACGACATCACTGAAAGAAAAAACCGAACTTTAACAGAAATGTTGAATTCTATGTTGCTGACTGCTGGCATGCCTGCTGCCTATTGGGGTGAAGTCGTCCTCACGTCAAATCATATTCTTAATAAAGTTCCCTATGCAAAGTTGACTAAGACACCCTATGAGCTTTGCTTTAAGAGGCCTCCTAGATTTGACACTTTAAAGACCTATGGCTGTATCGCTTATGTTAGGATACCAGACTCTAGAAGAGCTAAGATTGGATCCAAGACAAATACTTGCGTCTACATAGGATGTGCAGATGATAGTGCTGCAGACAGGTTTCTGGATCTCTCCACAAATACTATAGTAGAGTCTAGAGATGCTGTTTTCTTTGAGGATAAGTTCCTTAAAAACAAAAACCTGACCTTGGCAGGTCTGACAGCCACTAGTACTAAGCCTTTAGCTGAGCCAGGACAACGTAACTCTGACACTGAGCCTATAGACACGAGTGGTTTAGATACCAGAAGGCTATCTAATAGAGAGAAAATTCCTAAAAGCTTTGGTACAGACTTCGTGACTTACCATGTTGAAGCTGATCCATCCACCTATAAGGAAGCGATGCGATTTAGAGACTCTTTATTATAGAAAGAAGCCATAGACGAAGAGATGAACTCTCTCATGCAGAACAACACATAACTTTGGTCGATTTGCCTAAAGGGGCTAAAACCATTGGCAATAAGTGGGTTATGAGGAAGAAGCTAAATCCTGATGGGAGCATCCCTAAATAAAAAAAACGTCTAGTTGCCAAAGTACGTCAGCTTCTCCAGTGATTGCAGCCAGCATCTCTATGAAGTATGCTTCTACAGAATCTTCCGCAACAGTAAATAGCCCAATGTAGGCTTCAGCTTCATCTTCCTCTTCTGACTCTGATGATGAGGAGTCAGTCCAGCTCTATTGCTTCTTGACAATAATTGACTTCTCCTTCTTTCCCTTCTGCGGATGTTCCTTCTATCCACCAACATCATTTCTTTTGATATGGCAGTCTGTTATGACTTGCCCTGGTTTGCTGTAACAATAACATACCACTTTAGAAGAAGTATGTTTACTTGGTTTAGAGCCATACCTGTCCTCTTTAGAGGATTTATTCTTGCCCTTATAGTAAGCTTCCTTGGGAAAAGAAGAAGAGGATGGCCTGGTTCTCCAGTGCTTCTTCTTCATAAATTTCTGAAATTGCCTAGAGAAGGAAGAAAAGTCTTCATCAGAAATGCGGCAGTCTGATGTGATGGTTTTTGAGTTTTCTGACTCAGAATTAGCAACATTCGAAGTTGGAGAAGGAATCTTTCTCATGCTCTTCCTTGTGGCTTCAGCTTTGAAGGCCACTGACTTGTCTTTGACTGTAGGCTTGCTTATTTTCTCTTCCTCCTTTCTAGAATTCAGTTGCATTTCATAAGAACAGATTTCCAAACAAGGTTGGTGGTGGAGTGTCTGCATGTCTGGACGCTTCTCTGATCGAACAATTTTTTGTGTCCCAGTCTTTAGTTAAAGACCTGAGGAACTTGTCATTCAATTCATAAGTGCTGAAGACTCTACCATATGTCATCAGCTCATTCATAATTCGGAAAAACTTCTCATAGCACTGAGCAATACCATTTGACTTGTTCTGCCTGAAGCTTTCATACTCTTGATTTATCATGGACTTCATGTCCTCCCTCACTTCTTCAGTACCCTACATATAGATAACTAGTGTGTTACACATCTCCATAGATGTCTTGCAGTAGACTAGGCTTTGGAAGGTTGAGTCATCTAAGGCACTAACAATAATGTTTTGTGCCCTCTTATTCAATGTAACTAAGATGATTTCATCTTTAGTCATCTCAGAATACTGCTTTGGAGTCTTCAGATTTGCATCAACGACTGATGTCTTCATTGGGATTAAGGGTACTTCTAGTACTGTGATGTATATCATAGGATCAGATGTTTCCATGAAAAGTTTGACCCTTTCCTTCTAGATGCCAAAGGTCTCCTTCCTGCAAAGAGGAATTTCATGGATCCAAGTTCTTTATGATTCTCACTTGAAACCATTTTGGCCTTCTGATAGCTAACCCTGGAGATCAACTCAGACTGTTAAGTCAATCTTGAGCAACCTCCCTCTGATACCACTTGAAAGTCTTGATTTCAAGAACAACTAATCACCTAGAGGAGGGGTGGGGGGGGGGGGTGAATAGGTCCAATTTAAAACTTAGGCAACTTATCAATTAAAATCACAACACAGCACAGTACACGAAGATTTATAATTGTTCCCCAATTGATGGGTACATCCACTATCCCCTTCGCCTATCTAGCAGCATACTAGATTCGGCCAAACTTCCTTCAATCTTTCTCAGATCCTCAGATCTTATAGCTCAGAGCCCAACCGACTCCTATAATTCAGGCACAAGCCCTGCCACTCAGATCACAAAAATCCTACAACTCAAGTTCTTCCCAAGAACTCTACCTCAAAGTGACTCCACACTCCTACAACCCAGGAAATCTTGCCCTACCTTAGTGTGAATCCACACACCTAAAACTCAGACAACTCTTGCCTTTCCTCAGCCTTTATAACACAGGCTTACAACTCAGGCCTTAGCCTTATCACTCAGATTCAAAATGAATCTTACATAGAATTATTCAAGATTTTGAATTATAGACACCATAGAAAATTCTATGTGCCTGTCTACCTGGACCGAGCAGATGTCTGCCCTAACTTTGTCTTTACAGCACCAAGATGATACGACGATCTTGAAATGATGCCTGGCTTGTTCTGGAATAAACTACCAGATGAATCTGCTTCTTCTTCTTCAGAAATATCTCTCGATCTGGATTGTGCAGATTCCAACACTTCCTTCTTTTTTGATCCAGCGAATTGATATTCTGATACTGGCTCGGTTTGGATCGAGAAGATAACTTCAGCTATGGCATGCCTAGGCTGATTCGTCTCTCTCAGAGGAATACTCTGAACCTGCTAGAGTGGATGTTGATTGCACTAGCTAACTCAGAGGCCCTTCAGATTTTAACTTGATGTTCTCGGCTTCTGCAACAATGGAGGATGAAGACGACGAACTCCGCTTCTCGTTTTCTCTGAAAATTAATTAGTTATTAATCCATTATCATCTTCTGCTATTTATAATCCCGTCACATTGGCGAGATGATCGACACGTGTCTCAGTTTTAAAGGTGGTTAAAACCTCAGCTTTATTAACTTGAGATCCATTGTAGACTGACGACGACGTTATTGTCGATTTGTATCGAATCTGAACTTTGTTGACTTTGCTGAGTCAGCATCATTCTATACTTAGCCAAAATCAACTAAATTTTCTGAAATACTGCGTTCGAAGAACTTCAAGATCAGCTCGACGACATTTGAGCTCAGTTTGACGAAATAGTGAAGCTGAGGTCGACGAAATATCTCTGCTCAGTTCTTTCTTCAGGTGAAGGCTGAGGTCGACGAACTTCGAACTCAGTTTGAAATCTGAGCTCAGCTTGACGAAACAGTTAAGCTGAGATCATTGAAATCTCTGAGCTCCGGTCGACGTAAGCTAAGCTCAGCCTTTCTTTATCCTTTCTCCACCTTGAACTCTGAACTCTGAACGCAGGTCGACGAAATATGAACTCCGGTCGACGAAAGCTAAGCTCAGCCTTTCTTGATCCTTTCTCCACCTTGAACTCTGAACTCAGAACTCAGGTCGATGAAATTTTAACTCCAAACTTTGAACTCAGAGCACCTTCGTCACAGCTGAGACTCTTCTGTCTCAGCGGTTCCTTCTCAACTGTCTCAGCGATTTCTTCTTCACAGCTGAGACTGTCATCTGTCTCAGCGGTTTAGCTATGACCAACACTTCTCTTAAGGTTTTTTGTTGAGCTTCTCAGCTGTCTCAGCGGTTATGCTGAGACATTCTATTCAGCTGTCTCAACGGTTATGCTGAGACATTCTCCTCAGTTGTCTAAGCTATCTCAGCAGTTATGCTACGACATTCTTCTTAGCTGTCTGAGCTGTCTCAGCTGTCTCAGCGGTTATGCTGAGACATTCTTCTGATTTCCAGCTTCCTCTTTCTGTTCACCTCTCCAATCAAGGACAACCTGCATGCAAGAACTCAACCATATATCAAGTACAACTATCTATCTAATTGACACATTTGATATCATCAAATCAGGGTCATTGAGATCAATGGACCCAACAAAGAATGACACACACAAACACAGACCGACAACAATACAAACACAGACACAAACACACGCACACACACAGACAAAGACATAAAGACACAGACACACAAATAGTCGTAGACACACACATTGATACTACACAAACACAGATACACATAATTAAACACAAACACGCATACACATATATAGGGACGCAAAGACACATACACAGACACAGACCCAAACAGGCACAGACAAACATATTTAGGCAGGCAGACACAGACACAAATATAGACTCCAACAGGCATAGACAAACATATATAGGCACACAAACACACATACATGCATATACACAAACACTGACACACAAACACACATAGACAAAGACACACATAGCTGCAAACACACACTGCACATAGACACTGCACACAGATATATGGACACAAATGAACAAGCACATATAGACTACATAGAGACACATTCACAAACACAGAGAGAAACACAAAAAATAATAGGTACAGATAGATATAGGAACACAACTACACATAAATGCGTATACATGAACATGGACATACACACAAACAACTCGACTCGAGCTCGATTTACATCTCGAAAAAGCTCGACACAAGCTCGAGCCTCTTTAGCTCGGGCTCGTTTACGAGTCGAGCTCTAGCTCGTTTACGTGTCGAGAGGTTGAGCTCAAATATTTTTTGCTCATGATGGCACACGAGTTATTATTTCCACGCGAATTTCTCTCTAAAACTTTGCAAAAAAATTTTTCCCGAGGATAAAAAATTTGGAGGGAAATTTCCCCCACCCAAAAAAAATATTTAATATTATTATTAAGTGCACCACAATTTTCGTTATGTGCACCACAAAATCACTTAACTCTTGATTTAAACTCATTCCTAAAATTATAACTAAGAGATGCATTATTGTGCACAACACTCTCAACCCTAGCCCTGTGAAATCGCCCGCAGCACTTTTCGCCATTGACGCCTTCCGTTACCTCGACGCCGACCGCCGTCCGCCGCCTCGACGCAGTCCACCACCTCGATGCCATCCTCCGCTTCCTGGTCCGCTTCTTCTGCTTCTTTAAACCTCACCGCCATTACTTCCTCCTTGCGCCGATTATTGTTTCCGCCATTTCGTGCTAAGACCTCTGTGTGCTAAGATCCTTCTGAAACAAGGTAATCATCTCTTAAGCCATTGATAGCATCATTAAAGCAGGTTATGGACTGGGAAGTACGCAAGGTACACGCCGGAGTAGGTGGAGGCACTCGAGAGGGTTTACAATGAATTTCCAAAGCCGAGTTCGTCCAAGAGGCAACATCTCATCATGGAATGCCACATTCTCTCAAAGATTGAGCCAAAGCAGATGAAGGTTTGGTTCCAGAACTGCAGGTAAATCGTAACAATAAGAAGATTTGTGTATTGTCTTCCAGTTTGTTCATTTTTAATTTGATCTCCTGCTTTATGTCAGATTACATATATTGGCAAAGAAGAAAGATTTGTGATGAATCATCCCAAATGTGGTTGTGGATTCAGTAGTTTTCTTCAGAAAATATTTGGGGAAATTTTAGATTCTTAAGCTTGGCCTTTATATTCTCCCTGACTTTACTTATTTTGGTTGTTATGTTCATATCAAATTCTTGTTCCTGCATTTAAAAGCACTGTTCTTGGATATTTGTGAGTTGAAAAAAAATTGTGAAGAGTTTTGACTCAATTTCCTCCGACCTTTCATGTTAACTTATGGCTTTCAAGCTTATGAAAATCTTATGCTTGTAATTGTAGTTCTCACGTTCAGAATGTTGTTTTCTTTACAAATGATGATTGCTAGTTTTTTTGTTTTTTGGCAGATACCGATTGTCTACTGTTCATTTTAGATGCTGCGAGAAGCAAAGGAAGGAGGCCTCTTGAAAGCAGATGGTTAACAGAAAGCTAACTTCCATGTGTTGAGGTATATTTATATAAGGGCGAATGGGCTCCTTAACGGGTCGGTTAGGATCCGATAGGCATCGAAACCCGTAGTCGGGGATTTAGGGTTTCGCCTATAAATACCCTAGCTAGGGGCAACGGGGAGACCATTCCAAACTAGATGGTCATGCGGATGCTTCGAGCACCATAACATTCTCGAAGCTTTTTCCTCTTGCCCTAGCCGTGCTCTGTTTTTTTCCCGTGACCTAGCCGCCTTCCCCGACTGTTCCACCCGATCTCGTGCGCCGATCGATCGCGAAGGAGAAGCTCGCAGCCCTCCCGATTCGTGAAATCAGTGGCCGATTGTCGCTCGACGTCCTTCCCGTAACCGTCCGCTGCTCTGGTCGATCGGTTTCCAGTATCAGGGATCGGTAAATTTGTTTCCGCGCTGGGTGTTCATCGCAAGGCGGTGCGATTTCGCCGCCTGGAGTAAGACCTAGCTCGCCGCTCCAGTCGCCGATCGTGATTCCGCGCCGGGTGTTCATCGCAAGGCGGTGTGATTTCGCGCCTACTCCTGTTTGCGTTCTTCATTGCCGCTGCTCGCGATCATCTCACTCTATCACCCATCGTGGAGGCAGAAACCGCGGCTCTGGTTTTCTTCCCGATTTCGGGACTTTGACCTGGCAGATTGCGGAGGGGGATCCAGATCGAAGAAAAAAAAGGAGATCGTCTCTATTCTCCCGTCCCGCCGTATCCGTCGAATCCGGCCGCCTGCTAGGTTTCGCCGCTCGGCTGGTGAAGACGTTCCCGACACAGATTTTCTTGTGACCGATCTGGAAGAGATCTTGGGATTGTAGTTTGCTGAATCCTTCGACTAAAAGAGAATGAGATCATATCCAGATCGATCATTGGTTACTTCTCTTCAGATCTGCAGTGGATTGGTCCTCTCTACATCTATTTGTTGATTTGAATCAAGATTGCGGCCATCATCAGGGAGGGCCTTTTGTGCTTCTGTGGAGATTGTTCTGATGATCGTGACCTTCTCTTTGACGACTGTATGTTAGCTGAAAAGCAGGAGCAAAACAAAATTTTTCTCCTGATTGGATCCGAAGACTCTGTCGCTACACGTGCTCAGGTGATTTTTCTCTAGTTTTTTCTGCTCGCAATTTTACTGCAAATAGAATTACACATAGTGGAAAGGAACACAAAAATGTCAAAGACGATCAATCACTCTTCTCCCGTGCCGATGATCAAGCTGGAGAAATTCTCCAACGCCGAGTTCAGTGGTTGGAAGCGCAACACACAGTTCTGCATGAAGTACCTGAACATCTTCTACACAGTATAGACTGTTTTTGAAGACTTCAAAGGAAGCGAAGATAAAGATCAATGGGTCAACGACGAGGACTTCTGCAGAGACTACATCCTGAATTGCATCTCCAACAGGATTGTAGAGACGTACGGCAAGATGCAAAGGGCCAAAGAGATCTGGGAGGCCTTAGAGGAGCAATTCAAGGAGGAGGAGAACATGTCCAAGACGCACCTGATGGACAAGTTTATGACATTCACCTTCACTGAGAAAAGGGAAATCCTGCCACAGGTTGCTGAGTTCAAAAATCTGGTGGACAAGCTCAACAGTCAGAACATCCCTCTGCCAAATGGTTTTATTGCAGGGGCGATTATTTTCAAGTTTCCCTCGGCCTGGTATTCCTTCAAGACTGAGATGTACCGGAAGAAGACGCAGGTGAGTCTTAAAGACCTCAAGCGCTTCATCTGCATTGAGTATGAGAACCGGACTAGGCACACAATAAAGACGATCAGCAAGCAATCCTCTACTGCTAACATGATCACGCATCCTAAGCGAAAGCCTAAGCCTGGGAGGACTCGCTCACCGACCAGTGCACCCTCAGTTTCTGCCACCAGCAAACAGATAAAGAAGAAATTCAAAGGCAAGTGCTACAACTGCAATAAGTGGGGTCATTGCGCTTCCGAGTGCCGACATCCCAAACGGGGCGAATCAAGCACACCAAGAACTAAAAATCAAGCCAACATGGTTTATCAGACTGCGCCTACCGACTTTGTTGCATGGTCGGTAACGGGACAGCCAGTTCAGAGTGGTGGCTCGACTCAAGTGCTACCTGCTACATCTGCAATAACCCAAAGCTTCTGGAGGATGCAAAAGAAGTGGAAGAGACTGTCACTGTTGCGAATGGAGCTGTAGCTGACATGCTGAAGGTCGGCAACGCTATCCTGACTCTCTCCTCAGGTAAGACTCTTATTTTGAAAAATGTTAGATTAATTCTGACATTAGCTGCTAATTTAATTTCGATTAGTTTGTTGTGCGATGTGGGTATGTCTTTTAACATTAGTGGTGGTCGGGTAACCCTAATGGTTCACTCACATTACTTTGGTTGCGCTTATGTCGTTAACGGGATGTAAAGGCTGAGTCTAGCACATGAAGTAGTAAATCAGGTTAGCTCAAATCTTATAGATCCTAAGACTTTACATGCAAGACTAGGACACGTCAATTATAGAAAACTACTCCTGCTAGCTAGAACTCACAACATACCCCTCGACACAAAAACCAAATTTGAAAAATGTGAAATTTGTGCTCAAACCAAGATAACTAGAACACCTTTTAGTCAGGTTTTTAGGAGCACACAATTGTTAGAGTTGATACACTCCTACATTTGTGACTACAAAAGTTTTGTCACACGTGGAGGTCGGAAGTATCTGATAACCTTTATCGACGGCTACTCTAGATTCAGTCACATTTATCTTCTTAAAACCAAAGATGAAGCTTTTGAAAAATTTCGTATATTCAAAAATAGGGTTGAAAATCAACTTGACATGAAAATAAAATGGCTAAGAAGTGATAGAGGAGGAGAATACGTCTCGGGGGAGTTTAGAGATTTCCTTGCCAGCAATGGCATAATCCCTGAAACCACCGCTCTATATTCCCCACAATCCAACGACATCGCTGAAAGAAAAAACCGAACTTTAACAGAAATGTTGAATTCTATGTTGCTGACTGCTGGCATGCCTGCGGCCTATTGGGGTGAAGCCGTCCTCACATTAAATCACATTCTTAATAAAGTTCCCCATGCAAAGTAGACTAAGACACCCTATGAACTTTGGTTTAGGAGGCCTCCTAGATTTGACAATCTAAAGACCTAGGACTGTATCGCTTATGTTAGGATACCAGACTCTAGAAGAGCTAAGATTGGACCCAGAACAAATACTTGCGTCTACATAGGATGTGCAGATGATAGTGCTGCAGACAGGTTTCTTGATCTCTCCACAAATACTATAATAGAGTCTAGAGACGCTGTTTTCTTTGAGAATAAGTTCCTTAAGGACAAGAACCTGACCTTGCCAGGTCCGACAGCCACTAGTACTGAGCCTTTAGCTGAGCTAGGACAACGTAACTCTGACACTGAGCCTATAGACACGAGTGGTTTAGATTCTAGAAGGCTATCTAATAGAGAGAAAATGCCTAAAAGCTTTGGTACATAATTCGTGACTTACCATATTGAAGCTGATCCATCCACCTATAAGGAAGCGATGCGATCTAGATACTCTATTATGGAAAGAAGCCATAGACGAAGAGATGAACTCTCTCATGCAGATCATCACATGACTTTGGTCGATTTGCCTAAAGGGGCTAAAATCATTGGCAATAAGTGGGTTCTGAGGAAGAATCTAAATCCTGATGGGAGTATCGCTAAATACAAAGCACGTCTAGTTGCCAAAGGCTTCACTCAAGTGAGTGGTGTAGATTACTTTGATATATACTCATCTGTATGTCACTATGCGACAATTAGGATTCTTCTCGCACTAGCATCTATTGAATACTACACTTTTTATCAGATGGATGTCAAGACTGCATTTCTTAATGGAGATCTGACTGAGGAGATCTGCATGCACCAGCCTGAAGGGTTTTTCATAGAAGATCTAAAAAATAAGGTCTGTAAGTTGATTATGTCACTATATGGATTGAAACAAGCACCTAAAATGTGGCATGAGAAATTTGACACCTGTGTAAAAGACTTGAGTTTCAAATCCAGTCTATCAGATAAATGTCTGTACGTAAGAACAAGTGCAAATAAAGTAGTCATCATATGCTTGTACGTTGATGACATGCTAAGTTTGGGCACTGATCAGTTCTAGGTGAAAGACGTGAAAGTTGCCTTGACGACACAATTTAGCATGAAAGACCTAGGTGAGGTGAAAACCATCGTAGGAATGGAAGTAAACTTCACAAAAAAGGGTATTACCCTGAGTCAGAGTCACTACATTAGGAATCTTTAGGAAAAGTGGGGTTACGATAAGAGCAAAAAGGCTGAGACTCCATACGATTATAACAGTAGACTGAAACCGAATGAAGGTTCAGCTATCAGACAGTTGGATTTTTCCAAACTCATAGGAAGTCTCATGTACGCTACTACCTGCACTAGACCTGACATAGCCTTCACGGTCGGCATGTTGAGTAGATTCACCAGTAACCCTGAGAAGGACCACTGGGATGCCTTAGACAAACTAATGAGATACTTAAAGTATACTGAGAAGTATGCTTTATGTTACAGTAGACATCCTCTAGTGCTTGAAGGGTATTCCGACGCATCTTGGTGCTCGGAAATAGCTGATTGTCGATCCACTAGTGGTTTTGTGTTCACACTAGGAGGAGCTGCAGTAGCTTGGAAGTCTAAGAAGCAAACGTGCATTGCACTATCCTCTATGGAATCAGAACTCTATGCTCTCGCTTCAGCTGGAGAAGAAGCAGAGTGGATAAGAGATATGATATTGGACATTCCAATGACGAGTCTAAAAATGAACTCTATTTCGATTTATTGTGACAATCAAGGCACAAAGACCATTGCTACAAATATGTTGTTCAATGGAAAGCGAAGGCAACTAAGGATGAAACAGGCCTGGTTGACCTATCTCACCAGTCAGGGGATAATCTCTCTTTTGGACGTGAGATCAAAAGATAATGTAGCAGATGTCCTTACTAAGTGCTTATGTAAGGTTCTCACTTCTAAAACATCGGGGGAGATGAGATTAACGTCCATTTAGGAGGACTTAATACCTAGCTTATGTTTTAAATTTAAGAACTGTTGTCTGCTTACATTCAAGCATCTACGTTGAACACACTAAAGTATTTTCGATGTTATCTGATGAAAGCTAGAAGTGAGATAGTTGCCAGTCATTCCAAACTTGATGACCTACGTAATTATTCTTTGCCAAAGGCTGAATTGGGTATCATTCCAAAAAGGAATACTGAGGTTGCTGATATGTGCCCTGATATTATGATTATTAGTTATATCATTCCAAAATTGATGATATAACAGTCACAGCTTGTTGTATCATTCCAAACTTGATGATATAGCACAATTGTGGAACGTTAATAACAATCTTAATAATCGAAGGAACATGGTTTGATTCTATGAAATCAATTAATCTAATTTTGTGTAAATTAGATAGAGATGTTGTCTTGAGATTCTTTCCTCCCAGTTAGAGTATTAAGTTCACCCGCTGTTAGAATTAATCACTTTTTTTCTGCAAATGTTTGAATTCATAGAGATTTGTCTCATGACATTCTTATTGTAATTGTTTGCAGACAATATGGAGATTGGAGGAGAGACAGTTTATTTTGACCAAGATGATGATGATCTGCTGTTCGCCTAGAACAATTATCAGTTTGAGCTTTCCAGTTTCTTGTCTTATTTCATGTTTGGAACCTTTGGTTTGAGTTTATCATTTTGTTATCTAAAACTCAAATTTATATTTCTGGAAAAACTCTTTTGCTTTGGTCATTCTTAACTATTGGATAAGTAGCTCATTTTCTTATGCGAACACTTATATACAATATAGGAGGAGATTGTTGAGGTATATTTATATAAGTGCGATTGAGCTCCTTAACGGGTCGGTTAGGATCCGATAGGCATCCAAACCCGTAGTCGGGGATTTAGGGTTTCGCTTATAAATACCCTAGCTAGGAGCAACGGGGAGACCATTCCAAACTAGATGGTCACGCGGATGCTTCGAGTACCATAACACCACGAATAAGATTCTCATGGAGGAGAATGACAGATTGTAGAAGCTGGTTTCACACCTTGTTTATGATAATGTCTGCATACACCAGCAACTTCAGAATGCAAGTAGGAATGACAGTTCATTGTTCCTAATGTTGTTATGTTTTACTTCATGTCAAAGTTGGCAGGGAAATAATTTAGAGTTTGGTTGTTTTTGGTTCTTTATTTCTTCCAACTATAGTTATGTGGGAAATATGATTTTTTTCATGTCTTCTTAACATTTTCTCAGGCCTATTTTTTTCAATAAGGTTGTGAATCGGTGTAATGATTGATAGGCTTCAATTGAGAATGATACGACCTATTAATCTATGATTTTAAGTTTTCAACTAATGCAGCAGCAAAATCAAACACTTCAGCCTCCATCAAGCGATGCCAACAGCCCAGCTAGGTAGCAATATTGACAGCTATTTATGATTTATGCTCTGATTGGTAGGGCGGGAGGAGGTGGAGGAAAAAACGGTACCAGCAGAAGTCATCTCTGCTGGGAAAGAGAGCTAGACTAGGTTCTTTTATCTTCCCCACCTGAGGCGGAAGGCCACCTGAAATTGCATCTTGTTTTTGGATCATCCATCTCTAAACATTGGGCTCGCACAATACTCCAAACAGAGCCTTATCACACATTGTTCTCTAGCATTCAAAATTTAAACTTTTGCATCTCTTTACAGTCTACTTGCAATTTCCGAGGAAACATTGGCAAAGTTTCTTGATAAAGCTACCAGAACTGCTGTCAAATGGGTTCAGATGGTCGGGATGAAGGTGCCCTCGGATCAAATTCATCAATTAATCCTCGGCCTCTAAATTATCTGAGCTAAAAATGACTTTTTTTTATACAGTCTGGTACCGGATTCTATTGCAATCGTTTCTGTTTCCCATAACTGCCGTGGGTTAGCAGCTCGAGCCTATGGTCTTGTGAATTTTTAACCGGCAAAGGTATAATGTAGTTTAAGTGACTTCCTTCTAGTATCTTTTTGGTGTTTAATTCATATTCTACGTTTTTTAGGTCATGGAAATCTTGAAAGATCGCCTAACTTGGCATCGGGATTACCGATCCCTTGATGTGCGGACAACTTTTACTACCGCAAAGGGTGGGAATATTGAATTTCTATATATGCAGGTATTAATTATCCTTTTGAACTGCTAAAATTTTATATATTGTATGTCATAAGACTTTTTTTTGCTTGTTTCTTTGTTATTGTTCATTCATCTTTTATTCTTGCAGACATATACTCCTACAAATATGGCATGGGCACGTTATTTTTGGACGTTTAGATATAGCACGTCTTTGGAAGATGGAAGTCTTGTGGTGAGTTGGTTTAATCTATTCATTGAAAACTAAAAGTGTTCATGCGATGATATTATGAGACCTGTCTGCGCAAATGCCTATCAATTTTATGTGCATCACCTACGGATTTCGTATTATCATTATATTAAAGCGAAGTACTGAGTTATATGATAACACCCTCTATGACGGGAAATTGTTGGGCATTCCAAGCATATGCAATGTTGCATGCGCTTAGCATATGCAATGTTGCATTCTCTTAGCATATGCAATGTTGCATGCGCTTATCATATGCAATGTTGCATGCGCTTAGCATATGCAATGTTGCATGCGCTTAGCATATGCAATGTTGCATGCGCTTAGCATATGCAATGTTGCATGCGCTTAGCATATGCAATGTTGCATGCGCTTAGCATATGCAATGTTGCATGCCCTTAGCATATGCAATGTTGCATGTGCCAATTGAACATATGAACTTGTGTCACGCGCTTATGAAATTATGTCGTGCGTTCAATGTATCCATTGCAAAAATTTTGTGATTTCAGCCTTGATCTGAGCGTCTACATTCCATTTTGGCAAATACTTTCACATGCAAGGATGCCTTAAAATTCAAGTGTATATGCTAAATTCAAGTGTATACTTTAACGTATAAAAATGTTCATGTGACCATATAATGTGCGAATGCATGAATGTTCACACACACAGGTCGAGGCCGAACGCTATAGATAAAGAAAGTACGTGGAACCTATTGGATGAGTGTCCTAATTTCATATGTTGGTGCAAGCAACATGCATGTACTTTGTGTGGCTATTAATATTTCATCGAGAATGCTTCTCGTGAACCAATATAGATACTCTCTTAGATAGTTCATGTTTTGGCATATTACAGTGCTCTTGGTGTACAAGGGCACTTATTTCCTTCAGGTATGTGAAAGGTCTATGACTTCAACTGGGGGTCCAGTTGGGCCAACAAACTCTAATTTTATCAGTGATGAGATGCTTTCTAGTGTATATCTAATTCGGGCATGCGAGGGTGGTGGTGCAATGATCAACATTGTTGATCATGTAAACTCTGATGTGAGTTTTCCTCGCAGAGGTCGAATTGTATTCAAACATAACTTTATCATTGACAAGTGTTGTTTCCTAGGTTTCAAGTGTGCCTGAGATTCTCTGACAATTATACGAGTCTCCTAGAATATTGGAGTAGAAGATGACCATTGCCGTGAGTTTCATGAAAAGCGAATTCATTTACTGTTCATTTCCACATTGGTCTGTTAAATTCTTGTTTACTTTACAGGCGTTCTGTCATATCAGACATGTTGCATGTGAAACTAGTGGTGAAGTTTCTATTGACACAGGTAATCAACCTGGGTTTTGAGGTCCTTCCCCCAGAGGTTGAGCAGTTGATAGTTCTTGTTTCCAGACATATGCAAGTATTTTTTTAAAACGAGTTTTGCGTGAATCTGGTAATATTGTATGGAAGGAGCTTTAATGATGCTATCAATGTGTTTCCCGATGATTACTGATGTGTCCGATTTATATAGGGTTTTTAGGACTCAACTAGGCTTATTTTCTTGCATGTGCACTACTTTTTTAATTGAAAAAGTTATATTTTTGTTTAGGGTTTCACTTCACCAAAAGTGCATTGTTTTATCACATGGGTGTGCAATTGCACATTCTTTTGTTGGGGGTATGCACATGGTGCTCCCCATGGCTCTTTTTGTTTATTTTATGCTTTGTTTTGATGCTGGGAGCTTTTTCTCCAGTTTTGTTTTTTGTTGTGCAGGTGGTGCATTTTCCCCAAGGCAGGAATTCTTATTTATGGAAAACGCATGGTCGTGCATTTCCTTAGCGCATGGTTTCTTCATAATCGTGCGTTTATCTTGGTCGAGTGGATCTAGACGCATTTCGTCGAGATGAGCTCGAAATTTAGAAACACACGGTTAACGCACGGTTTCGGCCAAACTGTGAGAGAAAGAAACACACAATTTTCCAGTACCTTTCGTTTCGTCACCATTGTGTGGTTAATCGTGCGATTTGTTCACGTACGGGCGGCAGCGCCCGTGCGCGAGCAAAACACATGGTTCCTCTATTTTCTCTTGCATTCCTGCGCTCTGTGTTTACCCGTGTGATTTCATTCACGCACGGGTGAAAGCGCCCGTGTGCGAGTAAAATGCACGGGTCAACGCATCTTCATACGCGATCCAGATCTGAAAGTTAATAATGCACGGTTAGCGCACGGTCGTGCGCGGGACCTTGCGTGCCTATATTTCTGACCTGTTTCTGTTTAAAGAGCATATTTTCCACTATTTGGGACAGCTCACTTCCAGCTATTCCTCATGCATTTCTAGGGCAAAACTCCTCCGCTCCACCAAGGGGAGGAGCTTCGGGCAAGCTTTCAATGCCAAATTCAAGCCCGAGCTTCCTCTCGGCCTCCTCCTTCATCCTTGAGCTTCAAGGAGAGTCTGGACCTTGCTTTCTCCATCAAGCTATTTGTGCCTTCCTCCGTCGGCTCGTGACATGAAGAAGAAGGGTCCATTGGGAGTGAGTGATAGCCTCCTCTACATCGGACGTAGTTGAGGACCCAGCTAGGACACGAATTGACAACCCGATGAATCCTTCCGTGAATCCTCAGCAAGACATTAGATCCGGTCGATTTCGCACACTTTTCTTCTCTTGTTGTTAATAGTTTAGTTGATCGATTGTATATGATGAAGTTGTTCTTATTTTGATAAACATATGTATACAATCATGTCTATGTGATTTCATATTTATGTTATTTGCTTGAGGAGCACCTTTATTTTCCATCCTCCACCACATCCGATTTTGCCGCACTAGCAATTGCTAGTGGCCTGCATAGAGAAGAGGTGCTCTCAAACCTCATTTTGCAAGCCTACTCGTCTATTCACCCAGCAATTCGGTGCATAGCGGCCCGACTAGTCTTCCATTCCGCCTGGCGAAGCATTGCATAGCGGCATTTCATAAGAGTAGTTGTTAGTGTTTTACTTTATTTTTCCGCAATAATCCACACCCCCCTTCGCTAATTCTGATCTAAGGACTTCAATCTCAAGTTCTCCTCGAAATAAACTCTCCCCTTACTGTGTTCCCTCAAGATCGATACTTGGGGAAATTCTCCCATTTTTTTATTACTTGTGCGACCGGTAAACTTGCCGTTCAACGCATCAAGTTTTTGACGCCGTTGCCGAGAAACACAGTCGTGTGAGTTTTTGGAGAGGTAGTTAGTAGATCGAAGCCCTTTTCCATTTGTACATTTCATGTTTCTTCTTTGCTTTAGTTGTTATAATTTTTATTTTGCTTATTTCTTTTTGACTTTTTCTAATTTTTGATTTAGATAGCAGATCCGTGTTATTTTTATTATAGCTGTGTAGCACTTTTAGGTAATTATTTTTATTTACGATATATTCTGTAGCTGAGTGCAGTCTACTTGACTCTTTGCGCCGAAGCATCGATGCCTTGGTTGATATGAATGTCGAGCATTATATTCGATGTGTGTTATGTCAAGGTGTAGGACACATGGTGAAGGATTGCCCTCGCTTGTGAGAGCCTTATACCTTTGTGGGCGTGTGCGCAACAACCTCCCATTTGCCGAAGACTATTGTGGACATGTAAGACCCCCCTCTCGGAACACAAAACACGGCACGAGAGGGGTCTTATGCCCAGAACAGCCGCCTTGGGGTAACACTAACACTCGGGCTAGCCTGTACCACAAGACGCATATTCTGCCGGCTACAATCAATATCATTATATATATATGTCAACCCAACCAAAAAGATATAAAGAAATCAAATCCACACAAGTTATAAGTCCAAAAGCACAGTAATAGAGAAGCTACACATGCTTCTACAAAATCAGAGTACAACTATAAAGTTTCCCTAAAAGGGCTACAACAAAACTCTCATATACCCACGTTGGTAATTGACGGCAGCGACGACACCGTCCCTTCAAGCCCTGTCGTCCTGGCCTGGCTGACCGGCTCCATCACCTGCTGCTCCACCTGCAGGGTTTCCTCCTAAAAGGGATGACGTAGCAACCGTTAGTCATAAAAACTAAGTGACTTCACATCCACTCCCCCGACGACTCGGCACCGGGCGGAGAAAGAGACATGGTACAATATATCTATATAAAGTAGGAGTATAAACAAGCAATTGGTTTTGGTACGGTATCACTACGTATATGAAGCAGAGTATAATCAAGTATTAAGTTATTCTAGCATTTCTACCAACTATCACAGCATATGATTATAGAGTTATAATAAAAGGTAACTTAACTTATATGGATGCCCATACAAGCATATAAGTTGAGGATCGTTTAGCAGTAAGTAACTCATCGTATAAGAGTGCCCATACAAACTTATACAATGAGGGTCTTGTGTATGTAATGAGGTGCAATGTTATGTATGCAATGCAATGACACACCCATGATAACGCACATGCACTTGCTATGTCGACAAAGACTGGTAGTTCCCACTTTTCGAGCAGGTAGCTAGCCTCTCAGGCGCCAACCGTCGTGGCCAGACGGTGACAGTAGAACGGGCATTTCTACTACTAAGTGGGTATCCACACTACTTGTAACACCCCGAAACTCAAAAGAGGGACGGGTGACGTTTTAAGCCAAGTCTGGGACTTAGAGCAGGTGACACGGGCGTGTCACGGGCGTGTCACGGGCGTGACACGGGCGTGCCACGGGCGTGTTCGGCCACGGGTCGTGTGGTCGACGTTTTGGCGATCGGCGATCGTCGAGTTGAGGCACATGGCCTGGGACACGGGCGTGTCCCAGGGCGTGTCATGCTAGGGAGATTTCTGAGTTATGCACACGGGCCATGACACGGGCACAGAAACGGGCGTGTCACATGTGACACAGGCGTGTCAGGTGCTGTGTCGCAGGCCGTGTCCTCCTCGGGGAATAAATGTTGGTAGTTGCACACGGGGCGTGACACGGGTATTGACACGGCCGTGTCACATGTGACACGGGCGTGTCAGAGGCCGTGTCGAAGGCCGTGTGCTGGTCGGAGCGTCGGGCGAGACGACGAATGGGCGACACGGGCGTGTCACAGGCCGTGTTCGGCTCAGTTTTATTATTTTAGGCCCCGATCGTGGCCGTTCGTTTTCTTATGTTGGGATCCGACGGCTGGGGGTTGGTGCTGGCGATTTAAACTCGGAAATAGGGTTTAGAAGCCCTCATTTCACTTGGCCATTCTCTTTCTAAAAGTCTCGAGAGAAGGGAGAGCAAGGAGGAAGGAGGAGACCAAGATCCGGTCACCGACGGAGCTTCAGAGCTCCAATTCGCGAGCCGTCTTCGGATCCGCGGAGGCAAGGTGATTGCAGTGCTTTTCATCCGGGTGGATTTCCATGGCGCCGAGGAAAAACGCAAGGGTAACGATTCTCATCCTAGGGCATGTGAAGCCCTCTTTTCCTTTGCATAGGAAGCCATCTCTCGCGAGCGAGCGAAGAGTTTAGGCGTTTCTTGGGGTAGATATGTAAAGTCCCCCTTGTGTAGAGTCCGTATGCGTAAACGGGCATAGACATGGTGTGTGAAGCCTATCCAGACAAGTTGGTCTGGATCGGTGATGTTGCATTGCATTTGAACCGGGGAAGACTCCGGGTGTTTGGGTGTTTTCGGGTTTTCTACATGGTAGATTGCAACAGGGAGCCTTAGAGACTAACTCCAAGGTGCACCCGGAAAACTGGGGAAAAGCGTGCTTTGCCAACATGGTGGCTGGGGAGCCAACGTGAACATAACCGGGTTATGTAATTATTGTGGTGGAAACGGGACTCGGTGAGTCTTGACCTGCGCATATGGCTTAAATTGCCGTTGCGGTGTGAGCACGGGTCACGCGGAACCGTACCCGATCTATGTCGTTCGGTGGAACCGTTGGCATGGATGAGGGTCTTCGGCGGTCTATTGCTTAAATTGTCGTGACCAAGGCCAGGAAGGCAAAATGCTCATATGGTTGGCCGTCCAAGGGGCGGTGGTGCAACGGGAACGTCTATGGCTTGAATTGACGTGACGTTGGCCGGTCCGCCGTGAATGTGCCCTGAGTGCACGGAGTGTGTGGCCGTGCGAGCCTACGCCTGTGATGAAGTGTGTTTACACTATTTTGATGCTTATACTCATAAAGTGCAGGGAAAGAGCATCGCCGCCCCGATTTTGGGGGCGGGATCGTTATAATTTGGTCAGCATTGCTGACCGTTATTTTGTTTACCACCGGGCGGTGGATTGTGGCTTGCAGGTGTTGCGGAGCCAAGCGGGAAATAGTGGGCTAAAGCCCATGATGTTGTGCCGGCCCTCGAAGGCCTAACTTTTAATGTTTCCCGTTTATCTCATGTATGGCCAGCCTGCGTGCCGAGGTTTGAAAGACATGTTTTGTTAAGCAAACATTATAAGGCCTTAAGGCCAGTTGTTGTTGTTGTTGTGTATTCAACATTCCTATGTTTTTGGTTCAGTGGACATTCATGATAGCAAGGTTCTTAATTGTGCAACTTAGTAATTGTTTCCGCTAGGTGCTGTGTAGCACGTTGTGATTGGTTGAATGGTTTCAACGCGTAACCAACCGGTCTGTCCGTAGTATATGGTGTCGGGCCCCGGCTGGACCTACTGCTATATGCCACGTGACGGATAAGGGTGTTATAAATTGGTATCCGACTACCGGTTTCGGTCAAGCTTAAATGAATTCGTGGGCGAATTCACTTTAAGGGTGGTGAGCACATGTGTGTGCGTCATCGTTATAACATGAAAAGAACCCATGAATGTCCACTTAGGAATGAAAATACACATGTTTGAGGAACCTGTGTTTTCCTATAATTGCTGTTTGCAATATTGTTGGGTCGCTTATCAGTGTTTTGAACGATTATAGGTGACCAGAAGTGGTGCTGGACCGTCGGAACGACCAAGATCTGAGGCAAGCAGCGCACCTAATGATGCACCTGCAACACCTCCGTCAGCCGAGACCATTAGATTGGTGGCAGAAGCTATCTTTGCTATACTCAATGCGCAGCCTACAAGGCAGGTGTAGCAGCCTGCTCCTGCTGTGGAGCAAGTGCCGCTCCATGCGACGGAGCCTAGAAGGGTGGAACAGGTGGTGGTGGAGCCGGAGTTGCCTCAGAGAGCAACTGAGAAACAACTTAAGCATGTGATGGGCTTCCATCCACCAGTGTTCTCGGGAACAGGAATCCTGACTCAGGCAGAGGATTGGCTATCGAGAGTCAATAGAGTGCTGACAGCAACAAAAATGGAAGAGTGGCAGAAGACCACGATTGCAACGTTCTTGTTGGACGGGGACGCGAGGTTATGGTGGGAAGGGCTGGAGCTACACCACCTGAGGGGAAGACAGTTGGCGGATGTCTCTATGGGGGAATTCTCGAGTTTGTTTATGGCTCGATACCTCCCCTCAGCCCAGAGGATCGCGTTGGAAAATGAATTTCAAAAGTTGGTGCAATGAGACAACACCGTGGACGAGTATCTCCACGAGTTCACTCGTTTGGGACGATACGCTAGCGCTACCTTTGCCGACGAGAAGCGCAAGACGAACCGCTTCTATGAAGGGTTAAGATATGAGCTGAGGTTGTTACTGTCGGGGCCTATGGCACAGGGTTTCATGACCTTGGTCAACTCGGCCCGGTCCTTGGAAAAGGACATGAAGAGCGTGCAAGCGAAGAAGGAATCCGGTGGCAAGAAATCGGAGTTCAAAGCGCCGACTACTTCGAAGTCGGGTTATCGCAGGTTCTACAAGAAGGCTAGGACGTCGGGTCCTGCCCCTTCTTCAGGTGCCTCGGGGTCGACTACCAAGCAAACCCCGGGCGCTTGTTATACTTGTGGAAAGACGGGGCACTTTGCCCGCGATTGCTGGAGCGGACGCCCAAAGTCCAATAGAAAATAAGGAGCCACTTATGTGGAAAAGGGGAAGGCGGTGGAGTCAACCGCGTCCCATTATGCTCTGACTCAACCTAGAGTCTACAACTTGGGCCAGTAAGAGGCCATCAAGGAGGCCGACGTGGTGACAGGTACAGTTTAATTTATAGCAAGTTAGCTTTAAATACTGTTACCTAGTGCTTGTTAGCTTAATACTGTTTGTGTAGGCTTTGTTCTTATTTGCGATAGTTCGGCACGAGCACTATTCGATACGGGAGCTTCACACTCCTTTTTGTCTGAAAGCTTTATATCGCGCATCGGAGTCCCTTCTTCGATGGAGAAGGACAAATTGGATGTGCTGCTATCGAATGGGTGTTCGATGCGTGCGGACAGAGTGTGCGCCGTAAAGGTTCATATTGGAAACCAAGAGTTCGACTTGCTAGCGTCATTGCTGCTGCTAGTAGAGTTCGACGTTATCTTTGGGATGGATTGACTTTCGGAGCAGAAGGCCTATATTGATTGCAATGGTAAGGATGTCAAGCTGGGTGTTGGGCGGGAGACAACATTCACGGGACTGAAGGGGTCGAGCAGGACGCTGATGTCTACTCTTCAAGTGGTAAAGGCAGTTCGTGCTGGCGCAGAGCTGTTCTTCGCGATAGTGGGGGCTGTAGAGCCAAAGTCCGCTTTGGATAGTATCCCCGTGGTTTGTGAATACCCCGATTTGTTCCCGGATAATCTTCCCGGAGCCCCACCGCAGCGAGAGATCGACTTCACAATCGAGCTCGTGCCAGGTGCCAAACCTGTGTTACGTTCTCCTTATAGGTTGGCGCCTAAGGAGATGGCAGAGTTGAAGGTTAAACTGGAGGAGTTGATAGAGCAGGGGTATGTGCGTCCAAGCTCATCGCCTTGTAGCGCACCAGTCCTCTTTGTTAAGAAGAAGGATGGGAGTCTGCGGCTGTGTATCGACTACAGGGAGTTGAAAAAGCTAACAGAAAAGAATAAATACCCGATCCCAAGGATCGATGATCTCTTCGATCAGTTGGTCGGATCGTCGGTGTATTCGAAGTCTGATCTGAAGTCTGGGTATTATCAGCTGAGGATAAGAGAGTGTGATATCCCGAAGACGGCGTTCAACACAAGG
The DNA here is from genome assembly GCA_039513925.1 of Platanthera zijinensis. NCBI lineage: Eukaryota > Viridiplantae > Streptophyta > Magnoliopsida > Asparagales > Orchidaceae > Platanthera > Platanthera zijinensis. The sequence goes on along the minus strand of CM077094.1, from coordinate 58,747,083 downwards.
TATGGGCATTTCGATTTCACGGTCATGCCGTTTGGACTGACGAATGCGCCATCAGTGTTTATGGATTTGATGAACAGGATGTTCCGAGATTTCCTAGACCGCTTTGTGATCGTCTTTATTGACGATATATTGGTGTACTCACAGTGCGAAGAAGAGCACTTCAAGCACTTGCATCTGGTGTTGGAGACTCTGAGGAGGAATGAATTCTATGCAAAATTCTCCAAATGCGAGTTCTGGCTACCCTCAGTAGCATTCCTTGGTCATATTGTCAGTGGGGAAGGTATAACGGTGGATCTGGCGAAGATCGTTGCGATACAGGAGTGGCCTGTGTTATCTTCTGTAGCAGAAGTCCGTAGTTTCCTCGGGCTTGCCGGTTATTACAAGCGCTTCGTTGAGAACTTCTCGCGGATAGCGTTACCTCTCACGAAGTTGACAAGGAAGGATCAGAAGTTCTTGTGGACGCAGGAGTGCATGCAAGCGTTTGAGGAGCTGAAGGGACGGTTGACCACGGCGCCGGTGTTAAGTTCGCCGAGTGGGACCGAGGGCTTTGAAATTTATAGTGATGCCTCAGGTAGTGTATTGGGCTGCGTGCTGCTGTAGCATGGGAGCGTGATAGCGTATGGATCGCGTCAGCTGAAAGTGTACGAAAGGAATTATCCGGTCCATGACTTGGAGTTGGCGGCCGTGATATTTGCGCTTAAGCTGTGGAGACACTACTTGTACGGAGTAAAAGTCGATATCTATACCGACCACAAGAGCCTGAAGTACCTGTTGGATCAGAAGGATCTCAACATGAGGCGGCGTAGATGGATGGAGTTCCTGGGGGACTACACATTCAAGATTCATTATATACTCGGGAAGGGCAATGCAGTTGCGGATACGTTGAGTCGCAGGGCTCCCGCCCAAGTCAACTGGTTTTCGGTTCATGATGAGAGGCTAGTACGGGAGTTGGAGGCATTGGAGATCTGTTGCGTTGACTAGCAGACAGGCGCCAAAGCAATGTTCAACTGGACGGAAGTTCAGTATGACCTAACTGATCGCGTTCGGTAAGCATTGGATTTGGATGGCTCGATTAAGGAGCTCATGGATGCAGCCTTGGATTGGTCAAATTCTCAGTTTTCAATTGAGGATGGGCTCTTAAGGATGGACAATCGTTTGTGCGTCCCAAGCGGGGGAAATCTGCGGGCGGAGTTGATGTACGAGGCTCATAATACCAAGTACTCAATCCACCCAGGGAGCACGAAGATGTACCAAGACCTAAAGAAGCTGTTTTGGTGGCCAGGGCTCAAGAAAGATGTGGCACTGTTTGTGGCTAAGTGTCAAACCTGCGCCTTAGTAAAGGCGGAGTGTTAGAAGCCTGGAGGATTCTTGAAATCCTTGCCTATTCCGGAGTGGAAGTTCGACGACATATCGATGGACTTTGTGCATGGCTTGCCAAGGTCGCAGAAGGGGAACGACGCCATCTGGGTGATCGTAGACCGGTCAACAAAGGTGTCACACTTTATTCCGTATAGGAAGGATGATTCAGTGGAGAGGCTGACGAAACTATATGTGGATAATATAGTCAGATTACACGGTGTGCCGCGCAGCATTGTGAGTGATCGGGATGAGCGTTTTACGTCCAATGATTGGAGGTTGGTGCAACAGATGCTGGGGACTAAATTGAAGTTCAGCACAACCTTCCATTTGCAGACAGATGGGCAAACCGAGAGAGTCAACAGAACGTTGGAGTACATGCTCCGCATGTGTGTTCTAGACTTCGGGAAGCACTGGGAAGACCACCTGTATTTGGTGGTGTTTGCGTACAACAATAGCTACCAAACTAGTATTCAAATGGCGCCCTTCGAGGCCCTTTATGGTAGGAAGTGTCGCACGCCGTTATCGTGTCTAGAAACGGGTGAGGCAAGGTTGTACAAGAAGCAGGAGGTGAAGAGTGCTACTTCTTTGGTGCGGATCATTCGAGAGAGTTTGCTGATCGCTCAGGACAGACAGGCTAAGTACTACAATGCCAAGCACCGGAACGTGGAGTTCGCGGTCAGCGATTGGGTGTACTTGAAAGTAAAGCCATTCAAGGGTGTTTCGCGGGTGAGACGCTTAAAGAAGCTGAGCCCAAGATACCTTGGACCCTTTGAGATTCTGGAGCGGGTCGGTGAAGCAGCTTATCTTTTGGGGCTATCGGTGGAGTTGAGTGGACTACACGATGTGTTCCAGATCTCTGTATTGCGGAAGGCGGTGCAAGAGCCTTCGCAGATGATTACAGTTGATCAAGTGCTGGTGGACGAAGGTTTGACGACTAGGGTCAAGCCCGTTCGTATTGAAGACTCTGAGGTCAAGAGGCTCCGTAACAAGGAGATCCGGATGGTCAAGGTCTGGTGGGACAATTGCGGTCGGGAGGAACTCTCTTGGGAACGGGAGCAAACTATGCTCGAGGACTACCCGGAGTTATTCCACTCAGGTACCGCTTAAAGTTTTCCGTTTTCTTTCTTTTAGTAATTTCGTGGGCGAAATTCTTTTAAGAGGAGGAGAGTTGTAACACCCCGAAACTTAAAAGATGGACGGGTGACGTTTTAAGCCAAGTCTGGGACTTGGAGCAGGTGACACGGGCGTGTCACGGGCGTGTCACGGGCGTGTCACGGGCGTGTCACGGGCGTGTCACGGGCGTGACATGGGCGTGTTCGGCCACGGGTCGTGTGGTTGACGTTTTGGCGATCGGCGATCGTCGAGTTGAGGCACACAGCCTGGGACACGGGCGTGTCCCAGGGCGTGTCACGCTAGAGAGATTTCTGAGTTATGCACACGGGCCATGAAACGGGCACAGACACGGGCATGCCACATGTGACACGGGCGTGTCGGGTGCCGTGTCGCAGGCCGTGTCCTCCTCGGGGAATAAATGTTGGTAGTTGCACATGGGGCGTGACACGGGTATTGACACGGCCGTGTCACATGTGACACGGGCGTGTCGGAGGCCGTGTCGAAGGCCGTGTGCTGGTCGGAGCGTCGGGCGAGACGATGAATGGGCGACACGGCCCTGGACACGGCCTTGTCGCAGGCCGTGTTCGACCCAGTTTTATTATTTTAGGCCCCGATCGTGGCCATTCGTTTTCTTATGTTGGGATCCGACGGCTGGGGGTTTGTGCTGGCGGTTTAAACTCGGAAATAGGGTTTAGAAGCCCTCAGTTCAGTTGGCCATTCTCTTTCTAAAAGTCTAGAGAGAAGGGAGAGCAAGGAGGAAGGAGGAGACCAAGATCCGATCACCGACGGAGCTTCGGAGCTCCAATTCGTGAGCCGTCTTCGGATCCGCGGAGGCAAGGTGATTGCGGTGCTTTTCATCCGGGTGGATTTCCATGTTACAGAGGAAAAACGCAAGGGTAACGATTCTCATACTAGGGCATGTGAAGCCCTCTTTTCCTTTGCATAGGAAGCTCTCTCTCGCGAGTGAGCGAAGAGTTGAGGCGTTCCTTGGGGTAGATATATAAAGTCCCCCTTGTGTAGAGTCCGTATGCGTAAATGGGCATATGCATGGTGTGTGAAGCCTATCTGGACAAGTTGGTCTAGATCGATGATGTTGCATTGCATTTGAACCGGGGAAGACTCCGAGTGTTTGGGCGTTTTCGGGTTTTCTACGTGGTAGATTGCAACAGGGAGCCTTGGAGACTAATTCCAAGGTGCACCATGAAAACTTGGCAAAAGCGTGCTTTGCCAACATGGTGGTCGGGGGGCCAACGTGAATATAACCGGGTTATGTAATTATTGTGGTGGAAATGGGACTCGGTGAGTCTTGACCCGCGCATATGGCTTAAATTGTCATTGCGGTGTGAGCACGGGTCAGGCGGAACCATACCCGATCTATGTTGTTCGGTGAAACCGTTGGCATGAATGAGGGTCTTCGGCGGTCTATGACTTAAATTGTCGTGACCAAGGCCAGGAAGGCAAAATGCTCATATGGTTGGCCGTCCAAGGGGCGGTGGTGGAACGGGAACGTCTATGGCTTGAATTGACGTGACGTTGGCCGGTCCGCCGTGAATGTGCCCTGAGTGCACGGGGTGTGTGGCCGTGTGAGCCTACGCTTGTGATGAAGTGTGTTTACACTATTTTGATGCTTATACTAATAAAGTGCAGGGAAAGAGCATCGCCGCCCCGATTTTGGGGGCGGGATCATTATAATTTGGTCAGCATTGCTGACCATTATTTTGTTTACCACCGGGCGGTGGATTGTGGCTTGCAGGTGCTGCGGAGCCGAGCGAAAAATAGCGGGCTAAAGCCCATGATGCTGTGCCAGGCCTCGAAGGCCTAACTTTTTATTTTTCCCGTTTATCTCATGTATGGCCGACCTGCGTGCCGAGGTTTGAAAGACAAGTTTTGTTAAGCAAACTTTGTAAGGCCTTAAGACCAGTTGTTGTTGTATGTATTCAACATTCCTATGTTTTTGGTTCAGTGGAAATTCATGATAGCAAGGTTCTTAATTGTGCAACTTAATAATTGCTTCCGCTAGGTGCTGTGTAGGACGTTGTGATTGGTTGAATGGTTTCAATGCGTAATCAACCGGTCTGTCTGTAGTATATGGCGTCGGGCCCCGGCCGAACCTACTGCTATATGCCACGTGACGGATAGGGGTGTTACACTACTTCACTTAGACCTCTGTACGCCTCAACGCTAAGAACATAACAGCGGAGCACATGCGTACTACGGCCCAGCGGGTTCACTTGGGTAAATGTGCACCAAGATCCTAGCCCCGAACTGGCCTATATGTGATACAGAGGGAGCCTCAGAAATGAGCACGAGGATCAAGCCCAACCGCTCACTTTGCACGGAAGGAGCCTCGGGACATGAACACCGAGGGACAAGCCCAACCACCCAAAGTCTATCTGTCAACTCCCATCGGTGTGACGATTGGCGAGCCCGTAGACTTGCCACACTATCCTAAACCTAGGATTACAACACCGCGTGTCGAGTCACACCGCATGCAATTCCACAACACTGTGGTATGGAACGAGGATCATGCCCAACCATCCATTTTACTTACTTCGACACATCCCGACTAGTGACGGCCAACACCGCACTTATTAACTTCCATAATGCTACCCGTAGGGAGACGACACTCTAAGCATTGGACTACTTAGTTTCATTCAATCAATTCAACATACATCATGGCCATAGTTTATTCATCTATATGTCATACCGAATGATTTTAACATCATAACAAAATGCGCATAAATAATAATCTACCAATTTATATCAAACAATTTCGTTCAATTCAAGCTTGCTTCACAAGTCGTTGTTCGAATACAAATTAATAGACTTAAACCTTTATATCACTATGATGACTACCGCAAAACAGGTCACCTGAACCTCGAGTTAGATTGCAATATTAATTCCACCGAATCTAAATCCATGTTATATACTATCCAGAAATTTAGGTGCAAAAATAATCTGTATAGCAACTTCAACCGGAGATTCCCGTGGCTACAAAAATCTTGTGAGTGCGTGTAACCCCTCGATGGAAAGATCTTTCCATCGGTTACAACTTTCATGTTCAGCCTGCAACCCAGATCAGAATACATCCCACCTGAAATTGGCTCCAAAGCCTGCAGCGTACAAAATACAATTCTGTGCGCTTAGCCTACAACTCTTACTTCGACCAGACATTCCCATAACTGCAGGCATCACCCAAAGGCGAGTAACCACTTGTTGGAAAGGTAATTTCAAGGGCTACAATTTTTGTGTTTAGTCGAAAGCCCAGATCGGACCATTTCTTGCCTGAAAACAGCCAAGAAGATCACTGCGTGCAGAATACAGATTCTGCACGCATCTTGAAGCGGAATGAATGGCATCGATTCATATTCCTCCTCAAGGAGATTTCCCCCAAATCGCAACTAGAAGTTCCTCTACCCTTATTCTCCCTTTCAAGGACATTCCTCTTCACGAATCCACCCCCATCATCACTTTGAAGAAGGGGAGGTTGAAGATGTCTAGTCATTAGAACAAAAGCTCTAGCATTGCCCTTCCTAGAGAAATCTCCATCTCCCATGTCTAGACTCTCTTGAGTCGACATCTCACCTAGATATCTATAGATTTAGCACCAAGGGAGAGGGAAGGAAACTTACCTCATTTCCAGCGGTAACACCATCCTCGACAATGGATCTTGTCATCCTCCTCCGCAGCATCACTTTTTCCTTGACGTCGGTGGCGTTTCTCCTCCTCCAAAGCTTGCTCAAGAAGTTCCTCTTGCTCCCGAAATTTCTCTCCAAAAAATAGTGCTTGGTAAGAGAATGAGGATGCTAGGGTTTCACTTTTCCTTTTTATACAGAAGTGATACGGGTAGGGACACGATCGTGTCCTTACCCGTGTCCTGCTCTGGCGAAACGGCTCGACTGTCGTTTAGTGCTCCTACACGGGTACTGACACGCCCGTGTCTGTACCCATATCAAATTGACACGACCGTGTTTATGGCCATGTCGACACCCGTGTCCTTCTCGGGGCACTGCTCGTTTTGCTTGCCTTGGAGCACACGGGTAGGGACACGCCCGTGTCTCTACCCGTGTCCTTCTCTTGCTCGACTCAAAGCCACTAAACATGGGTAGGGACACACCCGTATTCCTACCTGTGTCCCTCTCGAGACACACCACTCCACGCCACTGAACACAGGTAGGGACACGCCCGTGTCCCTACCCGTATCCTTCTCGGGACACACCACTCAACGCCGTGACACTCAAAGCCACGGAACACGGCTAGGGACACACTCGTGTCCCCACCCGTGTCCTTCTCGGGACAATTCACTCAAAGCCATTCTGAAATTACCCAGTACCATAGTCACTCAACGCTACTGAACACGGGTAGGGACACGCCCGTGTCCCTACTCGTATCAGGCTCAACATAAGTTTTCTGCCTTGTTTCCTTTTTCCCCCCGAGTGCGCACCTGATCACCTGCACTGTTGGGTACTGTATCCACAATTACCTGGATTTGAGGAAGCCACCTGTCAAGCTAAGATGAATCCACAATGTATTTGATGAATTATTCTCTAGTTGTACTTGCAGATATTCCATGCTAAGTGCACACAATTGTCAGGGTGCAGTGGGTCAATATACACGGGTCTGTGCAACGTAATCCCTCGTTGAGCAGATCAGTGTGTTGGCCTACGTGTACTCTCTCTATTGGGGTGTACTTAATTTCAGGTACAGGGCTATGATAAAGCAAGAGCAGACAAGGAGCAAGGATGAGCCAAAGACCAGCTCAAGGAAAGAAAGAGGAGAATCAGCCTAAGTACAAATCGACGAGAATCACTAAGTGATTCTCGCCGATTCGGCGAGAATCACTAGTGATTCTCGCCGAGTCGTCGAGAATCACTAGCTGATTCTCGCCGGTTGAAGCCGGCAGCTTCGTCACAGTCAGGGAAATTTTCTAAGGCAGAATCGTCGAGAATTACTTATGATTCTCGCCGATTCGTCGAGAATGACCTTGCATTCTCGACGATTCGGTGAGAATCAAAAGTGACTCCCGCCGATTCTCCCCGGCTTCTGTATCTGTGCAGTCAGATTTCGGCTAAGTAGAAGTCGGCGAGAATCATAAGTGATTCTCGCCGATTCGGCGAGAATCACCTATGATTCTCGCCGAATTTGACTTGGCAATTTTTCTGAAAGTTCTGGACCGGTCCAAATTACCTGCAGCTGTTTGAACCGGACTTTGGTCCTTACTTTGGTGGGACCCACAACGGTCATCTTCTTGACCTAGGGTATAAATACGATACATTGTGAACAGTAAAAGATGACGGATACACGGGATTTCAAAAAGGACAGCCGCCGTCTTGACCTAGCTGATCGCAGATTGTCGTCCGCCGCCGTCGCCGCTCGTGAAGGTGGTCACCGCCGCTGATCGTGGATTCTTCCTGATCTCCCGGTGACAGAAGCTTAGGCTAGCATAGCGTCTCACGCGTCTAACGAGAGATCCCTTGTCTCTTGATTCGTTGATCGGGAAAATCTTTCCCCTTCCGAATCGATCGAGACGATCGATCCTTGTGTGACCGTTGGTAGATCTTGCTCCCTTTGCTATGAAGTCTGAATCAAGTTGGCACTGCTGCTGCTCTTCGTCGCCGCTGCTGATTCCGAGAACGTTGCCGCCGCCTCAAGCCGCCGCCGGTCTCGGGAAAGATTCACTCCAAGTGAGATCTAGGGCTGTGCACTCTTCGTTGACTTCAAGAGCACGTCGTCAAACGAAGAGGGTCACCTTCTCTCCGAACGTCGTTTGTATTTCTTTCAAGCTAGTTTTTAATTTCCTTGTAACGGACCGATTGGTCCCTAGTTGTAAGGGTTGGGTGCAACCCGGATTGTGGGAGTGTTGACTCCTACGTGTGGAAGGGTTCCTTCCGTGAGTGCAAGGATTGGATTTCAATCCTGTTGGTGAAGTGACCGAGTCGTCCCGTGTTGGGAGATAGGTCGAAGGGGGAAAGTGGACGTACCCAAATCGGGGAACCACTATAATTTGCCTGTGTACTGTGTGTGCTTGGTTGTTTTGTTTTATTGTGCAGGTAAATTTCTAATTCCGCAAGTACGCTGCAAAGACACCTATTCCCCCCCATAGGTGAACATAGTTGACACTAGGTGGACTTTCATGCACTGCCTTGAGTCTACACCAGCTCTCCTGACACCAAAAATATGCCCAAAGGGCCTAACGCGAATCGAGACGTTACAAATCCTATAAACAAAAAAAAAAAATTTCGTCCCCGAAATCAGGCTAAGGCTATGGGGAGTGAAGCATACAGAAAATAGAATATGCTTTTAAATAAAATTACCTGGAGTAAACAACTCTGGATAACGTCTTTGCATCAAATCCATTGGCTCCCATGTGAATTCCTCCTTCCCATGATTAGACCATATCACCTTCACCAAGGGAACACTTTTGCGGCATAAGGTTCTTATCTCGTTGTCTACGATCCGCACCAGCTCTAGTCGCATAGATCTATCAGACGCCACCGCACCATCAATTGTGGGGATGTATTGATCGGCCTGCAACAACGCCTTCCGAAGCGACGACACATGGAACACGTCGTGGAGATTCTCCAGCTCCGGCAGTAACTCTAACCGATATGCCAAAGGACCAATTCTTTCCAATATGACATAGGGCCCTACATACCTTGGGCTGAGCTTCTTCACACCACGCACCCGTGACACTCCATGCATCGGCCGGATTTTCAGAAATACTTTATCACCCTCTTGAAACTCCACTAGACGATGCCTTGCATTATAATACTTCGCCTGCCGACTTTGAGCCTCTAACATGCGATCCCGTATCAGCCTAACCATTGCATCCGTGTCATCTATATACTCAACTCCTAAAGACTTCGGGTCTTCATCTTGTACCCAAGACAAGGGGGTTCTACACCTTCTTCCATAAAGGGCTTCATAGGGCGCCATGCCGATGCTTGCTTGATGGCTATTGTTGTAGGAGAATTCCATCAGGGGTAAAAGCCATTCCCACGGCTCTACCCTATCCAACACACATAATCTTAACAAATCCTCAAATGTCCAGATGGTCTGCTCAGACTGCCCGTCCGTCTGAGGATGGAACGCGGTGCTGAATGTAAGGCGCGAGCCCAAATACGCCTGCACCGCCTTCCACTCCTTGGAGGTAAAGCAACCATCACGGTCAGAAACTATCATTTTAGGCACGCCATGATATCGTATGAACTGCTCCACAAAGAGGCATACCAAGACATTTACGTGAGCCTCCTTCTTCATAGGGATAAACTGGGCTTCTTTCGTCAGTCGATCAACGATCACCCACACTGAATCGTTTCCTGAGCGTGAGCGAGGTAACCTATGTACTAAGTCCATGGAAATATCCTCGAACTTCCACTCGGGGATGGGCAATGACTGTAACAAGGCACCGAGACTCCTTCACTCTGCCTTCACCCTTTGACAGGTCTTCCGTAAGCCGGCGTACATCTTTGCAATTCCCGGGTGCACTGAATACTGAGAGAAATATGCCTCTATCAAGATATCCTCCCGGATTTTACCGCCCTTGGGAATGTAGAGCAAGCCGCGAAAATAAACGAGGCCATCTTTTAGGGTGTATTCATCGGTAGTCCCGTCTTCGATTGACTTGATTGCCGGGGCCAGAGCCGCATCCACTCCTTGCTCCACACGGATCCGATCCCGGATCTCACAAACTATGCTCATGCTGGCCAAGTACTCCGTATATTCTGCCAAAGGGGCCTTTAATATCAAAATAATATCTATCTCCTCAATCATCTGAGCCAACTCCATACTCATCAATCGAGACTCTGGGCTCGAGCCTGGTATTTTTCTACTCAACGCATCGGCTACCGAGTTCGCTTTTCCGGGGTGGTAGTTCAAGGTGAACTCGTAGTCGCATAGAAATTCTAACCACCGCCGTTGTCTTAAGTTCAGCTCCTTTGAGTATGAACGTACTTCAAGTTTTTGTGATCTGAAAAGATCTCGCAGTGGACGCCGTATAAATAATGCCTCCATACCTTCAAGGCAAACACCACTGCTCCTAGCTCCAAATCATGAATCGAGTAATTGATTTTATGCTTCTTCAACTATCTTGAAGCATGAGTAATCACGTGCCCGTGCTACATCAATACCGCACCCATCCCTTGATATGACGCGTCCGTGTAAACTTGAAATCCTTCCTTCCCAGACGCAAGGACAAGGATAGGGGCGGAGGTATGTCTATCCTTCAATTCTTGTAACGCAGCTTCATATTGGGGTGTCCACTCAAATGACACTCCTTTCTTTGTCAAAGAAGTAAGCGGGAGGGCAATCGTGGAGAAACCTTTTACGAACTTGCGATAGTACCCGGCAAGTCCAAGAAAACTCCGCACGTCGGCCGCTGACTTCAAAGGCGTCCACTCCTTTACAACACGCACTTTGGTCGGATCAACAGCTATCCTAGACCCACTGATCACATGACCCAAGAAGGCAACCTCCTTAAGCCAGAATTTGCATTTGCTAAATTTGGCATACAAGGCGTGCTCCTTCAATTTCTTCAACACCAAGGTCAGGTGCTCGCCATAATCCTCCTCCGTCCTTGAGTAGAATAGGATATCATCGATGAAAACAATGACGAAGATGTCCAAATAGGGCTAAAATACCTTGTTCATCAGGCTCATGAAAGCCGAAGGGGCATTTGTGAGCCCAAACGACATTACGGTGAACTCGTACAACCCATATCTAAAACTAAAGTCTGTTTTCTGGATGTCCCCTTCTTATATTCTCAACTGGTAATACCCTGAGCGCAAGTCTAGCTTAGAAAACCAATGCGCTCCCACTAGTTGATTGAACAACTCATCGATCCGAGGTAGCGGGTAAGTGTTCCGCACCGTCTGTCGATTAAGTTCCCGATAATCTATGCACAGACGCAGGGTTTCGTCCTTCTTCTTCACGAATAATACAGGGGCTCCCCAGGGTGACGAACTGGGGCAAACAAACCTTGACTCCACCTGTTCTTGTAGTTGAACTCTAAACTCCGCGAGTTCTTTCGGAGCCATTCGGTAAGGGGCCTTGGATACAGGCTTGGCACCCGGTACCAGATTAATTTGGAAGTCAACCTCTCTATGTGGGGGTAATCCTGGTAGCTTCTCAGGAAATACCTCGGGGAAGTCCCGCACTACCCGTACGTCTTTTACGTCCAACGCTACTTCCTTCAACTCGAAACAGATCATGAAAACTTCGTCCCCCTTCATGTGGGCCTTTACAACTTGAACGGACGATAACGTCAGACGAGGTGCGAAGTTAATACCTTGGAAGATGACATCTGTGTCTCCATGTCTCAAATAGATCCTCTACTCCGCGCAGTCGATCCTTACAAAGTGCCAGTCCAACCATGTCATGCCTAGAATAATGTCAAATTCTGGCATTTTCAAGACAGTTGCAGGCGTATCGAAAGCCCTTCCCTCAATAAGTACCTCAAGCTCGCACTTAGCAGTTATAACCATATCTGAACCATCCGGAAGGCGCACTAGTCGGGCTATTCCAGCAAAATATTGCACCCCCCATGTCCTTAATGAAATCCTCGGACACAAAGGAGTGTGAGGCCCCGATATCGAACAGCGCATAAGCCGTCTTTCCGCAAATCATCACGGTGCCTAAGTGCCAATAATCAAAACGTATTGCTAGATAGCTAGTATGTCGTAAGCAACATAAGTTTAATACTAAAAACATGAGAGGTTACTGCACGTTCCTGCAATAACATTCTGGGGATTCCGTTCTTGCGCCATGTCTAGCGTGTCACTTGATCCCGGGCAGGGCCGGGATTACCTCCTCGCGGTCCTCGTCCTCGACCACGCATGTAACCCCGCCCTCGAGGGCCACCGGAGGGAGAGCGGAGGGGCGTTCCCAAATAATTACGGGCAGAAACGTCGAATGTGACCCGGTTGGTTGCATTCAAAACACACCCGCCCAGAACGCCTCTCAAGTTGTTGAAATTGCTGAGGCTGTGGCGGTGGAGGCAATGCGGGCAGTTGCGGAACCGGATGCTCCACCATATAGTTTTGGTGGACACGCCCTCCATGTCCTTGATATCATCTTATTCTAAAGTCCCGTCTCCTTCTTTTGCTCGGGCCAGCTTTCATAACGCCCTCTGCAGGTCTCTTACTACTACCCAAGTGGTCCGCCTCCAATCTTTTTGCCATATCAATGAACTCCGCCAAGCTAGCATCCGCTATAAACAAAAGGGCCTGCCTTAGGGGATCTCGCAGCCCTTTGTAGAAATGCTAAGCATAACCTCTATCATCAAACTCGTATGAGTCCGCGAACCTTGCAAGATGTTTGAACTCTCGTTGGTATTCCGTAACCGTCTTTGATCCTTGTTTCAGCAGAAGGAACCTCTCCTCAAGTTCATCTCGAGCGGATGAAGGAATGAAGTGCTCCAAGAAAAGAATTCGCTCCAACTTATCTCTGTATAGACTCGGGCTTGGAAGGTGGATCCCATGAGTGACTTCCACCACCTCTTAGCATGTAGCTCCAAGGTGGACATCGCCAGTTACACAACCATGTTGGCTGGACAATGGATACCAACCAATAACTCTTGTACTGTGTCAAGCCATTCATCCGTGCGCACGGCTGACTCCGTCCCAAGGTATGTGGGAGGGGAGAGAGCCCGGAAGGCGCTCAGCCAGTTAGAGCCCGGGGCCTGTTGTAGCACCGGAGGCTGCTGTGCCCTAAAAGCATCCAAGATTGCGGTGAGCGTCTGCCCCAACTGGGATTGTTGGAACTGAGTGGGTATGGGAGGGGCAGGAGTGCCCCCCAACGGCTCAACATGTACTAAAATCTATACGTAGAATGCAAACTTACGGTCAGGTTGGCTAATCTTAAGGTCAGAGTTGGACAAACTTAGTGTGAATTATATATGGGCACACCACTGCTTCCGCTAAGTCAGTTTGTCCCCAAACTGACTAGTCGAACGGGAGTGGCCCATTGTTGAATGACTTCTTTAGTTGAGAATCGTGGCAATCTGATACCATTTGTAAGACCCCCCTCCCGGAACACAAAATACAGCACAAGAGGGGTCTTATGCCCAGAACAGCCGCCTTGGGGTAGCACTAACACTCGGGCTAGCCTGTACCACAAGACGCCTATTCTGCTGGCTACAACCAATATCATTATATATATATGCCAACCTAACCAAAAGGATATAAATAAATCAAATCCACACAAGTTATAAGTCCAAAAGCACAGTAATAGAGAAGCTGCACATGCTTCTATAAAATCAGAGTACAGCTATAAAGATACCCCAAAAGGGCTACAACAAAACCCTCATATACCCACATCGGTAACTGACGATAGCGATGGCACCGTCCCTTCAGGCCCTATCGTCCTGGCCTGGCTGACCGGCTCCATCACCTGCTACTCTACCTGCGGGGTTTCCTCCTAAAAGGGAAGGTGTAGCAACTGTTAGTCATAAAGACTGAGTGGCTTCACGTCCTTTCCCCTGACGACTCCTCGACACCGGGCGGAGAAAGGAACATGGTACAATATATCTATATAAAGCAGGAGTATAAACAAGCAAGTGGTTTAGGTACGGTATCACTACGTATATGAAGCAGAGTATAATCAAGTATTAAGTTATTCTAGCATTTCTACCAACTATCACAGCATATGATTATAGAGTTATAATAAAAGGTAACTTAACTTATATGGATGCCCATACAAGCATATAAGTTGAGGATCGTTCAGCAGTAAGTAACTCATCGTATAGGAGTGCCCGTACAAACTTATATGATGAGGGTCTTGTGTATGTAATGAGGTGCAATATTATGTATGCAATGCAATGACACACCCATCACCACGCACATGCAGTTGCTATGTCGACACAGACTGGTAGTTCCCACTTTTCGAGCAAGTAGCTAACCTCTTAGGCGCCAACTATTGTGGCCAGACGGTGACAGTAGAACGGGCATTTCTACTACTAAGTGGGTATCCACACTACTTCACTTAGGCCTCCGTACGGCTCAACGCTAAGAACACAATAGCGGATCCCATGCGTACTATAACCCAGCAGGTTCACTTGGGTAGATGTGCACCAAGATCCTAGCCCCGAATTGGCCTATGCGTGATACGGAGGGAGCTTCAGAAATGAGCACGAGGATCAAGCCCAATCGCTCACTTAGCACAGAAGGAGCCTCGGGACATGAACACCGAGGGACAAGCCCAACCACCCAAAGTCTATCTGTCAACTCCCATTGGTGTGACGATTGGCGAGCCCGTAGACTTGCCATACTATCCTTTACCCAGGATTACGACACAACATGTAGACTCACACCACATGCAATTCCACAAAAATGTGGTATGGAAGGAGACTCGGAGGAAGCACGAGGATCACACCCAACCATCCACTTTGCTTACTTCGACACATCCTTACTAGTGACAGCCAACACCGCACTTATTAACTTCCACAATGCTACCCATAGGGAGACGACACTCTAAGCATTGGACTACTAAGTTTCATTCAATCAATTCAACATACATCATGACCATAGTTTATTCATCTATATGTCATACCGAATGATTTCAACATCATAACAAAATGCGCATAAATAATAATCTATCAATTTATATCAAACCATTTCGTTCAATTCAAGCTTGCTTCACAACTCGTTTTTCAAATTCAAATTAATAGACTTCAACCCTTATATCACTATGATGACTTCCGCAAAAGAGTTCACCTTAACCTCGAGTTAGATTGCAACATTAATTCCACCGAATCTAAATCCATGTTATACACTACCCAGAAATTTAGGTGCAACAATAATCTAGACAGCAAATTCAACCGGAGTTTCCTGTGGCTACATGAATACGGTGAGTGCGTGTAACCCCTCGATGGAAAGATCTTTCCATCGGCTACAACTTTCATGTTCATCCTGCAACCCAGATCAGACTACATCCCACCTGAAATTGGCTCCAAAGCCTGCAGCATACAGAATACAATTCTGTGCGCTTAGCCTATAGCTCTTACTTCGACAAGACTTTCCCATGGCTGCATGCTTCACCCGAAGTCGAGTAACCACTCGTTGGAAAGGTAATTTCAAGGGCTACAACTTTTGTGTTTAGTCGAAAGCCCAGATCGGACCATTTCTTGCCTGAAAACAGCCAAGAAGGTCATTGCGTGCAGAATACAGATTCTGCACGCATCTTGAAGCGAAATGAACGGCATCGATTCATCTTCCTCCTCAAGGCAATTTCCCCCAAATCGCAACCAAAAGTTCCTCCACCCTTATTCTCCCTCTCAAGGCCATTCCTCTTCACGAATCCACCCCCATCATCACTTTGAAGAAGGGGAGGTTGAAGATGTCTAGACATTAGAACAAAAGCTCTAGCTTGGCCCTTCCTAGAGAAATCTCCATCTCCCATGTCTAGACTCTCTTGAGTCGACATCTCACCTAGATATCTACAGATTTAGCACCAAGGGAGAGGGTAGGAAGCTCAACTCATTTCCAGCGGTAACACCATCCTCGACCACGGATCTTGTCATCCTCCTCCGCGACATCACTTTTTACTTGACGGCGGTGGCGTTTCTCCTCCTCCAAAGCTTGCTCTAGAAGTTCCTCTTGCTCCAGAACTTTCTCTCCAGAAAATAGGGCTTGGGAAGAGAATGAGGATTCTAGGGTTTCACTTTTCCTTTTTATACAAAAGTGACACGGGTAGGGACACGGCCGTGTCCTTACCCGTGTCCTGCTCTGCCGAAATGGCTCGACTGCCGTTTCGTCCTCCTACACGGGTACCCACATGCCCGTGTCTGTACCCATTTCCAAGTGACCTGGCCGTGTTTCTGGCCGTGTCGACACCCGTGTCCTGCTCGGGGCATTGCTCGTTTTGCTTGCCTTGGAGCACACGGGTAGGGACACGCCCATGTCTCTACCCATGTCCTTCTCTGGCCAGACTCAAAGCCACTGAACACGGGTAGGGACACGACCGTGTCCCTACACGTTTCCCTCTCGGGACACACCACTCCACGCCACTGAACATGGGTAGGGACACGCCCGTGTCCCTACCCATGTCCTTCTCGGTACACACTACTCAACGCCGTGGCACTCAAAGCCACGGAACACGGGTAGGGACACGCCCGTGTCCCCAACCGTGTCCTTCTCGGGACAATTCACTCAAAGCCATTCTAAAATCACCCAACACCATAGTCACTCAACGCTACTGAATACGGGTAGGGACATGCCCGTGTCCCTACCCGTGTCAAGCTCAACACAAGTTTTCTGCCTTGTTTCCTTTTTCCCCCCGAGTGTGCACCTGATCACCTGCACCCCCTTGAGTCTACACCAGCTCTCCTAACACCAAAAACATGCACAAGGGGCCTAGCACGAATCGGGACGTTACAGGACATGCCTACAAGGGTATTGCCTGGCCCATACACTGACATCACTCATCTAGCTCGTTGTTTAGCCGTTGAGATTACCGAAGAATCTCTCGCTGCATATAGATCCTTCAAGGGTCCCTCACTCCCTTTTTACGAGCTTCCCTTGAGTGATGACGATCACTCTAGTATTAGCCAACAAAAAGAGGATCAGGAATCCATGGGCACTCCTGTATGGGACGCAAAGATTATTCCTATCGACGGGGTGGCATCTGCGAAGGATTTTTTGATGGGTCCTGCTCATTCAGTGCTTGATTTTGAGAGCAACTTTTCCCCTCTGTAATTTTTGCCCGAGTTTGCTATGCCTTTTTCCTGTGAGTCGGCTGATGATGCCGTATTTTTGGACGATTCAGTGCCTTAGGTAGCACCAACGTGGGATGATGAGTATACCCTTTTCGATGCGGAGGTTTGCACTTCCTTATTGGACGAGGCCGTTCCCCTTACCACCGTGGACCTCGATTTCTCGGATTCCCCACTATACGACTCGTATGATACTGACGATGATCTATGCTTGGATCTCGTTGAGAGTGAAATCAGAATCACTCTCCCATATTCTGATTATTTTTGTTCTTCATCTCTTTTATTACTTGATACCCCTTCTTTATCTGAGCTTGTGCAGGTTGAGTACCCACGGGTACTTTGGGATGATGATTATCCTGGTGCCCATGCCGCTTCCATCGCTTCCTACAGATCTGTGGTTGACGATACCTTGTTGGGTAAGGATATTTTTTGTAGTGAGATGAGTGAGGACCAGTGCTCCTCCTCTTCTTACTTCCTATTTCCTCTACCTGTGTTGGGAAGGTATTATTATGTAGGTAGAGGGGTAACTGTTTTATCTCCGTATAGGTACCCGTTATCGCAACGGATAATGGAACAGTTACCTGTGCACTTTTCTTTTCATAGGCCCATTAGTTAGGACTTTTTGGATTTTAATAAGTCGTACTAGGATGACAATAACCCCAGTAGTTATCTTTCATTTCCTGCATTTTTATTTTTCATGCTATTTTAGTTTTGGTATTTCTTTGTATTTTGTGTATTTTTCTTTTGTTTTTGCAGAGCTTACCCCTGTAGGTATTCTTGGCAACTTCGTGTTGGGGGGGGGGATTGTGATTCTTCGTATGGCGGGCCTGCTTCCGTTTTTCAAGCGTCTTCTGGCATGCTCATTGGCTGAGCATTGGGTAACCACTTCCCTTGTCTCTTTTTGATTTAAATTTCTATATCATATGTTGTGGAGCTTAGTTTAAGTCTGGGGTAGAGCCAATATTTGTTACCTTTTGCACGCGCACATTTCATATGCATACTAGAAGCTTTAATAGTTTTATTTTGATTATTTCATTGCATCACACACCACTGCACCCACATGAGCGCGTGCTTAACTATTAGCGTGATGCGAGTTAAACTCGTTTCTTTTGTATGATTTTGGAATTTTTTTGTGATGGTATTGGATTGTGAGACGGAGTTAAATGTTGACTCCTGTAGTGCTCCTAGTCGAGTGATCTTATCTCGTGTAGAAATTGGAGTAAATTTAATTTCTCTGTATGCTTATAATTTTATATTTTTCTATTTGCATAAAAACTTTTTATTCTTCTCAAAAATTGGTGAATCTGGTGTGAATCAAACGGTAGTGTAGGGATGTGTGTAGCCATCACTAGAATCGTTTTTCTCGAGTCAGGAGGAAGGATCATCTTTCTTGGTGGCTAATAACTGGCCCAAGGCTACTCTTGAAGCATTGGTGCATGGTTAGTCTAGCGTGAGCGTGATGTAGGCAATCATTTTGGCCCGGTTGAGCTTTGTACTATTCCTAACGTCGTATCTTCGCTAGCCCCATTGTGCCTACCCATTCTTTTGATTTAGCTCCACCATTATTTCACCAAAGCTTCATAGCCGATCCTAGTCGCACACCCAACTCGAGCTTTAGTTTTTTACACTTTTCATGTTGGGGTGTTGATGTGATGATATTCATTGTGAATATGTGGATATGCTCCAAAGTTTATATTTGTTGAAGTTGTTAAAATAAAGATGATTTGAAAAGAAAAAAATCTGTAAAAAAAAAGAAAAGTGAAAAGAAAAAGTTTGATTGAAAATCCTTTTGGAGATGTGATTATAATTGGAGTAGGCGGTGCACACACCCATATGTTAAAAGCTAAGTCTGGGGGTGTGGTGTACTACCATGTATTGTGGTTAGGGTTGGATTCTTTTTATGCTAGCTCATTTGGGTTGGGTGCGTAGCCTTCTTATTTATCTTTATTTACCTCACCGAAACCCAAGCCCCATGATTCTCCTATAGTCCTACAGATTCACGCTTGTGTCGAACTAGCATCGTGGAGAGAGTGTGAACGGGCAAGCGTATGGTCCCCAACATCGGTGGATTCCTTTGGAGATGATCTTGAGCCCCGGTCTTTGGCAAAGCTCACCTCAGTGGCTTGCCTACTTTCTTTCTACACGTGACCGGAAGATTCACCGTGATTCTATTTTTTAGTAGAAATAAAATTTTGTTACGCATTTTGAAAAGTGTAAACTATTTTGTATACTTAGAAATTTTCTCTATTATATTTGTATGCGTACGAGTATGCGACTTCGCATGGTACTCCGTATCGCAATTTCTTTGTTAGCTAAATCATTTTCCTTATCTGCATAGATTTTGTTTGCTCGGGATGCACAAACAAGAAAGTCTGAGGGTGTGATGAGTCCGATTTAAATAGTGTTGTAGGACTCATCTAGGCTTATTTTCTTGTATGTGCACAACCTTTTCAATTTGAAAAGTTATATTTTTGTTTAGGGCTTCACTTCACCAAAAGTGCATTGTTTTAGCCCATGTGTGTGCAATTGCACATTCTTTTGTTGGGGGTATGCACATGGTGCTCCCCATGGCTCTTTTTGTTTATTTTATGCTTTACTTCAGTGTTGGGAGCTTGTGATCTAGTTTTGGTTTTTGTTGTGCAGGTGGTGCGTTTTCCCCAAGGCTGGAATCCTGATTTGTGGAAAATGCATGGTCGTGCATTTCCTTAGCGCACGGTTTCTTCGTAATCGTGCGTTTATCTTGGTTGAGTGGATCTCGACACATTTCGTCAAGATGAGCTCAAATATTAGAAATGCACGGTTAACGCACGGTTTCAGCAAAATCGTGCGAGAAGGAAACACACGGTTTTCCTGTACCTTTCGTTTTGGCGCCATTCTGTTGTTAATCGTGCGATTTGTTAATGTAAGGGCTGCAGCGCCTGTACGCGAGCAAAACACACGGTTCCTTTGTTTTCTCCTGCATTCCTGCGCTCTGTGTTTACCCGTGCGATTTCCTTCATGCGCGGGCGGAAGCGCCCGTGCACGAGTAAAAAACACGGTGTTGGAACACCCTATTACTAGTTTGGGCAAGGATCACTATGTTTTTAGGAAATTGGTTTGACCTAGTTGTATAGTTGAAAATGTCAAATTAGAATGAGTCTAAGGGTTAGAACTTAGGTTTGAAGCTACCCCCAAGACCATTCAAAGATCAGGATTCAGTGCTGAGACTAAGGCAATTTTCGTCGAGCTCAGGTCGACGAAACGTCGAACTCAGTTCGACGTTCTCTGAGCTCAATTCTGCAAGTCGTCGAACTCCGGTCGACGATCTTCGAGCTCAGATCGACGTTTTGTCTTCAGCTATTTTCCAAGTCGCTGAGCTCAGTTCGACGATCGTAGAGCTCAGGTCGACGTTTTCTGTCTCTAGTATAAATCCAATCTCTGAGCTCAGGTCGACGATAGCTGAGCTCAGGTCGACGATTTTTGTGAGAGATCGACGCTTTCAGAATTCAAATTCAAGAACAATTTTGGAATTCTTTAGGAGTTATTTACTGCATTTATTGCAAAGGATTATGTAGCCGTTTCAAGCAATCTGGAGCAAGTTTCAAGGAAGGATAAAAGGAATGTTACTTAGGACTTTCCCCAGAGACAGTTGTCATTTATTGAAGTCATTTATGACTGAGTAATGACCATCTAAGTCAGAATCTGATATACTCCTACAGAATATGTTTTTGACAAGAGATAATAGATCAATATAACAAGATAGGCAAGAGATATACAGGATCATTGGATTGAGAATAAGAGTTCAGAAGAGAGATCAAAATATAATCTGATCAAGAACTCATCTTCCGGAACATATAGATTCACTGAGTCAAAATCTTCAAGAACACAAGAAATTTTTCTGGGGAGGAAATCATCTGCTATTCTACTCCTCCAAATCCTCAAGTGTTCAAAAGCTTCAACATCAAGGACTCCAGACATCACACATTTCAGCATCTGCTAAAATCATCTTTTACTGGAGATCTGAAGCACCTTAAGACCTATCACCCTAGCAAAGCTCACCTTCCTGAACCTTTACAGATCTCAGGGGGAGCTTTAGCATCATCTTGCACTTGTCTTCTCTCAAACTGTTGACAGAGAAGAACAACTCAAATCTTTCTTTCTTTTTCCTTTCCCTTCTGTAAAAGGGTTTTTCAAAACTCCCTTCAAAAGTTCTGAGACTTGTTTCTGAGACCTTGTCAAAACTCAGTGGTGGCAAGACACCTTATCAAAAAATCTAGTTTTGGTTTTTGAGCACCTTATCAAAAGCTCATTGGTGCCCAGGACACCTGATCAACTATTCTTGCAGTGGATTCCTACCTAGGGTGGTAGAAGAGTGGATGTACCAAGATTGTTGGGGAACCACTATAGATCCTTGTGTCATCTGGTTGCTGTGTGTTTGACTTTGCTGTGTGTTATTTTATTTCTTAGTTCTTGCTTTAGTTTTTATTTCATCACAAGCACCTTACACATATACATAAATTAAGTCTTCCACTGCTTTATAGTTTTAATTGTAAATTATTTTAAAAATACTTTATTCACCCCCCTCTAGAGTTAAGGTAGATCTTTTCATCACTTTCAATTGGTATCAGAGGCAGGTTGGTTATTCAACTTCTGAATCTTCAACAGATTGGTTGAACAGGCTAACACCTGAACCAAAAGATCCTTGATAAGAAAAACCTTCTATAGAGGATAGTTACTTTTTGTATTATATTTATTTTCATACAAAACCATGGCACAGAACAAAGATTATGCTAGCACCAGACCTCATGTGTGCAACCTCTCTAAGTTTGCACTTTGGAAGGCAAGGATTAAGCTTTACATGAATTCTATTGATGAGGACATTTTTAATTCTGTTTTGACAGTTTGTCCAAGGCCCCCAGTGATCACAAGTACAAGTACTGTTCCACCTCCTTCAGGAACAGATGCAGAAATAAAGAAATGGAAAGTTGCAGATGCAAAGGTTATGAATATTCTTGCTCATACCATGTCTGATGAGATATTCCAAAAGGTGTCTGAATGCAGTTCAGCAAAAGAGATATGGGACAAATTTTCTGAAATTGTCTCAGGATCTGCTGATGAAAGGAAGGAAAAGAGATCCCATCTCATAAGCTAATATGAGAACTTCAAGAAAGGAGAAACTGAATCAGTGGCTGACATGTACAACAGACTCAGCCTCATAGTCAGTGAACTAAAAACACTGGACAAGGAGATCTCTCTAATTGAACTTAATGACAAGATCGTAATGTGCTTCCCTAGCACTTGGGACTCAAGGATCTGGCCAATAAAGGATGCCAGAAGCCTAACTGAGATTACTACTTAAGTTTTGTTGGGCAAGCTCAAGTCTTATGAGCTGCTCATCAAGAATAGAGAGGAACAACAAAAGAATGCTTCTCCAGCCATCAAAAAGGAGAAGACCATATCATTCAAAGCTACAGAAGATCTGCCTGAAGACAAGGTCACAGGCAATGAAGAATTGATGAGTTTGCTGGCAAAAAGATTCTATAAGATGGCCAGGAAAGATTTCATAAAGAGGTCATCCAGAGGGCATGAGAAGCCAAGGTATGACAAGTCAAATAATAAAGAAATAATCTGTTTTGGATGTAGGAAACCAGGCCATATTGTGCCTGACTGTCCAAAAAATCAGAATAAGGGCAAGAAGGACAGGAAAGATAGGAGAAAAGACAAGGACTCCAGAGGAAATAACAACAACAAATCCTCCTCCAACAAAAATAAACATACAAGGAAGGGGTTTGTAGCTGAAAACTGGAGTGATACTGAAGAGGAATTAGAAGCCTCATCAAGCTCAAGTGATGATGAGGATGATGCTGAAGAAAAGGAATTCTGCATGATTGCTATCAATGCCTCTCAACAAAATTTTGATGCAGAACAAAGATCAAACTCAGAATCTGAAATCTAAACTGAAAAAGACCAGGTAATAGACTCCTTTGACTTTGACTCAGAGGACTTTAGGTCTGAATTTAAGGCACTTTGTTTAGACCTGTTAAAATCTGAGAAAGAGATTATCTCTCTCAGAAAACAATTGTCTGAACATAGCACCTTAAAATCAGACAACCTCAAATTCTCTGTGGAGTTAGAATGCTGTAGGGAGGAGATAGCTTCACTGAAAAGTGAGTTATCCCAGGCAAAGAAGTTTGAAGAATCCCTTAATGGGAGAAGCATCAGACTGATGGACATCACAAGCATAGTGAACTCAAGATTCAACAGTATACTGGGCTTGGGTGCTTCATCCAGCCAACCTATAGTATTAATAACCCCAATTAAATTTATTTCTGATAAAGAAAAGGGTGTTGTAGAGGTAGCTAGGAAGAATCCAGATTTACATAAGGAAAATCAAGTTCAACAGAAAACGTCGAACAGAGCTCGACGATCGTCGAACAGAGCTCGATGATCCAAGGCTGGATCGTCGAACTCAGATCCACGACTTCTGAACTCTGAACTCTGGTATAGTCGATCTTCGAACGGAGCTCGACGATCTGACCCAAGATCGTCGAACTCAGCTCGACGATCGTCGAACGGAGCTCAGAGCTTTGAACCTTCTTTCAGAGGTAAATCTCAAGTAAATCCTAGAAGTCCCTCATCCCAAAGCTTCAACCCTTATACTGAATGGATAGTACCTCCTAGGAGATACCATCCTGAAGGATATAAGAGTCAGTCAGGGATGTCTTTCATTTCTGAATTTAAAGGTTATCAACCTAGACCCAAGGTAAACTGAGTCAAAAACATATAAATTGTTTATGTGCAGGTGAAGACCTATCTAGCAATGGACCAAAAATGGTATCTGGATAGTGGGTGCTCAAAGCACATGACAGGGAGTAAGGACAATCTCACATCCTTAGAAGCCAAACTTGGACCCAAAGTGATCTTTGGAGATTCAAACTTTGGTCAAACAAAAGGATATGGTGCTGTTCAGATTGGCTCAGTCACATTCAAGAAGGTGGCTTATGTGGAAGGACTGAAGCACAACCTAATCAGCATCAGTCAACTCTGTGATGAAGGATATCAAGTGACATTTAACAAATCCTTATGCAAGATCAAGTCAGAGGATAACATAATAGTGTTAACAGGTAAAAGGAAAGGTAATATTTATCTTGTAGATTTCCTTTCAACCAACATAAATATCTGCTTATTTAATTCAGTCTGCAAACCAAATGATTTATGGCATTAGAGACTAGGACACTTAAATCTTAGAACCATTGCTAGGCTATCCAAGGACAACCTTGTTAGAGGACTACCTTCTGGCCCCTATAAGAAGGAAGAACTCTGCAGGGCTTGTCAATTAGGCAAGCAAACTAAAAATAGTTTTAAGTCACTTAATAAGAGTAATTCACCTAGGATTTTGTATCTGTTACACATGGATCTTTTTGGACCCATTACAGTACAAAGCTTAGGAGGGAAATCTTACACTTTAGTGATTGCGGATGACTTCTCTAGATTCACTTGGGTATTCTTTCTGAGGAAGAAGTCTGATAACTTTAAATGTTTGACAGATTTTCTCAAATGCACACAAATTCAGTTCAATACTCACATTGCCCTGATCAGAAGTGATCATGGGACAGAGTTTGATTCTCTTCTCATGCAAGAGTTCTGTCAGAGTGAAGGGATCAGGCATACTTTCTCAGCTCCTAGAACTCCTCAACAAAATGGGATAGCTGAAAAAGAAAAAAAGTACCCTAATTGAATCTGCTATTACATTGTTGACAGATGCTCACCTTCCTCTATCTTTTTTGGCAGAGGCAGTGAACTCCTCCAACCATGTGTTGAATAGAAGTTTGATACATAAACTGAAGGGCAAGACTCCCTATGAATTGCTCAAAGGGAAGAAACCTAAAGTAGACTATTTCAAAAATTTTGGCTGCATTTGCTATATTCACAATAATGACAAGAAGTATTTAACAAAATTCCAAGCTAAAGCTGATGAAGGAGTGTTTCTGGGATACTCCATGATCAGTAAAGCTTATAGGGTTTATAATAAAACTTCTCTTAAAATTGAAGAATCTGTTCATGTATCTTTTGATGAGACTAACATGTGTTATAAGGAGAAGTCTCGTTCTACCATAGAACCATTGCAGGTACACTCTCTTTCAGAAAATTTGGACAGGTTACACATTATAGAAAAGGATTCAGTACATTCACCTATCCAACAAAGAGCTGAAATCAGTGAAGATGAAGAGGATACTCAACATCTTGATGTTCAACATCTTGGGGAAAACCATTTTGAAGAGCCAGTTATTGTTCCACAAGAGGAAACAAAAACACAGGTTGGTGAACAATCAACACCCCCTATTGATTTAGTAACAACAAGAGATCACCCAATCTCCCAAGTGATTGGAAACATCTCAACTGGTGTGCAAACCAGAAATCAGGTGAACCAGAACCTGATGCAAACCTTCTTTTTATCTCAAGTTCAGCCTCAATCCATTCAAGATGCAGAACAAGATCCACTCTGGATCATTGCTATGCAAGAGGAACTACATAAATTTGAGAGGAACAAAGTTTGGGAGCTAGTACCAAGGCCTAAGGATCACTCAATTGTTGGAACAAAGTGGGTGTTCAGAAATAAGTTGGATGATCAAGGAGTTATTGTAAGGAACAAGGCAAGGCTAGTTGCTCAAGGTTATTCTCAAGAAGAAGCGATAAACTATGACCAGAACTTTGCACCAGTGGTAAGGCTAGAGGCCATAAGAATATTCCTTGCTTATGCAGCTCACAAAGGATTCAAGGTCTACCAAATGGATGTGAAGAGTGCATTTCTCAATGGAGACATCAAAGAGGAAGTCTATGTTAGACAACCTCCAGGTTTTATCTCTCCAACTTATCCTGACCATGTTTTCAAATTGCATAAAGCATTATATGGTCTCAAGCAAGCTCCTAGAGCATGGTATGAGACCTTAGCATGCTTTATTCTGAAAAATGATTTTATAAGGGGTAGAGTAGACCAAACTCTCTTTATTAGAACCCATAAGTCCCATACCCTACTAGTACAAATATATGTAGATGATATCATATTTGGTTCTACTGATTCAAATTTGTGCAGAAGGTTCTCTAACTTAATGCATTCTAAATTTGAAATGAGTTGCATGAGTGAGCTTTCCTTCTTTCTAGGATTGCAAGTCAAACAACATACTGAAGACATATTTATTTCTCAAACCAAGTATGCAAAAGAATTGGTTAAAAAATTTGGTATGTCTGAAGCATCTTGTATGAAGACACCTATGCCTACCAATGCTGTATTAGATACTGATGAACATGGTAAACATGTTGATCAGACAACATATAGAGCAATGATTGGCTCTCTATTGTACCTTACAGCCAGTAGACCTGATATAATGTTTGCTACATGTATATGTGCTAGGTTCCAAGTAAGCCCCAGAGAGTCACACCTAACATTAGTTAAGAGGATTCTTAGGTATGTGAAAAGTTGTCCAAATCTAGGACTCTGGTATCCAAAAGGCTCAGGATTTGAATTAACTGGATTTTCAGATGCTGATTATGTTGGATGTAGAGTAGACAGGAAAAACACCAGTGGAACTTGCCAGTTCCTTGGTGACAGACTTGTCTCCTGGTTCTGTAAGAAACAGACATCTGTGTAAACTTCAACTGCTGAAGCTGAATACATGACAACAGGCAGTTGTTGCTCACAGATTCTGTGGATTCAAAACCAGCTCCTAGACTATGGCTACAACTTAGAAGGATCATAAATATTTTGTGATAACACTAGTGCTATCTCTATAGCACAAAATCCAGTCCTCCATAGTAGGACAAAACATATAGAGATTAGGCATCACTTCCTAAGAGACAATATGGAGAAAAATAAAATTGAAATTCAATATATCCCAACTGATTTGTAAAGGGGAGATATTTTCACTAAACCTTTGGATGAAAAGAAACACACCTTCTTCCTAAATCAGTTAGGAATGTTAGATGGAGGAAGTTTAAAATAAATCCCAAAGATTTTGAAAATCTAAAAATAGACCAAGACTAGGCTAAAAACTTGTATTTTCTAGTGTCTGTAGGTTCTGTTTTGTCTCTGAACTGCGCTCGACGTTTTTCCCAAAAAGCGCCGAACGGAGATCGACGCTTTCCAATAGAGTCGACTGGAGTTCAGCGTTTTCCAGGCAGCGCTAGGCTATCTTCTTCTGGTCAGCGATCGTCGAACAGAGATCGACGCTCTCCAATGTCATCGAACGAAGATCGACGATATTGAAGACTCTTCAGATTCCACTAGAAGCCTAGATCGTCGAACGGAGTTCAACGATCCTTCATTTTCGGCGTTGAACCCTAATATAAAATCATTCTTTCGGCCGTCATTATTCTTTTGCGCTTTCATATTCTCTGTAAACTTTTTCTTTCCCTCCAAACTCTACTGCACTTGGTTGTGTTTGTTACTTCTTGTAGGTATACAATGGCCGTGAATGTTGCCGCTCTCGTCAAGATGAAATTTGATACAGGATTTGATATGGATATGGAATCGTTTGATGGATGCGATTAGGTTTTCAAAGACATTCTGGAACTCTTCCGAGAACAACAGTTAGTGCACATAATGTCCACCAGGATGAAGATTGCTGCAGATGAGATTAAGGAATGGGTGTTTACAGCACATAATCTGGATGAGAATACCCTCGTTGGTACTATCGGCGGGACTCAGGTATCATTATCACCTACTCTTCTAAGTGAAGTATTTCATCTGAGTACTGGAGATGACTCTGTTGAACTGTCGGGAGAAGAATCTGCGAATATGTTAGATAGAATGGGACACTCTGCCGCTAATCCTAGCAAGTTATTGAAAAAGAACTTATCTATTGAGTTTAGATTTCTGGCTGATGTTGTGGGGAAAGTGCTTCTGGCAAAGCACTCAGCTCATGATACCATATCCAGGTATCAGTTCTGTTTGATGGGAGCCCTGGTAGATAAGAAACACCTGAATTGGGGAGAAATTTTCTTTGATTTGATAAAGAAGAAAATAAACAAAAGTTTTGTGAACTTTGGGAGGATCTTAGGGGTATTCCTGCACTCCAGGTGCCCTGAACTGCTAGTCTCAAATGGGATGCACATCAATGCATCAAAAAGGCTATCCTGTGCCCTGTTTGGGAAATGGGACAGGCAGATTATCAAGCCTACCAGGACTACCAATGCTTCAAGAACAAGGACTATTACAGTCTCTTCCCCTCAGGCTCCTGCCCTCATTGAGGAATTGCCTGCCTCCACCTCCTCTCCTCCTTCTCCACCTCCTGCTGTTTCTATCTCCACCTCCACATCAACCATCTCCACATCCATCTCTTCCCCCATTACCATTTCATCACCAATCTCACCTCCAGCACCCTCAGAACAATTCCATCAACTCAACTACTATCCACCTCTTGACATTCCATCCTTCAACATCTTGGAAGACTCCTTCATGGATGCTTCTACTTCCTCACCTGCTGAGCTTCCCTCTACCTCTTCATATCAACAACTCCTGCATGATATTCTTACTCAACCATCCTTCACACCATCCATCTCCACACCCATATCATCTATCTCCACTATTCCAATCTCTCAACCAACCATCCTACCATCCACAATACCATCTACCACAGTCCATCCATCACCAGCCCAAAACATTCCCTCCTCCACCTTTACTCAAGTCACACTTGAGCAAGTGGATCTATCAGCTTTGGTAGATAAGCTATATGGGATACTGGCCCCCATGCTAGTAAGCCTGCTCGAGACCTCCATGGCTCCACTCCTGAACTCAATAAAGGAGCTATCTGACAGGCTAACCTCTCTCTCCTCTCCTCAGGCAATCCCTTTTATGGGGTGCCTTGATCTAGTTATCACTGAATCAAGGCAGGGGGAGATGCCCTATGAAGCTGAGATAGTGCCTGCTGCTCCTAAGGAATTGCTGCTGCCAGAGATTTCTACTCCAGCCCTAGTACCAGTACTCACAGTGGACTTCAGGTCACTGTTGTCTGAATTTGATTCTCTTCACAGAAGCTGCTTATCAACTCAGGGAGTTGAAGACCTTACTAAGGCCATTGTGCCTATTACTGTCTGTGATCCCAGCCTGATTATCTCTTATATAAATTCTCTTAAGGCTGTGGAAGTTTCTGCTTGTGTTGCTGCTGCTGAAGTTGCTGAATCTACTGATATTGATATGTTGCCTGCTGATAGTTTTACTTTCAAGACAACCTAAACACCTAGAGGGGGGGGGGGTGAATAGGTTCTAATTGCTTGTTCAAATCTTTAGGCAGAATTAAATTACAAAAATTAAAACATCCAGCACAACATTCACAGACATTTAATCATCACAGATTGCACAATGTTTTATAGTGGTTACCCAAGGTCTGGGTACATCCACTTTCCCCCTTCACCTATCTAGCAGTATGCTAGATTCGGCCAAACTTCCACTATTCTCAGATCCTCAGATCCTACAGCTCAGAACCTGGATAGGTTCCTACAACTCAGGCACAACAACCCTACCTCAGCCTTGCCACAAGGCCTACAACTCAGAGAAGAACCTTCTCCTACACTCAGGAAAATAGCCCTACCACTCAGAGATCAACTCTCCTACACTCAGCCTTTATATCACAGGCTTACAACTCAGATCTGTGTAAAACAGACCCTACAGAAATTTAGAAAAGAAGTTTTAATGTCTTGCCTTTGTTGAGAGAGAAGAGGACAAGACAATTCTTGATC
Organism: Platanthera zijinensis; assembly: GCA_039513925.1. Classification (NCBI taxonomy): domain Eukaryota; kingdom Viridiplantae; phylum Streptophyta; class Magnoliopsida; order Asparagales; family Orchidaceae; genus Platanthera; species Platanthera zijinensis. The sequence goes on along the minus strand of CM077094.1, from coordinate 58,717,190 downwards.
AGCTGATGAAATCAACTGAATCTGAGCTTTCTTCAAAACTTCTTGAATCTGAACTTAGCTGAGTTGATTTCCAAACAGCTTCTTGAGAAACCACTGATGGCTTCCTTCTTCTTCTTCAAAATGGGTGGATCTCTCTCTATCCAACACCTTTGATGATACTTCTGAATTCTTGTTAGAACTCTTCTTAGATCGATCCTGAGATCGTCTTCTTAGATCTTCTGATGAAGATCTTCTTTAGTGTATTACACCTTCTTGATTTGATTTCTCAATTTGATTGCCAAAGTTCAATCTTCTCATTCATGTCTTTACTTCTCTCTGAATCTGTCTATATATAGATCTTCTTAATGGTAACCGACTGATCCGGTTTATAACTGTCTTTTGACAAGTCTGACAACATCAGTTAACTGGCTACAACTCACAGCTGTCAAGTCTTCAAACAGATCCTGTGCCTTAGTCTTGGTCAGCAATGTGTTGAGACAGACTGTCAGGAAGTGTCGAGACCAACTGTCTGTATGTGTCGACACAAGTAACTTTGGTGTCGACACAGCCTTTGATGATGTCGACAAGTTTGCCTTTAAGTCGACACAGCTTCTTCAGAGAATAACTTGGTCTTGACTTTGCAGTGTGTCGACACAAGTCCTGTGTGTCGACACAGTTGTTGTAGATTCAGAACTCAGTATGTGTTGACTTAGTCTTCTGGTGTCGACACAAGTATTGTCGACTTCTGCCAATGTGTGTCGACTCTGTCTCATTGTGTCGACACAGCCTCCCAGTGTCGACACAAATGTGGTCGACTATCTTTCTCTGTGTGTCGACACTACTTCCCAGTGTCGACACAAATATGGTCGACTATCTTTCTCTGTGAGTCGACACTGCTTCCCAGTGTCGACACAAATGTGGTCGACTATCTTTCTCTGTGTCGACACAGCTTCCTTCAAGTGTCGACACAAATATTCTGAAGTGTCGACACTGTTTCTTCAGGTGTCGACACATGGACTTAGAATATTTTTCTGCATTCTTTAACATTTCTCCACCTACACATGTCAACTTAAAACAACATCAAATACACCTTGATGTATATCATTGAGCTAAGTTGGGCTTCTTCAAATCAGGTACACATTTTCCAATGTACCCAACAATCTCCCCCTATTTGAAGAAGTCATAACCCTTATAGCCAATGATATACACCATTTATAAAAAGTATAATATGATGATATATGACATAACAGGAATACTTAATATAAACAAAATATGAACAATCCATCATAGAGTGAACATTATATGATTCCAAACAAAATATTGTTTATAACTTGATAATGTTTGATTACAGAGTTTTACATTGAATGATTTAATCAAAACATTACAAAACACATTTGAAAGAACTTAAAACTAAGACTGATCAGGCTCTTTTATGACAATCCCTTTGCCAGATTGGATTTGAGCCTTCACAGGAGCTTTAACATCTTCAGCTGGCTTCTTGCCTTTTTGATCAGCCTTCTTCTTTGCTTCTTCCTTGAGCCTTTGCCTTTCAAAGTAATGATAGGGCTTTGTAAAGTACTTGCTCGGCTCCTGAGCATCTGGTGGTAGCCTACCCAGCTTGGCATTTCTTCTGAACTGTACTATTGCCTCCTGCCTAGCTTCATGCTTTTGCCTTTCTATTTCATTATACCACTTTCCTCTTTCATGAACTTGGTCTTTCACAGCCTTCCATGCAGTGAGTATAATATTTCTTGAAGTAGGGCTCCACTGCTCAAAATCTGGCTTTAATTCAGCCTGCTCTCTAAATCTCTTCTTAGATAGTAGAGCATCTTGCTGTTCTTTCAAAGTGGCCTCAGGCTTATCCACTTTCTCAATAACAACCCTGTTAACCTCCTTTGGAGGACTATACATTTCTTGAACTTGCTGATCAATCATATCAAAATCTGGAGGAGGGTAAATGACTTAGGCAACCTCAGGTTGATTGCCTTCAAGTAGACCTATTTGTATTCCTGACTCAGCTACCATAGCATCATCACACAAAAGTGGATATCCCAATGTGGCTCGAATACTATTGGTCACCCATTTGGTGTGCTCTGAGTCTGCATGAACTAACAACCTCTCCCCCTTTATGGCTTCTCTGGTAATATAATCCCTTAGATCTTCCTTCTGAAATCTGATCTGTCCATCCAGATAATTCACACCCTCTTTAAAAAATGGTTTTAACTTGTGAAGCTTGTCAGATATGTCCTTTTGAGAGGTAGTGATAGCAGTTTTAACAGATTCAATAGCAGCTTGAAATTTCTTATCAAATTCTTCCATTTCCTTTGCTCTAGCTGCAGGCAACCCTTCAGTAGTCTTTTTCAATTCATTAAGAATTTCATTGTGAGAGTCTTCAAGATTGGCATTCATGTTCATCTGATTTGTAAGAACATAGCCTTGCTTCAGTGCTATATCATCTGCTTTGGTAATAACTGATTGCTGTTATTTTGCCAAGAATACTATAGCATTACCTCCTTTATGGAAGCAATCTGTCATCTCCTTCTTATGCATATTGACTTCAAATCTAATTGACTTTATATCCTGAGCCAAGTCAAATTGAAGGGCCTTATTGCTCTCATCAACATATTTTTCAACTGCCACTCTATGGTCATCTAACTTAACTTGCAAATCAACCATAAACTTGTTATAATTAAATTCAGAATGGGATGGTTGAGTTGTAGTCTGTAGAGCCTGCTTATAACCTTTGCTCCTTCTCTTGAAGACTACAAGTTTTCTCTTCTTAGCCATTCTGGCTTCTTCAGTCTCAGATTCAGATGTACTATCAACTTGAACTCTTTCTTGAGGAGGAGGAGGAATATTTGTCTCAGTGCCACGTTGTTCAGCCTCAACATGCACAGACTCCCCCTCAACCATTTGCTCCTTCTCAATTTCTATCTCCATGTCAAGGGCCTTTTCAATCTCTTGCCCCTCTTCTACTCTATCAGTAGCCATATCAACATTAGGGAATAACTCATCTAGAGTATATTCCTTCTGAGCTTGAACATAAGATGTATCAATTAGATCTTCTATATTCAGATCTTTGGAGATATCAGTTTGGACTGCCTCTTGCACTGGGGCAGACATCTTCTCCCACTGTACTTGGTCAGTATTGGTAATGACCTGGGCAGGTGAGTATACTTGCTCCCCCTGCACCTGTGTAGTAATAGAAATATTAGAAATGTCTTTAGTAAGAAAATACACCAGCTCCCCCTGCAACTGTACCTGGTCAGGAGTAGATACAATCTGGGCAGGTGAATGAGCTTGCTTCCCCTGCATCTGTGATGGTATAGTGTCTTGCTGGGCTGGAGTAGACACAGGGTGATCTTCATCCTGCTTCCTCTCTTGTTCTTCTTGAAGATACTCAGTATCTTGAGCATGAGAAGGGGATTTCACTGGGGTGTCCTGCCTGCTCTCATCAGGCACATCCTTAGACAGCACCCTATCCCACCTATAAAACAATCTCATGTCCATCTTTCTCATGTGATTGATCTTTGTTCCTGGCAGGTGTTGCATTACCTCAGGGATCACTCCATTCAGATATAAACTCATAATCCTAGCAAGATTTGGCTTCTTTATTCCTTCCTTGATCTTTTCAAAGATTACAGCTGACCAATCAGTTGGAATTGTAAACACAATTCTGGTCATGAGGCTGAACATATAGGCTGAAATCCTATCATGTCCCCCTGGTTTGCATAGAATCACCTTGCCAACTACTTCAGACAAAAATTTCCCTTGCTGATTCATTCCTTTTCTGTTGAAAGCAGCTCCAATCTTCAGAGTGGGATCCAATCCGCACCATTGGATAGCCTCCCTTAACTTAGAAGTAGGGACTTCTTCTTCATTCTCAATTATTGGTAAGTGTAGAATCTTCCTTAGACTTCTTGGGGTAATTTTCACTGTCGACCCATGCACAGTGGACTTTATCTTGAGAACATCTGAACCTATTGATGCAGATATAAAGAATTCATGCACCTCCTTCTTCCATATCTTGAAAGGTTCAGAAACTAGGAACTCTAATCCGGATTCAGAAATGAGAGAGATAACTCATTGAACATCTGCTGGGGCTTCGGCAAAGGCATTCCTTACTAACTCATAACCTTCATTGACGTTGTCTTCAATCTTTGGCGCCATTGTTCAGGTGAGAAAGCTTGAGAGAAGAGAGAGAGAGAGAGAAAGTTGACACAGGGTTTCAGTCTCGAAAACCTTGTAAGCATGTCGACTGATTAAGTTCTTGACCTATTTATACCTTCTATTGAAAGAAGATCAAAAGGCGGGCAAAAACAGTCTATATGTGTCGACACAGATGGAATGTGTCGACACAAACTTCTATTGTCTCGACAACAAATCTGTCTACTATGTGTCGACACAAAATGTGGATATGTCGACACCTGAGAGATATAGTAGAGTATCAGAAAATCTGTGTCGACTCTTAGGATAAGTGTCGACACAAAATTTGTAAGTGTCGACATCACTAGTCTGGTGAAGTCGACACTACCTTCCTGGATAAGTCGACAATTTAATTCTTAAGTGTCGACACATTTTTTTTGTGTCGACACAAAATTTCTGACTTGTCGACATTACTTCACTGAGTCGACACATTATCACTGAATGTGTCGACACTATTTTACTTAGCCAATTTCTGTTTCTGTCTACACCACTTAAGACCATTTGATAATCTAATATGTTATTTGTAAGTTTGTTGATAATCTAATCAATGGTCAGCATGCCTAATTCAATTTTAAATTTATTGAATTTTGTTTCATCCAGAGGCTTAGTGAATACATCTGCTATTTGATAATCTGTTTTAACAAATTCCAATGTGATGTCTTCTCTTTCTACATGATCTCTAAGAAAATGGTATTTAATTTCTATATGCTTAGTTCTACTATGAGAGACAGGATTATTAGCAATAGAAATTGCACTCTTAGAATCACACAAAAGAGGTGTTTTACTTACTTGAATACCATAATCTTTAAGCTGATGCTGTATCCACAATAGTTGTGCACAGCAGCTGCCAGCAGCAACATATTCTGACTCAGCTGTAGATATAGCCACACTGGTCTGCTTCTTACTACTCCAAGATATCAGTCTTCCTCCCAAGAATTGACAAGTACCTGTTATACTCTTCCTATCCTCTCTACAACCTGCAAAATCTGCATCTGAATAACCTGTTAGTAGAAAATCTCTATTCCTAGGGTACCAAAGACCTAGATTAGGTGTGCCCTTAAGATATCTCAGAATCCTTTTGACTGCAGTATAATGAGACTCTTTAGGGCAGGCTTGGTACCTAGCACAGACACATGTAGCATACATAATATCTGGTCTACTAGCTGTGAGATATAGTAGAGAACCAACTATTCCTCTATACAAAGTCTCATCAACAGGTTTACCTGCATCATCTTTGCATATAGGCATACTTGTCCCCATAGGAGTTCTCATGATGGAGGATGACTCCATACCATACTTCTTGATTAATTCTTTAGTAAACTTGGACTGGGATATGGACAAGCCATCATCAGTCTGTCTTACTTGGAGTCCCAAGAAGAACTTCAGTTCCCCCATACTGCTCATCTCAAACTTCCCTTGCATAAGTTTGGCAAACTTTTTACAAAGGTTGTTTTCAGTAGATCCAAAGATTATGTCATCAACATAGATCTGAACTAAGATGATCTTGCCTTTGGATTCCCTAAGGAATAGAGTTTTGTCAATTTTTCCTCTTGAGAATTTATTCTCAATAAAGAAAGTAGACAGGGTTTCATACCAAGCCCTTGGGGCTTGCTTTAACCCATACAAAGCTTTTCTAAGCTTATAAACATAATCAGGTTTAAGAGGATCTACAAAACCTGATGGCTGCTCTACATATACTTCTTCTTTAAGATCACCATTCAGAAATGCTGACTTCACATCCATCTGGTATACCTTGAAGTCTTGATAGGCTGCATAGGCAAGGAACATTCTGATTGCCTCCAGCCTTGCTACTGGGGCAAAGGTTTGATCAAAGTCAATCCCTTCTTCCTGCCTGTATCCTTTAGCAACCAATCTTGCTTTATTTTTCACTATTACTCCATTCTCATCCAACTTGTTCCTGTAGATCCATTTTGTCCCAATTATATTGTGGCCTCTTGATTTAGGAACAAGCTCCCAGACATTGCACCTTCTGAATTGATTCAGCTCCTCTTGCATAGCATCAGTCCAGTGCAGGTCTTGGATGGCTTCTTCAAACTTCTTAGGCTCCATTTGTGACAGGAAACTTGAATGCATAACTGTGCTTTGACTTCTGCTTCTAGTCTGCACTCCCTGTTTTGGATCACCTATTATCTGATCAGTTGGATGGTCTCTTAAATGTCTTGTAGCTGGAGGAAGATTTCCTTCTGGTTGAACATCTCCAGCTCCTTCATTATGCTGAACCTCATGGTTTTCTTCATCTTCTATTGTGTCTTGTACTCCCCCTGGACAATATCCTTCATTTTCCAATACTCCATCTTCCCTTGAAGCTTCAGCAATGGAGAGCTTGTCCATTCCTTTGCTTATACCTGTTGAGTCATTTGATCTACAAGACAACTCACAGTTGATTAATCTTGTTTCATCAAACACAAAATGCACAGATTCTTCAACAACTTGAGTAGTCAAGTTGAAGATTCTATTGGCCTTACTATTTGTGCTGTACCCAACAAATATCCCATCCTGGGATTTGGCAGCAAACTTAGTCAAATATGACTTACCATTGTTAAGTATATAGCATTTGCAACCAAAGATTCTGAAGTAGGATAGATTTGGTTTTCTACCTTTTATAATCTCATAGGGAGTCTTTTTGTGGCTCTTGGTGATAGAAGCCCTATTGATTACATGACAAGCAGTGTTTACTGCCTCAGCCCAGAAATACTCTGGTAGAGAGGTGTCACTCAATAGAGTTCTACCAGCTTCAATTAATGTTCTATTCTTTCTTTCAGCAATTCCATTTTACTGAGGTGTTCTTGGTGAGGAGAACTCTTGGAAAATCCCAAAGTCTTCACATAACTTTGTCATGATTTCAGATTGAAACTCAGTACCATGGTCACTTCTGATTTTGACCACTGTACTATTCAGTTCATTCTTAATTTGCTTTACAAAATTAAGTAAGACACTTGGGGTTTCAGATTTCTGTCTCAGAAAGAACACCCATGTAAATCTAGAATAGTCATCTACAACCACAAAAGTGTAGACCTTCCTACCTAGACTATGAACTGGCATAGGACCAAAAAGATCTATATTCAAGAGGTATAAGCACCTCACAGAATCCTTGTTTTCAAGGCTTTGAAAGGAGGATTTTGTCTGCTTGCCCTTTTGACAAGCTGAGCATATCCCTTCCTTCATACACTTAACTTGAGGACAATTCCTCACTAACTCTTTGATAAAGAGTTGGCCAATTGTCTTGTAGTTAAGATGAGCCAATCTCTTGTGCCACTTAACACAATGAGAAGCATTGTCATCAGCTACAAGACAGATGGGAGAAGCCTTATTCTCACATACAAAATTAAGACAATATACATTTCTCTTCCTATACCCAGTCAAAATGATCTCTTGATCACTTGACCTTTTGATATGACATCCATCCTTAACAAATGAAATGTCATATCCTAAATCACTCAGCTGGCTTATGCTTATTAGATTATGTTTCAAACCTTTTACATAAGCCACTTGGGTGATAGTAATTAGGTTAGAAGAAATGTTACCAAACCCTTTGATGACTCCTTTTTCAGATCCACCAAAGATCACTTTAGGTCCATCTTTGACAGATGAATACTCCTTCAGCAGCCCCTTTGTTCTAGTCATGTGCCTGGAACAACCACTATCCAAGTACCATATAGGGGCATGGTTACTTGGATTCACCTGCAACACAGATTTACTTACCCTTAGAACTCAAGCAAGTCTTGGGTCCATGGTTCAAGTTAGCATTAACAAAGCTACCATTATTTCTTCCAACAGGTAGACTATTGTTCTTTCTAACACTTGTGTTATACCAGCAGTCTAGTGCAAAATGGCCTCTCTTGCCACAACACCAACATTCAAACCTATTGTATCTAGTTCTAGATACATCCTTGACAAAAGTATTTCTGTCCATTGCTGGTGCTGCAGCAGCTTCACCCATTGATTTTTTATAACCATTGGGTTTATGAACATAGGTAGGCCTGTTGGCATTTACACCCTTGTTTTTCAGAACATTAGACTTAATATGACCATGAATATTTTCATGATCATATAGGTTAGAAGGCACTTCCACCTTTCTAAACTTAATAGGAACTGAAAAGTTCAGTGGCTTGACAGGAGCTTTGCCTTTCCTCTTGAATTGGCCAGCCCTGGAGTTACCTTTGAATCCTAATCCTGCCTTACCCTTTTGATTCACAAATTCATCAATCAAGGGTAAGATAGACTTTGGCTTAGAGTAACTAGCCACTAAATCTTTTTCAATTCTTAGTCTGGCCTCCAGACTCTTCACTTGATCATTGGTATAATTAATTGTGCCCATCTGAATAATAGTTATATTCTTCAGTTTGGTAATTTCATTTTACTTTTGATCAATTACTTTCTCTAACTCAGTTATAGCTACCCTTAGTTCAGCAATTTCATGAGCCTGAGATTTAACCAGGTTCTTGCTTTTCTTAAGGGTCTGCAATAAGTCCCCATACTTATCTATCAATTGATAGACATCTCCTTCAGATTCAGATGCATCTACATCACTTGATGCAGATGTAGCTGATTCTGTACTTGTACTACAAACAGATTTCATAGAAGGACATTGTACCTTATTAGGACCAGACTGATTCTGGCATAATGTCCTCTTCTGATCCTGCCATTAGTCCCATGCACTGATGATCCTCTTGATCATAGATGGAGCCTAGCAACTGCAGAAACTCCTCTTCTTCAGATACAACATATAGTCCAATATATGCTTCTACTTCAGATTCTGACTCTGAAGTTGACTGATCTGTTAGGCTCTTATCCTTCTTTGCAACAAAGGATTTCTCCTTCTTGCCCTTTTTATGAGTCTTATTCTTGTTTGAAGACTCCTTTCTCTTATCAGGACAGTCATCCACTATATGTCCAAGTCTATTGCAATAATAGCAGACAATCTTTGAAGTAGTAGCCTTGCTGGGCTTTGATCTGCTCTTTTCTTTCCTTGATGACTTTTTCTTCTGATAATAGTCATCAAATTGCTGTGAAGTAGAGGGCTTAGACTTCCACTGTTTCTTCTTCAAGAACCTCTGGAATTGCCTTGTGAATGCAGCAAAGTCTGCATCTGAATCACAGCTTTCTGAACCCTGATTGTCTGAATTTTCTGAACTGACTTCTGCAATTTCCTAAGGAGGGGATGGTGATATCCTCCTATTCTTTCTGATGGATTCTGCACTGAATGCCACAGTCTTTTCTCTATGCTCTCCTCTAGAATTCTTTTCCTCCTCCTTCCTCACCAAAAGTTGCATTTCATAGGATAGCAGCTTTCCAAACAAGGTGGGAGGAGAGATCTCTGCCAATTTAGCCACTTCTCTTATGGCACAGATCTTTGTGTCCCAATCCTTTGTTAAGGATCTCAAGAATTTGTCATTCAGCTCATAAGTACTGAAGACTCTTCCATAGGACATTAGCTCATTCACAATTCTATAGAATTTCTTGTAGCACTCAGTTATGCTATCAGATTTTCCTTGTCTAAAACTTTCATATTCCTGATTGAGCATAGATTTCCTGTCTTGTCTTACTTCTTCTGATCCCTCCATGTAGACAATCAATGTGTCCCACATTTCCTTGGAGGTCTTGCAGTGAATCAGATTCTGAAATGTTGAATCATCTATGGCACTTACAATAATATTCTGTGCTCTTTTATCCATGGTTGCCAAAATGATTTCATCCTTGGTCATTTCAGAATAACTCTTTAGAGTTTGAATATTAGCATCAAGAACTGATACCTTCATTGGAATGAAGGGTCCTTCCTGAACTATGATGTATATTCTTGGGTCAGATGCCTCCATAAACAACCTGACTCTTTCTTTCCAAATCCCAAAGATTTCCTTCTTGCATATGGGTAATTTCATAGACCCTAGCTCCTTATGATTCTCTCCAGAACCCATCTTCTTGAATCTTGATTCTGCCTTTCAGATCTACCTCAGACTGTTAAGTTCTTTTTGAGTAACCTCCCTTTGATACCACTTGATAGTTTTACTTTCAAGACAACCTAAACACCTAGAGGGGGGGGGGGGTGAATAGGTTCTAATTGCTTGTTCAAATCTTTAGGCAGAATTAAATTACAAAAATTAAAACATCCAGCACAGCATTCACAGACATTTAATCATCACAGATTGCACAATGTTTTATAGTGGTTCCCCAAGGTCTGGGTACATCCACTTTCCCCCTTCACCTATCTAGCAGTATGCTAGATTCGGCCAAACTTCCACTATTCTCAGATCCTCAGATCCTACAGCTCAGAACCTGGATAGGTTCCTACAACTCAGGCACAACAGCCCTACCTCAGCCTTGCCACAAGGCCTACAACTCAGAGAAGAACCTTCTCCTACACTCAGGCAAACAGCCCTACCACTCAGAGATCAACTCTCCTACACTCAGCCTTTATATCACAGGCTTACAACTCAGATCTGTGTAAAACAGACCCTACAGAAATTTAGAAAAGAAGTTTAATGTCTTGCCTTTGTTGAGAGAGAAGAGGACAAGACAATTCTTGATCAGCTGATGAAATCAACTGAATCTGAGCTTTCTTCAAAGCTTCTTGAATCTGAACTTAGCTGAGTTGATTTCCAAACAGCTTCTTGAGAAACCACTGATGGCTTCCTTCTTCTTATTCAAAATGGGTGGATCTCTCTCTATCCAACACCTTTGATGATACTTCTGAATTCTTGTTAGAACTCTTCTTAGATCGATCTTGAGATCGTCTTCTTAGATCTTCTGATGAAGATCTTCTTTAGTGTATTACACCTTCTTGATTTGATTTCTCAATTTGATTGCCAAAGTTCAATCTTCTCATTCATGTCTTTACTTCTCTCTGAATCTGTCTATATATAGATCTTCTTAATGGTAACCGGCTGATCCGGTTTATAACTGTCTTCTGACAAGTCTGACAACATCAGTTAACTGGCTGCAACTCACAACTGTCAAGTCTTCAAATAGATCCTGTGCCTTAGTCTTGGTCAGCAATGTGTTGAGACAGACTGTCAGGAAGTGTCGAGACCAACTGTCTGTATGTGTCGACACAAGTAACTTTGGTGTCGACACAGCCTTTGATGATGTCGACAAGTTTGCCTTTAAGTCGACACAGCTTCTTCAGAGAATAACTTGGTCTTGACTTTGCAGTGTGTCGACACAAGTCCTGTGTGTCGACACAGTTGTTGTAGATTCAGAACTCAGTATGTGTTGACTTAGTCTTCTGGTGTCGACACAAGTATTGTCTACTTCTGCCAATGTGTGTCGACTCTGTCTCATTGTGTCAACACAGCCTCCCAGTGTCGACACAAATGTAGTCGACTATCTTTCTCTGTGTGTCGACACTACTTCCCAGTGTCGACACAAATATGGTCGACTCTCTTTCTCTGTGAGTCGACACTGCTTCCCAGTGTCGACAAAAATGTGGTCGACCCCCTTACTATGTGTCGACACAGCTTCCTTCAAGTGTCGACACAAATATTCTGAAGTGTCGACACTATTTCTTCAGGTGTCGACACATGGACTTAGAATATTTTTCTGCATTCTTTAACATTTCTCCACCTGCACATGTCAACTTAAAACAACATCAAATACACCTTGATTTATATCATTGAGCTAAGTTGGGCTTCTTCAAATCAGGTACACATTTTCCAATGTACCCAACACCTGCTGATCCCGTTGATGCTGCTGCTGCTGTTGAACTTGCTATTTTTCTAGAAGAACCTGTTGTTTCTGAGGTTCCTGCTGCTCCTGCTGCTCCAGAAGTTCCTCTGCTCCTGCTGTTACTACAATTGTTTCTGCTCCTGTTCTGTCTGCTGATAAGTCTAAACAAAGAGAAGAGTATATCAAAAGCATTGATGATCTATATGACAGACCCCAGAGTTCAAAAAGTGACCAATTCAACACTGACTCTTATGATTCTGCTGACACCATTGCCAGGAAAAGGAAAGCAAGAAGCAAAGCAATGATGAGAGTCCCTCCTGATCAAGCCAAAGATGTCAATGATATTCCATATTACATTTTGCATGATTGTCAGATAACAGATCCTTGGATGCAATACTCTAAGAATCAGCTAAAGGCTATGAAGAAAAGAAGAAAGCTTGACAAATATGAGAAAGGATCTTCCCAGTTTCCTCCTCCTCCTCCTCCAGACTCAGGATCTGGTGGAGGCTAAGCTTTTCAATCATCTGCTTCAAAGCACAGTTCTTCCCAATCTTCTCAAAGAAATTAACCCAGAGGTCAACATCAAAGAGGCTATCATTCTAGAAGAGGTCAGTACAGAGGAAATTAGAGAGAGTACAGAACTTATTCCTGACAACAAAGGGAAGGACAAGGTCCTATTGATTCTACTCAAGGACCTTTCCCTTACAAGCTTAGAGATTTAGTTGTCACCAGGACTCCTACTGATTCAGAATCTATCAATAGATATGAACCTTCAGTCCCTTTTGAAGATCCTGAAAACAACCCAGTGTCATGGACTGCCAGAATGAAAAAGCTTGCTACTCTAGATCAAATGAAAAAGGCCAAAGAGCAAGACAAAGACATTTCCAACATTACAACCCTATCAGATCAAAGAAAGACAGAGTTAAAGAGATATTCTTCAAGAAAATTCTTTGATCAAGAAGATTACATGAATCTGCACCCTGAGGCTGTAGTTCCAAGGCCTAGATCCCAAACCTCCTTAGGTGCAGATGATGACAGAAGATCAAAGAGAGAAGCCCTCAATCCTAACAGAGAAATTCTGTTTAAAAAGGGAAATGAGAAGAAGTGATTTCTGTAAGCTGAACATACACCTATCTCTGAATATTTGCTGATATTCTATCTGTGATCTGCAATGCTGCTATGCCTTGTTAGTTTAGATTTTGCTTTGTCTGTATGCTTATTTATTTCCTATTTTGTCTTGTAAATAGTAATCCTAACCCAAATAGGGGGAGATTGTTGGAACACCCTATTACTAATTTGGGCAAGGATCACTATGTTTTTAGGAAATTGGTTTGACCTAGTTGTATAGTTGAAAATTTCAAATTAGAATGAGTCTAAGGGTTAGAACTTAGGTTTGAAGCTGCCCCCAAGACCATTCAAAGATCAGGATTCAGTGCTGAGACTAAGGCAATTTTCGTCGAGCTCAGGTCGACGAAACGTCGAACTCAGTTCGACGTTCTCTGAGCTCAATTCTGCAAGTCGTCGAACTCCAGTTGACGATCTTCGAGCTCAGATCGACGTTTTGTCTTCAGCTATTTTCCAAGTCGCAGAGCTCAGTTCGACGATCGTAGAGCTCAGGTCGATGTTTTCTGTCTCTAGTATAAATCCAATCTCTGAGCTCAGGTCGACAATAGGCCAGCTCAGGTCGACGATTTTTGTGAGAGATCGATGCTTTCAGAATTCAAATTCAAGAACAGTTTTGGAATTCTTTCAGAGTTATTTCCTGCATTTATTGCAAAGGATTATGTAGTCGTTTCAAGCAATCTGGAGCAAATTTCAAGGAAGGCTAAAAGGAATGTTACTTAGGACTTTCCCCAGAGACAGTTGTCATTTATGGAAGTCATTTATGACTGAGTAACGACCATCTAAGTCAGAATCTGATATACTCCTACAAAATATGTTTTTGACAAGAGATAACAGATCAATACAACAAGATAGGAAAGAGATATACATGATCATTGGATTGAGAAAAAGAGTTACAGAAGAGAGATCAAAATATACTCTGATCAAGAAATCATCTTCTGGAACATACAGATTCACTGAGTCAAAATCTTTAAGAACACAAGAAAGTTTTCTGTGGAGGAAATCATCTGCTATTCTACTCCTCCAAATCCTCAAGTGTTCAAAAGCTTCAACATCAAGGACTCCAGACATCACACATTTCAGCATCTACTGAAATCATCTTTTGCTGGAGATCTGAAGAACCTGAAGACCTATCACCCTAGCAAAGCTCACCTTCCTGAACCGTTACAGATCTCAGGGGGAGCTTTAGCATCATCTTCCACTTATCTTCTCTCAGACTATTAACAGAGAAGAACAACTCAACTCTTTCTTTCTTTTTCCTTTCCCTCCTGTAAAAGAGTTTTTCAAAACTCCCTTCCAAAGTTCTGAGACTGGTTTCTGAGACCTTGTCAAACCTCAGTGGTGGCAGGAAACCTTATCAAAAAATCTAGTTTTGGTTTTTGAGCACCTTATCAAAAGCTTATTGGTGCCCAGGACACCTGATCAACTATTCCTGTAGTGGATTCCTACCTAGGGTGGTAGAAGAGTGGATGTACCTAGGTTGTTGGGGAACCACTATAGATCCTTGTGTCATCTGGTTGCTGTGTGTTTGACTTTGCTGTGTGTTGTTTTATTTCTTAGTTCTTTCTTTAGTTTTTATTTCATCACAAGCACCATACATATATACATAAATTAAGTCTTCCACTGCTTTATAGTTTTAATTGTAAATTATTTTAAAAATACTCTATTCACCCCCCTCTAGAGTTAAGGTAGATCTTTTCCTCACTTTCACACGGGTCAACGCATCTTCATATGTGATCCAGATCTGAAAGTTAATAACGCACGGTTAGCGCACGGTCATGCGCGGGACCGTGCGTGCCTATTTTTCTGACCTATTTCTATTTAAAGCGCAGATTTTCCACCATTTGGGACAGCTCGCTTCCAGCCGTACCTCCCGCGTTTCTAGGGCGAAACTCCGTCGTTCCACCAAGGGGAGGAGCTCCGGACAAGCTTTCAATGCCAAATTCAAGCCCGAGATTCCTCTCGGCGTTCTCCTTCATCCTTGAGCTTCAAGAAGAGTCTTGACCTAGCTTTCTCCATCAAGCTAGGAGAAGTTTGTGCAATCCTCCGTCAACTCGTGACACGAAGAAGACGGGTCCATTGGGAGTGAGTGACAACCTCCTCTACCACAGATGCAGTTGAGGACCGAGCAAGGACACAGATTGACAACCCGACGAATCCAACCGTGAATCCTCAGCAAGACTTCGGATCCGGTCGATTTCCCAAACTTTTCTTCTCTTGTTGTTGATAGTTTAGCTGATCTCTTGTATAAAATGAAGTTGTTCTTATTTTGATAAACATATGTATACAATCATGTCTATGTGATTTCATATTTATGTTATTTGCTTGAGGAGCATCTTTATTTTCCATCCTCCACCGCATCCGATTTTGCCGCACTAACAATTGCTAGTGGCGTGCGTAGCAAAGAGGTGTCCTCAACCCTCATTCCGCAAGCCTACTCGTCCATCAGCCCAGCGATTCGGTGCATAGCGGCCCGACTAGTCTTCCATCCTGCCTGGCGAAGCATTGCATAACGACATTGCATATGAGTAGTTGTTAGTGTTTTACTTTATTTTTCCGCAACAATCAAAACCCCCCTTCGCTAACTCCGACCTAAGGACTTCAATCTCAAGTCCTCGAAATTAACTCCCCCCTTACTATGTTCCCTCGAGATCGATACTTGGGGAAATTCGCCCATTTTAAATTACTTGTGCGACTGGTACACTTGCCGTTCAACGCATCAATTACCAAATGGCGCTTATTGTCCTTTGATGAGTCCTATTTATATAGTGATTTTCGAACTCATCTGGGCTTGTTTTCTTATGCTTGCACTTCAATTTTAGTTCATTATCATTTATATTTCAACTTATCCTTATTGTAATAGGAAGTGCACCTTTCGGCCCGTGGTTGTTTCTATTTTGTACTTTTATTGGTTGTTCTCCTTTTCATGCTTATCTGGAATGTCTGCACACATCGGTGATGGGTTTAGGGGTCGTGTGCATGTTCCGGGGAAGTTTTGAAGCCGGAATACTACGCGTGATCATCAGATATAGTGCACATGACCACTGGTCGTGCGCCGATGATCACACTCAATGTACCCTGATTTCCTGAATCTGCCTGGGGTAATCGCACGACCACTGGACATAGTGCGCACGACCACCGGTCGTGCGTCACTGATCGTGTGCATTGATTCCTCTTTTCCTGGAGTTCTGTCCGGGGTAATCACACGACCATTGGACATAGTCCGCACGACCACCGGTCTTGCGCCATTGCTCATGCGCATTACACCAGTTCTTCTCTTTATTCTGCCATGCCAATACACACAATCACTGGCCATAGTGCGCACGACCACTGGCCATAGTGCGCACGACCACTGGTCGTGCGCCCGTGATCGTGCGCATTGTTAAATTCTGCTTTCTATAAATATCGCAGGTCTCACCCAAATTCTATATCATTCAGAGAGCTCGCCATTTTCCGCCATTTTTCACCTCCGACGAAGGGATCCGCCGATCTCCTTCAATATCCACCCTAGGGAGGTGCTCCGGGCAAGCTTTCACCGCCAAATCCAAGCCGGAGCTTCCTCTCGGCCTCCTCCATCATCTCTTGGGCTTATTTCAAGCTTCAACGCCATAGCCATCAAGCAAAGGGAAGCTTGCAACTTTCGTTCGCTATCGTGACACGAAGAAGACAGGCCATTGGAAGGTGCTGACAGCCCTTCTCTATCCCGGACGCAGTTGAGGACCGATCTTGAACACGGTCTGAGAACCCGGCGATTCCAACCGTGAACCCTCAGCAAGACTTCGGATTCAGTCGATCTCTTGCCTTGTTCTTCCTTTATTATTGTTTATGTGTTGTTGTAAACTTTATTTATAGATGATGTGTGCTTCGTTGTAAAATGCTTATATTAAATCATGTCTATGTGATTTGTATTTTTGTTATTTTGCTTGAGGTGCGCCATATTCCATTCACCATCCATGCTTGCCGCACTAGCAATTGCTAGTGGAGTGCGTTACGAAGAGGTGCTCTCGACCCTCATTCCACAAGCCTACTCGCCCATCCGCCTAGCGATTCAGTGCATAGTGGCCCGACTAGTCTTCTATCCCGCCTGGCGATGCATTGCATAGCGACATTGCATAGGAGTAGTTGTTAGCATTTTCTTTTCTTTTTCCTCAAATATCAAAACCCCCATCATTAACGCCGTCCTAAGGACTTCAATTTCAAGTCCTCCTCGAAATTAACTCCACCTTACTGTGTTCCTTGAGAGATCGATACTTGGGAATACTCGCCCATTTTATATTACTTGTGCGACCGATTCACTGCCGTGATCTTAAGCATCAAGTTTTTGGTGCCGTTGCCGGGGAACACAGTCGTGTGAGTTTCTGGAGAGGGAGACGTGAGATTGCTTTCCTTTTCCTTTGTAATTCGCTTTTGTTTAGTTCTATTTCTGTTTAGCTTTCCTTTTTCTTGTTTATTCAGGTAACTGTAGTAATATATTGTTAGATTTAGTAATTTGCGCAATTTATTTTGAATCTACTATTTCGACACCATGTGGGGATATTCGTATGCCCAATATCATTGGTGTGGAAAGTCCTCCCACGCTAGTCATGAATGCCCTACGAGAGATATTGAGCATAAGGCTCAGTGCACAATGCAGGAGATGCTGTATTCGTACATCCCTTCAAACACTGTGCCCCGAGCTTATGAGCATTCGCCCTCGACACATACACCGTTCTATTATTCCTCTCCTGCCCCACAAGGACCGCAGAGTACTGGGAGGAAGTGTTTGTATTGTCGTTGAACATATCACGTCCTTAAGGATTGTGCCGAGTACCTCCGTATTATGGAAGAAGATGATGAGGCGGACATCCGGATCATCTTGAATCCTACCCTTGGTGGCAAACCTTCATCGTCTTGCTATGTGACCCTGTCATCTTTATGTTTGGAAGGGAATGATGTGCACAAAACCACCAGATATGTGGTTGATCTAGGCTTCGACATGGCTGAGCCTATCTCTCCTGTGCATACATCTCCAAGTGTGGAGCCGATTCTTTTTGACGAACCTGCGCTTGACTTTTATCCAAGCAAAGTTCCTCCGCCTTTT
This sequence comes from Platanthera zijinensis, assembly GCA_039513925.1. Taxonomy (NCBI): domain Eukaryota; kingdom Viridiplantae; phylum Streptophyta; class Magnoliopsida; order Asparagales; family Orchidaceae; genus Platanthera; species Platanthera zijinensis. The sequence continues at coordinate 58,699,120 of CM077094.1, read as the reverse complement.
GTGCATTCTACTACAGTCATCTCTGACGACATTTTTGACAATGCAACACAAGTTGAGGCTTGTGATACATGGATTGTTTCCACTCCCATGGAGTAGGACAACCTTCTTGTTGTCGAGGATTCTACCTCGATACCAAAGGAGGAAGTCCAAGTCTTGGTGGAGGCCTCTATGGATTCTGCCGAGCCTTGTAGCATTGTCGACAATGCCGACGATATTTTTCTACCTCAGCCTTGGGGGAGAGAAATCGGTATCACTCCCCCGATTATTTCTTTATGTTCTTCGTCTCTTTTATTTCTCGACCCCCCTTCTTTATCTGAGCCTGTGTAGGTTGAATCTCCACGGGTAAGTTGGGTTGATGTTGAGCCTTGTGCTCAGGCTGTCGACGAGTGCATCCTCTTGTGTGAGGAGGTTCCTACCTCCTTCATAGTGGAAGCCCCTGCTGCCACCTTCGCCCCCAGCGAACTTGTGGTGGACGAAACCTTGCTAGGCAAGGATTTGTTTTGTGGTGAGATGAGTGAGGACAAGGCCTCCTACTCATCTTACTTCCTATTTCCTCTGCCTGTGAGGAGCAGGTATGATTATTTAGGCAGAGGGGTAACTGATCTATCTCCGTATCGGTACCCGTTACCGCAATGGATATTAAGCCAGTTACCTGTGCATTTTTCTTTTCATAGGCCCATTAGCTAGAACTTTATAGAATTGAATAAGTCGTGCTGGGATGACAATAACCCCAGTAGTTATCTTATTTTCTTGCATTTTTATTTTCATACCTATTTTAGTTTTCGCATTTCTTTTTGTATATTTTTCTTTTCTTTATGCGTAGCTCACCCCTGCAGGTATTCATGGAAACTATGCATTGGCGGGGTTATGATTCTTCGTATGGTGGGCCTGCTTTTACTTTTCATGCATCTTCTGGTATGCTCACTAGCTGAGTATTGGGTAACTTCTTCCATTAGCCCTTTATGATTTTAATTCCCATATCTTATGATGTGTTGTTTAGTTTAAGTCTGGGGGAGAGCTTATGTTTGTTACTTTTTGCACGTACATATTTCATGTGCATACTAGAAGCTTTTATAGTTACTATTTTGTTTAGTTCATATCTTCGCACACCACTGCACCTACATGAGCGCGCGCTTAATTGTTAGAGTATCGCGAGTTAAACTCGTGTCTTTGTTAGATTTGGGAAAATTATGGTGTTGGCTTAGGATTATGAGACAGAGTAAAATGTTGACCTTGTTGTACTCCTAGTCAACTGCTCTCGTTTCATGTAGAAATATGAGTAGATTTAATTTTTCCTGTATGCTTATAGTTTTTTATTTTTCTATTTGCGTAAATTCTTTTCATTCTACTCAAAATTTGTGAATCCGGTGTGAATAAAATGATAGCGTAGGAATGTGTGTAACTGTAACTAAACTCATTTTGCTCGAGCCGGGAGGAAGGATTATCTTTTTCGGTGGCTAAGAACTTGTCCCAAGATACTCTCGAAGCATTGGTACATGGTTAGTCTAGCGTGAGTGTGATATAGGCCATCATTTTGGCCCGGTTGAGCTTTGTACCGTTCCTAACGTCATATCCTCTCTAGCCCCGTTGTGCCAACCCTTTCTTTTGACCCAGCTCCACTATGATTTCACCAAATCCCCATAGCTTGTTCTAGTCGCAGACCCAAGTCGAGCTTAGTGATTTATATTTTCATGTTGGGTTGTGATGTGGTGTTATTATTTGTGAAAATGTGTAAGTGCTCCCAAGTTATATCTGTTGAAATTATAAAAATAAAAAGATGAAAAAAGAAAAAAAAATATATTTGTAAACAAAAGAAGAAGAAAAAGTTTTATTGAAAATCTTTTTGGAGATGTGATTGTATGTGGAGTAGGTGGTGCGCACACCCATATGTTAAAAGTTAAGTTTGGGGGTGTAGCATACTCGTTTGTATTGTGGTTAGCGGTTGGATTCTTTTGTTTTAGGATAGCTCATTTGGGTTAGGTGCTTAGCCTCCCTATTTATCCTTGTATACCTCACCGTAACCCAAGCCCCATATCTTACACTTAAGTCCTACGGATTCACGCTTGAGTCGAACAGGTGCCGTCGAGAGAGTGTGAACGGGCAAGCATATGGTCCCCGATATTGGTGGATTCCTTTGGAGGTGATCCTGAGCCTCAATCATTGGCAAAGCTCACCTTAGTGACCTGCCTACTTTCTTCCTACGCATGACCGAATGATTTTTGATTTGGTGGATTCCATTTTTGAGTAGTAATAAAATTTTGATACGCCTTGTGAAAAATATAAACTATTCTGCATACTTAGAAATTTTCTCTATTGTATTTTTATGCACGCGAGCATGTGACTTTGCATTGTACCCTTTTTGTCAATTTCTTTGTTAGCTAGTAATTTTCCCTATCTGCTTAGATTTTGTTTGCTCGGGACACACAAGCAGTTAAGTCTGGGGGTGTGATGAGTCCTATTTATATAATGATTTAAGGACTCGTCTGGGCTTGTTTTCTTATGCTTGCACTTCACTTTTAGTTCATTATCGTTTATATTTCATCTTATCCTTATTGTAATAGGAAGTGCATCTTTCGGCCCATGGTTGTGTCTATTTTGTACTTTTATTAGTTGTTCTCCATTTCATTCCTATCTGGGAGGTCTGCACACATTGGTGATGGGTTTAGGGGTCGTGCGCATGTTCCGGGGACGTTTAGAAGCAGGAATACTGCGCACGATCATCAGATATAATGCGCACAACCACTGGTCGTGTGCCGATGATTGTTCCCAATGTACCCTGATTTCCAGAATCTGCCTGGGGTAATCGCACGATCACTGGAAATAGTGCGCACGACCACCTATCGTGCGCCACTGATCGTGTGCATTGATTCCTCTTTTCCTGTAGTTCTATCTGGGGTAATCGCACGACCATTGGACATAGTGCGCATGACCACCGGACGTGCGCCATTGCTTGTGCGCGTTACCCCAGTTCTTCTCTTTATTCTGCCATGCCAATATGCACGATCACTAGCCATAGTGCGCATGACCACTGGTCGTGCGCCCGTGATCGTGCGCATTGTTAAATTCTGCTTCTTATAAATATCGCAGATCTCGCCCTAATTCGATATCTTTTGGAGAGCTCACCATTTTCCGCCATTTTTCGCCTTCGACGAAGGGATCCGCCGATCTCCTTCAATCTCCACCCTAGGGAAGTGCTCCGGGCAAGCTTTCACCGTCAAATCCAAGCCGGAGCTTCCTCTCGGCCTCCTCCATCATCTCTTGGGCTTATTTCAAGCTTCAACGCCAAAGCCATCAAGCAAAGGGAAGCTTGCAACTTTCATCCGCTATCGTGACACGAAGAAGACGACCCATTGGAAGGTGGTGATAGCCCTTCTCTATCTCGGACGCAGTTGAGGACCGAGCTTGGACGCGGACTAACAACCCAGCGATTCCAACTGTGAACCCTCAGCAAGACTTCAGATTCGGTCAATCTCTTGCCTTGTTCTTCCTTTATTGTTGTTTATATGTTGTTGTAAACTTTATTTATAGATGATGTGCGCTTAGTTGTAAAACGCTTATATTAAATCATATCTATGTGATTTGTATTTTCGTTATATTTTCTTGAGGTGCTCCATATTCCATTCACCATCCACCCTTTGATGTAGGGGAAATCCTTGAGATTCGTCACGGAGGCCACGACGATGCTAATGACATGATCTACGCTCTCTAACCCACACGCTAACGAAAACGCAGCCACACAATTATTTTTATTTATCGATCGTGCTAACAATACGGATTGCCGTTCCGCAAATAGATCGAATGTTGGCTATAGGCCAAATTCTTTCCGGCTAAATGGGATAATATTGATCCCGAACGAGCTTTGGGTTGTACCAAAATAGATCCAACAAGAACAAACGATTCGAAAGATGGTAGGATCTATCCCAACAAAAGAAAAGCGAGGATCGTCAATCATCTTACGAATCTTTCGGAAAACCAAACAAAAAATACCGATCTATTATTTGATTAACAGCGGAGAAAAACAAATCAGAAAATAACGCTAAAAGTCGTCCACCACAAGAACTATCTAGAGAAAGAAAACTCTTGGTAGAAATTTTTGTTACCCCTCTCGGATTTGTAGATCCGTGATGCGTGGATCCACCAAGTTTGATCGCTCCTCCGTTGAAAGTCCACGGGAGACGCGCTACGGATGATGAAGGTGCTAATCTTCTTCACTTCACGCCGTGGAGGAGTTCCTAACTTCTTTCCTTGCAAAATATCCTCTCATGCATGGGCCGAAACTCCTTGGAAAGATTAGATCTCGTTTGGCCGAGAGCAAGAGGGGAGGAGGGCGACTGAGCACTATGAGAAAAGGGCGGCCGAGAACAATAGGGGGGGGGGGGAGGAGAGGCCGAGCACTAGGGAGAAAGTGGAGGGCTTGGGGTTGGCGGCTTGGAGGAAGAAGGACAAGAGAGAGGGGGCGGCTATGAGAAGAAAGAGAGGGAAAATTAGGTTAGGCAAAATTCAATTTTGATTTCAATATTAATCTACTACCAAATGAAGAGTTCAAGGCCTTATATAGGCTTACATCTCAAAGCAAATAACATGTGGATAAAGGCACACCACATAAAGAAAAATGCAGAAATTAAAAAATGTTTTAAAGAGCCAACATGAAACGGCTATTAGCACACCAAAAGTAAAAATATCAAATATGAGTCTTGTTGCGAGGGCGAAGCCTGTAGCCATGACCGCTACGACGTCGCACGTCCTTTGCCGGTACATCTTCAACATAGTCATGCTCCAGTTGGCCGTCGCCAACACCATCGCCAACACCGTCGCCATCACCGTCGCCATCACCGTCACCATCAATCCTCCGCCGCTCAAAAGGACTCATCTCCGATGAGCAGGCTGACATATAACGGCGTACGAGGTCCGCGTCAAGAAGATCCACCTGTGCAGCAGAGAGCCAAGAGTCGTCCGAAGCCGGACGACCACGCCAAAAAACCAAAAACCTGTGAATGTCGCCATCGGGGGTGGGAAACACATCATCCTGCAAGATCCTGTCAGGCAAGAAATCTGTCTGGGGAAACCTCGGAAAAGCGTTAGGTGAAGCAGAAAAACAAGTTTCCTCATCAATAGACGGCATACCTCCCGTAGAATTCGAAGGAGAGAACGATCCAGAATTGAGCTCACCCCCCACCCCATTAGATTGTATAGTGGAATTATTAAACGGAGAGACAGACAGTTCAGGTGGTGGAGCAACAAAAAACGTTAAATCCGAAATGTTAAACACAGGGGAGATTCCCCAATCGACGGGTAATTCTAACAAATAAGCATTTTCGCCTAATTTCTTCAAAATTCGAAAAGGACCGGCTTTCTTGTTCGCTAATTTTTTTATGGTGCCTGAAGGCATCCGTTCAGGGATAAGACGAACCATAACCAAATCGCCAATGTTCAAGGAGACTGCTCGCCTATGTACGTTAGCATTCGATTGATAGATAGAATATTGCTTAGCTAACGTCTTGCCAATGTGCTCATGGAGAGTGTGAACGTGTGAAGCGAAGTCCTGTGCAAATTGACTTGACTTAAAAGAAGGCGGTAACGGTACCAAGTCAAGAGGCACTGGCGCCTTATAACCATGCACTAACTCATTCAGAGACAATCCAGTGGACCTGTTCTTAGAATTATTGTATGCTAGTTGAGCATGCGGAAGAATAAGATCCCACGTACATTTATGTTCGCCCACTAAACAACGAAGTAACCCGCCCAAGCTACGGTTGACAACTTCCGTTTGCCCATCCGTTTGGGGATGATAGGCCGACGAAAACATAAGTTTAGTGCCCATGAGTTTCCAGAGTGTCTTCCAAAAATAACTTGTAAATTTTACATCCCTATCACTCACGATCGTCTTGGGAACACCCCGATGTGCCACGACCTACTTGAAATATAATTTTGCTACATTTGTTGCATCGTAGGTATTATTACTAGCGATAAAATAAGCCATTTTGGAGAAACGGTCTACTACTACAAGAATAGAATCGTGACGCCTCAATGTCATGGGTAACCCCAAAATAAAATCCATGCTGACATCTTCCCATGGTACCGATGGAATCGGAAGTGGAGTGTAGAGACCCGCGTTGGTCTTGTTCCCCTTGGCTAGTTGGCAAATACGACAACTTCCTACGATTTTGTTGACCATTGGTCTGAGGCCCGGCCAAAAGAATTTATCCTCTACGAGTGTTATCGTTTTGTCTCTACCAAAATGTACGCCTAGCCCTCCGCTATGCAACTCCCATAAGATAAAATGTCGTAATGACGAGCGGGGAATACATAGTTACAAATGTTTGAATAAGTATCCGTCACGGATATAGTACGCCGAAATGGTGGTAGGGGAATTGTCCCGAGTGGCGAGATAAATTTCCCTAAAGTCTGGGCATTGGACATATTCATCTTTAATCCTCTCAAATCCTATAACTGATACTTCCATGGTAGTTAGTAATAAGGTGACCCTACTCAACGCGTCCGCCGCACGATTTAATGTACCCTTCAGATGCTTGATAATGAAAGTGTACTCCTGTAGGTATGAAATCCATTTAGCGTGCCGTGGGCTAATCTTATTTTGAGAATTAACAAATTTGAGGGCCTCATGGTCCGATAGTATCACGAATTCTTTTGATATAAGGTAATGTCGCCAATGTTGGAGACAACGAATCACGACATAGAATTTGCGATCATAATTCGAATAGTTTAACTTTGGGCCGGCTAGTTTCTCACTAAAATATCCTAGCGGATGTCCCTCTTGACTTAATACTCCTCCGATTCCTATCCCCGATGCGTCGCATGATAGTTCAAACACTTTACTAAAATCCGGTAATCGTAATAAGGGGGCTTCAGACATCCGTTCCTTAATCGTTTGGAAAGCACTAGTGGCCGCTTTAGTCCAACTAAATTCTCCTTTCTTCATACATTCAGTGATGGGTGCCATAATACTACTAAAATTCCGAATAAATCTTCGGTAAAATGTGGCCAATCCATGGAAACTTCGAACTTCCCTTATATTCTTGGGTTCCGGCCACTCTTTAATTGCTTGAACCTTCTTTGGATCCACATGAATGCCATCTGAGCTCACGATGTATCCTAAGAACTCTACGGAAGACACCCGAATGCACATTTTTGTAGATTAATAAATAAATTCTCTTTGCGCAATGTGGTAAGGATTGTTCTTAGGTGAGTTTCATGATCCCCCGGAGAGATGCTAAACACCAAAATGTCGTCGAAATAGACTACAAATTTTCCCATGTAGGGTTTAAAGACTTGGGTCATCCATCGCGAAAACGTACTCGGTCCATTGGTAAGTCCTTCTCCAAGCACTAGCCATTCATATAGTCCATCCTTAGACTTGAATGCCGTCTTCCATTCGTCACCCTCCCGTATTCGTATTTGATGATAACCGCTCTTAAGATCCAATTTAGAGAACACGACGGCTCCTGATAACATATCTAGTAAATCATCCAAGTGGGGAAAGGGGAACCGATACTTGACAGTTATTTTATTTATAGCCCGATAATCAACACACAATCGCCACGTTTTATCTTTCTTCGGGACTAACAAGGCAGGGACGGCACAAGGACTTTTACTATGACGTATAAATCCTTTCGCTAACAAATCTGAAATTAATTTTTGCAACTCCTCATGTGAGGAGGGGTTGAGGCGGTAATGGGGTAGATTCGGCAACGAAGAACCCGGGACAAAATCTATCTCATGCTGGATATCACGCATTGGTGGCAACTGAGGTGGTAAGTCCACCGGGTAGACATCCTTATACTCTTCTAAGAGAGTTCGAAGGGATAACGGGAGGCTCGCTAATGAGGGTGCATCCTCCTTAGCTTGTAGACAAACTAGAGCGTAGATAACGCCATCCATGAAAGTCTCACGCTCTAACTCTTTCCTACTTATCAGACTTATCGTTTTCTTTTCTACCGACACAATGGTATCTTTGGATGCAGGTGACGGATCCTTGGGCGGTGATGGTGTCAAAACAATGGTCTTACCATGGAATTTGAACTCATAAATGTTGGCTCGTCCAAAATGAGTCACGTCTTAATCATAAAGCCAAGGTCGTCCTAATAAGACATGATACACGTCCATGGGGATTACGTCGCACCACACTTTATCAACGTAGTTTTTTAAAGTTAGTGGCACCAAGCATCGCTTAGAAACCACTATTGACGTCTTGTTTACCCACGCAATTTTATAAGGATGTGGGTGCGGCTCGGTGACTAACTGCATGCGTGCGATGGCATTTTCCGAAACGATGTTCATACAACTACCGCTATCAATAATTAGTTTGCACCATTTTTCACCGCACTTAAAATTTAAGGTAAATATATTTGTCCGGTTATACTCGTCCAACGCTCGCGGTGTGGCCAAAATACATCTCATCACCATCATGTAAGAATCGTCCTCCATGTCACTTGGTTCGCGATCAGATTCTGCCCCATAGTCGATATCGACAGGCTCAGTCGTGGAGTCTAATATGGCTAACGGTTTGCTCTTCGTGGGACACTCACTAGCATAGTGCCCTTGGATTCCGCAAGAATAACACGTGGCGTTAGTCTTGCTAATCCGTCCTATTGGAACTCGCTCGCCGGTGGGATTTCTATTATTCCTAGCGGTAATGATAATGGACTCCGAATCCGTGGATCGATACTTTCCCTTGTCTCGCGTGGAGGAAGACGGATGCGGCCCTAAGAGGGACTTTCCCTTCTGAAAGTTTCGCCCTTTGACTTTGTAGGCGTTGTGTTTTTCAATATCCAAGGCGGCATTGAAAGTGGTGTTAAGGTTCGTGTGACCATAATGCAAGAGCTTGCCTTGAATGTCCGAGTTGAGTCCCTTACGAAATCGGGAGAGTGTGACTTCGGGCATCTCACGAACATCACAACGCACCAACATATCCTTAAGTTGTCCCATGTATTCTGCTACCGAAGAGTTACCTTGACGAAGGGAGGCTAAGTCGTCAAACATTTGTGTCCGGTGATAAGTGGGAACATATTGATCGTGGAGAAGTGCTTTCATGGCAGCCCACCCAATTGGGGGTACTCCATTAACCGTACCTAATCGTCTCTCTTCGTTCAACCAGTATGTCTTAGCCCTTCCTAGTAGTTTCATCCACGCAACCTTCACTTTCTCAACGTCCGTCAGGTCGTGCCATTCAAAATAGCACTCGATTCCCATGACCCAGTCTAGGAATAGTTGGGGCTCTCCCATACCATCATATGAAGGTGAGTCTATTTTTACGGCCGTAGTTACGTCGAACTCATAATGACCTCAAGGTGGGTACTCATCGTCCAGATCACGTGGGTGATTTTGTCTTTCCTCTCGCTGGTTGGCGGCCGGGGGTTGGGGACCCGGTCGGTTTCTGCCAACGCCGATGTTTCGGGGCGCCGCTTGGTTTACCGCGAGCCCTTCAATTAACTGTGTCAGTGCATCAAACCTAGCGTTAAATTCTTCTCGTAGCTCGGCGATCGTGGCCGGAGCATGCTCATCACCTTGGTTGTTGGCCATGTGTGAGGTGGAGGGAAGATATTCCGTGCCCAGCCTAGTGCGCATGAACGAACGGGACAAACAACAATTTTGACCTGATTTAAATTACGCGTTTGAATTTTTTGACACAAAACTATTGAGCAACAGGAAAAACTTTTCAGAATTTTTTTCTTAGAAAAATGAGGAGAAAATTCAGAAATTTTTTTGTAATTTTCTGCAGGAATTTTTTTTTTGTGTTTTACTAATTGCAGCCCAACTATGTAAAATTCAGATTTAACGTGATTCGTAACGGAAGTGCGCACCCTAGTGAACGAGGATATCCCTAGGTAAAATGAAAGGATGGTGTCGATTGGGAAATCAACACAACCTCCCTCAGATACCAAATTGATGTAGGGGAAATCCTTGAGATTCGTCACGGAGGCCACGACGACGCTAATGACACGATCTACACTCTTTAACCCACACGCTAACGAAAACGCAGCCACACAATTATTTTTATTTATCGATCGTGCTAACAATACGGATTGCCGTTCCGCAAATAGATCGAATGTTGGCTATAGGCCAAATTCTTTCCGGCTAAATGGGATAATATTGATCCCGAATGAGCTTTGGGTTGTACCAAAATAGATCCACCAAGAACAAACGATTCGAAAGATGGTAGGATCTATCCCAACAAAAGAAAAGCGAGGATCGTCAATCCTCTTACGAATCTTTCGGAAAACCAAACAAAAAATACCGATCTATTATTTGATTAACCGCGGAGAAAAATAAATCGGAAAATAACGCTAAAAGTCGTCCACCACAAGAACTATCTAGAGAAAGAAAACTCTTGGTAGAAATTTTCGTTACCCCTCTCGGATTTGTAGATCCGTGATGCGTGGATCCACCAAGTTTGATCGCTCCTCCATTGAAAGTCCACGGGAGACGCGCTACGGATGATGAACGTGCTAATCTTCTTCACTTCACGCCGTGGAGGAGTTCCTAACTTCTTTCCTTGCAAAATATCCTCTCATGCATGGGCCGAAACTCCTTAGAAAGATTAGATCTCGTTTGGTCGAGAGCAAGAGGGGAGGAGGGCGACCGAGCACTATGAGAAAAGGGTGGCCGAGAGCAATAGGGGGGGGGGGGGAGGAGAGGCCGAGCACTAGGGAGAAAGTGGAGGGCTTGGGGCCGGCGGCTTGGAGGAAGAAGGACAAGAGAGAGGGGGGCGGCTATGAGAAGAAAGAGAGGGAAAATTAGGTTAGGCAAAATTCAATTTTGATTTCAATATTAATCTACTACCAAATGAAGTGTTCAAGGCCTTATATAGGCTTACATCTCAAAGCAAATAACATGTGGCTAAAGGCACACCACATAAAGAAAAATGCAGAAATTAAATAATGTTTTAAAGAGCCAACATGAAACGGCTATTAGCACACCAAAACTATAAATATCAAATATGAGTCTTGTTGCGAGGGCGAAGCCTGTAGCCATGACCGCTACGACGTCGCACGTCCTTTGCCGGTACATCTTCAACATAGTCATGCTCCAGTTGGCCGTCGCCAACACCGTCGCCAACACCGTCGCCATCACCGTCGCCATCACCCTTGTCGCACTAGCAATTGCTTGTAGCGTGTGTTGCGAAGAGGTGCTCTCGACCCTCATTCCGCAAGCCTACTCGCCCATCCGCCTAGCGATTCGGTGCATAGTGGCCCGACTAGTCTTCCATCCCTCCCGGCGAAGCATTGAATAGCGACATTGCATTGGAGTAGTTGTAAGCATTTCCTTTTCTTTTTCTGCAAATATCAAAACCCCCATCGTTAACACCGTCCTAAGGACTTCAATCTCAAGACCTCCTCGAAATTAACTACACCTTACTGTGTTCCTTAATAGATCGATACTTGGGAAAACTCACCCATTTTATATTACTTGTGTGACCGGTTCACTGCCGTGATCTTAAGCATCATCCTTTGCCTAGAGCTTGTTAAGAGCGCTGATGAGTGCATGGTCTTGCTATGTAATATTGTATTGTTCTAAATGAGATGACAATAACTTGTACTCTATGTAATACTTTTTTGTGTGAAAAAATACATGTTGATCTGGTTATGTAATATTAAATATGTTTTTTCAAGATTTTATATTATCTTTAGTTAAATCTTTAAGAAGTATGAAATCATAATTATTATTTGTAAAAAATTCTCTGGGAAACAAATAATAGAACTAGAATATTTTGATATATTAATGAATTGGCTATAGTGAGAAGAATAGAAAACAATTGTAACAAATTTTTTGTTACTATTGTTTAATCTATGGTAACGAAATAATGTTTGTTATACTTTATTATAACGAAGTAAATTTATTTTTAGTGAGAAAAAAATAAAACATTTGTAATGAAATAATTTTTGTTATAATTTATTGTAACGAAATAAATTAATTTTTAGTGAGGAAAAAATTAAACATTTGTAACAAAATAGTATTTATCGTAACTGATTTTTTGTGAGAAAAAAAACATTCGTAACGAAATAATATTTATTGTAACTAATTTATTGTGAGGAAGAATCTTTTTTGGGTGGGGAAGTATCGTTTGTTACAATTATTTTATTTGTAACGACACGCATACATTCGTTACAAGATGTTTTAGCGTCGATCTTTAGAGGATGGCGGTTACATAAAGTTTTTTCGTTACCAAAGAGTTTTGGTAATGATTTTTGGTACTTATTGTTACAGTTTAGGTCCTTACTATATGTACAATTTGTTGTAGTGATAATTGAAAGAGCAAAATGAAATTTATTCTCATACACTCACACACACACAACAAAAAGAGAAAGAAAACAAACTTATCTTAAAAATTTAAATAACAACTTTTCGTTGTTATAATTTTATAAATGAGTTTAAAAAGTGGAAACAAGTTGAAAAGAACAAAAGTTTTACAAAAATAAAAAGACTAAGTAAAAAAAAAGATAGAAAGCCACTTTGAAAACACTTGTATAAAACCATAAATATGAAATTAAGTACTAAAAAAACTAAACTTAAAGCTAAATAAAGAGAGAAGAAAATATAAGCTATAAGAACTATGAACAAATAAAAATATAACATCAAATTCAACGCATAAAAACACACACACACAATTTAAAAATAAAAACAAAGTTACTTAATATTGCTGAAAGAGAGGCACTCAGAGGCATTCTAGTATAATATGAGGATGAAAAATCTAACATATTTTAAAAAGTATTAACTTTGATTACATAAGCTAAGACAAACACAAAGAAGAGGGGGGGGGGGGGGGAATTATCCTTACATAGTACCAAAAGTAACTAAGCAGCAGTCCAACAGCAAATTGGCTCTAAAGTTTTAACCCTTGGACATTACGGAAAAGTTCTATTTATAAGCAAAATTTCTGGGGTGACACGCCCTGGTCACGGGGGTGACAAAGGGCGTGTCAGGCTGGCTTGCTGAAGACGGCAAAATTGTGCTGATTGGTCAATTTCCGGAAGCTTCTGGATCAGGACACGTGTTGGTCACGTGCGTGACAAGGTTATCACAGGCGTGTTAGGGAGGTATGACTGGTGAAGGCACTGAGCATCGAGCTGGGATCGACGAACATTGAACGTCGAATATCGAACGGAATTGACATTGGCGTGTCGGTCTGTAAACTAGCGTGACTGATGTGTTGAGTGTTGCTGGAAGCGTAGAGCTTGAATCGACGAACGTCGAGCTTGAATCGACAAACGACGAGCGGTTGGACATGGGCGTGTCGATCTAGACACGAGCGTGGCTTCACTATGGCATTGCCGACGGCTGATTTTTGCAGGAATCGAAGTAACATGCCCAGGTCACGGGCGTGTCGGATGTGACACGGGCGTGTACTTTGATAAATTTTGTTTTTTCTGAAAAAAATTCTGAAAAACAAAATAAAGATAAGTTAAAATAATATTTACAAAAAGGAAACATTTTATTGATGAAAAATAACTAAAAACAACAAAAATAAACTAAAACGACCGAATAGAAGTATTGAAAAATACGTATATTTACAACTTATCACGTGGCTAGCCTTCACGCGTTGGGTTGTAAATCTCCTCTTAACTCTCATTTGGATGTTGTTTCTTTGCTTTGGATGTTTGCTAAACTTGCTAGGAACTCTTAACAATGTTCATGATGGTTTACTATTACAATTGTTGTGGTAGTTCTTAGTTTGGCTTTACTTCCTTTGCTTGCTTTGGGTTATTGCTTGGTGATACACCACACTAACGTATGTTAGGGGCTGACTTGGAGAAGAGGTGCTTTTGACCCTCAACGGTTGCGACCGCATGCCCTAATACTCATTAGAGTATTCCACCATTGCGAAGCGGTGAAGACTACCCGCATAACTAGTTTTAGTTTTTCTAAAATAAAAACTCAACCCTCATGCCTTTGTTGCGTTTGTAATCGCTTTCTAATGAGGAAAATCACACTCCCAATCTGCACTCCTTGAGATATTTGATTGTTGGAGGATAACTCCCACAATTTATTACTTGATGATGATCGGTGCACTTGCCAAAATTGCATCAACCATCAACGCCTCTTCCAGAGCCAAGATCATTTTCAAGGACAAAGGTTACCATTGCCGAACCATCCTACTTATCCAGCACTGGCTCCGCTAGCAACTTCAGCTTACCAATAGCAGAGTGGCAACTTGCCATAGCTTGAACTAGACAAAGTTATGTAGGAAGTAATCCAAGTGATGAAAGGCAATACCGGTTATAAGAGACCTTACCAACCCGCTCATCAAAGATTCAAGGACACGGATCCTTATTATGAATTCCATAAAGAGAAAGGGCATCCAACTTAGAACTGTGAGTTATTCGTCAATTGGTGGAGAAGATGCTGAGGCAGGGCAAGTTGTGTGACTTATTCTAGAAGGATGACCACTCTGATCCGTCTACTTCAAAAGGCAAAGATGTAGCAGACATTTCTTTCGGCTCAAAGGGATGGGCCAAATCAACAATAACCTTAATTTCATTGATAGTGAGACAATTGATGTGAATGACATAGGCGCCCATGGAAATCTATTCTGAGGTGAAGATGGGCATGACAAAGTTCCAAAAGCTCTTCGTAATCATGCCTGATCGGTTTTGTTCTCTATATTGAACATTTATCTTACATATATTCTGAACATTTTCTGAGTTCTTTTTCATTCATTTGAATAAATTTTTACTTCAGAGATACAGTACTGACATATTTCCCTTTTTGGAGTGCCTCCTCCTTTATTTTATCTTTAGCAAAGAGATTGTTGAACCGACGAGAAATCGCCAAGTGTTGTTTGACCCACCATAGATTGGTCCCTGGCTTAATACCACCATAACCACATATAGCAGGGAGTGTTCGCAAATGTGTAGTGGGAGCCGTCCAATCTGTGCAGGTGGAATTAAGGGCTTCAGATCCTAGCCGGTATCTATCACAAAGCGTGCATCAAGGTAGGTCCCATATGTTAACTCTAATATGCCCCGTTAGGGATACATTACAACTAAGATGATTGTTGCTTGACAAAAATGGCGCTGAAGTGTAGCCTTGTCTCTACGATCATTTCATATCTGTAATGGTCGAACACTCCAAGGTACTCTCAAGCCGTGTCTTTCGGGGTCCCATAACATCGCTGATCTTTTAGGGTGAGCAATATTATAGACCACTTAGCTCACCTGGCGTAACTGATCAGCGTAGCTTGTATCCCTAAGGCATGAGAGTAGTGTGTCCATCGATCCTTCTCAGGAGTTTTTCATTTTCTCTTCTGTGCCCTTTTGATGGAGCGCGGTTAATCCGCCCTTTATAATCTACACTTTTGATGATCCTTTAGGGTGAGCAATGCTATAGACTTTTTGGCGCTCCTGACCTAATTGATCATCTTCAGGTGTAGATCTCTTTCAAACAGCCTTTCCTTCAAGTTAATAGGTTAAATTCGATCTCTCCGAAGGATTTATGGCATTGTATTTCTTGCTTATGCTCGCTTTATATACTCGGCCTCCATAAAGCTTTATCTGTTGGCAGTACATCCACAATTCTTATTAATATTCTTGGCACTGATTATTCAATCGAAGAATCCAGTTCTCTATGTCTACAAACCGTGCTGTCTAGTTACATTGTTTTTCATCTGACTAATACGGATTTCATATTATGGATATCATATCTGACTGTGCAAGAAGATTGTTGTTATGACTTGATCTCTACTCAATTCAACCCATTCTTGTACTCAGTGATAGCTGAGTTTATTGGGTTTACCTCCTGCCTAATCATATCTACCTTACCAAAACTAATATCTACAAGTTCCCCTCAGGTACTTTCAAATCATTTTTTCTTTTATATCTGTTTCTTATTCTTCTTTTTGCAGAGATTAGCAGATGCTTGCAAGTTTTCCTCCGGTCCTTGCAAATCATTTTTTCTTTTATATCTATTTCTTACACTTCTTTTTTATAGAGATTAGCAAATGCTTGCATGTTCCCCTTAGATACTTGCAAATCATTTTTTCTTTCATATCTGCATCTTACTCTTCTTTTTGTAGAGATTAGCAACTGCTTGCAAGCTTCCTTCAAGTACTTGCAAGCTATTGTTCTTCTATTCCTCCTCTCACCTTTATTTTATAGAGCTAGTAAAAGGCATTCACAAGGTTTCTTCACTTTGCAAGAACAATTCAAGTACACGCAAGATGTCCATTTTTTCACTTACAATATCTTCCTTCGCTGGAGAAAAATAAGTTTACAGACTTTTATGAGGAGAGACATCAGGTTCTATATCTCTCCCTCTGTCTTTTGTTTTCCTACTTGGGTTAGATTGCAATTTAAGAGGTTACCTCTACTTTTTCAAAGTTTCCTGCAAACTTCAAAAATTTTGGGGATTATGTTAACCCAGAAATAGGAAATACACTCCAAGGAGGTTAGCTTATAAGCCGTGGACTGCTCCATCTCATCCGGAGTGTTCGCGACCTATTTTTCAGCTAACCGTGCGGAAAGACTTCTCTATCGGCGCAGCTAGGATAGCCGCCTAGTAGTTGCCAGCTCTGCGATGGCGCAGACTGCTTCCCAGTCCATATCATCAGGTCGCGAGGTTAGCCAGACGGGTAGCGGTTTCTTCTCTAGCCTGCCTCCAGTTTGCGGAAACTCCTTCAGGTCACCGCAAGCAAGGACTTGCCAACTCTCTTCTTCATTCCGCTGGCAAAAGGCAGCCTCGCATCCCATTCCACGACAACCTTGTCAATTGCATTTTAGTGGACCGCCTAAGAATACGGCGGACTCCACCTCGGTCCACTAGTAGTAGGCCGACTCAATTCTAGCTCGCCCAAATGTGGTGTACTCGGTCTCAGTCCGCCAGCAAATGATGGAAAAACTCGACAGAAGACGACCTACCTCCAGGTCGCCCAGCAGTAGGCGGCCTGCCTCCAGGTCGCCCAGTAGAAGGGATCCTACCTCCAAGTCGCCCAGGAGTGGGTGACCCGCCTCCTCAGCCTGCCAAGCAGGTGCGAACTACTCCTTCTATTCGGTAGATGGTGGCAGACTCGGTCTTAGCCCGCCTAAGGGATGTGGACTTGCTCCACCATCCATCACTCTTCTTCAAGCACCACAATACAGAGCGGGATCAATGTCAGCCCGCCATAATGTGGCAAACTCATCTCATCCAGCAATAGAGGCGAACTCCCTGTCCGCCATGTACCAGGCGAACTCTATGCGCAGTCCACTAGAAGCACTCCAGCTTCCCAGCATCGGCTTCTCCTAGTAGTAAGCGAGCTCCTCTTCAGCTCGCAGCATGTCGCTGGCTTGATTGCAGCTCACCCATATCATTAGGGTGACGTCATCAAGCCCAGTTCTGGATGATTCCGCCTCGAGCCTATAAATATCCCCCCATACCTCTCATTTGAGGGGAACGACCCCTGGGGACTTCCATCACAGAAAACTCTACGGATACGAATTTCTATCTGCCAACCCTTCTCGCGGGCTGACCGCCTATCTGCACAGACTCAGCGTCTAAGACTTGCTATTTAGTCCCTGTGCTTGGCTCAAGCATCTTGTCCCAGTGATCTCAGTGGTCTTCCCTGCCTGATTGTGCAGACTGCTCGGCCTAAGGAGGCGAGCTGCAAGATTAATAGTTTGCGCGGTCTGCCGACCTATCTGATCAGTCCGCGCGGCCTCTGGTAATCTCCTATCTTCTAGTTGCTAGCTTCCCCTTGTACCCTTTATATTTTTCCCTTGGAAAGGAGGAAACTCAAACTGAAATATTTATTCATAATTAAAGAAAAGCTCGTCGCAAGAGTGGCATTTAAGCCATGGCTGGCAAACTCTGTTGTTGCCGCTGCAAGCGGCCCCTCTTCTTCACATCTCCCTTCTCTCGGCCTAAACCGCCAATCCCTAACCGTTAAAGTAACCGGATGCTCGATAGTTCCTCATCAAACTCCATTTATCCCCGTGATTCGGATCGAATGTGCTCCACTCTCGAGCATGCAGAGGCATTTTCTACTGCCTTGTTTCCTCCCTTCTCTTTCCCCCGTGATCGAATTGTTATCTGGTGGTGCCATTTTCCCGCATCAACAATTTGTACTTATTTTCAAAGATTATATCAATGAAAAGGCTTCTTACTAACACTTTTCTTTGGCGAGTCATTCTCATTCTTTATCTACAACTCGAGATTAAAGATCACTGGGTCGTGAGGCATTGCCGGATCCAGCTTAAACATCCACCAGAATTGTTGTCATTAGCATAACACTACGATGACCACGTGATGTGAGGAGATTTAGCATCGTGTAGTGGGAGCTTTCATTTCTCGTGCGGAGGACTTCTAGATTACGGATCCCATCTGGTATCTAACCCCACCTCTGTATTTTGGAGGGACAGGGTGGGTGTTAGCTCTACCACGCACCATAAAGGATATCGTTTCATCTTTGATGCGCTCTTTGAGGAAAGCAATGCAACTTTGAGAGCACCTGCCCAATTGATCATCTTAGCCTATGACCCTCGAGCACTCCTTGATACTCTCGAGCAGTGCTTGCAAAGGACCCACAACCAGGTTTATCTCTTTGAGGAAAACAATGCAGCCCTGCGCACACCTGCGTAATTGATCAACTTGGTCTGTTTCCCCGGGCAAGATAGCGATGTATCTATTTTCTCTATGTTGATCGAGCTTATATGTTTTGTGACCTCGTTGAGGAAAAGTAATGCAGCCTTGTGCGCACCTGCCCACTAGGTCACTTAAGTCAATAGCTCTTCACATTCTCTGCAGGTCGCAATCATTGGTTTCTCAGATAATGAGATCAATTTATCTAAGTTTACAACTTTAGTGACCTCGCTGAGGAAAGCAACGCAGCCCTGCAGACACCTGCCAACTTGGTCACCTAAATCTATATGGGTCCGCTCATTTGCACGGAATTGAGCTCATGTAATTGGAATTGAAGGCCTAATTTCATTTCCGTCGTCCGTTTACACGCTTCACGTTGGAATTTGAATTTTCATGAATTTCGCGAAATTCATTTTGAACTAAAGTCAATTCTTTCTCATTTATATAACAATTGAACAGTTTCGGTCGAGACACATTTTTAAGTTAAGCGCGCGATTTTTGCCCGGGAGCGCGTGTTGTCGCACAGGCACGCGGTTATCTCCCGTGTGCGTGTTTTTCGCTGAGGCGCACAATTTTTGTGAGGGCGGCGTATTTCGCCTTGGCGCGCGTTGTTTTCGCCTGGACGCGATTTATTCGCCCGAACGCGAATTTTTTTCACGGGCGCGATTTTTTCACCCGGGCGCAATTTTTTCGCCCAGGCGCGATTTATCGCCCGGTAGGAATTTATTTTGCTCGGCGCGATTTTTTGCCTGAGTGCGATTTCTTTGCCCGGGAGCGATTTTTTTCGTACGAGCGCAATTTTTTGCCCCAAAATGATATTTTTTTGCCCAACCGCACAGTTTTCGTCTGAGTGCAAATATTTCGCCGAGACACGCATTTTTTTTCGGATCGACGTATTTCTCCTTGGCGCGTGTTTTTTTGCCCGTGCGTGATTATTTTGCCAAGGCGCTAATTTTCACCCTAACGCACTATTTTGTTTTCCCAGGAGCGATTTTTTTTCCCTGGGCGCGATTTTTTTCGTCCGTCCATGATTTTTTCGACTGGGCGCAATTTTTTTGCCCGGCCGCGCTTTTTTTCCCGAGCGCGAATTTTTCTCACTGCCACGAATTTTTCGCGGGGCCACGGTTTTTTCACCTAGGCGCGAATTTTTTGCCCCCGCGCTATAATTTCGCCCAGGCGTGATTTTTTTCACTCGACCACAATTTTTTTGCCCTGTCATAATTATTTTCGCCCTATCGCGAATTTTTCGCCCTGCCACGATTTTTTCGTTCGGGAGTGATTTTTTTGTTCGGGCACAAATTTTTCAACGAACCTCGATATTTGTCGCCCCATCGCATTTTTTCATGCGGGCACGATTTTACCGCATGGGAGCGATTTTTCCCCCAGGCGCATTTTTTTTGTTCGCAGGAGATTCTTTGAGTCGGGCGAGAATTTTCCCCCCGGCGTGATTTTTTTCCCGGACGAAATAACTCGTGCTCGGGAAAAAAACCGCTCTGGAATGAAAAAGTCGCAGCCATAACACAATTATTTAAATTAGTTCTTCATAAAAATTTTCAATTCTTATATGGAATTTTATTTAAAAAATGAACAAAATAATTGATCAAATACACATTATTCATCAATATTCAATAATATTCAACAATATTCTTTAGTAGGCGACACTGTAATTGGAATTAGTCTCCAATATTTAATTCCACAATATTCACCAATATTCAATTCAAATATTGAATTCTAATTCTGTGCAAATGAACGGACCCTGACATATTCCCCCAGTGCAGAATTTTTATTTCTCCAGGTCGCAATTTATATCCGCACAAGTTGCTCTATTTGTATAAATCCTCCGGATAATATTTCTAGACGCTAAGGCATACAGATTTAGCGATCTCTATAAGGAAAGCAATGCAACTTTGTGCGTACCTGCCAAATTGATTGCCTTAAGTTATATGACCTAAGCGCGAACAACATTTTTTGTCCGCAAAAGACGCATCGTTTGCATTATTCCAAATGAAATGGTTACATACCGGGTCAACAACAAATATCTATGATTTGATTATACAAGTTAATTGTTATGTGGCGTGCAATATCTATTTGGCCCACGTTTGCGACCTAACTTTTATAATAAATTTTTACGAGTTATTTATTGGCACGCCAATCGCCATATTCTTTTGATCTCGATAGCGAATACACTTTCATAGCTGTGCCAACAGTATTATTGAAATCATTCAATAATGCAATGATAGCGAATAATAAGACAGATTCTAGCGACTTAATCAATCAACCCGTACGCTTAAAATTTGTGGTTTTCAACAATGTATTGGAGTTAATTCGTGATATCAACTGATGAATTTTGATTATTCACCCACCTAAAAAATTATTCTGCGTGCTCTACTCTTCAGTTGTATGATAACTCGCACATTTTGGTCTGTAGTTGTATTAACTCGTGTGTTCTGGTTAGCGCTGACTGGTTTTCCAGCTTACTTTATCTTGCACGAACATTATCTTGCGCGGACTAGTTTTCCAGTAGCATTGAATCATCTCTTATAATCAGTTGTTGAGGAAAGAGCTCTATGAATCTTTGGCATTCCAAGGCAACCTAAGTTATAAACTCAAAAAAGATTATCAAAAAGTACGAACATACTACAAACATTACTATGGTATCTGACAAAAGTTACATAACAAGAATGCCGAACTAAAAAGTATCCTTTCATTTCATTCAAAAAATAATTTACACTTTTGATCTCACAAGGCTTACAAAAAAGGGTCGTCAAGCCTTTACAAAGGTAAAAAACAAAAAAAAAACATTGATCCAAAGGTTTTAGCTTTTTCTCTGCAGGGACTGAGCTTGAAGGTTTATCATCTTCATATGATGAATAGCCTTAAAATGTGCTTCCGCAGCCATCGTCACTTTCTGTCACAACCCGCATTTTCTCCAATTATAGGAATTATCAGAGTATGAGAAAACACGCGTCATGATGCCACGTCAAGCAGGGAATAACCGCTGATGCTCAGTCAAAACTAACTACAAACTTTATGCAAGAAAATCCTGTGTTTTATGAATAGAAAAATCAGTTATATTTTAGAGACCGTATCCCTCGGCTCAGTGGATCACCTAGTCCACAAAAGAAAACTATATTTATAAGCTGCGGAAGGAAAAATACTTTAATTATGTTTTACACCCTAAAGAGCGCATAAGGGTCCCAAGAGAACCACTCATGCTATGCAAGACACTACATTTAATTTATATAATATATATAAGAAAACGGATTCCATACGTGATTTGGAAAATAGTGATTAGGACTTGTAAAACATGCTGATCATGAGCTTTATTTATAATACTAATTAGGGTTGGAAATAACTAGCAACCTAGCATAAAACCTTCTCAGAGCAAGTAGACTATCTCCAGAAAATGGTAGCAGCATAAGTAACTATATCTAGTACAAAGATAAGAAAAACTACCAGTGGGCGCCAACAACCTGACATGAACCCACTGGCACATATGTATGTCTGTAAGAAAGTACTGAAAAACTATCTCACCAACAAGGCAAACAGAACTCCAAGGTCCAAGAGACCAGCAACACCACCACTGCAAACTAGCCACCCGACTGGCTACGGCTCAGAACCTGGGGTATTCCAAAAGAAAACAGAATACCTCAGCAAGCAACAAGGTAAAAACAACTGCATGCAAGAGTCAACCAAAAGGAAGAAGTAATTGAAAAACATGCAGTAGAAAGAGCCACAACTGTCCAAAACAGGACAACAAGAAAAGCAAAACGAGCAAAGGAAACAACAACAACCCCACTCAGGAGCAACATCCTGCCGGGCCTACTAGGCTACCGAGAGCCAAAAGTGCTGCAAACTACCAAGGAAGAAACTTCTAACACCCTAAACTGTGGGAGGTGGTAGTAGCAAAAACAAACAACGAGGAACCGGATCGAAGGCAAATGCAGTCCCCCAATCCACCATGTCCAAGTCAGCAAGCTCAAGGGTCTACACGTGAAAGCACAAGGGACCTTCAACCCACACATGCCCAGCCCGTACCTGGAGCAAGAAAAACAAGAGTGGCCTTGGCTATATCACACAACTCCACCCTCTTGAAGAGCTACAAACCACCACTACTAACCACGACCCACGATTCGGCCTTTAAGAAGGTAAAGAAAACGGCCGACAAGGAAATACAAGAAAACCACTCGGGAACGAAAAACAAGGTAAAGGAAGAGTGTTGAAAAGAATCAACACGACAAGGCGCTGAGTGAGACCCACTCAGTGCGTACCTAAACCTTGGCGCTGAGTGAGCTAGCCTCACTTTAAGCCAAAACCAAACTCTAACCACAATCCCACTAAGGTAAAACGGAGCTCGACGATTGTCGACCGGAGATCGACGATAGTCGAACGGCCTAAAGCAGAAACTGAGATCGACGATTGTCGAACGATTCTGAGACAGAAGAAAAGGGCAGGGAATTTCCAGTACTCGAGTAGTTACCAACTACTTGTGTACCTCATCCCTATACTCAAGTAGTCGCCTACTACTCGAGTACCTCAACCCTCTACTCGAGTAGTCGCCCACTACTCGAGTATACGAACATAACCAGCACTCGAGTAGTTTCCAACTACTCGAGTCCCCAACCTGCTACTCGAGTAGTTGCCTACTACTCGAGTATGCTAAAGCCACTACTCGCGTAATTGCACTCGAGTAGTTACCTACTACTCGAGTAAACCAAACCCCCTGCTCGAGTAGTTACCTACTACTCGAGTAAGCCAAAGCACCTACTCGAGTATACGAAAATAACCAGCACTCGAGTAGTTACCAACTACTCGAGTACTCCAACCAGCTACTCGAGTACTCCAACCAGCTACTCGAGTACTCCAACCAGCTACTCGAGTATCTACAAACCTGCACTCGAGTAGATGCCTACTACTCTAGTAACTCAAAACCCTTACTCGAGTAGTTACCTACTACTCGAGTAACCCAGAACCCCTACTCGAGTAGTTGCCTACTACTCGAGTAACTCCAAGGC
Organism: Platanthera zijinensis; assembly: GCA_039513925.1. NCBI lineage: Eukaryota > Viridiplantae > Streptophyta > Magnoliopsida > Asparagales > Orchidaceae > Platanthera > Platanthera zijinensis. The sequence goes on along the minus strand of CM077094.1, from coordinate 58,675,535 downwards.
AAATACTCGAGTTAATGCCTTCTACTCGAGTATCTCAAAGCTACTACTCGAGTATCTCGAAACCACTACTCGAGTAGCTCAAGGCTACTACTCGAGTATCTACCACCTACTCGAGTACTCCAGAACTAATACCCGAGTAATCCACTTCTACCTCACGAGTAACATGCTCCCATACTCGAGTAATACCCTTAACAAATTTGGGAAAAACACCCCCTCCCCTCCTAATACTCCCTCTCGGCTACACCCAAACCAGAGCAAATCTGAACAAAGATAAACGGCATAACGCCAGCAAAGTTGGGTTCCATCAGCACAAGTAGGGGGGTTTATAGGAAGAACTAATTCCTATAGATAGCAATAAATATGAGAACAACAAGGCCTCTAACCTGGGCTAACAGGGATTTCTATTTCAGCAAAAAAAAAAAAATCAAAAAGAAACTTGGCAAGGGCAAGAATACCACTTGCCTCAACTTTCAGCGAAGCCTGGATGGCTCTCCTCCTCTTCACACGGAACAACCAGCCGCAGCACCTAGAATAAATCTCACGGCCATTAATGGCTGAAAACTCCAAAACCGAAACCCAAATCTCATCAAAACTCCACGAAAATCGAATATCTTACCGTCGAAACGAAGATCTCGGAGAGAGCAAGACAACGCCATTTTCAGAATCGAATTCCGTCCACGAACAAGCCCGGAATCGCCGACCGAACGAGGTACAGGACGGGCGGTTTCTCCTCTGATTTTCGCGAAAAAGGCAGCGACGGCTTCTCTCTCAGGAAAGGAAGAAGAAGAAGTGAGCCGTCACTTCTTAAACAGAGCTTTTATACGAAAAGCTAAACACCGGTTCATCCATAACCGAACCCTAAAATGCCTAATTACTTAATTACAATTAAGAAAATTCCATAAAGGAATAGCCAAAATATGGCTGCCACCAAGGCAAGGCGATAATTGCCCAAATAAATTCCCCCGTAGAATTTATTAATCGGTCAAAACCGAAGGGCTACAGAACAAGCCAAATCAATTTAACTAATTGATCGCAAATACTAATAACACACCAAACGACACGAAAACCGAATCACCTCGGAATTCGACGAAATTCGCACCGTAGCTAAATACCCACGCTACGAACACAACGGCGAAGTCGAAATTAACTTTCGACGAACAGAACTCGAGTTATACCCAAACAAAGCCAAACACAAACATCCCCCCGAGAGGCCACACCGGGTCACCCAAAACGACTCGGCTTGCTAGGGAGATCTTGCCAACAGGCTACCAAGCAGGGCACTCAGTTCAAAGGAGCTAAACCATACTCCACACATGGCACAAGCCACGGAAATGCGTCATCGTAACACCAACGAGAATACAAATAAACGCAGGAAAATCGGGGGCGTTACAGTCACTCCCCCTAAAAGAAAGTTTCGTCCCGAAACTTTACGCACAACACTCCTACTAAAGAAGGAGGAACAACTAACAGGAGTTACAAGAAGGAAAACATACCGATTAAATCAACGAAACAGGTGAGGGTAAGCCCTCCTCATAGCCGACTCTAACTCCCAAGTCGCGCTTTCCAAATCCTGATTCTTCCATAGAACCTTAACCATCGGTATGGACTTCTTTCGCAGCACACGCTCCTGAGTATCCAAAATACGAACCGGCACCTCAACAAAAGAGAGGTTGGGCTCCAACTGGGGCACAACATCTAAGAGCTGCCCACTGCTGCGAACACACTTCCGCAATTGGCTAACATGAAAAACATTATGCACACCTGGGAAGTTCGCTGGCAAATCCAATCTATAAGCTGACACACCAATCCGTTCCAAAATCTCAAACGGGCCCACATACCTTGGGTCTAACTTCCGATTCTTACCAAATCTCTTAACACCTACCATCGGGGAAACCTTGAGGAATACAAGGTCCCCGACGGAAAACTCCAAAGTAGACCTACGCCGATTGGCGTTCTTTTCATATCTTTCCTGGGCTATACGAAGCTTCTCCCGAATAAGCTTCACTGCGACTTCCATTTCCTCAAGCGCATCGGGACCCAACAAAGGCCTCTCACCAGCCTTAACCCAAAACAACGGAGTCCTACAGCGCCTCCCATACAAGGCTTCGAACGGAGCCATCTGCAAACTTTCCTGATAACTGTTGTTGTAGGCAAATTCCATGAGTAGCAGCCGCTCATCCCACGCTCCACTGTGGTCTAAAATATTGCACCGGATCATATCCTCAACAATTTGGTTCACCCTCTCTGTCTGCCCATTGGTCTGCGGGTGGTAGGCAGTAGAATATCTCAGATCCGTACCCAAACCCTCCTACAGACTCTACCAAAAACGAGAAGTAAACCGGGAGTCTCGATCGGAAATGCTTCTAACCGGCACACCGTGGAGTCGGATGAATTCATTCATGTACAACTCCGCTATCTTCTTCATCGGGTAATCAATCTTTTAAGGCACGAAGTGAGCGCACTTCGTCAATCTATCTACTACAACCCAAACCGAATCAAATCCTCTCGGGGATTTTGGTAAACCCGTAATGAAATCCATAGATATACTTTCCCACTTCCAAGTCGGGATCTCTAGCGGAGTCAACTTACCACCAGGCCTTCCATGATCGGCCTTCACACGTTTGCAAGTGTGACACTCGGCAACAAATCGGGCTATATCTCCTTTCATGCCATACCACCAGGCAATTTGTCTTAAGTCACGGTACATCTTCGTAGATCCTGGATGGTAGGAAATGCTGGAACCATGAGCCTCACTGCAAATCACCCTCCTAATATCCCCAACCGCGGGAACGCAAAACCTGCCGCGGTACTTCAAAGTACCCGCATCATCGATGGCAAAATCGGGCAACTCTCCCTTCTCAGTCCTGGTGAAAAGGTGCATAAGATCAGGATCGTCCTTCTGGTGCAGCCTAGTCAAAGAAATCCAGGACGGCTCTGCCACTAACAAACTACTCTGCAAACTACAACATCCCACTAATATATCCATAAGGAGGAACTCCTCCACTAAACGATCGGCGGTGAGGTTAAAGATCTTTCCCATCCTTCGGCTCAGGGCGTCGGCCACCACGTTGGCCTTGCCCGGATGATACTGGATTTCTACATCATAATCAGCCACATACTCCAGCCACCGCCGCTGATGCAGATTCAACTCCTTCTGCGTGAACACATACTTTAAGATCTTATGGTCAGTGAAGATCTTGCATTGAGCCCCATAAAGTAGGTGCCTCCACAACTTCAAAGCATAAATAACCGCTGCAAACTCGAGGTCATGCGTGGGATAATTCTTCTCATGAGTCTTCAGTTGCCTTGACCCATAGGCAATTACTTTTCCATCTTGCATTAATACGCATCCCAGACCTACAAACGAAGCATCCACAAAAACATCATAATCTACTCCCTCGGTAGGCAGGGTCAGAACGGGAGCAGTGCACAATCTCTCCTTTAGCTCCAGAAAAGCCTCCTCGCACTTTTCGCTCCAAACAAATGCCACATTCTTCTGAGTCAACTTGGTCAAAGGTGCGGCTAGGGAAGAGAAACCCTCCACAAATCTTCTGTAATAGCCAGCCAACCCTAAGAAACTCCTGATCTCCTTAGGAGTACTCGGCCTAATCCAATCCATCACTACTGCAATCTTTTCTGGATCGACCGAGATCCCATCCTTAGTCACCACGTGGCCTAGAAAAGAAACTTGAGGCAACCAAAATTCGCACATGCTCAACTTGGCAAATAACTTGTGATTCCTCAACTCCGATAGGACCAAACGCAAATGCTGCTCATGCTCCTCAGCACTGCGTGAATAAACTAACATGTCATCAATGAAGACCACAACGAACTTATCGAGAAAATCCTTGAACACCCGGTTCATCATATCCATAAAGGCTGATGGTGCGTTGGTCAGACCAAACGACATCACTTGAAACTCAAAGTTTCCATGTCTCGACCTAAACGCAGTCCGTGGAATATCCGCCTCACGGATCCTAAGCTGATGATAACCAGAACGAAGATCGATTTTGGAGAACACCGTGCTACCACGCAACTGGTCAAACAAATCATCGATCCTCGATAGAGGGTACCTGTTCTTGATAGTGACCTTGTTCAACTCTCTATAGTCGATGCAGAGCCGCATCGACCCATCTTTCTTCTTTACGAACAAAACAGGAGCAACCCAAGGCGACGAACTCTGCCTAATAAACCCCTTAGCTAACAGCTCATCCAACTGAACTCGCAACTCCTCTAACTCACGAGGGGCCATCCGGTACGGCGCCTTAGCAATAGGACGTGTACCCGGCTCTAAATCGATCACAAACTCAACATCCCGATCAGGAGGAAGACCAGGAAGATCATCAGGAAAAACATCGGCGAAACCACGAACAATAGGAATCTCTTCCAAGCGTGGCACGCTAACAGCGGCTCCAACCGCCGAGACTAAACAAACACAACAATTAGAATGAAACAATCTCTGAGCACATACTGCAGAGATGACAGGAAAATCCTGACACAGAGCAGCATACACGCTACCGGGCTGACCGTCGTCCCTGACGAAGTCCAAGCGCTTTCCTTTGCACTGAATGACCGCATCATACCGAGAGAGCCATTCCATGCCCAAAATGACATCGAAGTCCTCCAGATCAATCATTTTCAGGTCCGCCTTCGCAAAAAAGTCCCCCAACAAAACCGGGCAATCCAAAATGCCCAAATCTGACAACACAGAATCACCAGAAGGAAACTTGACACAGAAGGAATCCCGAACACGATCTAGAGTCAATCGATAACGCTCTACAAAGGCTCTAGCCACGAACGAGTGGGTAGCGCCGGAGTCAAACAGAACACGCGCCCAGCGGTTCTTCACCTTAAACTTCCCTATAGGAACACACAAACTAAGGAACTACCATAGCAATACCGCAACACTCTAGCAAATAAAACTACCAGGCTAGAAAAACAACAATCAACTAACCTGAAATAACCTGGGTCAAAGTCTGAGCCTCCTCAGAAGAAATCACGTTCAGCTTCCCTTTTCCCTTATCCACACGCGGAGGTGGAGGTAAAGCCTGTAACGGAACTGCAGGAAGAACTGACTGAACCTGAGGACACCGGGACTTGATGTGACCCTTCTGCCCACACTGAAAGCAGACTCTGTCCTTGGTCCAACACTGGGCCGCATCATGCCCGGATCGCTTGCAAACTGAACAGGAGACATCTCTCCTAGGAGCACCCTGGATCGCATGAACCTGCTCCTTCTTCTGAGCTGCTGACCTCTTAAAACATTTCTCGACAGGATGGCCTGACCGGCCATAGAAACTGTACACCACTCGGCTCCTCTTTCCCGGAACAGCATCGGGTACCAGGGGCTTCTTCCCCTCCACAGACTTTCTCTTGTCCTTTCTCATCTGCTGGCCTCTGCTCTTTGCCGTTTCAATAGCCTCAACCTTAAGAGCAGCCTCTACAACTCCAGCATAAGTCACTGACCCATAAGCACTGGTCAACTGCTGCACTTCGCTCCTCAAACCACAAAGAAATCTCTTAACTTGATCAGCCTCAACGCTGACCAAGGCAGGGGCAAAACGGCTCAACTTGCTAAATTCTATTTCATACTCACCCACCGTGAGTTGCCTTTGCTTCAGATAGAGAAAGTCATTCATGAGGCGGTCACGCTCGACCGAAGGCAAGAACTTCCTTAACAACATCTCCTTAAACATTTCCCAAGAGCATCCAGCTACTAAGCTCTCCTTCTCTCTCAGCCACCAACTCTTAGCCAATCCTTTAAGCTGATAGGTGGCTAGCATTACCCTCTGGTCACTTGCAATCCCTGAATACGAAAACATCTCCTCCATGGAGATCAGCCAATCATCTATAATCATGAAATCTGCCTTCCCGTCATAAGTGGGAGGGCTCAGTCTCTGAAATTGCGAGATGAAGGCCATCTCCGCTGGCACCACTACTGGAGGTCTCACGAGTGCAGGGGGAGGAGGGACAGCTAACCCCCCAGTAGGAACTTGCGCACCATGAGCCTGTCCTGCAACAACTGCCACCAAAGACTGAATCTGGGCTTGCACCTCCCCCAACTGTCTGCCCATAGCTTCGCTACTCTTACGCAGACTCTCGATTACCGCATCACGCTGAGCCCCAGACGACTCACCTTCAGACAGGGGAGTCGATCGAGTCGCAGGTCGCCTAGCCATCCTATAATCATACCTCCCCAAATCAGATCCCCAATCAACGACTAGAACTCAAACACAAGCACAGGCCATACATATATAGATATAGACTTAAAGCTGCTAAACTTGCTCTGAGAGTTTATCTTTTTAACAAAAATTTGATGACATGCCCTAACTTAGGATGGTTAACCACCACCTTACTAACTCCTGTGCCTAGATCGGGAATGCATGACTTTAAGTTAATTTGAAAACTTATGTGTGTACCTATGTCATCCTGCAAATCTTTTGCTTGGCACGTTGTGCTTATGTAATGATATGCTATGCATGTTTGTGCTATGCAGTCTAGAAAGGCCCTAATGCATGTTATGAGCGGCGTACACATGAGAATGTTATGCATCCCATACTACATAACATTCCCATGCAACGAAAAAGAAACGTGCTAGTCGCAGTCATGTGGTGAGGTTATGCATCCCATACTACATAACCCTCACATGTAGCCCCTATGATGGATCCATATACGAACACATATTATGCATCCCATACTACATAATATGCCTCGTATACTTCATGTTATGCCATGAGTGTAGTGTTCGTGCTTTTGCCAAGACGTGCTGATGACATATCGATGTGTGAATGACATGATGCAGAACTACCAAAGGCAAACAAAGGAAGGTTGCTCAACTAACTTGTCAAGCAACCTCCCTCTGATACCAACTGTCACAACCCGCATTTTCTCCAATTATAGGAATTATCAGAGTATGAGAAAACACGCGTCATGATGCCACGTCAAGAAGGGGATAACCGCTGACGCTCAGGCAAAACCAACTACAAACTTTATGCAAGAAAATCCTGTGTTTTATGAATAGAAAAATCAGTTATATTTTAGAGACCGTATCCCTCGGCTCAGTGGATCACCTAGTCCACAAAAGAAAACAATATTTATACGCTGCGGAAGGAAAAATACTTTAATTAGGTTTTACACCCTAAAGAGCGCATAAGGGTCCCAAGAGAACCACTCATGCTATGCAAGACACTACATTTAATTTATATAATATATATAAGAAAACGGTTTCCATACGTGATTTGGAAAATAGTGATTAGGACTTGTAAAACATGCTGATCATGAGCTTTATTTATAATACTAATTAGGGTTGGAAATAACTAGCAACCTAGCATAAAACCTTCTCAGAGCAAGTAGACTATCTCCAGAAAATGATAGCAGCATAAGTAACTATATCTAGTACAAAGGTAAGAAAAACTACCAGTGAGCGCCAACAACCTGACACGAAACCACTGGCACATATGTATGTCTGTAAGAAAGTACTGAAAAACTACCTCACCAACAAGGCAAACAGAACTCCAAGGTCCAAGAGACCACCAACACCACCACTGCAAACTAGCCACCCGACTGGCTACGGCTCAGAACCTGGGGTATTCCAAAAGAAAACAGAATACCTCAGCAAGCAACAAGGTAAAAACAACTGCATGCAAGAGTCAACCAAAAGGAAGAAGTAATTGAAAAACATGCAGTAGAAAGAGCCACAACTGTCCAAAACAGGACAACAAGAAAAGCACAACGAGCAAAGGAAACAGCAACAACCCCACTCAGGAGCAACATCCTGCCGGGCCTACTAGGCTACCGAGAGCCAAAAGTGCTGCAAACTACCAAGGAAGAAACTTCTAATACCCTAAACTGTGGGAGGTGGTAGTAGCAAAAACAAACAACGAGGAACCGGATCGAAGACAAACGCAGTCCCCCAATCCACCATATCCAAGTCAGCAAGCTCAAGGGTCTACACGTGAAAGCACAAGGGACCTTCCACCCACACATGCCCAGCCCGTACCTGGAGCAAGAAAAACAAGAGTGGCCTTGGCTATATCACACAACTCCACCCTCTTGAAGAGCTACAAACCACCACTACTAACCACGACCCACGATTCGGCCTTTAAGAAGGTAAAGAAAACGGCCGACAAGGAAATACAAGAAAACCACTCGGGAACGAAAAACAAGGTAAAGGAAGAGTGTTGAAAAGAATCAACACGACAAGGCGCTGAGTGAGACCCACTCAGTGCCTACCTAAACCTTGGCGCTGAGTGAGCTAGCCTCACTTTAAGCCAAAACCAAACTCTAACCACAATCCCACTAAGGTAAAACGGAGCTCGACGATTGTCGACCGGAGGTCGACGATAGTCGAACGGCCTAAAGCAGAAACCGAGATCGACGATAGTCGAACGATTCTGAGACAGAAGAAAAGGGCAGGGAATTTCCAGTACTCGAGTAGTTACCAACTCTCGTGTACCTCATCCCTCTACTCGAGTAGTCGCCTACTACTCGAGTACCTCAACCCTCTACTCGAGTAGTCGCCCACTACTCGAGTATACGAACATAACCAGCACTCGAGTAGTTTCCAACTACTCGAGTCCCCAACATGCTACTCGAGTAGTTGCCTACTACTCGAGTATGCTAAAGCCACTACTCGTGTAACTGCACTCGAGTAGTTACCTACTACTCGAGTAAACCAAACCCCCTACTCGAGTAGTTACCTACTACTCGAGTAAGCCAAAGCACCTACTCGAGTATACGAACATAACCAGCACTTGAGTAGTTACCAACTACTCGAGTACTCCAACCAGCTACTCGAGTACTCCAACCAGCTACTCGAGTACTCCAACCAGCTACTCGAGTACTCCAACCAGCTACTCGAGTATCTACAAACCTGCACTCGAGTAGATGCCTACTACTCTAGTAACTCAAAACCCTTACTCGAGTAGTTACCTACTACTCGAGTAACCCAAAACCCCTACTCGAGTAGTTGCCTACTACTCGAGTAACTCCAAGGCAAATACTCGAGTTAATGCCTTCTACTCGAGTATCTCAAAGCTACTACTCGAGTATCTCGAAACCACTACTCGAGTAGCTCAAGGCTACTACTCGAGTATCTACCACCTACTCGAGTACTCCAGAACTAATACCAGAGTAATCCACTTCTACCTCACGAGTAACATGCTCCCATACTCAAGTAATACCCTTAACAAATTTGGGAAAAACACCCCTCCCCTCCTAACACTCCCTCTCGGCTACACCCAAACCAGAGCAAATCTGAAAAAAGATAAACGGCATAACGCTGGCAAAGTTGGGTTCCATCAGCACAAGTAGGGGGGGGGGGTTTATAGGAAGAACTAATTCCTATAGATAGCAATAAATATGAGAACAACAAGGCCTCTAACCTGGGCTAACAGGGATTTCTATTTCAGCAAAAAAAAAAAAAATCAAAAAAAAACTTGGCAAGGGCAAGAATACCACTTGCCTCAACTTTCAGCGAAGCCTGGATGGCTCTCCTCCTCTTCACACAGAACAACCAGCCGCAGCACCTAGAATAAATCTCACGGCCATTAATGGCTGAAAACTCCAAAACCGAAACCCAAATCTCATCAAAACTCCACGAAAATCGAATATCTTACCGTCAAAACGAAGATCTCGGAGAGAGCAAGACAACGCCGTTTTCGGAATTGAATTCCGTCCATGAACAAGCCCGAAATCGCCGACCGAAGGAGGTACAGGACGGGCGGTTTCTCCTCTGATTTCCGCGAAAAAGGCAGCGACGTCTTCTCTCTCAGGAAAGGAAAAAGAAGAAGTGAGACGTCACTTCTTAAACAGAGCTTTTATACGAAAAGCTAAACACCGGTTCATCCATAACCGAACCCTAAAACGCCTAATTACTTAATTACAATTAAGAAAATTCCATAAAGGAATAGCCAAAATATGGCTGCCACCAAGGCAAGGCGATAACTGCCCAAATAAATTCCCCCGCAGAATTTATTAATCGGTCAAAACCGAAGGGCTACAGAACAAGCCAAATCAATTTAACTAATTGATCACAAATACTAATAACACACCAAACGACACGAAAACCGAATCACCTCGGAATTCGACGAAATTCGCACCGTAGCTAAATACCCACGCTACGAACACAACGACGAAGTCGAAATTAACTTTCGACGAACAGAACTCGAGTTATACCCAAACAAAGCCAAACACAAACATCCCCCCGAGAGGCCACACCGGGTCACCCAAAACGACTCGGCTTGCTAGGGAGATCTTGCCAACAGGCTACCAAGCAGGGCACTCAGTTCAAAGGAGCTAAACCATACTCCACACATGGCACAAGCCACGGAAACGCGTCATCGTAATGCCAACAAGAATACAAATAAACGCAGGAAAATCGGGGGCGTTACACTTTCACTATCCGCATACTCGCTCGACGTGTTCACATAAGGACTTGAATCCTTCGAAGAGGACTCTGAGGACTTGTTTTCCCAACCGGTATTGCTTGAATAATCGCCTTCATATTCCTGGATTACATCGTATTCGTCGTCCACCTCAACCTTTTTACTCTTATCATATTCATCTTCATCCTCTTCACCAATTTTGGCTTTGCCCTTGGCATTATGCTCCATCACAGCGACTTTCCTCTTCAGCTCTAAAAAGAGCTCGACAAAAGGAACATCAATGATACCTTCCTTTGCGTGCCCGAGCTCAATAAATCGGTGAACCGAGACCTTGACACTCTACTTTATGAAAGACATCATTGCGTCCGGGAAGGCCGTGTTTTCGATATCATAAGATACCTGCAAAAGACAAAGTAAAGTCATATAAGGTGGGTAGGATTTCAGGTCGCAGCGAGTAGGTTTCTTACTTATTCTTTATCTTTCAGTAGTGCGACCTCAGTGCCAAACCGCTTATTCCGCTCCCGGAGCAGCTCATACTACTTAACAATGCCCTTCAGTGCACAACCCATGAAATGGATTATAACCAAGCTATTCACATGAGCTTGTGTGTCTAGGTAGGGGAGGTCAATAGTGGGAACCTGTTGGAGATCACACAAATTCCTCTTTTTGTACATCGTTGTGCTTGCGATGTGGGCATGACGGGTGAGCTTGGCAGACTTACAGGAAGGAAGTGCGCTATAAAAGAGGACATTCTTATTCTTCTGCTGTCATTGCATCATCTGGTTTCCCCGCAAGTCCTTCTAGTTGACTCCAAAGTCGTGGAGGTCGAAGGTCTCAAAAGAGGAGTAGTCCGCTGAGGGATCATTATCCTCCCTCCTTTCCCTAGCGATCTCCTTCTTCCTTTCCCTTTGAGTTAGAGAGGGTCTGTCAGGAGTTTACTGAAGATTGGTTGGAACATTTAAAGTGACTGAAAAAATAAGTCAAGTCAGCAAGTTGAAATTTAAAAGGAAAAGCATATACAAATTGAATTCTATAGAGTTTACTCACTTTCCTGGCGGACAATTACATCCATGCTCAACAACAACAGGAGATTGTAGTTAATATCCAGCTTGGAGTCTTTTACGCAATCCATAATAGATGCGATGGCGGTAAGATTACCGTTCACGGCCAAGTAATAAAAGTGAGGAGTAGCTTCCCCAAGTATCGATCTCACGCGGAGTGCAAGTTGGGAGCATGGATTTCGCTTTCAGATAATTGAATGAAAGTTCAAAGTAAAGATGAGGGGTTTGATTTTGGGTTTCCTACACTAAGCAACATTAATCTAGTGTGGGTCGCCGTCACCTCGTCGCCAGGGTGAATTGCTCGAAAGAGTAATAGTAGAGACGAACAAACTATCGAGGGTCGCAAACACCTCTTCGCAATGCACGCTTCTAGTAGTTACTAGAACGGGTCAAACACAGCTTTCTCTAGCAAGGATGAAGCTCATCAACACACATCATGATCAAGAAATTACCACACAAAAACATAGCAAGACCTTGGGAAAAACATGGTTATCAAACCTCAAACATACTAGCACAAGTTCATGTTAAAATAAATCTATGAAAAGAGGGGGAGAATCACAACCAAGCACTCGAAGGCTCTCCAAAGTTCATGACCAGAAGCGAGGGTTGTCGAGCCTCGTACTAGCTCGGTCTTTGGAAGGTATCCGGGATCCTGAAGGCTGTCCCTTCCTTCTTCACACCCATCTTCTTCGTGTTGTGGTCACTGATTCAGATCAAAGCGAAATGCTCCACAAGTTCTGCAACTAAGAGCTCAAACAGTAGCTTGGAGGTCGGCAATGGAGATGACGGTCGGAGACAAAGCATTAGCAAGCACTTTAGAGGAGAATGGGTGGCCAGATCAACCCTCCAAGGAGGAGAGAGAAAACGAAGGCTGGAGGGACGAGTTCCCGCTCAAAGAGGCGGAAATGGTGGGGGAAAACGAAGATATCCCAGTCCAGAAAAATCTGCGGCTTAATTAGTAAAAGTCAGCAAAAATGGTCACACATAGTCTGGCGCACGACTGTGCGTGAACTGTGCAATAATAATCTCCAGAAAATGCCTGAGGAAGAAGAAGCATTGACCCGTGCGTTTTACTCACGCATGGGTAATTCTGCCCGTGCGCTAAGGAAATCGCCCGGGTAACTACAGAGTGCTCAAAACGCAGGCAACTGGGTGGAATCGTGCATTTTACTCGCATACGGGCACTTCCGCCCGTGCGTGAAGGAAAGCGCATGACCAACCACAGAACAGAGTAAAACTAGAAGGCTATAATAAAACCGTGCGTTTCCTTCGTGCACACGTGAAGCAATCGCACACGTTGGTCAATCTCCCAAAATAATATGTAGAAAACACACTATGGAAACAAACCGTGCGCCAAGAAAACGCACGACCATGCGTTTTCCAAAAATCATAATTCTGAAGACGGGAAAACTTACCACCTGCACACAATAAAAATCACAAAGGAGGACCCTCCAGAAAACAACAAAAAGCAATAGAAACTACTAGAACGAGCCCTAGGGAGCACCAAGTGCATACCCCCAGCAATCGAATGCGCAATTGCGCACCCATGGGCTAGAAATGTGCACTAAACGTGAAACGCAGTAGGAACAAAATGTCAATGAAAACAATCAAAAAGTGAAGTGCAAATTCATGCAAACCAGCCCAAATGAGTCCGCAAAACCCTATATAAATGGGACTCATCAACAATCTTCTCCTCCATATCTGAGACCCTGATGCTCTTGAACAAGCTATCCACCTGTTGTTGAGGATAAGTATGTTCGAGGCCCAGGTTGCCTTTGAACATCAAATAGCGGGAGGTCTAGTTGTGAATCTTATTCGGCAGATTCACCATCTTCAGTCCGCATCAGTAGAAGTACATTATTCCCTTATACGGTTTGCTGCCTGTTGGGGTGAATGAGCATACTAAGAAGATCCTACTATAAACACCAAGTGAGAATGCTACCTACTCAGATCACAGGTAAGCAACGTAGCTATAGATTGCAGTGACTTTGTTTGGTGCGAGCTGGCCCGAGATGACCCCATGGTGCTCGAAGATCTCCGCGATCTCCCAAAGCAGTATGATTGTTAACCTTTATGCAAAGTGATCGATCGGGATTGTGATCTGATTTGCCAAAGAACAGTTAATTATTTTGTGTTCTAGTGGCAAGTGAACATGGACAAGAAAACCCTCCATATATTCGGCAACAAGCTTGTTTAAATCCACATCAAACAGTTTGCACTTCTTGTGGTCAGTAGCGTGAGATTCACCAACAGCATCAGTTCGAGCGGACAACATTTTCACAGACCGCAGGGACTTCTGCTTCGGGCGCATTTCCTACAGTGAGTTATGAATGAAGATCTATTTATGGAAAATGAGGCCAGCCAAAAAACGGTCAGTCCGCGCATTTTGATCTTTCTGTCTGCACAGTATGCATAAAATTTCTGGCAACAGAAAGCACATGTAGTTAGAATTTACAAATTACACAATTCACATAAATATAGCAGATAATATGGATAAGAATTCGAATTCACGTAAATCACATGTTTTGGTAAAATAACATGTGGCTAATAAAATTAGTCAGATAAAATTGTTCTAAGAATATCACAACAGCAAATATCCAAATTATACATTACACTTAACAAAAATAAATTAACAGTCACTCTGGTCTTGACGATCTCGGCGGACAGGGTGCTCAGGCCACTCCACATGATCTTTATACATATAAGAGACCTGATCATTACCTTGGGAGATCATGTCATACATCTATTAAATGATAATGCAAGATGTGGAAGGTACGATGCACGCGAGAAGCCTCCTAGTTCACACAACTCAATGGAACCTTGTGCTCCACAGGTGGCCTCAGTGCATCAGCCACAAAATTTTGATCTCTCCACTCGGTAGGATTAGAAGTTTCGTCGGACGCCATGTGATCTGGGAGTCATGTCCTATCAGTACCTTCTTCAGCAGTCTGTCGGCTTTTACTCTCCCAAACCAAATTCAAGTGTTTCTCTTTCTAAAAACCCGCATCATCATCAAATCACCTCCTTTACTTCTTCTCTCTTTCAAGAGCAACAATAATGTCGGCAACTTGATCCTGCAATGATCTTTCACTATCTTTGCTTACTTTTTCCAGCTCGACTCTCAGAGCTTTCTCTTTGGCAAAAGCCTTCTTTTCATTCTCCATCATAGCCACTAACATGTCTAACTTATTGTTCAGGTTGGCGGTCTCTTTCTCAAAAGCGGACACACCAACCACGATCTCCGTGGCAGGAGGAGGCAGCTGTTCCCGAAGCTCGCCAGATTCTATGGAGTCTGGCGACATGTTCGGCTCCACAAAATGGAAAATCAGTTAGAAACAAATCAAATCAAGTTGCTCCAGACACATGTAATCAAAAAAAGTCCTCTAGGATTTGAGATTTCTTTCTGGGATGCACCAGCAATTTTGTGGCTACTAAAGATAGGTTGCCTTTGTGGCTCAGGATCAAAGGCACTTAAGATTTTTTTCCAGTCTTCAAGGGCTTTTTCTCTCCTCGAGTCCACCAAGCTAGTATAGATAATAATGTCATCGTTCTCCATGATGATCATGACCTGCTTTGATTTCTGTGGTGGATATTGGTAACGACACGGATATTTAATCTTCATGGAAGTCGGTTTAAGCATACCAGATTTCCAGAGCTCGGCAGCCACTCACAGTTCTTTATATTTCTTGTCCGCGATCACCTTTGCCAAGTCCGTGTTTTCCTTGGCTTCCTTCTCGATAGTGATCTTCTCCCTCAAATTTCTCTTTTCATCCCCCTCCGAAGCAACAGAAGAAGTCTTGCTGCTCCTAACCCCAAAACCATGAACATCTTCAGTTGCAGGATGGTTTGGAGCGGGCTTGATAACGTCCAACATAGATTGGTTCTTTTCGTCAATCTTGTCACTCTCAAGGTTCTAGATCATCTCATCAGTAGAAATGCTGACCAGAGATTGTGAGCTCTCACTCCTCAAAACATTTGCCTCAGGAGTGATGAAGTCAGTCTCAGGAGACTCCTTTTCTTGCAGCCTGAACTTTAAGCTTGTCGCTCCAGTTCACACAGAAATATTCGGCTCCTTCATCAAGCAGAACTTCTTCACTACTCGCTCAGTAACATCTGGCTTAACCCACTTCTTCTTGACTGAGCCCAAATCCTTTTGCTCACTGATATCGATCAAGACCTTCCTCAGGTGTCAAAGCCCTTCGCAGACCCAGGTGCCGAATCCCTTTGCGGACCGTGTCAATGTCGATGGTGGTCAGGGCAAGGGAAGAGGCAACCTATTTTTTAGTTCGCTCCTTGGCCAGTACCTCATCCGGTATAGTCCCCACCTCCTTAGCGGGCTGCTCTTTTTCTTCAACTCTCTCAGTATGATGTTTGGCTACAGGCACCAAAGTCTTGGACTATACCTCTCCTTCCAACTCGCTCCTTGGCCCAGAAGAATTATCTACAACCTTCTCAGGCTCTTGGGATATGTATTTGGAGGATTCTCCAAGGATGCAGACAGGAGTAGCACATTTCATAGTTCCTTTTGTTTTTATTCGAGGTTTGACCTTCTCCTCGTGGGAAGTAACGTTGTAGTAAAGCTTGCCAAGTCCTGACTTCGCAGACTAGAAAATGTTGACCACAAGAGGTGAGAAGCGACCCGTGGTTCGGGATGTTTTGATAAAACTAAACCTTTTTGGAAAATTTATAGCAATGACAACATTAATGGCATTTGCGAACTCGACGGATAAAACAAAATTTTCAAAATTCATCAGAATTTAAAAATGTGCAGGGATAATTTTAACCCTAGAGTCTAGATGGCATCTTTAGCCCAATCAGTAGGTCACCCCGGACTCATTCTTAAGGACACACAGGCATCGAGTGATAAGGTAGCCTTGATGTCTTGTGCGCTGAGCGGGTCACCATCAGCTGCGGTGGTCAAACATTTCAGTCCGCCCAGGTTGACGTCTATCCTGAGACAGAACAAGGCAAAGGCTCTGACTCAAAAGGATCTTTCCTCCCCTCCTTGGCACACTCGTAGTCCTGTTTTTATTTTCCTTTTGTATCCCATCACCACTGTCCGGTTCTACTGTACCCCGGGAAAGCGGTTATTTTAGCCCTAACCATTGGGCAAGCCCCCTTGTCTATAAATAGTGGGGAGTGGTACACCCAAAGCACGCTGACTCGAGCCCAAGAGCCCCCCTTATTAAAGACAGCGAACTCGATTATCAAGCTTTGCGGACTGGTACTCATATAGCTCTGCTATATTTTGTCTTCTCCTTGTATGCACATTCGATTAATCAAAGGAAAAACCATCGCAAGAGTGACATTTATCGCGACAGACGAAGTTTGCTGTTGTCGTGATCTGCGTCTCAGGCTCTTTTTTTCTCTAACCTCTAGTAGACATCTACTTCAATTTCCTCCAAACTCTTTCCTCTTCGCAGGATCAAGAGGCGCATTTCCCTCATCAAGAGTGAACACATCCTGATCTCTTCAAAAGAGAAGTCAAAAACATGTAAATTTAAAATATAACGCGAGTGCTAATGGGAAAAAATTAAGATTAATAATATCTCAAATTCTACGAACTATAGACAAGAGCACCTATCGTTCATAGTATATGATATTTTAAATAAAATATCAAGTGTCGTATTTTTTCGGGTCTATTGTCTACTTTTACTCACGCAAATTAATATTATTTTTTCGAATATAAAAAGAGGCTAATTTAATTATCTAAAGGTAATGAAATAAAATTAAACACTAGATCTAGACTCCCTTTAAATTAAAATAAGCATTCATGAAATGCAAGTTTCTTAATTATCTACTTTAACTGTGGAGGTTCCCAAAATACAAAAGCACCACTCTGGAAAATACACTCCCGACACAACTCATGTTGATCGATTAAGACCCCTCAGCCAGTCGAAAACCATAAGCTTGCTTTAGGCGGTGAACCCCACTATTGGATTTCACTTTAGTTCAGAAGATTTATGTTATACTCTCTCGAGGAGTGCATGCAACTCCTTTTATTTTTTAGTGATCTACTCGTATCCACATCCTCTGGGTAAATCTAGCATACAGATATAAGGTTGAAAATATATTGGGTCCATTGATCCCAATATCCTTGATTTTAAGAAGGCCTACCAGACAATGGCATACACATGTGTGTTGCTAATGGTTGCAATAAGTCCTATGTGTGCTAGTGATTACTTGCTACAATGATAAGATAGGTTAGGTGGACAAAAGGAAGGATGCAGGAAAGATAGAAATCTGCCTAAGTCCACAGGCATTGAGTGAAGGGAGTTCACTCAATGCAAGATGACAAGAAGCGTTGAGTGAATCATGGACAGTCAAATCCTAACTAATGGCAAGACATGATTCTGGCTAAGTATAGGATCGTTGAGGGAAGGCAATTCACTCAACACCTCAAGAAGAAAGCGTCGACATAATAGAGTGATGTCAAAGCTATAGAAGAAGTAGATAAAAAATTTGTCTAAATCTAGAAGCGTTGAGTGAAGCTAGTTCACTCAACTACAACTCAACAAAAATTCAACTAAGTACAGAAGCATTGAGTGAAGGTCGTTCACTCAATGCCTCATCCAGATGGCGAGCTAAGGATATAATCATTGAGTGCAGAAGAATCACTCAATGCCCCCATTCAGAGGAAATCTGCTAAGTCCAAATGCATTGAGTGAGGAAGTCTCACTCAATGCCTAATTAGTTAGACAGCTAAATGTCTATAATCGTTGAGTGATGAATTATCACTCGACGCTTAGTACTGCAAGAAAATTAGATTAGTATTTTGGCACTGAGTAAAGTCTGTTCACTCAACTCCTATGATTAATTGTCTGAAATCAATTAAGTCTAGAGGTGATGACGCCAGCAGAAAGTTAAAATTGTTGCAAGAAGTCTATAGTACACGGTAAATGGCGTCGCATGCCTCCTATACTACATTTAATGCAAAAGCAAAGTTCCAACCAACAACTACTGTTGGTCCCACTACTCAAAGAACCGTTGGACATCGGGATAAAAAGCTACAGATCATTAAAGAGAAAGATAACTTTTTGGGAAGTGTGGAACTTCATCTTCTTCCTCTCAACATTTTTGAAGAGACAAGAGAAGTTGTTCAATCTACTGATCTGAAATTTCTAAAAATATAGTTGTTTTCATTCTCATCCTAAACAGTAAGTTCAGAGAGACTACTCCAAGAAAGAAGGAGCAGCAAAGGCAAGACCTAGCTGTAGCTTCTTCATAAGCTCAAGCTGAATATTCCTGAAGAACACTTTCATGAGCTGTGAAGAAGATTGGATTGAGTTATTTCAGAACAGAAGAAGGAAGACACGGAGAATATTTCTCTGGTGTCTAAACATCATCAACAAACCATTACGCTCTCTCTAGGATCAACTCAATTTGAGTGTAAGCCTAATATATAAAGGCTGAGTGTAGGATCTTCTGTAGATCTGAGGTAGGATTCAAGTAGAGAATCTGAGATAGGATCCAGGAGTGGATCTAAGTTGTATGGCTATCCTCCTATCCCGAGTTGTATTACTTAGATATAAGTCTGATGTAGGTGATTTGTGGATCACTGAGTTGTAGGAGTTTTATTGGCTGTGAGTGGTAGGGCTTTGTGCCTGAGGTAGGTCTTAGAGGAGACTTAGAGATCTTGAGGGATCTGAGTTGTATGCTCTTAAAATCCGAGTTTAGAGAAGTGTCCTTGTCTAACAACTTTTAGAAAGGTGGGAGGGACATTGGATGTCCACATAATCTGAGGAACCACTATATAATTCATGTATGATGTGTGTGATTATCTTGAAAGCTAACTTAACAAACACACAACACACTAAAGCAAAGCAAAAATTATTAAAAGACTGCAAAACCTATTCACCCCCAGGTGTTTAGCTACTCTTGAAACTAAAGACATTCAAGTGGTATCAGTGGGAGGTTGCTCAAGAAGGACTTAACAGTATGATTTTATCTCCAAGAGTAGCATAAGCATATCCTCACGGGTTCATGGGATAACCATAAGGAGTTAGGTTCCATGAACCTTCCAATTTATAGGAAGGAGAGCTTTGGGATCTGGAATGAGAGGGTCAGACTGTTCATGGAAGCATCTGACCCAAGAATCTTTATAATAGTTCAAGAGGGACCTTTTATCCCCATAAAGGTCTCAGCTCTGGATAAAACTATCCAGACACATAAGAAATACTCTGAGATGACCAAGGATGTGGTCATATTGCCTACAATGTACAAGAGGGCACATAATATAATTTTTTATGCCATTAATGACTTAACTTTTAAGAATCTTGTCCACTACATAACTTCCAAGGAAATGTGGGACACTTTGGTGGTCTACATGGAAGGTACTATATAATTCAGGGATGACAAGAAATCCCTAATCAACCAAGCGTATGAGGCCTTCAGGCAGAACAAAAAGGATAACATAGTTGATTACTATGAAAAATTCTTCAGAATAGTGAATGAGCTGAGGACCTATGGGAGGGTATTCAGCCATTATGAGCTGACTAACAAGTTCCTTAGATCTCTAACCAAAGACTGGGACACCAAGATCTGTGCCATCAGTGAGGTGTCAAAGCTAGCTGATACTCCCACTCACACACTATTTGGGTAGCTGCTCTCATATGAGATGCAGCTATTTACAAGGAAGGAGGAGGAGATCTTCAGCAAATCTCAGGCCAAGACAAAGACTGTGACCTTCAAAGCTAAGAGCTCCAAGAAGAGCAAAGACATGATTGCCTCTCCCGTAATGTAGCCTGCTGAATAAGACAGCACAGAGCTAAACACATAAGACAACAACTTTTCTGATGGAGAATTTGCTCCCTTCTCTAGGCCGTTTGAAAAGATGAAGAAGAGGAAGCACTAGAGGATCAGACCTTCCTACTCCTCTTATCACAAGAAGGACCACTATAAGGCTAAGAAGGAAAACTCCAAGGGAGACAGTTTGAATCTAAACATAGTAAACATGTTTCCTCTAAACTTGCTTGTTATTGCTACAATAAGCCAGGACATGTCATAGCTGATTGTCCTACAAAGAGAAAGGAGATTGGTGAGAAGAAGAACCACCATCTCAAGGGCAAGAAAGAAAAGAACTTCCTTGCCAAGAATGAATAGAACTGGAGTCAGAGTGATTTGTCTTCTTCAGATTCTAAAGAAGAAGAAGCCTATATTGGGTTGTTTGTTGTTGTTGCTGATGAAGAAAAAGACTATCCTACTGTAAGGATTGGTATTAGGGTTGCTTTATCACATTTAGACAGTGAAACTGAGGAGGATGAATATGTCTACAATAGCTATGGGCTAATGGCATTATAAGATGAGGAATCCAGCCAGGTTCAGCCTAGTCCAGATAAGGTACAATCTATATCTTGCTGCTCTTATGATTCAGACTATGAGACTAGTCCTAATACTGATACATCCTCATCCTGTGATGGAGATGCTTCAGAATCATAGGAAGATGTCAATCCATTGATTGACTAGTATGGTTCCCTTCTAGATTCTTTGAAAAGATGTGAGAAGTTGGTCAAGAAGCAGGTTGAGGAGATTATCTCCCTACATCTAGTTCCTTCCCAGCTATTTGAGTTAGCATCTTTGATGGATCAGAAGATGAAGGAATTCAGCCAACTAAATTCCATCTCAATCATCCATATTGGGACCATCAACAATAAGAACAGGGTAATTTTGGATCTAGAAGAAAAGCTCCAAAAGGATAAAAGGGTTGTGGCTAGTTAGTCAATGCCCGATACTGTATTGCCCCTAATAAGCTCTTTTTCCTCTCAAAGGATTAAAAGAGGTCTTGGGTTTAAGGGGAACCCTAAAGTTGCTCATTCTAAAAGGAAAGACAAAGCTCCAGTTCAGCCCCTGACATTAATGCCTCCCATTTCTTTTAAGAAAGTTACCTTCGAATAGGTATGACCAAGAAAGCATTTATGGTCACTTGTTGAATAGTATATCCACTAGTATGAACAAAATTGTTCACACCTATGGTGGAATATTTTGCAAGGGGTTGAGTGCCTTCAAGGACCCTCATGAGGAAATTCAAATGTCCAATCAAGGACCATTTGTGTTTGGTGCACCATATCCCACACTCAAGAAAAAGGCAGTGTCCTTTTCTCAGCATCTCTCAACACACACTCAAACTAAGGGCAAGTCTGTCAGCAAGCCTGACTTTGGTATATTTGAGGCCATCAACAGTATGTCTTCTACAAAGAAGACCACTGTTGGTAGAACTCAAGATAAACTAATCTCTTCTATTGGCAAACTGCTATTCAGTCAGATTATGGCTGGAAGAAATAAGATCAAGTAAGCTGCTCTTCCTTCTAAACAGTCAGCAGCTAACCAATCTGCCAGACCTCCTCAGAAATAAAGAAACAATATACATGAGTGTTGGTGCTGTGGAAAAGTGGGTCATTTTGCCTTAGATTACTGGCACAATCTTACTATGCCAAGATCTAGTGTTAGTCTTCTTGTCAGAAAATCTGCAGAAAGACAATTTCTTTTTCTGGTTAACCAGAACCAAGGACATAATAATAATTAGGGTCCTAAGGTATATTAAATTATGTTTTGTAGGATAGTCCAAGTGCCCATACCCCTATATGGTACTTAGACAGTGGATGTTCAAGGCACATGACTGGAATAAGGAGCAACCTAAATGAGAACACATCTGTGAAGGATGGACCCAAAGTAATCTTTGGTAGTTCAGATAGAGGAGTCACCAAAGGCTATAGTAAGATTACCAATGGCATAGTCTCCACCTCAAAATTGGCTTATTTTGAAGGGTTGCAATATAACCTGATAAGCATAAGCCAACTCTGTGATCTTGGCTATGTCATTGTATTCCAGAAGGATGAGTGCCAAATTAAGAGACCAAGTGACCAAAAGGTCATTTTGATAGGCACTAAGAGTGGAAATATTTACTATTTAAACTTTATTCGTTTAATTAATGACTCTCCCATATGTCTAGTTGCAAATGAGAAGTCCTATATTATGTTTAATAGCAAAAGAGGCTAGTTGTAATGAACAAAAAATCCTGAAAAAAGAGAAAGAATTGATTTCTGGAAGTTAATGCACGGTGGTAGTGTTAACACCAGCGTTAGCTATTGAATTAAATCATCTAGTGTCTCAGGTATCTACCGCGCGGCAGTCGATAGGTACCGCATGACACTATCACTCGACGTACACAATGCTCTAAACTAAACATTGAGTGGCTACCACATGGCGGTAGTGATACATCGTGTGGTGATAGCTACTCTCAAAGCACTCGCCGCTCTTAACACACTCAATGCTCTCGATGAAGCGTTGAGTGACTACCATCCGGAGATAGTAAGCTAACATGCGGCGATAGCTTGAGGCAAATTGCCACATGGAAGTAAGGTGGAGGCTGCTTTGTGCGATAGAGTGATGTCCTTTAGGCTAAGTGGCGACCTGCTCAGATATTGCACGGCGGTAGGTGATACCACGCGGCGGTAGCAGATATCGAGCGGCGGTAGGATCCAGATATAAGATGTATATGAGAGTGAATTCTCATTGTTCTCTCTCTTAGTTCTTGAAGTTCTTGAGAGCAAGAGTCTGGGGCTGAGCTTTGCAAGCTATGTGAAGGAGATCATGTGGTCATATTTACGAGCTGAGGCAAGATACATGAGGGGGAAAGCGAGGCGATCCTTTCCATTTGGATAGAAGACTTGATCATGGCTCCAAAATGACCTATGAAGGTAATGAATTTCTCCTTAGACAAGTGAAGTCCTCAATTTGCATACATGCATGTAACTCCTCACCAAAAGGTAATGAAAAGGGTGGTTTCCAGCGGGTAGATCATTGTGATCCCCGATAAAACATGCGTATAGATCCAGAATTGAAATACGAAATAGGCGTGCTGTGTGAAGCCCATCTAGGAAAGGTTGGCTTGGATTGGTGATGAATTGATTTGCAAGCCGGAGAAGACTCTGTGGATGAAATGTGTGGTAAAATGTGTAGAATCCTGGGTCTAGAGGAGTGCAGGATGTTGTAGTAATAATACTGGAGGTGATCCTACAGGAAAACACCCAAAAATGGGGAAGAAGTGACTTCTATCCCTACCGCTCGGCGGTAGTACTACCACCGGCGATAGCTTCTAGCGAGCTATGAGGCCTGTCTCTAGGAGACCTGGGCCCATTATTTGAAGCTGAGAGCCTTGTGAGCCCAGCTAAGGTGTCCATGCGAGCTAGCTTGAATGTGGTTATAAACCATGTGTCAGTGAGACAAGGTGCATAACATGAAAAGCTGTGAGTCTTAAGTGGACAGCAAAAAGGCCAGAGAGCTGAACGGTCAAGGGGAAGCTGACCCACATCTTATCATTGGGCTTTATTGGTTCAGCTTTCGTCAATGACATGGCAATTTGAGCAACAAGAAGAGTGCTGAATTGTACCCTGCGTTATGTCACTCCGGGCTAGATTGCCTAAAGTAATTGACTTTCGTCATTGGCATAATTTGAGTCTTAGGCCATGTGCCGGAAAACACTAGAATGCTCAAGGATACCATCAAGTCTAGGACTGTGGATGGTGGTGGTAACCAGGAAGTCTGGTACACCGAGAATGTTCCCTGAGTGTCAGAGCGTGTGGCCTATCGATACTTTGTCTTTGGCAAATGGTGCTTAAGTGCACGCTATTATTTGCCAAAATATATGCTGCTGCTTGCAGGTAAGGAGAACCGCCGCCCCGAGTAAGGGGTGGGGTCGTTATAAATTATTCAGCCAAAGCTGCCTGTTGTCTTGTTTGCAATCCTTGTGGTGGATTGTGCCTGTGCAGGTGCGAGAGAGCCGAGCGGGAAATAACAGGTTGCAGCCCTTAGATGCTATGCTGGCCCTCGAAGGCCAAGAGAAGGCTCTTTTAGTGTTTTTCATGTGTGGCCGACCTGCGTGTCGGTGTTTGTAAACCGCTCTTTTGGGGAAAAAAATTTGTAAGGCCTTAAGGCCGTACTATTTTGTGTATTTTATAATAACATTCCTTTGGTTTTAAATAGTGGACATTATTAATACTTGAGTTCCATTTAACCGAATGAAGCTTTCACTAGAATGCTCTTAGTTAGGATTTGTTTGGTCTCTTGATATTAATATGTAACCCCGCTAACTGTCAGTGGAATATGGCATGGGACCTTGGTCGAACCCTTTGTTATATTTCATGTGACGGACAGAGATATTATAATTTATTATCAGCTTGTCTCGGTCTTCCTCTAGAGAATTCGTGGTCGAATTCTTTTGATGGGTGGCGAGCATGTGCTTATGCTTGCTCTTATAAAAAAATGAACTAAAGAATGTCCACTTAGGAATGAAAATATACAAGTTTGAGGAACTTGCACGTTCATAATGGTCATTGTTTGCCTATTGAGTAGTCGCTAAATTATGAATCTTACAATTATAGGTTACTAGAAGTGGTGTGAGGCAGTCTGAAGCCCATTGTTCGATTAAAAGCACGACACCAGCTGATGTGCCCACACCTCCTCCTTTTGCGGAAACAGTACGCTTCGTTTCTGAGGCAGTGTTTGCAATGATGAATGCATAGCCGACTGGGAAGGTGTGACTTACGATGGTACTAGTACAGGTTGGTGTAGCTGAAACTATAACTGCTAGGCAAGTGCCTGCTGAGGCTTTGGTTGATAGGCGAGCGACTAAAAGGCAGCTGAAGCACTTCATAAGCTTTAGTCATCCTACATTTACGGGTACAGGATCCCCAATACAGGCAGAGGACTGGCACGTCAAGAGGATATTGACGGTGATAGAGATAGAGGAGAGACAAAAGGTCACCTTGGTCACTTTCTTTTTGGAAGGAGAGGCTCGGCTTTGGTGGGATGAGTTGGAGTTACACCACTTCATGGGCAGACGACAATCGATGATCTCGATGGAGGAGTTTTAGATAGTTCTTGGCAAAGCATCTGCCGTCGTCACAAGCGGATTGACATGGAAAAAGAGTTCTAGCATTTGACATATGGAGTAGTGTGGATAAATACTTGCATGAGTTTACCAGGTTTGGACTTTATCTGGGGTCTACTTTAGCTGACCAAGAGCGCAAGAACAATAGGTTCTATGAGGGACTTCGGGATGAACAGAAGTTACTGCTCTTGGGTATAATGAATCAATGTTTTCAAGTGTTAGTTAATACTGCTCATTAGTTAGAGGAGGGCATGAAGAAGGTACAGGGCAAGAGGGACTGAGCTATGACAAAGCCAGAGTTCAAAGTGTCGCGTCCTGAAAAGTCTTAGTACTGAGAGAAGTGGAGGACAAAGTCCAGGTCTTCTTGACAAGCTCCATCTATTATTAATTCTGGAGAAACGTTAGGGCGAGTTCCACTCACATGCTACACTTGTGGTAAGCTAGGGGATTTTTCCATTGAGTGCACCAGCAACGTTCAAAGGAGGGATATAAAGGCAGGATCATCTTATGCTAAGAGGGGAATGGCGATGGAGTCCACTGCGTCTCAATATGCTCTAGCTCAGCCGAGGGTTTACAATCTTGGCCAACAAGAGGCTGTCAAACAAGTTGATGTCGTCACGGGTACGAGTAGTATATAGTTTTCATGCTTTATATACTTTATACCTGTGAAGTGCTTGTGTATAACTTGAAAAGTGTAGGCTTTGTCCTTATTTAAGACTATCCGTCGAGAGTACTGTGCGATACAAGTTCTTCTTATTCGTTTATATCTAAGGACTTCGTATCGTGGATCAAAGTGCCTACTCTTATGTCGACAGATAGAGTAAAGGTGTTGTTACCTAATGGATGCATGATGCATGCAGGATAGGTCTTTCTATGTTAATGTGTGGATAGGAAATCAAGATTTCGGATTGAAAGCATCAGTGCTGCCGATATCTGAGTTTGATATAATCTTTGGTTTAGACTGGCTCTCGGAGCAGCGTGGCGGTATAGATTACAAATCTAAGGAAGTTACACTGGGACAGAACACTGAACGGGAGACTAAGTTTGCTTGTATGGGAGGATCGAGAAAGCTATTTATGTCTGCTCTCCAGGTAGTCAAGGTTGTATGGTAGGGCGTAGAGTTATTCTTCACGTTGTTGGAGGCTATTGAGCCGAAGTCCAGTTTGTGTGACGTTCCAATTATATCGAATTATGCAGATGTTTTTCCCAAGGATCTCCTTGGGTTACCGCCCTAGCGAGAGATTGAGTTTGCTATTGAGTTTGTTCTAGGTACGAAACCTATGGACTTCTCACCGTACCGAGTAGCACCAAAGGATATGGCAGAATTAAAAGTTCAATTGCAAGAATTTCTAAAGAAAGGCTATATACGTCCAAGTATGTCACCATAGAGTGCTCACCGTACCGAGTAGCACCAAAGAAGAAGGACGTAAGCTTGTGTCTATGCATTGACTATTGAGAATTGTTGGGATTTGTCTCCACAATACCTCAGATTTGTAGGAGGTCAGACCTTGAACTAAGATGAATTAAGGTGTATTTGATGCTGTGTTTAAGTTGTATGTGTGCAGGTTCTAATTGCCAAGTGTAGACCAATGTCAGTCTATAATGGGTCACCAAACACAGGACCATACAATGTAATCCCTCATTGTGTGATCCAAAGTGTTGGCCCATGTATAGCCTCTCTATTGGGATACACTTCCTTCATGCACTTGGATTGATGGACAGAAGCATTGGAGCAAATTTCCTCTTAGAATTTTCCTAAGTCCTTTATACTCGAGTATTTCCTTGTAATACACGAGTAAGTATGCTTATACTCGAGTAAGTGTTTCCTGATACTCGAGTATATACTCTGATACTCGAGTATATATTCTGATACTCGAGTAAGCATGTTTATACTCGAGTAAGTGTTTCCTGATACTCGAGTATATCTTCTGATACTCGAGTAAGTCTGTCTATACTCGAGTAAGTGTTTTCTGATACTCGAGTAAGTCTGTTGATACTCGAGTATATCTTCTGATACTCGAGTAAGTATGTTTATACTCGAGTAAGTATTTTCTGATACTCGAGTATATACTCTGATACTCGAGTATATCTTCTGATACTCGAGTAAGCATGTTTATACTCGAGTAAGTATTTTCAGATACTCGAGTATATCTTCTGATACTCGAGTAAGTATGTTCATACTCGAGTAATTGATTTTTGATACTCGAGTAAATTCTTCCATACTCGAGTAATTGACTCTGATATAAACGGTTCTCAGGTATATTTTCTGATACTCGAGTTTAGCCTTTTGATACTCGAGTATATCGTCTTGATACTCGAGTATACTTTTTTATTACTCGAGTATACACTTCTGATACTCGAGTATACCATTTTTGATACTCGAGTAACACATTCTTCTCTCCTGTAATTCTCTCTTTCTATACTCGAGTATACTGCTTCTTGCTACTCGAGTAATCCATCTCTCCATACTCGTGTATATCCTTCATTACTCGAGTATCGCAGTCAACTTCTCCAGAATTATTCTAAGTCCATTTTCATCACAAGTACTTTGAATCTGTCAATTCTGATTGGTCCACGTGTCATCATTAATCAATGTTATGACCGTTGGAACCCACCTATAAATAGGTCTTTTCAGAAATGACTTTTCAAGCGTAATTACAGAAATATTCTTTTTAAGAAAGAGAAATTCCGTGAACCCTAATTTTCACGCCGCCGCCATTGCCGTTCACGGAAGAAGAAGAAAAGTTTGGATCGCCACCTTCGTTTTCATCGATCTTTTCTCCAGCGATCCAGAAGAAAGAGAATCACTCGATCTTGCCAAGCCTTGAAGATTCCAGATCTACTTTCTTGATCGAGGTGGTTCTAGATCTCAGATTCGTGGATATTTCTCTAGTCGTCTTATACATTTTCTGATCAAGCCGAAGTTCCTAAAGAAGAAGACAGATCCAGATCTGAGATTGTTGTTTTGATTTTTGTTTTCAAACCAAATTTCATTGTAGGAGATTCTTCTCCGAGACTTGTAGGAAGTTTTATCTTCCGAGTTTTTTGTAGATCCGTTTTGGGATCGAGATTTGTAGGAACGTGGTTCCGAGGTGTAGGATTGTTTTCAATCCGAGACAGTGGAGTAGCCGAGTCTAGTAATTTGCTAGATCGGTGAGGAAAGTGGACGTACCCAAGATTGGGGAACCACTATAAATCTCTTGTCTTCTGTGATTGCTTGATATTTGCTGTGTTAGTTTTTAATTCCGCATTTGACACGCATTTCACCTATTCACCCCCCTCTAGGTGATTTAGGCTAACAACTCAGACCTCTCAATTGGTATCAGAGGGAGGTTGATCGTTAAAAGGTTAACACCTTGATCTTATCCTTCTAAGTTGTTTTCTGAAAAGTATCAAGCATGAGTAAGACCAAGGATTTTGCTAAACTCCCTATCTGCACCAAGAACAACTTTCCTATGTGGAAGGAAAGAGTAAAGTTCTTCATGGAAGCTATAGATCCCCGGATCTTCATGATTGTTGAAGAAGGTCCCCACATTCCTATGACTGCATCCACCATAGATCCCACCAAGCAAGTTCCCAAGAAGCTGATGGATCTAGATAAGGATGAGATTGCACTTGTCTCTCTGGACAAGAAAGCCAAAAATATTATAGCAAGTGCAGTGGATGACTCAATGCTGCAAAATCTGATTCATTGCCAGTCTGCCAAGGAGATGTGGCAATCCCTTGTGACTCTAATGGAAGGCACTGAAGAAGTGAGGGATGATCGGAGATCCCTTCTGAATCAAAAGTATGAAGCCTTCCGGCAAGGTCATAAGGAAGCCATAGCTGACACCTTTGAGAACTTCTTCAAGATAGTAAATGGCCTAAGAGTGTATGGCCGTGTCTTCACCAACGGGGAACTCAATGACAAATTCTTAAGATCCCTAACCAAGGAATGGGATAATAAGGTATGTGCCATTCGGGAGTTTGGAAGGTTAGCTGAGACGGACCCGCAGAATCTGTTCGGAAAGCTTATGTCTTACGAGCTGCAAATCAACTCAAGAAAAGCTGAAGAAGAGACAAGCAGGTCTGCATCCAAGGAGAAATCTGTCGCTCTAAAGGCAGATAGCTCAAGGAAGATAAAAGCTAGCTCTCCTGCCCCAGTTCCTGAGGCTGATGAAGAAGAATCATCTGAGCCTAGCTCATCTGGCTCAGAACTATCTGATGGAGAGTTCTCCCTACTCTCAAGGCAGTTCAAGAAATTCTTGAACAAGAAGAAGCAATGGAGAGGCAAGGATGCCTCATATAGAAGATCACGACATGACAGTGATCATCGGAAGAAAGGCTCAAGTAGCCATGACAGGTATAATCCTAAACCGAACAAACAGATTTCTACTGACATCATTTGTTATTGCTGCAATAAGCCAGGTCACGTCATCGCCGACTGCCCTCACAAAAAGAAAGAGGGTGGAAGAAGAGAGGAAAAGAAATCCTCACACCCCAAGAAGAGGACAGAGAGAAGCCTAGTAGCCAAGAAGAGCAAAACTCTCAGCGACTCTGACTCATCTGAGTCGAGTGAAGAAGAGGAAGCTTACTTTGGGCTCATGGCTCATTCGGATGATGAACAAGTCCCCCAGTTTACTGGGGAGGTAAAATCTCACACTCCTCTCTCTGATTCTGAAAATGACAATGAGCAAGAGGGATATTCCTCTGAAGATGAATCTGAACTCATGGGACAGTATAAGGAACTACTCACCGCTTACGAGAAATGTCGTAGAATGGTGAGAAGTCAAGCCAAAGAGATCAATTCTCTACAGGCTAGTGAGAGCAACTTGAGAGAAGAAGTCAATAGGACTAACTCTCTTCAAGAGAACCTAAATGAAGCTATGGAGGAATACAATAAAGCTCTCAAGCACCTCGACCTTAAAGAGGAAATCATCAAAGAACTGGAAAAACAACTCGAGGCTGAAAAGAAGCTTGTTGAGAGTTTCTCTAAGCCTAAGACAGTTCTTCCAATCGTTGCTGAATTCTCTGCTAAGGCCAAGGGTGCTGGTTTAGGCCACATTGGATCTTCTAGTAAATCCTCTAGGAGAAACAAGGCCAAGAGGAAGAATAAGGCTGCCCGGAAGGCTCTAGCTGAGGAAAAAGGGAAAGCTCCCTTGGAACCTGTTGTGTTCAAGAAAGTTATCTTTCCCACGAACGAACTCGATTATGAGTCCACCTATGGACACTTTTCTAGGCCGATCCCTGAGAAGCCTAAGTCAAGATACCAAGGTTGGACTCGTCCTCGTAACTTTGGCGAGAGTGTCTTCAAGGCACCTTATGAGGAGATTCAGCTTCAAAGCTATGGACCTTATGCTCATGGTCATAATCTCAAAAAGACACCAAAAGTAAAACCCATTGTAGAAAAGCCTATGAAGGAGAAGACCTCATGTAACTGCCATCATCATGAAGTCTCCTCCTCCAAGAGTAAAGCTCCTGCCAGACCGTCATTCCAGAAAGTCAAGCAGGACTACACAAGGCAAAGATACAACAGGTTCAACTGTTGGTGCTGTGGCAGAATTGGTCATTTTGCCAGTGATTGTTGGTTCAATCCTGAAAATGCTGCAACCCCTAAGGTTAGCAACGTGAGAGTGACCACTCATAAGGCTAATACTCGTAGGGGGAGTATTCTAACTCGAGACCAAGGACCCAAACTTGTTTGGGTTCCTAAGGCTAAATGATTGTAATTGCAGGTATGTCCAAAGGCCACCAAAATGCCAATCTGGTACTTGGACAGTGGATGTTCTCGGCATATGACCGGGACAAGGAGCCTACTACTAAACTACACCTCAGTCTGCGACGGACCAAAGGTCATCTTTGGAGGTTCAGATCGAGGAATCACTAAAGGCTATGGTATGATTTCTAACGGTAGCGTATCCTTCTCGAATGTAGCCTATGTTGAAGGATTGGAACACAATCTCATCAGCATAAGCCAACTATGCGACAAAGGATACGTAGTTGAATTTCATGCTGACAAGTGTTTGATAAAGTCGGTTAACAATATGGAAACTATTTTATCAGGCACTCGAAGCAGAAATATTTTCTGTTTAAATTTTATTTGTATAGACTCTTCGACACCAGTGTGTCTTTTGGCAAAAAGTAGTGCATCTCTTGCTGACCAATGGCACAAGAGACTAGCACATATTAATTTCAAAACTATTAATAAATTATTCTCTCAAAACTTAGTGCGTGATGCACCCAAGGTCAAGTGCGTTACGGACAGTCCTTGTCACGCTTGTATCAAAGGCAAGCAAACAAGAAGCTCGTTCAAAAGCATAATAGGCAAGGATTCCAATAGAAGTTTACAGCTTCTTCATATGGACTTGTTTGGTCCACTGCAGGTTAGAAGTTTGGGAGGTAAGGAATATACGTTGGTTATTGTGGATGATTACTCGCGCTTTGCGTGGGTGTTCTTTCTGAAACACAAGTCAGATACCTTCGGTATTCTCACTAACTTTGTCAGGCAAATCCAGAATGAATACAACTGTTCTGTAGTCAAAATCAGAAGTGACAATGGAACGGAATTCAAGTCTGGAGCCATGACAGAATTTTGTGAAAGTCAAGGTATCTTTCATGAGTTTTCCTCTCCCCGCACACCACAGCAAAATGGAGTGGCTGAGAGAAGGAACAGAACACTCATAGAGGCTTGTCGGACCATGTTGAGTGATGCCTCACTTCCGGAGTATTTCTGGGCTGAAGCCGTCAACACCGCTTGTCACGTGCAAAATCGAGCACTCATCAACAAAGACCATGATAAGACTCCTTACGAACTTCTAAAAGGTAGGCAACCAACCATTTCATACTTTAGAATCTTTGGTTGTAAGTGCTTCGTACTTAACAATGGCAAGTATCACACTACAAAGTTTAGCGAGAAAAGCTTTGAAGGTATTTTCGTAGGTTATAGTAGCCATAGTAAGGCCTATAGAGTTTTCAATAGAAAAACTCTGGTTGTGGAAGAGTCGATACATCTTGTATTTGATGAGACGAGTCTGTTGCAAAGCAACTCGTCTAGTGTGCCTATTGTAGATGCAGGTACAAAGTTGAAAGAACTCAGCTTGGATGAACCTATTAAAGATAAAGATGAGACGTTCATCAAGATCCCCTCTACAACCACCTTTGGAGAGGGAGATGATCAAGATGAAGAAGACATCCCAGCTGAAGATATAACTCCAGTGGCTGAAGAGATCCCAGATGCAAGGACTTTAGAGTTCAGACACTTGAAGGATCATCCTGTTGACCAAATCATAGGAGATCCTCGGGATGGTGTCAGAACTCGTCGAGGTACAACTAACGAGAATTTACACTTAAGCTTTCTCTCACAGGTTGAACCAAAGAAATTTGAGGAAGCCAACTCCGACGCATCCTGGATTCTAGCCATGGAAGAAGAATTAAACCAGTTTAAAAGATGCAAAGTCTGGACACTTGTTCCTAGACCCAAGCATAAGAACGTCATCGGGACAAAATGGGTCTACCGGAACAAGATGGATGAAGACGGAACAATTATAAAGAATAAAGCCAGACTTGTCGCCAAGGGATATCATCAAGAGGAAGGGATCGACTTCGACCAAACTTATGCTCCAGTAGCAAGACTGGAGGCAATCAGGTTATTTCTTGCCTACGCTGCACTTAAGGGCTTTACCGTCTATCAGATGGACGTAAAGTCCGCCTTCCTGAATGGTGACATAAAGGAAGAAGTGTATGTAGAGCAACCGCCAGGTTTTGTTGACTCAACCTTTCCTAACTATGTTTACTTATTGCAAAAAGCACTATATGGTCTCAAGCAAGCCCCTCGGGCTTGGTATGAGACGCTATCTACCTTTCTTCTTGAGAACAAGTTCACGAGAGGAAAGATAGATAAGACATTATTTCTTAGGGAAATAAAAGGCAAGATTTTGCTAGTGCAAATCTATGTCGACGACATCATTTTTGGCTCTACAGACAACAACCTCTGCAAGAAGTTTTCTAAACTTATGCAAGGGAAGTTTGAAATGAGCAGCATGGGAGAGCTGAAGTATTTCTTAGGGCTACAAGTGAAACAATCTGAGGATGGAATTTTCATCTCTCAGACCAAGTTCACGAAAGAGCTGCTTAAGAAATTCGGAATGGAGAATGCAACCTCTATGAGGACTCCAATGGCCTCAGCTATGTCTCTGGACAAGGACGAGAAAGGGAAACCTTTTGATGAAACCAAGTACAGAAGCATAATTGGGTCCTTGCTCTACCTTACTGCGAGTAGACCAGATATAATGTTCTCGACATGTGTATGTGCTAGATTTCAGGTGAACTCTAAGGAATCTCACTACATCGCTGCAAAGCGAATCTTGAGATACCTCAAAGGAACACCAAATCTTGGCTTATGGTACCCAAGAAGTAATGATAGTGAACTAATTGGATTTTCAGATGCAGATTTTGCAGGAAGCAAAGACGACAGGAAAAGCACCTCCGGGACTTGCCAATTCCTCGGAAGGAGACTCATTTCCTGGAGCAGTAAGAAGCAAAACTGTGTAGCCATCTCAACGGCTGAATCAGAGTACATCTCTGCAGGGAGCTGTTGTGCACAGCTTTTGTGGATCAAGAATCAGTTTGAAGATTACAACATGAAGTTCCAGAACATTCCACTGTTCTGTGACTCTTCCAGCGCAATTGCAATAGCCAACAACCCAGTCTCCCACAGCAGGACCAAGCACATAGAGCTTCGCTACCATTTCATCCGGGAGCATGTGGAAAATGGAGATATAGATCTACAGTATGTCTCCACAGACAGGCAAGTTGCAGATATCTTCACCAAGCCGCTGGATGAGTCCAAGTTTTCATTCTTCAAAACTGAGCTTGGACTGCTTAACAAAGAAGACCAATGATGGACTCAGAAATTTAGAAGAGGTCAAAAATGTTGGATACTCTGAGGTACATTTTTTTTTGTTTGGTGAAAATTCCTTCAAGAAATTTGAGACTCGAGAATAGTTACATTTACACGAGTGAAATAGTGAATACTCGAGTAACAAGTCAAATATACTCGAGTAATCAAATCAATACTCGTGTATGCATTCCTTATACTCGAGTATGAAAAGTCTTCAGAATTTAATACTCGTGTATTGAACTTCATATACTCGAGTAATCAGATTGATACTCGTGTATGAATTTCTTATACTCGAGTATGGAAAAATCCGTCTAGACTTAATACTCGTGTATACTCAGTCCATACTCGAGTATATGTTAAGGATTACTCGTGTATGCCGTAAACTTCTCTCGTGTAATCGGATTTCTCTGGAATTTTTCAAACTCTCTATTCGCACAACTAAATTGCCGCCTCTTCAGGTATGTCTTTATACTTAATTCGTTTTAAACCTAATTAGAATTATTCATATATATATATTCAAAACGACAAAGTCCTTTCCACTTCTCATTCACTCGAGTAGCCGCCGGCTGTTCGTATTCCAGAAACCCTGTTCTTCGTCTTCCGTCGCCGCAGATTCCCGTCTTCCTCTTTGAAGAATCGCTGATGGCTCCTCCCTCCTCCAAGTTTGGAATCGGCTCGGAATTAGTGACTGATGGCATAGAAGATATCTCCGATGATTTCAAGAACCTTCTGATTCTCCTGGATACGGCCGGATTAACCTTCGTTCTTCAAGAACCTTGCCGCCTTTTGCTTTCTGATGTTGAAGAGTTCTACAAAAACTTGAAGATTAGGCACAATGGTACAGTTCTGAAATCAAAGGTAAGGGGAGTTGATGTTCGGTTAGATAAAACCTCTGTCGCCACTCTGCTTCGGATGCCAGTGGTCGACGAAGAAGATGATTTAGACAAGGCAGATGCCGACCGCACCTCCTTATTCTGTGGTCGAGATCCAGAAGGTGGAGGTGAAACCCTGAACCGCTCTCTGTTCAATCCGGAAGGGAAGTTTCTAGTTGACATCATTGCCAAAATCCTCTGGTGCAAGACTTACTCCATTCGAGATGTATCACAAAATCTTTTTGATGTTATGCAAGCTATTGTCTGCAGGAAGAAGTTTCAGTTTGGAATGATGATACTAGATAAGATCAAAGAAAGCGTCAAACATCCCAGCTTTGCCAGGATTATCTCCCTCCTCCTCCATGAGATAAATCCTACAGTGTTTGACTTCTCTAAAGGGACTCCTCTTCACCACATGAAGAAAGTCTCAATA
Organism: Platanthera zijinensis; assembly: GCA_039513925.1. Classification (NCBI taxonomy): domain Eukaryota; kingdom Viridiplantae; phylum Streptophyta; class Magnoliopsida; order Asparagales; family Orchidaceae; genus Platanthera; species Platanthera zijinensis. Next base: position 58,640,018 of record CM077094.1, on the reverse strand, counting down.
TCATCCATTCAGAGGTATGACCTCAAGATCATGAACCCTGCCCAAACCTCCAGACAGCAAGCTGTCATCAGGACCCCATCTCCTCCTCAACATCAAATTGCTGACACTCTGGGTGCAGCAATTGAGGGGGAGCCTGCCTCTTCTCTACCTCAGAATCAGGTCTCTTCACAATCAGTAATTCCAGAAACAGAAGAAGTAAGAATTCCTACTCCTCCAATCTCTCCTCCTCCAGCAGATATTCAATCAGCAAATCCAGACTCAGAGATTCCAGACTCAGCAGCCCTTCTGTCTACAGCTGAGGATATCAACAAACTCATTGATGAGCTCAGCTCAGATGCCCCTCTCTTCCAAAATGACTCAGCTGCTAAGTCTCCAGTTCAGTCTCCTGCAAGAACCCCAGCTCCATCTCCTGAAAGATCTCCAGTCCAATCTCCTGAGAGTGAGCCTAGTAAATCAGCTCATATTCTCCTGTCTGATGATGAGATGTCTCCAGAACCTGTGGAGGCACCTCTGAGGACTTTGAATTTCTCCATGCCCTCTCTCCTACCCTCAGAAGAAGATGTTGACACAGTTCCATTCAAGAGAGCAGTCAGCTCAGTGGTGATCTCAGAAATCCCTCCCTGGACTGCTTCTGCTTCTGCTTCTGCTCTTGCCCCTGCTGCCTCAGCTCCTGAACAAACCTCAGCTCCCTCCTCTTCATCCTCAGATATTATCAGCAAGATTGAGCTTATGCTCAAAGAACAGAGAGAATACTTTGATGCCTCTCTGCAATCAGTAACATCCAAGGTCTCTGCTCTTGAAACAGAGATGAGCAGAGGCTTTGCTGAGATTCAAGCAAATACTGATGAGTTAAAAAGGTTGTTCCAAATTGGAGGCAAAGCCATAGACCACACCATTACAAGCATTGGTGAACTAAGAAATCAGGCTGAGACAGTAGCTCACAACCAGCTCAAGCTAGATGAGAGAGCTGAACTGAATGTTGTGAAAGTGTGTAATGAAATGAGCACCTTCAAAGATGAAGCCATTGCAAAGCTAAACATAGATATCAGCAAGGGGGAGAAAGTTGTAAAAGAACAAGTGGAAAAACTTCATGAGCAAGCTCAAATAGCTGTAAAGGAACAAGTTGAAACTCTCTCTAAACAGGCTCAAACTACAGTGGATGGAATTGTAAAGGAAATGAAAGCAGACATTCTCTCTCAACTTCAATCTGTAAAGTTTTATACATATGATACTGCTGTGTGGCTACATAACATGAACTTCCCCAATGCTCAGCTCAACCCAGCCATCATTCCTCAGCACCTCAATCCTCTTGAAGAGCAACCCTCTGCAGATGCCCCTGTCCAAGCTACCATTCCAGAAAGTGGTGTGCCAGTCTTCTCTCCTAGACCTGAGGGTGATCTGACTGAGCCTCCTCTCAACTACTCTGACTTGTGGCAAGATGATTTTGTTTCCAGTTCTCAAGGTCCATCTAAAAGGAAAAGAAAGTATAGTGAAGGTGCCTCTGCAAGTCGTTCTGAACCCAGAAGAGATCGAGCAATTGTTCACTCAGAGGTTTGGAGTCCAACCTCCAAATCCCTTATTCTTGATACCCTGAAATTAGTGACAGATCATGGGGAAAACAGAGACAATCATTACAGCTACTCAGAGTGGAAAGCATATGAAGCTTCACAGATTAAAATCAGACTCCATGACAGAAACTGGGGACACAACAACCCTGCTGCTCCTCCCAGGCCCAGGACCTATTTCCCAAAGCCTTACAGCTACCTGGAGAGGCAACAGCTCAAAAGGGAAAGGATGCACAAGGATGCTCCTTCATGAGTGGATCTGAGAAAGTGGAATTGGACTATTTTGTTTATGTGCTTTAAAAACATTTCCTCATATATATATATTTAATTCTGATTATGGCCATATTTTGTTTACTCTGCTTTAGTTAAGCTTATTCTCCTGTTATATGCTTGCTGTTCTTTTACTCTTAAGCAATTCACCTTAGTATAGAGAGTGCTGACATCTACAAATAGGGGGAGATTGTTGGGATTTGTCTCCACAATACCTCAGATTTGTAGGAGGTCAGACCTTGAACTAAGATGAATTAAGGTGTATTTGATGCTGTGTTTAAGTTGTATGTGTGCAGGTTCTAATTGCCAAGTGTAGACCAATGTCAGTCTATAATGGGTCACCAAACACAGGACCATACAATGTAATCCCTCATTGTGTGATCCAAAGTGTTGGCCCATGTATAGCCTCTCTATTGGGATACACTTCCTTCATGCACTTGGATTGATGGACAGAAGCATTGGAGCAAATTTCCTCTTAGAATTTTCCTAAGTCCTTTATACTCGAGTATTTCCTTGTAATACACGAGTAAGTATGCTTATACTCGAGTAAGTGTTTCCTGATACTCGAGTATATACTCTGATACTCGAGTATATATTCTGATACTCGAGTAAGCATGTTTATACTCGAGTAAGTGTTTCCTGATACTCGAGTATATCTTCTGATACTCGAGTAAGTCTGTCTATACTCGAGTAAGTGTTTTCTGATACTCGAGTAAGTCTGTTGATACTCGAGTATATCTTCTGATACTCGAGTAAGTATGTTTATACTCGAGTAAGTATTTTCTGATACTCGAGTATATACTCTGATACTCGAGTATATCTTATGATACTCGAGTAAGCATGTTTATACTCGAGTAAGTATTTTCAGATACTCGAGTATATCTTCTGATACTCGAGTAAGTATGTTCATACTCGAGTAATTGATTTTTGATACTCGAGTAAATTCTTCCATACTCGAGTAATTGACTCTGATATAAACGGTTCTCAGGTATATTTTCTGATACTCGAGTTTAGCCTTTTGATACTCGAGTATATCGTCTTGATACTCGAGTATACTTTTTTATTACTCGAGTATACACTTCTGATACTCGAGTATACCATTTTTGATACTCGAGTAACACATTCTTCTCTCCTGTAATTCTCTCTTTCTATACTCGAGTATACTGCTTCTTGCTACTCGAGTAATCCATCTCTCCATACTCGTGTATATCCTTCATTACTCGAGTATCGCAGTCAACTTCTCCAGAATTATTCTAAGTCCATTTTCATCACAAGTACTTTGAATCTGTCAATTCTGATTGGTCCACGTGTCATCATTAATCAATGTTATGACCGTTGGAACCCACCTATAAATAGGTCTTTTCAGAAATGACTTTTCAAGCGTAATTACAGAAATATTCTTTTTAAGAAAGAGAAATTCCGTGAACCCTAATTTTCACGCCGCCGCCATTGCCGTTCACGGAAGAAGAAGAAAAGTTTGGATCGCCACCTTCGTTTTCATCGATCTTTTCTCCAGCGATCCAGAAGAAAGAGAATCACTCGATCTTGCCAAGCCTTGAAGATTCCAGATCTACTTTCTTGATCGAGGTGGTTCTAGATCTCAGATTCGTGGATATTTCTCTAGTCGTCTTCTACATTTTCTGATCAAGCCGAAGTTCCTAAAGAAGAAGACAGATCCAGATCTGAGATTGTTGTTTTGATTTTTGTTTTCAAACCAAATTTCATTGTAGGAGATTCTTCTCCGAGACTTGTAGGAAGTTTTATCTTCCGAGTTTTTTGTAGATCCGTTTTGGGATCGAGATTTGTAGGAACGTGGTTCCGAGGTGTAGGATTGTTTTCAATCCGAGATAGTGGAGTAGCCGAGTCTAGTAATTTGCTAGATCGGTGAGGAAAGTGGACGTACCCAAGATTGGGGAACCACTATAAATCTCTTGTCTTCTGTGATTGCTTGATATTTGCTGTGTTAGTTTTTAATTCCGCATTTGACACGCATTTCACCTATTCACCCCCCTCTAGGTGATTTAGGCTAACAACTCAGACCTCTCAAGAATTGAACAAGTTAATGGAGAAAACAAGTATCTGATTCCATGGATTGATAACTTGTTAGATCAGTTGGTGGGATTGACTTCTATTCGAAACTAGATTTAAAGTCTGGCTATTACCAGCAGCAGATTAGGGAATGTGATATCCCCAGGACATCATTCGGTATACGCTATGGTTATTATGAGTTCACTGTAATGCTATTTGGTCTAAAAAATGTGCCACTGGTATTTATGGACACGATGAAATCAAACCTTCTGGGAGTACTTAGATCTATTTGTGGTCGTATTTATTGATGACATATTGGTGTACTCTCAATCAGAATAATATCATGCAAATCCCCTGAGGATGGTTTTGCATACCCTGAGATGAAATAAACTCTATGTCAAGTTCACAAAGTGGGAATTTTGGCTATCGTCGGTTGCTTTCTTGGCCATGTGGTTAGTTGGGAAGGTATTGTGGTGGATCCGGTGAAGATAGTTGCGATACGGGAGTGGCCTGTATTATCTACTGTAGCAGAAGCCAGGAGTTTCCTTGGACTTGCTGGCTAATACAGGTGCTTCGTAAAGAACTTTTTGCGGATAGCCTTACCTATCACCATAGTGATGAGGAAAGATCAAAAGTTCGTTTGGACGCCTAAGTGTGCATGAGCTTTTGAGTAGTTAAATAGTCATTTTACCACGACACCTATCTTGAGTTCTCCATATGGTATAGAAGGCTATGAGATTTATAGTGATGCTTTAGGGAGCGGCTTAGACTGCGTTCTTCTTCAGTTCGGGAAGTTTATTGCTTATGGTTCACGCTAGTTGAAAGTGCACGGGCAGAACTATCCAGTGCACGACTTGGAGTTGGAAGCTGTGATTTTTGCAGTTAAGCAGTGGCGTCATTACTTATATGTCGTGAACGTTGACATCTTCACGAACCATAAGAGCCTTAAGTACTTAACAAATCAGAAAGATTTGAACATGCGGCAATGGAGTGGATGGTGTTCCTTAGAGACTATACCTTCCAGATACATTACACTCCCGGGAAGGGAAATGTGGTCGCAGATGGCTTGAGTCATAGGACTCCATTACGGGCAAGTTTGCTGCAGATGCATGATGAGCGTCTGATCCAAGAGTTAGAGGCCTTAGGTATTTCTTGTGTTGAAAAGAATACCACTACAAATGTTTGTTTGAACTGGACGGAGGTGCAATATGACCACGCGAACAAGGTTCAACGAGCAATGGAACTCGATAAGACTATGAAATGTTATGCAACGGATGGGTTAAATTCCCAATTCTACTTGGAAGATGGTCTTTTGAGAAAATATGGTCGTTTGTCAGTCCCGAATGTGGGTAAATTATTGGAGGAGTTGATGTATGAGGAACATTTAATGAAATACTCAATCCACCTAGGGAGCACAAAGAAGTACAAGGACATGAAATAGCTGTTCTTGTGGCCTAGATTATGGATGGACATAGCTCTTTACATGGCAAAGTGCCAGACTTGCACCTTAGTAAAAGAAGAATGTTAGAATCCTGGAGGTTTCCTGAAGTCGTTATCAATTCCAGTGTGGAAGTTCGATGATATCTCTATGTATTTCATACGTTGGTTGTCGAGATCGTAGAGTGGGAACAATGTCGTATGGGTGATCATTGACCGATTGACAAAAGCATCACACTTCATACCAGACAAGAAAGATGATTCAGTTGAAAAATGGGCAAATTTGTATGCTGACAATATAGTAAGTTTGCACAGTGTGCCCCGTAGCATCGTTATTGACCGAGGCGGGCGCTATACTTCAAATGATTGGCAGATAATCCACATGTAGTTGGGTACTAAACTGAAATTTAGTACAACCTTTCATCCACAAACGTAGAGTCAGATCGAGAGAACCAATAGGACAATGAAGGATATGCTCTGTATTCGCCTTAGATTTTGAGAAGAGGTGGGAAGACCATATCTATATGATTGAGTTCGCCTATAATACTAGCTCTCAAGCTAGCATTCAAATGGCTCCATTCGAAGCTTTGTACGGTAGGAAGTGTCGTTCTCCTTTAGCTTGGGTAGAAATAGGCGAATCAAAACTGTATAAGCGTAACGAGGTCAAAGATGCAAATTCGACCATACGCACTAGACGAGATCGGTTACTGGTGGCCCAAGATAGGCAAGCTATGTATTACAATGCCAAGCACCGAACCGTAGAGTTTGTAGTTGGTTATTGGGTATATCTGAAGTAAATCAATTCAAAGGTGTGTAAAGGATTTGGCACTTACAAAAGTTAAGTCTGAGTTATCTTGGTCCATTTGAAGTTGTTGAGTAGATTGGAGAAGATGCCTATCAATTTGGTCTTTCGACAGAGCTAAGTGGTTTCCACAATATGTTTCACATATCGAGGCTACGGAAAGCTTTGCAAGAGCCGACGCAAGTGGTGGCTGATTATCAGGTACCGGTCGATCGTGGGCTGACGACAAAGGTTAGACTCATTAATATCGAGGATATAGAGATCAGACTGCTCCGTAATAAAGCAATCGGGATGGTCAAAGTCCGTTGGAATAATTATGTGTTTGAAGAACAAACATGGGAGCATGAGCAAACTATGCGAGAATAATTTCCCGAGTTATTTTTGTAAATTAATGTTGTTAGTTGTTGTACTAATTTTCTTTCAATAAATAAAATTTTGGGTAGAAATTTCTTAAAGGAGGGGAGAATTGTAATGCCCCAAAAATCCTGAAAAAAGGGAAGGAATTGATTTCTGGAAGTTATTGCGCTACAGTAGTGTTAAAGGCGACATTAGCTATTAAATTAAATCTTCTAGTGTCTAGAGTATCTACCGCATGGCAGTCGATATGTACCGCATGATACAATCACTCGATGCACTCAACGCTCTCAATGAAGCATTGAGTGGCTACCGCGCGATAGTAATGATCAATCGTGTGGCGATAGCTACTCTCAAAGAACTCAATGCTCTCAACGCACTCAATGCTCTCAACAAAGCATTAAGTGACTACGGTTCGGTAGTAGTAAGCTAATGCGTGATGAAAGCTCGAGGCAAATTGCCACGTGGCAGTAAGGTGGAGGCTTCTTTGGGAGACAGAGCGATGTCCATTGGGCCAAGCAGTAACTGCCTCAGATACCGCGCGGTGGTAGCATATACCGCGCGGCGGTAGCCTATACCGTGCGACGGTAGCCTATACTGCGCGGCAGTAGCCTATACCACGCGGTGGTAGTCTCTAGATATAAGCTGTATATGATAGTGAATTCTCATTGTTCTCTCTCTTATTTCTTGATGTTATTGAGAGCAAGATTATGGGGCTGAGCTTTGCAAGCTAGGTAAAGGAGATCCTGTGGTCAGATTTACGAGCTGAGGCAATATCCGTGAGGGAGAAACCGAGGCAATCCTTTCCATCTAGAGAGAAGACTTGATCATGGCTCCAAAATTACCTACGAGGGTAACGACCTTATCCTAGGACAAGTGAAGTCCTCAATTTGAATACGTATATGGAACCCATCACCAAAAAGAGAAGAAAAGGGTTGTTTCGAGATAGTAGATCGTTGTGATCCCCGATAAAACTTGCATATAGATCCGGAATTGAAGTACGGAATAGGCATGTTGTGTGAAGCCCATCTGGACAGGTTGGCATGGATTGATGATGAATTGATTTGCGTGCTAGATAATACTCCATAGATAAAACGTGTTGTTAAACGTGTAGAATTTGGGGTCTGGGGGTGTGCAAGATGCTGTAGTGATAGTATCGGAGGTGATCTCCAGGAAAACACCAGAAAATGGGGAAGAAGTGACTTCTGTTCCTACCACGTGGAGGTAGTACTCCCATCGATGATAGCTTCGGATGAGCTTTAAGGCCTATCACTCGGAGACCTGGGGCCATTGTTTCAAGTTGAGAGCCTGGTGAGCCCAGCTAAGGTAGTCATGCGTGCCAGCCTGAATGTTGTTGTAAAGCCAGTGTCCATGAGATAAGGTGCGTAGTATGAAAAGCTGTGAAGCTGGAGTGCCTAGAAAAATGGCCATAGAGCTGAATGGGTAAGGGGAAGATGACCCGCATCTTGTCAAGGGGCTTGATTGCTTCAGCTTTGTCAATGATATGGTGAATTGTACAACGGTAAAAGTGCTGAACTGTAGCCTACATTATGTCACTCTAGACTAGATTGCATAAAGCAAATGTCTTTTGTCATTGGCAAAATGAGAGTCTTAGGCCATGTTCTGGAAAAGACAAGAATGCCCAAGGATACCATCAAGTCTGGGACTGTGGATGTTGGTAGGACCCGGGATGTCCGGTACACCAAGAATGTGCCCTAAGTGCATGAGGCGTTTGGCCGATCGAGCCTATATCTGTGGGGAATGGTGCTTATATGCATGTTGTTATTTGACAAAATATATACTGTTGCTTGAAGGGAAGGAGAACCACTGCCCCAAGTAAGGGGTGGGGTCATTATAAATTGGTCAGCTAAAGCTGACCGTTGCCTTATTTGCAATCCTTGTGGTGAATTGTCCCTATGTAGGGGCTGGAGAAGTGAGCGGGAAATAGCTGGTTGCAGCCCTTTGATGCTATGTCGACCCTCGAAGGCCAAGCAAAGGATCTTTTTGAGTTTTTCATGTGTGGCCGTCCTACGCGCCGATGTTTGTAAACCACTCTTTTGGGGAAAAACATTTGTAAGGACTTAAGGCCGCACTGTTTTGTATATTTTGTAATAACATTCCTAAGGATTTATATATTGGACATTGTTGATACTTGAGTTCAATTTAACCCATGAAGCTTCCAATAGAATGCTCTGAGTTAGGATTAATTTGGTCTCTTGATATTAACATGTAACCCCGCTGACTATCTGTTGAATATGTTTGGGGCCCCGGCCAGACCCTCTGTTATATTTCATGTGACGGACTGAGGTGTTGCACTAGATCATTTAAACTATAATACTATTGGTAAGCTCATTAGTTAAGAGTTAGTGAGAAATGGTCCCAAAGTAAAATGCACCAAGGAGGGCATTTGCTCATCATGCCAAAAGGGCAAGCAGACCAAAGCCTCTTTTAAGAGCATTTGGGCCAAAGACTCTGTGAGGCATTTATACCTCTTGTATATGAACTTAATTGGTTCTATGTCAGTTCATAGTCTATGTCGAAAAGTCTACACCCTTGTAGTTGTTGATGACATCTCTTGGTTTGCATGAGTTTTCCTTCTTAAGAAAAAGTCTAAAACCCTTGATATCTTTAGGACCTTTGTAAAGAAAGTTCAGAATCAATTAGACAGTACTACGGTCAAAATCAGAAGAGACCATGGAACTAAATTCTAGTTTGAAGGGATGATAAGATTCTTTGAAGAGCAAGGGATTCATCAAGAATTTTTTTCTGCAAGAACACCCCAGCAAAATGGAATAGCTAAGAGGAAAAATAGAACTCTCATAGAAGCTGAGAGGACATTGCTAAGTGACACATCTCTCCCAGAATATTTTTGGGCTGACTTCAAATATGTCTGATATTTGGGGTGATCCTAATGTGCATGTGGCATCAAAGGCTACAGGCTGAGGTAGTAAATACTGCATGTCATGTCGTAAATAGAGCTTCTATCACCAAGAGTCATAAGAAGACTCTTTATGAGATCATGAAGGGCAAAAACCAAACTTTGCCTATTTTAGTATCTTTGGTAGCAAATGTTATGTGCTCAATAATGGGAAGTCTTATTTGACTAAGTTTGCTTCCAAATCCTATGATGGGATATTTGTTAGGTACATCAATCATAGCAAGGCTTATAGGATCTACAACTTGAAAAATGAAGTTGTAGAAGAATCCATAAATGTAGTGTATGATTAATCTACAATGATTAATAGTGATCTACCAAGCTCCTCATCTATTCCTACAGGTATATAATTGGTGATGGACAAACTTTCCATCAAGGAAGCTCCTCCTGCTTCACAAGATGAAGATGAAGGAGTGTGAATTCCAGAAGAAGGGCAAAGCTTACATGATGAGGTTGAAGATCAGCAAGCTCCAACCAATGAAGCTTATGATGCTAATAAGAGAATAACTCTAGCTGTCATGGATCTAAGGGATCATCCCAGACACTAGATTATTGGAGATGCTAACCAAGGAATTTTAACTAGGAACAAATGTCTTAACACAGCCATGTATTCAATATTCCTATCATTGATTGAAACCAAAAGATTTGAATATGCCAACATAGACCAGTTTTGGATTGTGGCAATGCAAGAAGAACTGAACCAGTTCAAAAGATGTAAGGTCTTGAAGCTAGTTCCAAGACAACAAGAACATAATTTCATTAAAACCAAGTGGATCTACTGGAATAAGCTTGAAGAAATTGCCATTATAATCAAGAATAAAGATAGGCTGGTTGCTAATGGATATATACAAGAAGAAGTTATTGATTTTTATCAAACCTTTGCCATAGTAGCTAGGCTAGAAGCCATCATACAGTTCCTTGCATACACTGTCTATAAGGGATTTAAAGTCTATTAGATGGATGTGAAGTAGGCATTCCTGAATGGTGACTTAAGGGAAGAAGTCTATGTTGAACATCCTTCAGGGTTTGTCAATCCTAAATCTCCTGTTTATGTTTATAGACTTAGGAAAGTTTTACATGGGATGAAGCAAGCCCCTAGGGTATGGTATGAGACTCTGTCAACCTTTCTCTTTGAGAATCAATTCTCAAAGGGAAAGATAGAAAATACTTTATTCCTATGGGAATCTAAGGGCAAGATCATACTAGTCCGAATTTATGTTGAAGAAATAATTTTTGGGTCAACTGATGATAACCTTTACAAGAAGTTTGCCAAACTTATCCATGGGAAGTTTGAGATGAGCAGTATGGGCGAGCTTAAGTACTTCTTGGGAATCAAAGTAAGGCTGACGGAAGATGGATTGTCTATCTCACAGTCCAAGTTCACTAGAGAGTTAATTAAAAAGTTTGGAATGAGCAGTGCTTCAATAATGAAAACTCCCACGGGGTCAAGTATGTCAATGGACAAGGATTAGGCATGGAAATCTATTGATGAAACCTTGTATAGAGGCATAATTGGCTCTCTCCTATATCTTACTGCTAGTAGGCCAGACATCCTGTATGCTACATGTGTTTGGGCTAGATATCAGGGTATCCCTAAGGAGTCTCACTATTCTGCTACTAAGAGAATTCTGAGATATCTTAAGGGCACACAAGATCTTTGCCTATGGCACCCTAGAAATAGTTATTTTTAACAAACAGTGTATTCAGATGTAGATTTTGTAGGCTGTAGAGAGGACAGGAAAAGCACATCAGGCACCTGTCAGTTCTTGGGAGGAAGATTTCTGTCTTGGAGCAGCAAAAAGCAGACTAGTGTTGCAATTTCAATAGATGAGTCAGAGTGTATATCAGCTGGTAGTTGTTGTGCTCAGTTATTGTGGATCCATCACCAGCTCTGAGACTACAATATAAAGATAAGTAAAACACTTATTTTTTGTAATTCTACTAGTGTAATCTCCATTGCTTTGAATCTTGTCTCACATAGCAGGACTAAGGAAATTGAGATTAGGTATCATTTTATCAGAGAGCATGTAGAGAAGGAAGGCATCTATCTTGAATTTTTCCCTACAAACAAATAAGTTGCAGACATCTTCACAAAATCACTAGATGAAGCTAAATTCAACACCTTCAAATTTGAATTGGGCATGTTGAATTTGGTCCATCTTCAGTAACCCTCTACAAGTTATTTTTCTTGTGTTGTTGTAGGTTGATCTATCCCTGCAGGGCTGTAGAGTTGAACTCGACTAAGTATAAAAGCGACGAATGCGTTGAGTATATGCTCTCTGACATCAAGTACGTCGAGACAACCTCATGCTTCGACTTCGCTGAATCTATATTCACAGGCGTCGTGTGCATTGAATGGACCTATACGTTGAAAATGTTGAGTGTGTCGAGTTCACTCAATACATGCTCCCAGTGAGTCTATTTTGCGACTAAGTGTCGTGATTAAATCCCAACTATTGATTAATTCTTGATCAAGAACATGTACGCGCCTCTTCCACTTCTAAAATAGAAATAACTCTAAATAGAAGTATGCGTGCATAAGATAATGTATAGTGTTCCATTCCCATTACTGCCTGTAATAACCCGCATTTTCCCAACATTTAAGTTATATCAGAGAAAGAGAAAATACGCGCCATAATGCCATGTCGTGCAGGGGATAACTGTAGGCACTCAGGAAAGACTCCAAACTCAATAGTTTATATGAAATCTATAAGTTATTAAGAAAAAACCAGTTTAAGTTTAGATAGACGTATACCTCGGTATAGTGGATCAACTATTCCACTAGAAAATTATAGTTATGCGCTGGGGAAAAAACTTTGATTATGTTGATTAACACCCTACATGAGTATAAACATCCCCAAATGACAACTCATGGTATGCAAGACTCTAGTTTTAGTATAAGTATGAAAATAGTCTTTACCTTAGCTAGAAGATAGTGATTTTGGTTTTAGAAGGATGACTTGTATGAAATACTAGTAGTAATGCTTTTTATAAGTTAAATTATCTAACATGCAACCTAGCATAAAACATTCCCAGAGAACAAGTAAAACAATCATAAAATAGGCAAACTAGCAGCTTAGCCAAGTAATTAGCATTTCCCAAAGAAAACCACCAGTGGGCGTCAACAACCTAACACGAACCCACTGGTGAGCATGTATGTCTGTACTAATAAGAAAATAACAAAACTACCCCACAATGATGAGGAAGACCTCTACAACACAGTAGTACACTAGAAACACCAACCTAGCCGCTCAACCAGCTACTTCCTTGACCCGAGGCATTCATAAGAAAAGAATACCTCAGCAAAAAAATAAACAAGTGGCCACAAACTTGTCAGTAAACAAAAGGGGTAGTAAGATTACCAACCCAACCCAGAATAGCTGTCAAAACACAGTAAACTAACTAGAAGCCAATAAAGAAAGATTTAACTTATAATATTCAAAGGTAAACAAATTTGCACCAAGTACAAACAAAGTCATGCTCAGAGAACATCTACGAGAGTAGGCAGATACAACATAAGCCTAACTATAAGAGGAAGAAAATTAGGCTAAACTCTTACCAACACGTGAATCATTAACACTAGTAAAACAACCAGGTCAGAGTCAGGACCAAACTATCCAAACTGAAATAACAGACCCAAACATCTCAAAACAGCACTGCGGTGGTGACCATCTGGTCCAACATAACCCAACAGTCCAAAAACAGACCAAAACATACCCGGGTGCAATGATTCACAAAAACAAGCCAACCTAACCCAACCTTATATCCAAACACCCATAGAACTTAAACTGGACGGATTCAACTGAAACACGACGAATCAAACTTAGCAAAACAATGCTATTAGAGGAAATACGTCGAATTGGAGAAATTTCCCAATTCTACCGGAAAGGCGTTGAGTACACTCGACGCCTCGTCGAGTGCAATCAATGCACTTGACGCTGACTAGTCTACTAAGCAAACTAGCTTCACTCAACGCCGTGTTGAGTGTATAACACTCACTCAATGCTTTCACACTTAGGCAAAATTTTACAAGATGGCATTGAGTGTATTCAACTCACTCAATGCCGCGTTGTGTGAACTCAACGCACTCAATGCTTTTTAACTTAAGACTGAACTATCACTGGATGGCATTGAGTGTATTCATCTCACTCAACAATGCATTGAATACACTCTACGCACTCAATGCATTTAACTTAGATTTCAAGATTTTCCTGATGGCGTTGAGTGTATTCAGCACACTCAATGCCGTGTTGAGTGTATGCAGCACACTAAATGCCTTTTGACTTAACATCAAATTCTGATGGTGTTGAGTGTATCCAGCACACTAACCGCCGTGTTGAGTATATGAAACACACTCAACGCCATATTGAGTTCACTTAACGCTTTTACACTTAGCGTTGTAGACCTCTAAGCAAGGCGTTGAGTGCATTCAACACACTCAACGCTTTTGGTCTTAGATTCTCAGACCACTCAGCAAGGCGTTGAGTGCATTCAACACACTCAATGCTGCATTGAGTGCACTCAACGCTTTTGCACTTAAGCTAAAAACTGAACTTTAGTGCTAAAGCGATACTCAACGCCTAACCTGCCAGATGAAATTGCCTAAGTCTAAGACTCAAATTTGACGAATTAACCTGCTGCCATCAAGGATTAATTTCTGACTTAGCCTAATTAGCCATTTAGGACACATTTGCCTTAAGCGAAATGCCAAATCTGATAAGATTTCCCTAACCAGACTAATCCTACATTCAACTAAATTTTCACAACTATATTCTACTGTTCAGCATGTCATGATGGCCATACTCTACCCAAATCCCCATTTCTATACAGGAAAGGATACAGACTTCTACTTCCCCTAATTCACAGCAACTAAAGATTATTTTATCTAGAAGAAGGGGTCATGTGGGACAATGCTTAACATTAAAAATAATAAGAATAAGATTTACTTGCTCTTCTTCATCCTGACTATGATGAGGATCTCGGCCATGACTAATACTCAAATCATAAATATTTTGACAAATCTAGGACTAGATTAACAGTCAGTCCGACCCTCGACGAAATTTCCTAGACAACAATTTTTCAGACGGATGGCCCTCGATCGGATATTATATGTCCAAACCCTATTTAATCTCAATTTTTGTACAGGGAGATAATAAAAAAAACGGAATAGATAACAAGCTTGAGGAAAACAACCACTTTCCTTAAACCTTGCCGAACTTGGCAACACCAGCACTCCTCCTCACGGATCTGGCCGAAAACCACCTAAGAAACAATTCCTGAAACTTTTCATAATGAATATTGGTCAAAACGAAATCCCTAACACCCAAAATTTCATGAAACGGGAAATACTTACGGTAGAAAAGTAGATCTAGGTGAGATCTACCCGGATTTACTCTCCAAAGATGATTTGGAGCACCAACATCCCAAAAATCGATGGCTGAAAGCTTAGAAGAGAACACCACTCTCTCTCTCTTCCCGTAATAGCCTACGGTTTCAAGAAGGAGACGATGAATAGGGTTTGTCTATTCACAAGGCTATTTATAATTAGAAATATAAGTATTATAGTAATAGTTTATTATTAAATAATGGTCCAAACGACCCAAAATTCGCGCCAACACGGATTTCTACGAAAATCACAACGTAGCTAAATACCGACGCTACGAACCCAACGGTGCAGTTGAAATTAAGATTCAACGAACTAAACTTAGTCCAACACCTCCCGAAGACAAAACACAAGCATTCCCAACGAAGCTCCACCGAGTCTCCAAAACAGACTTGGCTCGCTAGGGAATCTTGCAAACAGACTAAACCCAGCCACACACAGAAAAAACTAAGAGCTAAAACCACGCTCTAACAATGGCATATGCCGAAAATGTGTCAACGTAATGCCCTGACATCATAAACACGCCCGACAATGAATTAAACCAAATATTGAAAAATCGGGGGTGTTACAGCCACTCCCCCTAAAAGTAAGTTTCATCGCGAAACTTTATGCTCAAAACCTCTATTACAAAAGAAAAAGAAATAACCAAGGGTTATTGAAAAGATTACATACCAATCAACTAGGAGAATAGACGAGGATGTGCACCCCTCATAGCTGACTCCAACTCCCAAGTGGTGCTTTCTACGTCTTGGTTTCGCCACAAAACTTTAACCATTACTATGGTTTTCCTCCGCAACATTCGATCTTGAGTATCCAGAATGCGGAAAGGAATCTCAACATAGGAATTATTAGGCTCCAACTGGGGCACAACATCAAGAATCTGTCGGTGGTTGAGCACACATTTCCGTAATTGGCTCACATAAAACACGTCGTGCACACCAGGAAAATTTACGGGCAAATCCATCCTATAAGCTGATACACCAATACGCTCAACAACCTTAAAAGGACCCACATACCTCGGGTCCAACTTATGATCCTTTCAAAATCTCTTAACGCTAGACATTGTGGAAACCTTTAGAAAAACTAGGTCCCTAACCGCAAAATCCAAATCAGTCCTCCAATGATTAGCATTCTTCTCATAATGTTCATGAGCTATACGGAGCTTTTCTTTGATATGCGTCATTGAAATATCCATTTCTTATAATTCTTCCGGACTTACCAATGGTCTCTCACCAACCTCAGCACAAAACAAGGAAGTTCTGCATCGCCTCCCATACAAGGCCTAAAATGGGGCCATCTTCAAACTCTCTTGATAGCTATTATTATAGGCAAACTACATCAATCTGAGTCGCTCATCCTACGCTCCTCCGTGGTTCAAAATATAACATCTGATCATGTTCTCCATGATTTGAATCACTTTCTCCGTTGTCCATTAGTCGACAGATGATAAGCGGTGGAGTACCTCAGATCGGTACCCAACTCTTCTTGTAAGCTTTTCCAAAAGCGAGATGTAAACCTAGAGTCTCAATCTAATACAATGCTAACAGGTACTCCATGCAATCTGATGACTTCATCTAAATAGAATTTGTGTATCTTCTTCATGGAGTAGAAAATATTAAACATCACGGAGTGAGCACACTTTGTTAGTCGATCTACTATCACCCAAACAGAATCGTGACCTCGGGGAGATATCGGTAAGCCCGTAATGAAGTCCATGGAAATACTCTCCCACTTCCAGCTTGGAGTATCCAAAGGCGTCAACTTGTAACCAACCCTAGGAAGCTCCTTATTCTTTGGGAGTGGCAGGCCTTTTCCAATCCATAACAGCAGCTATCTTCTTAGGGTTAATTTAAATCACATCTCTATTAACCACATGACACAAGAAAGAAACTTGAGGCAACCAAAACTCACACTTGCTCAGATTGTCAAACAATTTTTGCTCTCTCAAAGAAGACAAAACAAAACGCAAATGCTGGGCATGCTCCACATCATTGCCGGAATACACCAAAATGTCATCTATTAATACGACCACAAAACGGTCTAGGAAAAACTTGAACACTCTGTTCATCATATCCATAAAGGCAGAGGGTGCATTGGTCAAACCAAAAGACAACACCAAGAACTCAAAATGTCTGTGCCTGGAAAGAAAAGCGGTCCGTAGAATATTCGTCTCACGAATCCTTAACTGGTGGTAGCCCGAACGAAGATCAATCTTTGTAAACATGGAGCTACTACGCAACTGATCAAATATATCAACAATCCTCGGTAAATTAAAGGATATCTGTTCTTGATGGTGACCATGTTCAATTCTCTATAATCAATGCAAAGACTTATTGATCCATCCTATTTCTTTACAAACAGCACAAGAGAACCCCTAGGTGAAGAACTTGGCCTAATAAATCTGCTTTGCAACAAATATCCAGCTGGGTACGCAACTCCTCCAGCTCACGAGGGGCCATATGGTATGATGCCTTAACAATAGGACGGGTACCCGGCTGCAAATCTATCACAAACTTCACATCTCTCTCAGGTCGAAGACCCGAAAGATTACTAGGAAATACATCAATAAACTCACTCACCACGGGGATCTCCTCCAAATGCGACAAAACAACCTTCGTTTCCAAAACTAAAACCAAACAAGCAAAAAAGTCGGAATCTAAAATCTTCCGAGCACATATGATGAGTCCGATTTATATAGGGTTTTTCGGGCTCATCTGGGCTTGTTTTCTCACGTGTGCACTGCATTTTAACTGGGTATTGGTTATATTTGCATCGTTCAGACTTAGACCTCAATGTTCACTATTTTGGGCTCGTGAGTGTGCAATTGTGCATTCTATTGATGGGGGTAAGCAATTGGTGCTCCTTGTGCCTCTTTTTGCTGCTTTGATTGCTTTTCTGTGCTGCTGGAGGGTCCTCCTTTGCTGTGTTGATTGTTGCTTGCAAGTTGTAAGTTTTCCTCTTTTCATTGTTCTGATTTGATGAAAATGCAATGTCGTGCGTTTTCTTAGCGCACGGCTACTTATGGTCGTGCGTTTTCTGCAAATTATTCTGGAAGGGTTGACTGGCCCGTGTGATTCCTTCACGCACGGTTTCTTCGGGACCATGCGCGAAAGAAACACATGGTTTTCTAGTAGCTTTTGTTTTTAGGCCATTCTGTGGTTAATCGTGCATTTTCCTTCACACACGGGCGGAAGCGCCCGTGCGCGAGTTAAACACACGATTCCACACGGTTTCCTGCATTTTGTGCTTTCAGTCATTACCCGTGCGATTTCCTTAGCGCACGGGAGGAATTGCCCATGCGTGAGTAAAACACACGGGTCAATGCATCTTCTTACTCAGGTGTTTTCTGGATATTAATATCGCACGGTTTACGTAAGGTCGTGCGCCAGACCGTGCGTGACCATTTTTTCTGACTTTTACTATTTAAGCCGCAGATTTCTTTTTGACAGGGACATCTCCATTTCCCCCGCCATTTCCACCCCTTTGAGCGAGAACGCGTCCCTCCATCCATCATTCTCTCTCTCCTCCGTGGGAAGCTACTCCGGCCACCATTTCTCCTCCAAAAGCGTGCAAAAGTTGCATCTACGACCATCTTCATCTTATACGACCTCCAAGCTACCATCCGAGTTACTAGTTGCTGCACTTGAGAAGTTCTATGTTCAGATCCGACTTAGCGACCATGAAGAGGACAGGTTAGAAGAAGGGAGTGACAACCCTTCTGGATCCCAGATGCCTTCCGAAGACCGAGCTAGGATGAGGATTGACAACCTTCGCTTCCGGCCGAGAATCTTGGAGCGCTTTCATGCTCTCGGTTGTATTTCTTCACTTTTACTAAACTTACCATATTCTGAACCTGTGCTAGTAAACTTGTAACTTTATAACAATTCTTTTGCTTGATTTTCATCTAGTTTGGTTGTTGATGTTTTCATCTCGGATTGTGTTTGAGACGTTCTAGCGATTGCTAGAAGCGCACGCTACGAAGAGGTGTTTGCCACTCTCAATAGTTCGTTCATCTCCGTTATTACTCGTTGGAGTAATCCACCCGTACAAATCGGTGAAGGTGACCCACACTAGTTTAATCATGCTTAGCATAGGAACCCAGAACCAAACCCCCCTTTTTCATAGTTGCACTTGCATTCATTTTTCCAAAAGCGAAATCCATGCTACCTACTTGCACTCCGCGTGAGATCGATATCTGGGGACGCTACTCCTCATCTTTATTACTTGACCGTGATCGGTGAACTTACCGAGAGAGGATCAAGTTTTTTGCACCGTTGCCAGGGAGTGCAATATTTGCGTGCGATTTTTGCTTCTTTTGGAAAAAGTAGTAAGTGTTAGTTTTTTTAATTTTTTGTGTGAGCTGTATGATAGATCTAAACCTTGGTGGAGGGATTGAAGATTTGGGTGCTGATCTTGATACCGCACGATCAAGGAGATCTCGGGTACATGCTGGTGCTGTAGAGGAAAGGATGGAAGACTTGGGCCGTGGAGGAAATGGCCAAGGATAAAGAGTAGTTGAAGGACAGTAGGTGGTCCAACCTCGTGTCAGGATGATACGGGACTTCACTACCTCTACGTCTGGGAGTGTCTATCCCGGGTTTTGACCAGCCATTGATAACCTGCACTTCGACATAAAGCCTGCGATCATGAACATGATCAGGAACAACACGTAGTACTCGGGTTTGCCGAGCGAAGACCCTCAAGTCCATTTGGCGGAGTTTTCTGAGATATGCGGTACAGTCCTCTATGTTGGCATCTCGGATGATGTGGTAAAGCTGAAGTTATTCCCTTTCTCGCTGTGAGATAGGGCGAAGGCATGGCTTCATACGATTGCCCCTGGCACTGCAACTACCTGGGAAATTTTATCTTCTATGTTTTTAGCTAAGTTTCACCCGGTAGATAAAATTGTTAATGCTCGTAGGAAAATCGCTACATTCAGACAGCTGGACAAAGAGACCTTATCAGAGGCATGGGAGTGTTTCGCTGATCTGCAACGCCGTTGTCCCCAACACGGATGTGAGCCGTGGAACCTCATCGAAATATTCTATTTTGGTGTTGAGCCGAATTATCGGGCTATGATTAATGCGGCGGCCGGCGACACTATTATGAACCTGTCTCCCAAAGAGGCTATGCAGCTCCTTAGAGACACGGCCTCCCACATCACGTACTGGACGGCAGGCAGGAATGCCCTAAGAGGGGCAATAAACTTATTCGATGTGAATGTGGTGGGGCAACAAGCAGAATCGAGCCATCCTACATTAGATGGGAGGATGATGTTGACTAAATCTACCCCAACGCTTGCTTCTGTTATGAACATATCGTGTCAGGGATGCTGAAATCCCAGCCACCGCGCTTTTGAATGCCCTGCTGGAGAGTCATCTGCGGACTCGGCAGGTATAACCTTTGATGAAAAATGTTTTTTTCATATGATTTCAAAACCGCGCTGCGTCCTATGATAATGTTTATAACTCAAATGCGAGAAACCATCCGAATTTCCCGTTTAACCAAAAATCCCCCGGTCAAAGAAGAAAGGGAGGCCAGCATCAATTCAATGCTCAGGCTTCTAGCAGCCAGCTGCGACCACCTTAGTCATGTTTTAATCCGAATATGCAAGGGGCACGTAAGAGTTATTTAGAGGAGATAATGGAAAGGTTTGTTGAGATAGCCCAATCTAACATGGCCACTCAGACTGCTTCTATAAGAAACTTAGATACACAGTTGGGGCAGCTTGTCCAAGTGTTCTCCGAGCGCACTCGCGGTGCACTCCCAAGCGACACGGAAAAGAATCCCCGTAAGCAAGGGAAGAGCGTTGGGGAAGTAGAGGAGTGCAATGTTAATGATGTGGCTGTCAAGTGCGTGATTAATGAGATTGAAACGGTGGCACTTTGCGATTCAAGTTCGTCATGCAACATTCTGGCTCTGGAAGATGTTGAGAAGCTTAATCTAAATGTCAAAATTGATACCCAGAAATTGTTAGTTCTAGCTGATGGGTCGGTGGTTAAAACCGATGGGGTGATTAGAGAGGTGGAAGTGAAACTTAATGGGGCTATGGTTGTCACCGAATTCCAGGTGTTGGGTCCCATAGGTAATAATTCAAATCCTATTCTTGGGGTTCCATTCATGAGAGCCTGTGAAGCAACGATGAGATTTAATGCATGTGGCATCACCTTGGCTTCCAAGGTCAATTTGCCGCTATCACCATCACTTCCCACTCTAATCCTGAGTGAATCTAAAAATGTGTTAGAATTAAAGGTTACACTATCTGATGATTTATCTAGCGCCGATAAGACAGATGTTGTGCTGAATAAGCAAGACCGGGCTATGCAAGAAAAATACGTGCTGCTGATTGCTAAAGTAGAAGTGAAGGTGGAATTGTTAGACGTAGAACAAGTTGCGGAAGAAAAGAAACGAGGGTTGTGCATGGCTATTGGGAGCGTGAAGGAAATAGATTTGAAAACTTCTATTAAGCTGAATGAATGCTGTAAAACTATTAAACAGGTGACATGGGTTGATCTTTATCCCGTCGTGGGTGAGGAAAGGATTCCCCTTGATGAGAAAGATATGCCTGTTTCTGATAAGGTTGGGGTGGGTATACCACCCTAGCGATCCCCGCCTATTACACTTAAAAGACAAGAGCTTCTTATGCGCAAAGCATCTGATTTTGCCCACAGAGGCGGGAAGGAGGAGGCTAGGGGCAGGGGAGTTTTGTCTTCCTTTGGCCCTAAAGCCTTCACCTCTTCCTCATCCCGCGCATTCGGGGGGATCTATCACAAATCAACATTTAGCTGAGGAGTGCGGGATCTCCGGGGCCGCCTTTTTTTCGTGTTGCTGCTAGTTTTAAGATTTTCTTAGCGCATTCTACTTTTGCTTTTGAACCTTATATAAAACTGTTTATACAGGTATTTAGTCCATCTTAAAGAAGGTAAGAAAAGGGATTTTGGGAGACAACCCAATGCTGCTGCTTGCTTTAAATTTGTGCAATCTAGTTTGTATACTTATATTTGTATAACTTTTTGTGGTTCTAGATATGTTTTTTGCAGGCGGATTTCTCTTGGGCCGTGGGCTTATTGCTGAAGTTTAACGCCAACCTTCTAGTATGCTCATCTGCTGAGCATGGGTAACCTATTCCCTTAGACATTTCTGAATTTTGTTTGTATATCTTATGCTGTGTTGCTTAGTTCTAGTCTGGGGGAGAGCTCGTTACTATTACCTTTTGCTCATGCACTTCATTTGCATACCAGTAGTTGTTTTCATTTTATTTGCTTAGTTCATTGCATTGCGCACCACTGCACCCACATGAATGCGTGCTTAGCTTTTTGCATGCTGCGAGTTAAACTCATTTCTTTGTTAGATTTGGGAAAAATAATGGTGTTGGCTAAGGATTATGAGACGGATTAAAATGTTTACCTTGCTGTACTCTTAGTAAATTTCTCTCGTCTCGTGTAGAAATTTGAATAGATTTAATTTTTCTGTACGCTTATAGTTTTATATTTTTCTATGTGCGTAAAGATTTTTTATTCTACTCAAAAATTGGTGAATCCGGTGTGAATCAAACGGCAGTGTAGGGATGTGTGTAGCCGTCAATAGACTCGCTTTGCTCGAGTCGGGAGGAAGGATCATCTTTCTCGGTGGCTAAGATCTTGCCCCAAGCTACTCTCGAAGCATGGGTACATGGTTAGTCAAGCGCGAGTGTGATGTAAGCCATCATTTTGGCCCGGTTGAGCTTTATACCGATCCTAACTTATTATCCTCGCTAGCCCCGTTGTGTCTACCCTTCTTTTGATTCATCTCCACCATTATTTCACCAATTCCCAATAACTGATCTTAGTCGCACACCCAAGTCAAGCTTTAGTGTTTTATATTTTCATTTTGGGGTGTGATGTGAAGGTACTCTTTGTGAAGAATGTGGATGTGCTCCAAGGTATATTTGCTGAGATAAAAAAAATGCTTGTAAAAAGAAAAAGTGAAAACAAAAAGAATGATTGAAATCCTTTTGGTTATGTGTTTGCATTTGTAGTAGGCGGTGCACGCACCCATTTGTTAAAAGTTAAGTTTGGGGCTGTGATGTACTTGTTTGTATTTTGGATTAGCGGTTGGATTTTTTTATTATGATAGCTCATTTGGGTTTGGTGCGTAGACTCCTTTTTTATCATTGTTTACCTCACCGTAACCCAAGCCCCATCATTTTCCTAAGTCCTACGTATTCACGCTTGAGTCAAACTAGTGTCTTGGAGAGAAGGTGAACGGGCAAGCGTATGGTCCCCTACATTAGTGGATTCCTTTGGAGGTGATCCTGAGCCCCGGTCTTTGGTAAAACTCACCTTAGTGGCCTGCCTACTTTCTTCCTATGCGTGACCAGATAATTCACCGCGATTCTATATTTGAGTTGTAATAAAATTTTGATACGCACTGTGAAAAGTATAAAATATTTTGCATACTTAGAAATTTTCTCTATTATATTTTTACACGTACGGGCCTGTGACTTCGCATGGTACTCCGTATTGTAATTTCCAAGTTAGCTAAGTCATTTTTTCTCACTTCATAGATTCATTTTGCTCGGGACGCGCAAATAGTTAAGTCTTGGGGTGTGATGAGTCCGATTTATATAGGGTTTTTTGGGCTCATCTGGGCTTGTTTTCTCACGCGTGCACTGCATTTTAACTGGGTATTGGTTATATTTGCATCGTTCGTTCTTTAACTTCAATGTGCACTATTTTGGGCATGTGGGTGTGCAATTGCGCATTTTGTTGATGGGGGTAAGCACTTGGTGCTCCCCGTGCTTCTTTCTGCTTCTTTGATTGCTTTTCTGTGCTGTTGGAGGGTCCTCCTTTGCTGTGCTGATTATTGCTTACAGGTGGTAAGTTTTCTCTTTTCCTAGTTCTGATTTGGGGAAAACGCACGGTCGTGCGTTTTCTTAGCGCACGGTTACTTATGGTCGTATATTTTATGCAAGTTATTCTAGAAGGGTTGACCGGCCCATGCGATTCCTTAACGCACGGTTTCTTCGGTACCGTGTGCGAAGGAAACACACTATTTCCTGTAGATTTTGTTTTTAGGCCGTTGTGTAGTTAATCATGCGTTTTCCTTCACGCACGGGCGGAAGCGCTCTTGCGCAAGTTAAACGCACGATTCCAACCAGTTGCCTGCATTTTGTGCTTTCTGTCGTTACCCTTGCGATTTCCTTAGCGCACAGGCGGAATCGCCCGTGCGTGAGTAAAATGCATGGGTCAACGCTTCTTCTTCCTCAAACATTTTCTGGATATTAATATCGCACGGTTCACGCACGGTCGTGCTCCATACCATGCGTGACCATTATTTCTGACTTTTACTATTTAAGCCTTGGAATTCTTCTAGACCGGTACATCTCTGTTTCCCCCCGCCATTTCCGCCCCTTTTAGCATGAACTCGTCCCTCCAGCCGTCATTCTCTCTCTCCTCTGTGGGAAGCTCTTCCGACCACCATTTATCCTCCGAAAGCTTACAAAACTTCCATCTCCGACCATCTTCATCTTCTCCAACCTCCAAGCTACCGTCCTAACTACTTGTTGCTACACTTGAGAAGTTATCTGTTCAGATCCGACTTAGCGACCACAAAGAGGATGGGTTAGAAGAAGGAAGTGATAGCCCTTCTGGATCCCAGACGCCTTCCGAAGACCGAGCTAGGATGAGGATTAACAACCTTCACTTCCGGCCGAGAATCTTGGAGAGCTTTCGTGCGCTCGGTTGTATTTCTTCACTTTTACTAAACTTGCCATGTTCTAAACCTGTGCGAGTAAACTTGTAACTTGATAACAAAACTTTTGCTTGAGTTTCATCTATTTTGGTGGTTGATGTTTTCATCTCGGATTATGTTTGAGCCGTTATAGCGATTGCTAGAAGCGCGCGTTGCGAAGAGGTGTTTGTGACCTCAATAGTTCATTCATCTCCGTTATTACATGTTGGAGTAATCCACCCGTACGATGTAGTGAAGGTGAACCGCACTAGTTTAATCATGCTTAGCATAGGAACCCAAAACCAAACCGCCCTTTTTCATAGTTGCACTTGCATTTGTTTTTCCAAAAGCGAAATCCATGCTCCCTACTTGCACTCCGCATGAGATTGATATCTGGGGACGCTACTCCTCATCTTTATTAATTGACTGTGATCGGTGAACTTACCGAGAGTGCATCAACATACCACCGAAATAATCAGAGAAACCTTCCGCGGATAGCCATAAACACTCCAGGGTTTACCGTTATCCATCTTGAAGTCCAGGCGCTTAACGTTGAACTGGATAACAACATCATATCGGGACAACCAGTCCATGCCCAAGATCATATCAAAATCTTCCAAGTCAATGACCTTAAAATCAGCAACTGGTAGAAAATCACCTAGCAGAATCAGACAATTCGGAATACCTTTGTCCGTTACCAAAGAATCACTAGAAGAAACTTGATAATAAACGCGTCGCCAACAAGATCGAGGGACAAACGATGATGCTCTACAAAAGCTCTAGCTACGAATGAGTGGGTAGTGCTAGGATCAAAAAGAACACGTGTCGACTGGTTCTTTACCTTAAACTTTCCTATAAACATGCATATGCAACTAATGGAATGAACATCAAAACTATAACTACAAGCAAAAAAGCTAAAACTAGATTAGGATCTAACCCGAGATAACTTGAGTAGACGTCCACGCTTCCTCTAAAGATACCACATTCAGCTTGCCCTTTCCTTTGTCAAAAACCAGTAGCGGTGGCAAAGCCCGAAGCGGAACTGGATGCAGCGCGGGCTTAGACTACAGGCACTATGACTTGAAATGACCTTTCTGTCCGCACAAAAAGCAGACACAATTCTTATCCCAATATTGGGCAACATCGTGCCCCTTCCATTTGCATGAAGTACAAACCAAATCTCCCTTAGGAGCACCCTGGATCTCATGAACCTACTCCTACTTTAGAGCTTATATTCTCTTGAAACACTTCTCGTACGGATGGCATGACCGGCCACAGAAACTGCATGTCTCTTTGCTTCTTTTCCTAGAAGCAGAACCGGATTCCTAGGAGTTTCTCCCCACATCATATTTTCTCTTATCTTTTCTCAACGGCTGACCTTTGTTCTTAGCATTGTCGATCGCTTTGGCTTTCAGAGCAGCTTCTACTACTTTAGCTTAGGTTTCTGATCTATAAGCATTTGCTAGCTATTTGATGTGACTCCATAGACTACCTAAAAATGTTTAACTCTACTGGCCTCAAAAATAACTAAATCTGGGGCGAACCGGCTCAGCATGCTAAAATCCACCTCATATTCACTCACCGTGAGCTACCTCTGCTTTAAGTGCAGGAAATAATTCAACAAACAGTCACGCTTAACTGAGGGCAGAAACTTCTTCAGCAAAATCTCCTTGAAGACTTCCCATGAACATCCATCCTTTAAGTTCTCCTTTTCCCTCAGCCACCAACTCTGTATAAGTCCCTTGACCGGATAAGCAGCGACCATCACACTCTGCTCGACAGAAACTCCCGAGTACGAAAACATCTCCTTGATGGCTATAATCCAGGCATCCAAAGCCATGAAGCTTCCCTACCATCATAGGTAGGGTGTCCTAATAACTGGAAATATGAGATGAAATTCATCTATGGCGGCAACATATCTGGGGTCACCAAAGGAGTAGGAGGAACTGGAACATCTTGACCCATAACAGGGTCCTGAACTCTAAGCGGCTGTCCTACAATGACAGTCAACAAGGCTTGGATCTGCGACTGCACCTCCAACATTTTCCTAGAGAAAGCTTCGTTACTCTGTCGCAATTCTTCTATCACATCCTCATTCTGAGCAATAGATGACTCGGCCTCTGACTGGGGAGTCAACCTCATCATAGGTCATCTCGACATTCTAATAACACAATAAAAAACTATTCAAAACCTAGCTTAACCGCTAGAACCAAACAACCTAGTACAAACAAAACATACATAAGTACTTGCTCATGCTGCTAACTTGCTCTGGAAATTTTATAAATGATGAAATTCTTAAACATAGGATGATATACAATCATCTTGTTAACTCATGCGCATAAACCATGAATGCATGAATTTTCATTTCTTTTACTTTAAAACCATGTGTGTACATATGTCATCATTTAAATCTTTAGCTTGGAACGTGTGCTGATACAATGTTATCTCATGCATGTTGTGCTATGCAATCTGAAAAGGCTTTAATGCTTGTTATAAGTGGCGTACATATGAAATTTTATGCATCCCATACTACATAACATCACATGCAACGAAAAATGAAAAAGTGCTAATGGGCACCCATGTCATGGTGGTTATGCATCCCATACTACATAACCGTCACATGTTTCCACCTATGGTGGATCCATATACAAACACATATTATGCATCCCATACTACATAATATGCCCTGTATACATCTTATCATACTTATGAATGTAGTGTTTGTACTTCAGCCAAGACGTACTGATGGCACATCGGTGTGTGTATGAAATGACACTAGACAACTAACACTAACTAGAGATGGTTGCTCGACCAATTATCTAACAACCCTTCCCTCTGATACCAAGTCTCATAACACGCATTTTCTCAACATTTAAGTTATATCAGAGTAAGAGAAAAAATGCACTGTGATGCCACAACGTGTAAGGATAATTGGTGACGCTCAGGCAAGACTCCAAACTCTACAGTTTTTATGAAATCCACAAGTTATTAAGAAAAAACCAGTTTAAATATAGGTAGTTGTATCCCTTGGCATAGTGAATCAACTAGTCCACTAGAAAATTATAGTTATGCACTGCGGAAAATACTTTGATTATGTTAATTAACACCCTACATGAGTATAAACATCCCCAAAGGACAACTCCTGGCATGCAAGACTCTAGGTTTAGTATAAGTATGAAAATAGTCTTTACGTTAGCTAGAAGATAGTGATTTTGGTTTTATAAGGATGACATGTATGAAATACCAGTAGTAATGCTTTTTATAAGTTAAAATATCTAACATGCAACCTAGCATAAAATATTCCCTGAGAACAAGTAAAACTACCAAAAAATAGGCAAACTAGTAGGTTAGCCAATTAATTAGTATTTCCAAAAGAAAACCACCAGTGGGCATGAACAACCTGACACGAACCCACTGGTGAGCATGTATGTCTGTACTAATAAGAAAACAACAAAACTACCTTACAATGGTGAGGAAGACCTCTGCACCACAGCAGTCCACTAGCAACACCAACCTAGCCGCACAATCGGCTACTGCCCTAAACCTGAGGCATTCACAAGAAAAGAATACCTCAGCAAGAAAATAAACAAGTGGCAACAAACATGTTAGTAAACAAAAGGGTAGTAAGATTACCAACCCAACCCAATATAGATGTCAAAACACAGTAAACTAACTAGAAGACAATTAAGAAAGAATTACCTTATAAAAATCAAAGGTAAAAAAATTTGCACCACGTGCGAACGAAGTATTGCTTCGAGAACATCTGCGAGAATAGGCAGATACAACATAAGCCTAACCATAAGAGAACGAAAATGAGATAAACTCTCACCAACATATGAATCATTAACACTAGTAAAACAACCGTGTCAGAGTAGGGACCAAACTGTCGAAACTGAAATAACGGACCCAAACGTCTCAAAACGGCACTGCGGTGGTGACCATCTGGTCCAACACAACCCAACAGTACAAAAAACAGACGAAATCATACCCAGGTGCAATGATTCACGAAAACAAGCCAACCAAACCAAACCTTATATCCAAACACCCATAGAACTCAAACTAGACGGATTCAACAAAAACATGACGATTTAAACTTAGCAAAACTATGCTATTAGAGGTAATACGAAGAATTGGAGAAATTTCCCAAGTTTACGGGAAAGGCGTCAAGTACACTCGATGCCGCGTCAAGTGCAGTCAACGCACTCAATGCCGACCAGACTACTCAACAAACTAGCTTCACTCAACGCCGCATTGAGTGTATAACACTCACTCAATGCTTTCACACTTAGACAAAATTTTAAAGGATGGCGTTGAGTGTATTCAGCTCACTCAAAGTCGCGTTGAGTGCACTCAACGCACTCAATGCTTTTTAACTTAAGACTAAACTTTCATTGGATGGCGTTGAGTGTATTCAGCTCACTCAACACCGCGTTGAGTGCACTCAACGCTTTTAACTTCGATTCCAAGATTTTCCTGATGGTGTTGAGTGTATTCAGCACACTCAACGCCGTGTTGAGTGTATGCATCAAACTCGATGCCTTTTGACTTAGCGTCAAATTTTGATGGCGTTGAGTGTATCCAGCACACTCAACGTTGCGTTGAGTGTGTGTAACACACTCAATGCCGTGTTGAGTGCACTCAATGCACTCAACGCTTTTACACATAGCATCACATACCTCTCAGTAAGGCATTGAGTGCATTTAACACCCTCAACGCTTTTGGACTTAGATTCTCGGACCACTCAACAAGGCATTGAGTGCATTAAACACACTCAACCCCGCGTTGAGTGCACTCAACGCACTCAATGCTTTTGGACATAGGATAAAAACTGAACTTTAGTGTTAAGGCTATACTCAATGCCTAACAAGCCCGATGAAATTGCCTAAGTCTAAGCCTCAAATTCAACAAATTAACCTACTGTCATCAAGGATTAATTTTTGACTTAGCCTAATCAGCTATATAAGACACATTTGACTTAAGTGAAATGCCAAACCCGTTAAGATTTCCCTAACCAGACTAATCCCACATTCAACTAAATTTTCACAACTATCTTCTACTATTCAACAGGTCATTATGGTCATACTCTACCCAAATCCTAATTTCTGTGCAGGAAAGAATCCAGACTTCTACTTCCCTTAATTCACACCAACCAAAGATCATTTTATCTAGAAGAAGGAGTGGGCATGAGGGACAATGCTTAACAGTAAAAATGACAAGAATTAGATTTCCTTCCCCTTCTTCTTCCCGACTATGATGACGATCTCGGCCATGACTAATACACAAATCATAAATATTTTGACAGATCTAGGACTAGATTAATAGTTAGTCTGACTCTCGATGAATTTGCATAGACTAACAATAGTTCAGACGGATGGCCCTTGTCCGGAAATTATATGGCCAAACCCTATGCAATCTAAATTTCTTTGCAGGGAGAGAATCTAAATAAAAGGAATGGAGAATAAGCAAGGGAAAGACCACCACTTTCCTTAAACCTTGACTATCTCGGCAACTAAAGCACCCCTCATCATGGAACTGGCTGAAAACCACCTTATCTACAATTCCTGAAACTTTTCAGGATGAAAGAGGGTCAAAACGAAATCCCTAACACCCAAAATTTCATGAAACCGGAAATACTTACCGTAGAAACGTAGATCTAGGTGAGATCTACCCGGATCTACTCTTCAAAGATGATTTCGAGCACCAACACCCCAGAAAAAAGTGGCCGAAATCTTTGAAGAGACCTGATGAGTCCAAGTTATATACACATTTTTGGACTCATCTGGGCCAGTTTTCTCATTGATGCACTACACTTGAGATCCATAATCATTAATATTTGTTTCTTTGTCCATTCCATGTTAAGTGCACTTTAGGCCCATTTTCAGTGTGATTGCGTAGTTAGAGTACTTTTGCCCTTTTCTTGGTGTTATTCTGTGTTTGGATAATGTGCAATGCCCTTTTCAGTGGCTATTTTGTCTTTTTTACAAGTACAAAGGTCGTGTGCATGACT